>OX377615.1:2181779-3381779 GCA_947397855.1 Thelaira solivaga
GAAAACCATGGTTGGGTGGGTTACGAGGCGCAGCTTTACATCTAAGCTATATAAAAAAAAACTGATTAACATTTTTTTTAGAGATTATTAGCTAATTTTTTTTTGTGGTGTACCATCTTTTTTGTATATTTATCATAATATGATCTAAAGAGCAATTTGAAATCGCACGTAATTTTTTTTTCTTTGGCAAATTGAACTGTGGCATTAATGGAACAAAATCCCACATCAGTCTTAGTCTTTCAATTTTAATGATTAAATCTCATCAGAATAACAACTTTGCGCGCTTTCGTAGTAACTTTTATCGTGTTAATAATCGTACGCATTTGAATATTAATAATAACTTTAGACGAACCAACAACAATCAAGTTAGAAATTATCAGCCAACAAACAATTATCGTGGCAATGGTAGAAATCGCGGTTTACCAAATTTCAATCATTCAAGGGCATCAATACGGACCTTACACGTCCAAGCCCCTCAACAGAATATGTTGAGGGAGGAAGACGAAACGCAATATCAAAATTAAATAATCAACATTGTCAGAAATCTGTCCACAGTTTTAACCTTAGCTATGCAGATTTCGTAAAACTAAATTGTATCGATACCTATAAAACTTGTTCATTTCTCGTTGACTCTTAAGCCGATATATCACTAATCAAACTTTCTTGTCTGAATCCAAATATTTTTTTTAATGAAAATGAAATTATTGATATTACAGGTATTACTTCGAACTCATTACCGATCTTAGGAACAATTTGTACAAGCGTAATTATTTCGAACTCTATAATATATCACGTTTTTCACGTGGTAGACGACAATTTTAATATACAATCCGAAAGCATTTTAGCCAAAGATTTTTTAAAAGATAACAAGTGTAAAATAGACTATGAAAATATGACCATAACGGTATGCGACAGAAACAAAAGGCTATTAGTGCCAATATTACAAGGAACTAGTAACTTTAATTGCATTATCCCACCAAGGTGTGAGGTTTTTCGAATATTTAATTTGCATGGAGTTACGCAACCGATGGTTATGGATTCGCAACAAATTTGCAAAGGTGTATTTATTGGCAAAGCGATTATAGATTCCAACAATCCAGTCGTACGAATAGTGAATACTACCGACAAGTTCAAATGTATACAAAATGACAAAGTCAAAGCCGAAAAATTGTGAAACTTTTATATATACTCAATCAACAAAAATGAAACAAGTAGACCGTACTACAACAACAAATACCTGATGATGTGAAAGATAGTCTCATGCCACTCTGCAGAAAATATGCAGCTATTGTTTCTTTGAAAGACGACAAAATGTCAACAAATAATTTTTATGAACAGAAGTTCCGATTAGTTGATCCGTCACCTGTGTATATAAAAAATTAAAGGCTAGCCCATTCACAAAAACATGAAATTAATCGACAAGTCAGCAATTTATTGGAAAATGACCTGATAGAGCCAAGTTCATCAAATTTCAACAGTCTGCTTATTATCGTACCCAAAGGAAGTACAGATGATCAAATGTCGCATAGGATGTGCGTGGATTATCGTGCAGTCAATAAGAAACTTATAGCAGACAAATTTTCGTTACCTCGCATAGACGATATTTTAGATAATTTAGGTCGTACGAAATATTTTTCTATTATTGATTTGTTTTCGGGATTCCACCAGATTCCTTTGCACCCTGACTTACGGGACATATCCACTTTCAGCACGGACAAATAATCTTTCCGATGGAATGTTCAACCTTTTGGTTTAAGTGTGGCACCTAATTCATTTTCAAGAATGATGTGTATAGCATTCTCGGGACTCTCCCCAAAAAAAACTTTCTTATACGTGGATGACATAGTGATAGTGGGTTGTAGCAAACAATCTAAAAGATGTTTTTGGCATTTTGAGATCACATAATTTAAAATTGAACCCATACAAATGAAAATTTTTTCGTTCTGAAGTAACCTTTCTAGGGCACAAATGTACCTCGAATGGTCTTTTGCCTGACAAATCCAAAATAAATGCCATTAAAACCTATCCCGTTCCAGTAGACAAAGATGCAGTTAGACGCTTTGTAGCATTTACAAATTATTATAGGCGTTTCATATAAAATTTCGCGAAATTATCAGCACCATTGAATAAGTTAACCCAAAATTCGTTCGATCAATTGAAATCAATGCTTATATCTCTAAGAATCTTACAGTACCCAGACTTCTCAAAACAATTCCTCATAACAGTAGACGCGTCAAAACTGGGATGTGGAGCCATATTAAGTCAATCTTTTGACGGTAATGACTTACTTATTTACTTTGCCTCCAAATCTTTTACTCAATCAGAACAGAAAAAAACCCATAATCGAGCTAGAATTGTTAGCAATTCACTTCGCAATTTCGCCCATATGTTTTTGGCACTTCGTTCACGGTACGATCAGATCATCGCCCACTAGTCTATCTATTTAATATTAAAGACCCATCTTCTAAACTCACCCGAATTAGGCTCGAACTGTCAGATTACAACTTCACTGTTGAATACATTAAAGGCAAAGCAAATGTAGGGGCAGAAACACTGTCGAGGATAACTATGAATGAGTTGAAAAATAATACAAATAATCAAGTACTTTCAATAACACGCTCAATGACAAAGAAAGCAAAAACCAACATCGAACAAAAAACCGTCACTAAAAACGAAAAAGTTCTCAAATTAAAGGTATACGACAAATTTTCGCATAGCTTTAGTAAGAAAATATCTAAAGTAAGGACTGAAATATTTTATGATGATACAAATATTAAAACATTACGCGTAAATATACATTAAAAAATTATTGTCTATGGACCTTCGACTCGTTAACGAAACAATTAGTCTTGACTATTTGCTTTCGAGGCTCCAGAAACAAGCCAACGATCAAGGAATCTATAGTGCAGAATGGCCAAAAGATGACCTATTTTTCAAATTTTTTACGATTCAAAATCTAAAAGACTAAGGTAATAAAACACTTAAAACTTTTGAAATAATTCTTCCGGAGCCTATTGCGATAGTAAGGAATGAAAATGAGAAGATAAAAATTATGCAAATATACCATAACGATTATATTGGGAGGCCACTGCGGGCAGAAAAAGCTTTACGCGAAAATTCCAAAAAAATATTATTTGAGAAAGATGACAAAAGACGACGCAAAGTTTGTGAGAAATTGTGCAAAGTGTTCCCTAAATAAAGTTAAGCCTTCCAACATCGAAAAGCTTACTTTGACCCTAACTCCCAAAAAAGCTTTTGAAATAATCGTCTTTTACACAATAGGTCCTTTACCACAAACTGTGTTCGGTAATAAATATGCCATAACAATTATGTGCGACAAATCGGCACAAACAGTTGCTAAGGCTATATTCGAAAATTGCATTTTGGTTTACGGCAAGATGCATATTATAAAATCCGATTTAGGAACAGAGTTCAGAAACGAAGTTTTGTTAGAACTATGCACATTTTTGGAAATCAAAATCAACTTTTCAACTAGTTTTCATCATCAGACGTTGGGCACAGTCGAACGTAATCATCGCGTTTTTAACGAATATACTCATGCCTATTTGCCGAAAACTTATCCGATTGGGACACTTACCTCAAGTACTTTACGTTATACCACACCTAACACAATCTTTGATAATAAGTGTACTCCTTTTGAGTTAGTTTTCGGTAAAAACGAAACGATGCCGAATGAGATAAACAGCAAGGTTAACCCTATCTACAATATAGACGATTATAGCAAAGAAATCAAGTATAGACTTCAGAAAACAAACTTACTGGCTAGAGAACTGATTGAAAAACACAAGACTCGAAACAAAATATTTTATGACAGATCTGCAAAACCAATAGAACTGAAAGTGAATGACGAGGTTTTGTTACAAAAAGAACCCTACGATAAACACAAAAAAGTCGTGCATAAAAACAGAGTAAGAAAATTATGAAAAAAGTATATTTCAAATACACACTAAAATATTTATTCCAAAAAAAAAAAGAAAGTACATTCGATATTTCAATTACATACTACCTTTTTTTCCCAAAGAAAAACCAAGAAAATCTAACATTCAGAAATAGAATGAACAAAATGTATATACATACGAGTATTAAACTAATTTTAATATAGTATTAAAAACAACTAAATTAATATTTTCACAAAATATTAAATAACATAAATTGAATCGCAAAAAAAAAAAACCTTCCAAAAATAACAAAAAACAAAACAAATTTTTTTTTAATATTAATGTAAAAAAAAAATCATGAAACAATCAAGCCTAATTACCTTGCTTGTTCCATCATTTTTTTCCATTTTTTTTGGAAGGAGAAGAATGATATACACTATGAAAACTTTACTCCAAATTAAACACTTATTTAAATGTAAATTCTTAAATTGTAATCTAACTAATTAATTTAATTTAATTGAAATTGAATTTGAAAGTCACACTATGAAAAGGTTACTCCAAATTAAACACTTATTTAAATGTAAATTTTTAAATTGTAATCTAACTAATTAATTTATTTTAATTAAACTTTTTTTATAAAAGGGAGGTATAGTGCCATCCCTGCAATGTAAGGGAACATCCTAGCAATAAGTATAAGTTATGTAAATACGCCTTGTTGTATGAAGTATACAGAAGAAATTAAATAAAAGTTGAGTTGAAGTTGAACCATCAAACAAAGAGATTGTATTTTTATTTAAAAGTGCTATTTGTCAATTGTGCAATTTTTAGTAAGAGATTTTACAGCTGTTTGCGTTGAGTATTTGTTTGCTAATTCGTTATGGAGTTTCTAATGCCTTCGTTAGATTTTCTATTTAGTCACAATATGTGATAACTGTTTCATTGTTCTGTTTAATATTCATTAATTTGGCAGTCAATACTTCTACTGATTCGGCTTTAATTGTAGTTTTGAGTTTATTAATAATTTCTGCTATGGTGCTTTCGTTACTAATAAGGTTTCTAGCTGTTCCTTTTAATTTAGTTTTAATTAAAGAATTTGGTAGTACTACTGTTACTTCTTTTTTGGTGGCTATTCTTAAGATTTTATTTTGTAAGTCATCAAAAAATGCATTGGCTGTAGTTTGGTGAGCTACTGTAAGTCTATTGTAATGTACGTTAAACAAGACTCTTATTTTTTCTAAATTTTTAAAAAGGTTTTCGAAATGATTTTTAATTGTGTCTTTCTTGATTGGTCTATCAATATTCAAGCATTTATATGAACGTTCAAATTCTTACTTACTTTATTTAAAATATCTTCACATTCCATTAGCTCTGTTCAACTATATTTTATCTAAATATTAACTCTACTTGTGTATTTTTTCTTGAGAGTTTTATGATGTATACCACATATATGCAGAATGAGGTTAATTCCTAATATTACAGTCACTATATATAAACATAATTCTACTTTACTCAAATCTACTTCTTTGTATACTACTTTAACTTCATTAATTACATTAGCATTTGGATGCTCTAGTTTTTGATTCTGTTTTCTCCATAATGTAATAGAGATTATTTTATATTTTATTAGTTCTATTCGTTTATTACAGCATCTATATTATCTATTGCTTTCTTCAATTTGCTTGCTTTATAACAATTAGTTGAAGAAATAAACTTTTCCTGTAATGTACCTTTTTCTATTTTCAATCAGTTGCAAATTCTATGGAGTTTTTTTTTTTTTTTTTTGGAAAAAATCTATTTTTATATTTTTTTTCTCTTGTCCATTTTGACAATACTTCACAAATCAACTTCCTAAAATGGAGGACCATATAATTACAATATTAAAAATTAGTTATTTGAAAATTTTCTTTAAATAAAAAATTTTTTTTTTTAAATCATTATTAAATCTTTCTCTTCTTTTTTTTTTGAATTATAAAATATGTATTGTATTATTTATTAAAACTATTCACGGGATGAATTAATCTCTCTAAGTCCTCAATTCTTCTCCATATTTTATCATATTAAAGCTGGGTGTTCTTGTTGTCATTGTTAGTATAGTGTTTGTTTTTATGTTAATATTGTAATTTTTGACAGCATCTGCAACATAATTGTCTTTTATAAAGACAAAAAAATCCTTGCCTCGAGCGGTTAACGCTTACAGGCCCTGAGGGTGAAAACTATTTGCACTCCTTTTTTAAAAATAACATAAAAAAAAAATTTTTTTTTCTGCTACTTTTGTAGCTGCTGTTTATATTACCCCTGGCTGGGTAATTTCTTCCTTCTCGCTGCTGGCGGCTCACGGCTTGTCCGCCAGGACTTAAAAATTATATTTTTTCTGGGGTGCTTGTTAAGCACTCCCTTTTTACTGGATCAGTAGATTCCAGTATGGCAAGATCGCCATGTAATAAAAGGTTTTGTCTTTTATATTTAATAAATTTCTTTTAACTATTATTTTTTTATTTTATTAAAATGAATGTTGAGCTAACTAGAGCTCCAACCTTCAATTGTGATTTTTCAAGATTAAAATTAATTACAAAATTAGTCAGCTTATATACTAATTAAACTACTCAAACTGAGTGACTTTTACAGTTACACTCAGTTTCCCTAAATTGTATATTATAAATAAATTGTATTTTACCAGGCAATCATGAATTTAGGAAGATTCATAATTGAGTGGCTTTAATAAATCACATTCACTCGCATATATTTAATGTTACGGGAACAAAGGAAGAAATATGATCTACCTATAAATACTTTGTTTATGCTAAAAGTGTTAGCTCTACGTACATATCGGCAAGTGCATTAAAACAACAACACAGTGTAAATTAAAGAATGCACTATTGTAATTAAAGACCACTTGACTGTTGCTTGCTTATAGAATATGCAGCGACAGACAAGTGTAGTGTACTCACATACACATCCACAATACAATATACAAATATTATAATAAAAAGTATTACCCAACTATTAATAATTAACTTTGACACACATTAAAGCTAAATTATAAATGAATATCAAATTATTTGTGCCAATAACAACCAACAAACAAAATGTATGTCAACATAGAATAAGTAGATTTAAGAAATTGTAAGTAAAAATAAAAGTTAAACAGATTCGAATGTTTAATTTACTAAGATAAACATCTAGTCTTTTATTAGCTCGAATCCCAATATTGTGGCAGTTCTTTTGAACGCCTAATTTTGAGCTGGCACCCGTGTAGCTGGATAAATATAACAAGGGCTATAGGGACCATCATACAAACTAAAACACAATTGGCATATCCTCTACATATAATAATAACTTTCCATATTCTCTACACAAGTGTGCATTGTTATGTAGCTATGTGTATTTATGAGTTTAATATTTGTTTGTGTTTTATTTATGATTTTGGTTTTATTAGTTTATGTGAGTTGTGTATTTTGCAATTATATTAAGGCGCTACCGCTTGATCAGTTACGTTACAGCACACCTTGTAGGAATGCCCCAGAATCCGCAACAGGGGATCCATCATGAGGTTCCATGTTACTTTTGTTTTAAATTTGTTAAAAGGAAATGTTTGTTCTGATTTTTTGATAAGTAATATCTTTTTTAACGTTCCTTTAAGATTTTCACGTCATTATAATCCTCTATCTGTAAAAGTATTCCGAGCTAATTATGCCAATTCTGACCCTTTTTTGAGAATTTGTAATCAATTTAATAAATTTTATAAATATGTTGATTTTTCATCCAATAATGATACTGTAAAAACTAAGTTAATTGTATTTTTAAATAATTAATTGTATTATGCTACAGTCTGTAAGGATCTTGAATCCATAGACAATAATAAATAATAAATAAATATAATAAATAAATGGACCACAGATGGAACCCTGAGGACAGCCACGAGAAACATTCCGCCAAACTGTGTCGCACCTACCACACAAGGCTTCCTATCACTGAAATTGCTACTCCATAGGGCAAGCTCACGACACTGCAAACACGCAGTCTGTGGAGAACTTTACCCCATGAGAGGTAGTCGAACGCACTCTTAAAATCCACAAATATGCCAAGGACATACCATGTGACGACCCATCCACACACTGCTTCACATGCAACCACGCATGCTCCACAGATCTCAACTCCCTAAGACTGAACTGGTACTCGGAAGGGCCCTCGACGTAGACCTTCTTCAGTCTTGCCACCATAATTTTTTCCAGTACTTTTGCAAGCACCGGAAGAAGGCTGATGGCCCGATAAGAGTGAGGATTACTCCTCACTCTATCAGGCGACTTCAAGAAAACCACGACTCGAGCTATCTTCCAAGCCCTAGAGAAATAGCCCTCACTCAGACACCTTCCAAAGATCAGCTCAAGATACTCCGGTATGGCCTAAAAGATGTTTTTAAACATCTCGCCAGTCATACCATCAATACCAGGAGAT
The DNA here is from genome assembly GCA_947397855.1 of Thelaira solivaga. Taxonomy (NCBI): domain Eukaryota; kingdom Metazoa; phylum Arthropoda; class Insecta; order Diptera; family Tachinidae; genus Thelaira; species Thelaira solivaga. The sequence continues at coordinate 2,190,134 of OX377615.1, forward strand.
TTTCTATTTCTGACACAAAAGATGCTGTCTGCAACTTCCGATCTCTTCAAACTTGGAGCAGCCTTCATCCCCTCGAGAACTCGAGGAAAGCGGTACGCTGGATCCGCATCCGGAAAGAAAGCAGCCAGCAGTCCGTCTGCGCAATCACTCCATGATGACATGGTGTTACTGCCATCCCGCAACCCTGCAATGTTAGTCACCCTACTCTTATCCCTGCAGATACGGTAAACCTTACCCCAGCGGTCGTCCCTATTGTCATGTACAAACCGTCTCCAATCGTCGTCTTTTACCCTAACAATCATTCCTTGTACGTTCTGAGGCTGGACAAAAAGATAGCCTTACGATGAGCGAGATCTTCTGTGCCCACACGGCTGGTCTCTAGAATTTCTTCTTCTGACGCCTGACCTGTCTTCGCATAAGATCCAGCTCACGTGTCCACCACTCGGCCTCGTCTCGCGACGGTGAATAAGCAGTTCGTCATTGACTGCGGTCATCCACGAATCAATTTTGCCAACCTGGTCATCTAAAGTCAGCTCCCTAAAGTTATTAAGCGGACACGTAAACACATGCGGCCTAAGTATGTCACAGTAAATATCCTTGTCAATGTCCCCAACACGCCATCTAGGAAAAGTTAGTGATACAATGTCCGTCCGTACTCTACAAGTGACCATAATCTCAATAAGATTATGATCACTTGTCCCCCATGAATCACACACCCTGCACCTAAAGTCAAAAACAGTCAATACTACCGAATGGGCAGCAGTCACGTCAATGTCACTAGAACCACCTGGACCATCATAAGTGAACAAGTCACTAGCTTCATTCAACACCGAAATGTTGTTAGCAACCAGCCATTCGCTTAATGCCAACCCTCGTACATAGTTCGGCTGTCCAGAAGCAATTCTGAACATTTTGCTGAACCACATACGAGAGCACGCATTCGCGTCTAAACACAGGATAAGCTGAATACTACTCGCAAGCAGTAGTTTCGTATCCATGTATCTTAAATAAGGATCCAGCTGAGCACTACACCTACAATAAATGATTGTCAGTAGCAGTTGTCCGAATCTACCTATCACACAATCAGTGATTCCCCACTGGGTCGAACTAACTTCTGTACAGTCCGTCTCATCACCGTCAACTATTATGGCTGCATCACCAGCCGTATCAACAAAACAACTCTGTTGAGCCAGTATCGACTTACCCGTACTTAGTGCTTTCTTAATTCAAAGATACGTTTCATTTCTTTCACTGTTGCATACTCACTGGCTTTATTTATCAATCTTCATCTTATTGTTACAGTTCTTACAATGTTGTATATAATAATAGTAGAGGTACTACTATTGCCAGGGACGGCACTACACCTCCCTTTTTATATAAAAAAAAAATTCATCTTGTGTTAATTAGTTCATGTTTTACTTAAAATATTTTTAAAGTCATTATTAAATTAATGTTACGATAATATTAAAATGCTTATTGAAATTTTCTTCTTAGAAGTGAAGCATTACAGATATTGGCCACTTACCTGCATACCTCCCTTGCTATATATATATATAAAAAAAATTTGAATCAAACAAGGTGATCGGTCTTGCTTGGTTCAACTTTTTTTTTTTTGTATGGAGGCAAAAAAATCGCTCAAATTACAAGGAAAATCGTATTCTAGGGGTCAAAATAAGAAACCTTGCCGAAGGAACCATACCTCTACAATGTATTTTGTTGTCCCGACTTTTGACCCAAAGGGTAAAATTTTGAAAAATCTCACTTTGACCCATTTAGAGTTAATCAATCGAGTCAAAATGTATGACCGACCCCCACTGATTTTGGAGGGCCGACCCACCTATGCCAGTGGCACACCCCCTGGAACCAGCCCTTGGGGGTTCTCCATTCAAACATTTCAAAAAATCTTCCCGGCGATAGCTGCGGGGAAGATAGTTTTTGGGGATTTCTAAATCAGGTTTTGGGATTCCCAACACCGGTTGTTGTCTCGGCTAATGTGGGTGACCATGCTAGTTCCGGTGAGTGTCTGTAATACGATTATTTTTAGTATTTTCGGTTTTTTCGTTATATTTTCTTTAATTTTTAGCCGCATTTGATCCGGTTTTTTGCTTTTTAATAAGCGCGAGCAGGGCCAAGAGGGAAGGCGGGCCGAAAGGTAATATCTCGGATGTCACCGACGCTGTACGGGCGTTGTCGCCGTGCTGCTTAATGTCGGTGGACAGCGAGTCGACTTACGGCGATGGTGTTGTGCGGGAGAGAAAGAGGGTGAAGAAGGGTACGTTTAAGGCGGCTCGGCTTGCCGTAGGGGATGTGGTAAAGGATGCTGCCGTGGTTATGGGCTCGCCTGTTGAGCCCGTGAAAACGGAGAGGAAGATAAAGAAGAAGGCGGGCTTGGTGCTGGTGGATGGTGTGAACCCCGTGATGTAATGGGGGTAGCTTCCCGTTATAAGAACCTGCTTATGGGTCTCATGATGGAGAATGAGCGGTTAAAGGGGTGGTTGGAGGCTCTACCGTGGGCTCCACAGGTGCTTGCTCCACCTCGGGTGCCTTCGGTGCGGCCTGTAGCTGTTCTTGTGGCTCCTGCTGCCCCTGTTAGGAAACCAGTGGAGACTTGGTCGGTTGTAATCCGCGGAAAGGCGGGTGCCTCGGCCAAGAAGGTGGTAGTAAAGGTGGTGCATGAGGTTGCACTTACTCTCCGTGTGAGAGTGCACGAGGTGCGGCCGATTAGGGATGGTGGTGAGGTGATCCGTACTTGACATCTGGACAAATGTATTTGGATATGCGTAGTACTCATGTAATCTGCAGCAAGTGCATTTGAAAATACAAACAAAAATGAGTTTAAATTTCAGGAACAACAAAATTCACGAATGACTACTTATTTATGCTTGTGTAATAAGGTTGGAGATGGCAGGATCGCCATGTAATAAGGTTGGAGAAAGAATAGTTTAGCCCTTGTATTTATTTTAAACAGCTGAAAGGGCTCCAGCTAATAAATAGGCGTTCAAAACAACTGCCAAAATATTTTGAGAATTAATCAAACAACTAGACAAGATATGCCGAACTCTGTTATTTAATTAAGTCTGCTTTATTAATAATTAATTTCAAGCTTATATACTAGTTTAACTAATCTTAACTGGCCTTTCTATCTTATGCTAGTATATTATAATATATTTCTATCTTACTTTAATACATTTACAACATAATTATTTTATTTGTAAATAATTACTAAGGTTTGTAATGACCAATCACTTTATTCGGTTTGCACTCAATTGAGTGTGTAACGCTTAAAAGTGTGTCACTCAAATAATTGTCTGATCAGCAATACACCGTGCATAGAACAAATGGTAATTGATACCTCTTTGTATGTTTGTTCTATGTACTGTGTACGCAGTATAGACTTGTGTGGTACACTACACTTGCTTGCTTTTGGTGTTTGTACAAGGTGGGCCAAAAGAAGTCATCCGATGTTGTTTGGCTCTCATTTTTTTTTTCTAAATGGAAATAAAATTTGTGCCGTTGCTCCGTTCTGTTGTAACCACATGTCCTCCAGTCCTAATTCGTGCAATTGCGGCAGAAAAAAATCGGTTTACATGGCCCTATTGCGATGACTCCTAAAGCGTAAACAGCGCACTATGCAGTCACTTTGTGCGGGTGTAATGGCTCCTCATGCATCACTCGTAGATTTTCGGTACCCCAGAAGCGATAGTTTTGCTTGTTCACGCACCCGCTCATTATGATTTTGGTCGAAAAATCGTCCACTTCGATTATTTCGCGTTCTTGCTGAGTGTATCGCTCCATGGCTTGTTCACAAATCTACATCTGTCTAGTTCACAAATTTCAAAACAGATTTGACATTGGCCGACAGGCAAGTGTTGTCTTTACCCTCTCACACATAATTATTATTAATAAATCGGCGCGGATTTTATTGGTAGAACTTGACTTTTTTGTTTCTCTAATTATTTTTGTAGAGAAGTGTCAAAAATAAGTTAAGAACGCCCTCTATATATCAGTTATTTTTTTATGTATCTCATTTACTAAGTTATGAATCTATCTTTATTATGAACTAATAAGAGAACGGCATTCAATAAAGAACAATAAGCTTGAACAGATGTCTTGCTTCATTTTTGGATCATTTTAAAATGTAATACATGGCGCAGCCGGTGAAAAAAATAATTAAATAAATAGAAACAGTTAGACAATAAAATGGTAAATGGAAAAAAATTTTTTGTTGTTGTTGTAAATTGAACAGTACAAGGGGAGATCAAAACTGAATACAAGAAAAATAATAAAAAAACCGCGTGGAAGACCGCCAAAACATATTAAATACGTGTACATTAATAAAGAAACCAATATGGATTTGGTGAAAAAAGTAGATGAACTAAAAATTACGGGAGATATTGCAGACAATTGGAAAGTTTTTTGGCAAAACTTTAAAATTTTTGTAACATCAATTGAACTGCAGAAAAAAACAGAAGCAGTAAAAGTGGCAATCTTTTTAAATGCCATCGGACCAGAAGCTGTAGAGCTGTTTGACTCATTCAACCTCAGTGAGGCAGATAAAGAGAAATATGAAGAGGTAACAAATGCCTTTTCAGACTTTTGCAAGCCAAAGTGCAATGAATCTATGAAAGTTTCATCTTTCACAATCGAAATCAATCGCAAGGGGAACCGTTTGATGACTTCCTCATGGATATAAAGAAAATAGTACGCCGATGTGGATTTGATAAAGAAGATAGAATGGTGCGGGATAGGATTGTACTAGGTACAAATAACAAGGGGTTACAAAAGAAGTTTTTAGATACCTCAAAACTAACGATGGAAATGCCGATTGACATGGCGAGATCTGCGGAAGCGAATAACAGACAATTGAGTAATATACGGCGGGTAGAGACTGAAATAGATTTAGTGAGTAAAAAACTTGGAAAATATAAGGGTAATCTAAAGGAATCAATCAAACCTAAAAATAGTGTAGAAATTCGAAAGATTACACAAAAAAAAATTGAATTGCAATTTTTGTGGTCAAATACATTCAAAGAGCAAATGTACAGCATATGGTAAAATATGTAATCACTGTAAGGGTAGAAATCATTTTTCTGCTGTTTGTAAAAAGGAAACTGTAGGCGAATTACAAATGAAAACTATTAACTCAAGTAGCTTAAGTTTATATATAGATTCAATTCGGAAAAGAAATGAGACGAACTCGTGGTATGAGTTTCTTCTAATTAATGATAAAACTGTAAGATTTAAGAATAAGTCAAAAAGTTTATGCACGTTTAGTACACCTTTTGGGTGCTACAGTTTTCAACGCTTGCATTTGGTATTAAAATAGCTCCAGAAGAATTTCAAAAGTTTAATGAAGAGAATTTCGCAGATATAACAAATGTTATAGTGTACATTGATGATATTCTTATTGCTGCAGCTAATGAACTTGAACATGATGAAACTATCAAATTAGTAATGGAAAGGGCTAAAGAAAAAAATGTTAAGTTTAATTGGGAAAAGTTACAATGGAAACAAAAAGAAGTTAGATTTTTAGGATATAGAATTTCAAGTAAAGGAATTAGTTGTGATAAAATTAGATCGAAAGGCATTGAAGACTTAGGGCCTCCAAAACGCAAAAATGATGTTCAGAAGCTGTTAGGACTTATAAATTATTTACGGGAATATGTACCTAATCTTTCCAGTATAAGTAAACCAATTAGAGACTTATTAAAGAATTCAGCAGAATTTCAATGGCTCGCAGTACATGATAAATGTTTAGAAACTATTAAACAATTAATTATTAACGCCCCTGATTTAAAACCATTTGATAGTGCTGAGAAAATTGTTCTGAAAACTGATGCATCTAAATATGGCCTAGGATGCGCTTTGTTCCAAAATAAAAAACCAGTATGTTTCGCTTCTCGAAGCTTAACTGATGCTGAAACACGATATGCTCAGATAGAAAAAGAAATGTTAGCCGTAGTGTTCGCATGCAAAAAATTTCATAATTATATATACGGATATAAGGTAGAAATCGTAACTGATCATAAGCCCTTGCTTGGAATAATGAAAAAAGACTATTATAAAATACCTTCTGCAAAATTACAGAGAATGAAACTTAAGCTCGAAAAGTATAATTTGAATTTTACCTATTTACCGGGCAAATACTTATATATAGCAGATTGGTTGTCAAGAAGCTTTTCTAAAACTGATGAGGTTGATGTTGAAATAACAGGCTTGAATGAAATGATACACACAATCAAGCGATGAAAAGAAAAACTTGTTTAAAGAAGAAACAGTCGAAGATAATATTTTAGGAAAAGTGTTGAAATATTGTAATATTGGTTGGCCTAATGACAAAACTAAAGTAGATAATGATGTCAAATTTCTATGGAGTAAGAGAATGGATATATAAAGTGAAAACGGTCTAGTATTTTTTGAAGATAGAATATTTATCCCTAGTTCTCTTCAACAGGTGATTCTAGAAAATCTTCATATGGCCCATCTAGGAATTGAAAAAACGATATAAAGAGCAAAAAATCTTTTGTATTGGCCATCTATGAATAATGATATTGAAAAGTTAGTAGCAAAATGTAAAATATATCAAAAAAAAAGATCAGCCAATACTAAGGAGCCGCTGTTAAATCATAAAGTACCAAAAACGCCGTATGAAAAAATTGGTATGGATATTATGGAAGTAAGTGGCAAGGATTACCTAGTTATAGGTGATTATTTTTCTGAATATTTAGATATAGAGCTGTTGGGAAAAAAACATCTAAAGCTATAATAGAGAAACTTAATAAATTTTTTTTCTGCACATGGGTATCCATTAGAAATAATAGCAGACAACATTCCATTTGGTTCTTTTGAATTTAGGCAATGGGCTAAAACATTGGATATAAAAGTACAAATTGCGAAGAAGCTAATACTGAAATGCAACCACGAAAAAGCAATTTGTGGCACTCGTTACTCGAATATCGAAATACACCGATAAAGAATTCAAACATTTCGCCTACTCAATTATTGTTTGGCAGACAAAATAGAACCTTGGTACCTGGGAGGGTTAAATTTTACAGAAATAAAGAGTTTAGTGATAAAATTTTACCAATTTTGGCTCGTAATAATCTTAATAACAAAACTTATTATGCCAAAAATGCTAGAGAAAAAGTTGCTTTTAAAAAAGCAGAAAATGTATGGGTAAAAGATGGAAAAATTTGGTTGCCCGCTACAGTTGTGGATAAACATAACACACCCCGATCTTATATAATAGAACAGAATGGTAAAACTTTTAGAAGATACTCATATTACTTGCGAAAACGCTTATAAAATTTTAAATTACTCACGATTATTATATTTATTTTATATCAATTTCATATAAATTAAAATTGATAGAAAAATGTATAATTGTAGTCTTATTTACCTAATTAAAAACTGAATCGTTATAATTTGATGAAAACATATAAATATATCGGTATAAATATTTGCAACTATATTTTACATATGTGTGAATAATTTAATTGGAATTTTTATTTTTATATTTATATATTGCATACAAGATATTACTGCAAGATTGTTATAAAGGATCCTGAATTTTTATACCTTTATACCTTATATAAGATTACATTTATTTAATTAAAAATAAATTTTAAAAAAGGGAGATGTAGAGAAGTGTCAAAAATAAGTTCAGAACGCCCTCTATATATCAGTTATTTTTTATGTATCTCATTTACTAAGTTATGAATCTATCTTTATTATGAACTAATAAGAGAACGGCATTCAATAAAGAACAATAAGATTGAACAGATGTCTTGCTTCATTTTTGGATCATTTTAAAATGTAATGCAATCCCCAGAACATCATCCATTAAACCCCGTGGGGTTGGAACGAAGTTCGGTCCACAGACTCCGAGCACTCACTGTTCAATCTTAGGTGTGAGCATCAGCTCTTAACCCACTGCTCGGAATTTGTGCTTCCTCTGTGGGGCTACCGGCTCCCGTGGTACCAGTGTTGAGAGTCACTGATCGGACCCCGAAGGTATCCTTTAGGTAAACCCTCAGGTTTCCTTCTGCCAGATTCAAACCCATGGCAGTTCCAGGTGCTGGCGCACCTATATTCCCCGGATAGTGATACATCAAGGTGGGACATTTCACCGAGAAGACATACTGGGGTACAGACAGAGGTTAAGAAAAGTCAACTTTTTATTCACCTCAATAAAACAGACAACCTGTGTTGACGAAACTTCTTTCTTCTCTACACACAATAAAATTGCTGACAGCTAACCAACAAGTTATCTGAATTCTGCTTAAATATATTTTTTAATTTAAAATTTAATTTATGACTTCAAATAAGTGTTGATAAAAAATAAATTTAAACTTAATTAAATCTACATTAAAATTTGCTTAAACCTACCTTTTGAATTATACTCAACCTAAAATAAAAGAACATAAATTTATTTACTTACCTAAAAGTTAACACATAAATAAAATCCTTTGTGAAATTAAAACTACAACTAAAATCTAAATTAATTTGGAATTTAAATTACATTAAACTCAAAAGACTTAACTAAAATTACCTTGCTAAATTACTTATCTATACATAGTGAACTTAACTTTGTGAAACTATCATTACCAAATAAATCGAATTCTCATCTATATTATATAAAACTAGAAAACTAAAATTAGTTTTATTCACTTATGTTTGCCGAAAATCGTTAATTCACAACAAAACAAATATCGAATTTCATGCTGTCTGGTCGTTGAACCTGTTTATCAAGTTTATTTTAAATTAATAAACTTGTGCCAATAATTATGCTGATTCGTTGCTTTAAGTAGACAATGACTTCGTCTGGGAATTTAAATAAACGTGTGTATAAAAATCCAACTGGTTTCTTTTATTAATTCTATTAGAAATTATTTTTTGTTTGTTACCAAAAAAAAAAAAAACGTAAAGAATTAACATATTGCGGCTACCAGTGGAAACATCTTCGCAATTAGGGTAGCATGAATGTACAGTCTTTGGCGTGTTATACTAGTGTTATATTAGCTTAAGGCACTGGGTCCAACGAGATATCCCAGTTGGACCATAAAGTGGTTGTGGCGCAGGTGCTGCGGTTTCTGTGTTGGTTCTTTTAGTTAATGATCGCCTTCGAAGCAGAATGATTATCACAGTAATAGTGATAGCTAGTCCTCCATAGCTGACTACTAAGCTGTGAACTTGATGAAAGCTTGTTGATGGTGGTAGATTGCGTAGCTGCGTTTGTACTTCAGCCTGTAGTCGGGTTATGTTTTCAATGCTTACACTGCAGTCACACGATCAAGTTTTTTTACAATTCTCTTTCAAGAAATTTACATATACTGCTTGTCAAAATTCACAAAAATTGAAAGCTGTGACGTAGGCTGCACGCAATTTCGAAGCAAGTTTTTCAACAAGATGTTTTTTTTTAACCTCTTCCACCGACAGTTTTGTTTCGGCAGCAATAGAGTTATATGCCTTAATTTTTAAATTATTCTGTCTATATGCAGGAATATTCATGTTCCACAGAACTTCATGCTTTCTGTATATCTCAATGAACTGCAAAATGTCGTTATATTTGTTTAATTTGTTCACAAACATATTTAAAAAAAAAACAAAACAATACTGGCGGCAGAATTAGAATTAAAATTTGGAATAAAAAAACTGCAGTTAGCTGTTTTCTTGACTGTAATTTGAAACACTCAATTGAACGAAAAATTGAAAGCAAACTTTCAGCAAATTTTAAAAGTGTGAGTGCATTGGTAAAAAAATGAGAGAAATTTTAAAAAATTGAATGAAAACTTGATCGTGTGAAACCCAAGTTAGAACATGTAGTAATGTTTGCGTTAGATTGTCCATTGTTTGCTTTAAATCAGAGACTGAGATACCATAGCTGGTGTATGATGGATGCATAACCGACGTAATGGTTTGATGACCGTATATTGTTAGCACCTCATTCTTCATTGTACATCTGGCTGGAAGTGTAAGAAGTCCGTTACCTTGCCACATCTGGTAACTACTTTCGCCATTACACACTGTATTTAGTTTGAGTTGACGTTGTGTTGCAAATAGCCACTGACTCTTTTTATATAGCTGCTACCAAACATTATCGTTAGATATTAGTTCTATATTGCAGCTTGAGTCAGATTCATTGTTGATTCATGTTTGAACAGATTATTTCGCACTTACAAATTGATGCCCCCTTAGAATATGTCGCTTACATTTTCGGACATAGAAAAGTGTCATGCTCCAGGCTGTTACATTCAAGAAGCTTAGTTTCAGGAATAGGAATATATTCATCTCGGTGAGCGTTGAGAGCTATCATTTTGGTTGTTGACATGATAGCGACCAATGCGTCGTTTATGGGTTGTGGAACTGGTGTAATGTAGAATAGATCATATTCATTCTGATGCGCTAATGGGATGAAGAGCTAATGGGATACTGTGCTGGTTTGAAATTGTTGCATGAACTGTGCCATATAAGTGATTGATATCAGTGATTGGTAGATTGAGATGTGTTGGGAATTTTGCTTTTATATTGTCAACCTCAGCTATGAACTGTTACGGAGTCAGTAGAGTGGGGCATATTCTGCCATGATAAGTATCCGCCATCAAAGTAGTCATGGATGAAACCGTTTTTTGTAAGTTGTCTGCAGTGATAATTAACTGAATGCTGAGAGCCAGCATGAGCTGTATTCGTTGGCTCGTGTCACTTCTAGTGAGGTTCTCTAGTCTGCTAATTCTGAAGTTGAGTTCATCAAAATTAGTTTGCATCTCAACGCTATTTTGCTTCTTAAGATTCAAAGTAGAGTCGAGAAATGACGTTTGATTTCGAAGAAGGTTATTCAAGTGTGCTTGGTTGGTTTTTAGGCTGTTTATAGTCTCGGTCATTTTTTCTGCATTTTTTGAATCGAGTACACCAAACAAAGAATTTGCTATGTTTCCGACGACGTCGACTGCTCCTCGTTTTTTCCTTCTTGCTAGGTTATCCAGATTAACTTCCATATTGTTTTTGATATAGTTAAAATGAGGCTGACATCTGGATCGTTGCAAACCTTGGTTAATGTGGTGATTCCGTTTATTAACTGCTGTAGTTTATTGTGAAAAGGTGCAAGTTCAAAGTATATAAGGAGTTTCCATTCCGAAATAATTGGTTTAACTACACCAATTTTTTCAAAATGTAATTCCGGGTTACTAGTGATCTTCATGTAACTGACTTGAGCGAGAACAGATGACCAAAAGCTGTTAGCAGCACCATCAGACTTAAAGTGACCATATTGTGGCGTTTTCGTGGTGGTGAAGTTTTGATTTTGTCATTAGATGAGTTGTTTCTTTTGAGTGGTGAGCTATTATCTGTCACTCCATTGTCAACAGCAGTTGTGGGAATATCCGCAGGAAGAGGAGCTGGTAGATGGATTGCACGTTTAATGATATCAGCAGATGTCTTGATCGCTGCGGTTCTGACGACGCCATCTGGTCCAGGGTACGTTTCGGTGACCTTCGCGAGCCGGCACGTCATGATGGGTGAGGTATCTTTAATTATGACGAGAGTGCCTATTTGTAGATTAGGAGACATAATTTGCCATTTTTTTGGGCTGCTGCAGTTCGTTCAGATACTCCTGTGACCATCGTTTCCAGAATTGATGTTTAACTTGGGAAACTAGTGCCCAGCGTTTGGCTAGTGGCTCGGACGTTGAGTGTGCCGTTGCATCAACTTGCGCTGTGAGAGGTTCGCCAATCAAGAAATGGCCTTTATTTAACAACATCTATGGTCATTTTGTATTTTCAAATTTATTTTGATAATATTACTATTTTTTGGGGGGGGAGGCGGCACGCCTTCTCCTATTCCAATCTGGCTGAAATGTTCAACAACATATTTTTTTGGCTACAGAGAACATTTCTACGGGGAGTTAAGGTGCGCTTTTTAACTTTTAAAACTGAGGCGCAGCCTAGTGTAGTATACATACTTACATATAAGGCAAATAGGTAATTCTGAAAATCAACTCATTTCAGGAACCATTCTATTAGTGAAGAAAATATGCTTCTGATAACGTTGAGGACTTACGCAACAGGCGGAATGCTGAAAACAATTGCTCATGTGTATGGTGTATCAACTACGGCAATCTCCAATATTGTTGGCAAAGTTAACCATTATATAGCCAAGCTACGACACCGTTTTGTTGTATTTCCTAAAAGTCGTGAAGAACTTTTAAATACGAAGCATGATTTTTATGATATTGCGAAATTTCCTAATGTTGTTGCTGCACTTGATTGTACTCACGTTAGAATATTTCCTCCAGGTAAGAATTTATTATTTGTATTGATTTTAAACTTGGAGAGGATGCCGAGCTGTATAGCAATAGAAAAGCGTTTTTTTCTCCATGAATGTGCAAACTATGTGCGATACACATAGTAAGATATTAGATATCGTTGCCAGATGGCCCGGCTCCTCACACGATTCTAACATATTAAAAAATTCAAAAATATATTCTAGATTTTGTAATGGTGAGCTTGATAACAGTTTTATTGTAGCTGACAGTGGGTATCCTAGCAAAGATTTTATAATGACACCATTATTAAGTGTCAAAAATGCTGCAAAAAATTTATAGAACTAATCACAAATACGAACACGTAATTGTATTAAAAGAAGTTATGGCGTTTGGAAAAGAAGTTTTCCCATTTTATTCCTAGTCATTCTACTAAATATATTAATATATAATTGTATTTAATTATTGTGGCTACTGCTGTTTAAATAATGAACAGGAACTTCCGTCTTTACCAGATATCTTGGAAGCGGCTGTAAGATTGTTACAGATTTTCAAATCAAAAAATTGTTTAACGTTTTTTTATTGTCAAGTTACAAGTAATAAATAAAATCACCACTGTAATGTCAATTACATAGTGATGAGTAGGGATGACTTATCGAGTGATGAATAAAATGAAGTGTTAAAACTTCAAGCTTTAAAAAGAAACGTGACTTTTCTTTTTTTTTCGCTTTAGCTTTAAAACTAAAAGCATTTTAATAGCTACCTTACAAAATAAAATTAATTAAAGTCTGTATAATTAAATTAAATATAAAAATGGCTATTTTGTTAAGCTTATTTTTCAAAAATTTATTTTTATATCGATATTTCGCTCCAATTTTTGTAGCTTCTTCCTGAAGAAATTTTTGAAAAATAAGACCTCAAGCTTAACAAAATAGCCATTTTAATTGAAAGGAAAAAGGTCAAATAAAACTTACTAATAAATAAATTAAATATATGTAATAATTTCTATTTGGAATTTAAAAGTTTAACAAAATATTAATCTTTATTTGTGCTTAATTCCAGAAATTGTGTTGGTCTTAAAATTTATTCTTTTACTCATGATATTCTCATGAGTTATTTATTCAGTACAATAAGTACTGAAGGGGATAGCATACCTATATGGACCATTTCATCAGACGCTACTCTGAATCCTCAGTAGGTTACTCCCAACGTTTCTTGCAAACATTAGAACCTTTATATTGTAAAAGCAATTGACTAAATAAGAATTATTAATCAATAGTTACAAAAAGATTCAAATATTCAAACAAAAAACTCAGTAATCATTGAACTGAATAAATAAATAAATTTCCCAACCAACATTTTAATATTGAAAACTATTTCAAACTAAAATTTTTTTATTTTTTTTATCATTTTGAAGTATTTTTTGACTAGAATAATCACATTAATTATTAAAACTTACTGTTATTCTCTGCATCGCAGTCATAAATTGACGGCTTTACCAAAATTTGCGCCTCTTGGCATATATCTAGTATCACCTCACCGGTTTTTGTGGTTGCGCTTGCTTGCAGAGGCTCACCGGCAGTTGCATAATTTTGCCTCTTATCAAGTGCAAAATTTTTTTTGCAGTTGCCTTTATGTGTCCTTATTTGCTTTTCAATAGCTTGTGACTGCGAAACGTTTGAGTAAATTTACTATTAAACTTACGCTCCACACTTTTCCAGGAATTTACCTTTTCTTCAGTTCCCACTCTATCAGTTCTTTTACTTTCAATTATGCCGCTATATTTTTCTACGGCTTCCAATAAAAATTCACTTCTGTTAAAGTGAAGTTGGGACTTCTTTTTTCTATTTGTTGCTTTCCGCTCATTTTATTGTTTTTTTTTTTTTTTTTTTTTTAAATAAGAAGCAAACTTTTTTAAAAATTCGTTTATTTATTTAAATTTTTAATACAAAGCACTTTTAAGAAAATTCTTTTTAATTCTTTTAAACCAATTATAACTTATAAGACAAATATTGCACTTGGGTTTTGACAGCTGTTTTTGTTGATGAATTGATGATGCTACCATACTTTATGGCAAATAAATGTGTTACTTAACTATTGACTGAAAAAATCAAAGTGTATTTAAATACAACTTAAATTTAAGTAACATTTAACAAATTGCGTATTTAATTACGAAGTCAAAAAGTGGGCAATAAAGGAATAAGGACCCTTATGCTAAATAGCAATAGAAGAAAACCACAACATAAAAACCTAGGCGAATTAATTTTTAGGAAGGAATGCCGTAGAAACAAATTTCTAAATACAAAACACTAAAAAAATAACAACATTACTCTTATAACAGCAGACAAAAGAAAAATCTACAAAGCTAGAATTAAATTAAGAAAAAAAAATTTAAATATACAATTCCACACTTGCACCAGCAAACTGCCAATTAATAGAAGTTAACGAACTTAAAAATAACAACGGACTACTTCAACTAAAATTGGGTAAAGCAATAATCATTAAAGGCCACAATAACATAATCATATCATTGACACCACCCAATATTCAAACTCTATTAAAAAGATAATTGATACATTTAACACCTTTAAAAATTCTCCATATACCAACGTCATATCTTCTACAAGACTAAAAGCCACTGAATTACTAAACAAAATTCATAATTTACTATCGCATAGGGCTAAAAGAAGACTTACAAACGGACTAGGTACGGCAATAAAATGTACAGGGTGGGCCAAAAGAAACCAAGGGGTGTAAAAGTTTAATAACTTTTTTGTTTATTAATTTTTTTTTATTTTTTCTTTCAGATTATATAGACAACACTTGGAGAATTTATAATGGAGAGGTTCACAACTGAACAGAGAACCAGAACAATAGAATTTTATTATTTAAACCAGAGATCAATTATTTTAACGCAAAGAGCATATCGTCCACATTTTAACGTCTGAATTTCGCCCTCTGAAGCGATGATTCGTTCGTCATCACCAACATGGCAGCGTAAGAGATTTGCCTCGAACCGGTAGACCACGTTTAAGTCGCACTGGGGAAAATATTGAACGAGTACAGCAAAGTGTTAACGAAGCACCAGAAACATCTGGCAGAAGGCGTTCTGCTCAGCTAGAAATGTCTCGTACGTCACTACGGCGCATTTTAAAAAAAGATTTACAGTTATACCCATATAAGGTGCAATTTGTCCAAGAATTAAAACCGGCAGATCATCGGCAACGTCTAAATTTTGCAGTTAAATTTCAAGAGTTGGCCAGAAATGAAATCAACTTTATTGAAAATTTGATTATGAGTGATGAAGCTCATTTTCATTTGAATGGCTTTGTTAACAAGCAGAACTGTAGATTCTGGGGTTCTCAAAATCCAAGAGCCATTCATCACCGCCAATTACACCCCATCAGGTGTACAGTATGGTGTGGGATCACATCTGAAAATATCATTGGGCCCTACTTCTTCGAGAATGAAGATGGAAGTGCTGTAACCGTAAATGGAGAGCGGTATCGTTTTATGATAGAAAATTTTTTACGTCCTGCTCTTGAAAACAGACCTGGTATGTGGTTTCAGCAGGACGGAGCCACTGCCCACACTGCCCGAGACACAATGGCACTTTTAAGTCAAATTTTTGGAGAGCGAATAATTTCTCGAAATTCGGAAATTATTTGGCCAGCGCGACCGCCAGATTTGACAGCACCCGACTATTTTCTTTGGGGTTTTTTGAAGGAGCGAGTGTATGTGAACAAGCCAGAGACAATCCTTGAACTCAAGGCAAACATTGTTGCAGAAATTCGAACGCTACAGCCACAAGTTTTGAAAGATGTTATGGAAAATGCTCTAAAAAGAGCCCATCAGTGCGAAGCTGAAAACGGTGGTCATTTAAGAGACATCATTTTTCATACTTAGTGTAAAAAAATTTCCATTTTGTATATTATATAATCTGAAAGAAAAAATAAAAAAAAGTTAATAAACAAAAAAGTTATTAAACTCTTACACCCCTTGGTTTCTTTTGGCCCACCCTGTATAACAGGAAACCTCGGCTCAACAGATTTGATGACATTAACAAACAAATCGAACAACTAAAAAACATGACACACATATTGCTAAACACTTAAAAAACACACACTCAAACACCCAAATGGTAGATAGATTCAACAATGATTCATTATAACAGTCACTTCGCACCTTAGTCTACAACCTTTTACAAACATTTAGACATTACTGCATACTTCTAGGTGTATCAAGTATAGAACAAAAAGGTAAATGAAAATGCTTAATCTAGCAAATTCTACAACAATTAAGCTATCATAAAGCTTATACACTAACAAAGATATAAATAATACAAATCTTACGCACAAGCATTACAGTATCAAATTCTACGCATCAACATAAATACTGAATTGCTATATTTACACACACATAAATACTATTTCTTATGAACAACAAAAACATAGTGATTCAACAGAGTGATTTTTCGTAACAATATTATTTCGCCCACCTATAGCCAAAAATTAAAAGAATATTATTTTGACAATAAAATGAAATTGATCTCACTACAAGAAAATGCAGAATTCTCAAACAATATAACTCTTGTAACAATATTGACTATTAATATAATACAATCCTAATAATAATTGTACTTGTTTCACTATCTAAATCAATTACAATCAAACGCTTTAGCCCCAATTCCATCATTGTGGCCATCGCTCTATTCTAAGGGAGAAAGAGTTACATACCCAAGTATTAACCCAATAACAAATACTGCTAATTGAAATTAGGTTAATGTTCGCTTTAGTTCAATGCACTTCATTTTGGCATATTCACCAATTAGTAGTCGAAAGCAATTAAATAAAGAAAATAAATAACACATTTTCGCATATTCAACATATATTAAATTAGTTGTAAGCAATAAAATAGTAGAATTAAGATTATTTAAGTAAGTTTTTACCAATAAAGAAAGACAACAATTATAATTCAGTAACTAAAATACCAAAAATTTTTTTTTTAACATCATGGACGGTATTTACATATTTGGATGGATTTTTGTTAACAATTTAAGTTCAATTTGTAAACGGATTTTTATAAAAATTGATACATACGCTCTCGAAGGCTACCGGCTCATGCAGTAGAAAACCGGGATGGGCGAGACCAGTTAAAAACATCTAGTAATTAAATAAAAACAACTTTATGAAATGAAAAATTATAAAATAATACTGTCGTGTTAATTTCTTGTAACAACCCTCTGTCTGGTGGTAACAGGGTACAATCAGACAGAGCTGCCTGATAAGTAAAGTTGTTGCAATATATGCAGGTTAGTAGTCAATGCATACCAATTTAATTTTGTTTAAAGATACCATACAAGTTTAAACACATGCATGTGGCTGGCTTTTTCTTAGGGCTTCTCATCAATTAGTTCCATTATGTCGAAAAAGTTTTAGGAATGACACAGCATTACTTAAATATTTATATATGCAAATGCTATAATTAGCAGTGCACTGTTAGTCTAGGCTCTCGAAAATTGCAATCACCTATATCACTTTGTATGTGGCAAGCAATGGCATTCTCAAATTTAAAATATTTATTTCATTTGCATAAACGAACTACTGATACTTTATACTGGTGAAAACCAAGTACATTATGTAAGTAAAAGCGTTTTTTTTCTTTTTGGCTACTAAAAAAGATGTGATAGTCACTTATATGCCTTATTCCGGTTGTTGAAGAATATTTCTTACTTCAACAAAAAAAAAAAAAAAAAAAAAAAAAAAGGTGTGATGAAAACAAAAAAATGTAGCAACGTTAAACGATCGTGTTTCACTATCCTATTTAGTCGTTCGTTCTGTTAAAACTATCATACATATATGCTTAAAAGGTAGGTTAGTTAGTACTTTTTGTGCAAACTTTTTTCCAGGATTATAAGATTTCCTGATTTTATGAAAAGTTTCATAAAATAATAGTTGATGAGAAAAAAAGGTTTTTTGTATATATATAATAGTGTAGCATATGCGTAGCCATTTTGAAGCTATTTTTTGAGCAAATTACGTACAATTAAGTGGGATAGTGAATTACACCCTTTATATTCCTGCTGCCGAATTTCCACTATAACTTTGACCATCAAGATACCTTCAGTTATCAGGAAGAGATATTCACAAATTAAATTAAGACAATTATTTTAATGACTAATTTGAAAAAATTACTATGCAAATTGAATCAGTCCCTGTAGCGCTTGGTAGTATCAAGAGTGGTATTTTTGATCACTACCAGAAAAGGGCAGACATCAGATGGCGGAGTCTACAAACGCGTAAGGTCACGCGTAAATTATAGCTACGCTATGATGGTAAACGCTCTATTCAATTAGTGAGCAGGAGTAGACGGGACATCTCCAGGCTGGTGGCGGTGATAACCGGTCATTGGACGTTCGGTAAGAATGCCAGCAGGCTGCGACTGCCCTTCAACGATAGCTGCCGGTCACCCGAGAAGGAGGAGACGGGTTTTCACCTTCTCTGTGAGTGCCCGGCTTTTATGGCTTCGAGACACAGATTTTTCGGTGCACTACCTGAGATATCGGGAGTAAGGTTAGCAGACCTTCTCGGATATCTGAATGTCCCGGGGTGGATCTAGTTCACCTTACGGCTACATGGTCTTGGAGTCTCACGACTCTAGTTGAAGGCCGTTTAGGCCGCCACGTAAACCAACTAACCAATGCAAGTTGAATAATTAATTTTGAAGTTACGATTATGATTCCGCAAACAAATTTGAAAACAAAAATTTTTGTTTAATTGAAAGCAAAAAATCTTAATGTTTCCATAATTTATACTTCTGTATTATTAATGTGGGTTAAGATTTGCATTAGATTTTGCCAGCTGTTTTTGTTATTTATATGTTAATTTACAAAAATACCGCCCTGGTACAAAAAAAAGTATAAACGTTTAGAAAATGTTCAAAATTTTATCCATATTTTTTGATGTGTTCTTTTCACACTATACTTTTTCATTTGATTTATTCAGTATTACAGTGTGAAATACTGTTTTGTAAAGTGCTATCGGTTAAAAAAAATTCGCATGAACGTAATGCAAACCCTAACATTTGTTTCAAGCCATTGGCTAGTTGATTAGTTTTATTAGTTTACTACATTCGTAACCATAATGTGGTTTCATTCCTTGTTTAATTATAAATTATATATTATAATCGCATTAATAATTAAATGCAAAGGATTACCGCAAAGTTTAAAAATCGGTGCCATAATTTCTGAAACGCAAAAAGAAAGTGAAATTGAATTAGCATTTAAATATGCTGTCCACAATATAAACCGTGATAAGGGTTTATTGCCAGAAACAAATTTACTTTACGATATACAATATACGAAAGAATTGGACTCGTTTCATGCTTGCAAAAAAGGTAAACGTATTTAGAAAAACAACTATTTATTATAAATGTTTTTAAATGCAGATAATTTCTACATTCAGTGTGCACACAAATTGGTTACGGTGTTCAGGCAATATTTGGTCCATCCAATAGTTTCATCAGTTCACACATACATTCCATATGTGATTCCTTAGATTTGCCTCATTTGGAAGTTCATATTGACACCGACAATGCAGACGATTCAACAAAAGAATTTGCAATAAATTTACATCCTTTTAGAAGTTACATAAATGATGCGTTCTTGGATGCCATGTACTATTTGAATTGGACAAAAGTGGGAATATTACATGAAAGGTATTATGGTGAGTATACCCCGGAAGGACAAATAACTTCAATTTTTTTAAAGCGATTTCTCAACTAGTTATTTTAACGTGGTATCGGTCCTTCTTAGAATAAAAGGACCCGTATACGATGACAGCACGCATGTGCAATCAAATATTTTTGCTAGCGGCTTGGTCGAGTATGGGGTGTAATATTTTACTGATGGTGCTCAGTTGAGGAAAGTTGACAAAGAGTACGCATCGCGATATTATGCATTAAAAACAAAATTTATGGAAAATAAACCCATTTTCTTTTTTATACACTTCACTGTAAGTGAGAAGAGTATATATCTTTAAGTTTGGGATTCCATTTATAATTTTTACATCGTATATGTGCCACCCTATAAAATATGTAAACTCGTATTCTAGATTTTTGACGTTAATTTCAATTTCTTTACTTGAGATTAAATATTTGTTTAACCTTTAACTTATGAGCTGAAAATTTTAAACATAGTGGAAGATGTGGTAGTAAATCTTACACTTTTTTTAAGTTAAGAAAACATCTTTATAAATATCGATTTTTTTTTAAATTGTTCATATTACAAACGTCAATTACATGAACACAAAAATATATAAATTCTTTACTAGTGCATTTCAAAAAATTTAAGCTTAAAAAAATTAAATGGAATTTTTATATACTATATGAAAATAAAAAACATTTCAATATCTTTTATAAATTTAAAACTTCATTATTAAAGGGAATAAAAAATGGTGGTAAAATGTACACCATTTTTTTAATATTTAGCTAAAATAATTGAAAAAAATAAATATGTTATTCAAACAAAGCTATAAATATTTTTCTACAAAAAACTTACCCTTATGGGTGCCCAGTAGATCGGTGCGTATCGCGCTAATCTATCAATCTGGGGGGTCGCAGGCTCGATTCCTGCCTAGACCCTGGGAGCAAATGGTCATAGTCACCCATGCTCGTTAAAATTTTTTATATTTTTTAATTTCTAATATCAAATAATAATGATAAAACTTACCCTTACGTAGAAGTGTACTAATTTTTTTCATATGGACTACTAACGTTAACTCTGTAATAACTGAAATCTTTTATTTTATCCTTTTAGATTTATTTTGATTATTTTATTTTAGTTGAGCTAACTAGAACTCCAACCTTGATGACAAAAATGTGATTAAGATTCTTTATTAAACTACTCAGTCTGCTTATATACTCCTTAAACTTGTAATTAGTGTCGTGAGAGTAAGATATGTTTTTCTAAATCTCTAAAAAATTATTATTTTCCACTAACGTGCTAACGAATTAGTTTTATTGTTTAAGAATAGAACAAAATATATAATTCAGTAAGTTTACATTAAACATAAAAATGAAAAAGAAAAAAAGAAAGAAAAGTTTTTCCCTTCAGCGACAGCTGCCGCAACTTTCGGTCACCCGAGAGGAAAGAGACGGTTTTTCACCTTCCCTGTGAGTGCCCGGCTCTTATGACTTCGAGACACAGATTTCGCGGTGCACATCTGATTACTAAACTACCTGAGATATCGACAGTAGGGTTAGCAGACCTTCTTGGATATCTGAATGTCACGGGGTGAATTTTTTGAAATGTTTGTATGGGGAACCCCTAGGGGTGGTTCCAGGGGTGTGCCACTCGCATAGGTGGGTCGGCCCTCCAAAGTAAGTGGGGTCGGTCATACATTTTGACTCGATTGAGGCACTCTAAATGGGTCAAAGTTAGATTTTTCAAAATTTGACCTTTCGGATCAAAAGTCGGGACATCAAAATACATTTTAGAGGTATGGTTCCTTGGCAAGGTTTCTTATTTTGATCCCTAGAATACGATTTTCGTTGTAATTTGTGCGATTTTTTAAATCGACTTGCCGTTATAGTTATATATACTCAAACATTTCAATTATTCAAAGAACAAAAATAAAAATACTTACAATAAAAAATATAATTTGAAAACAGTGATTGCTGTCAGTGAATCATATCAAAACATTAAAAACAATGTTTAATTCAATAATAACACCCAAAATTAGTCTCTCAATTAAAATAAAATATAAAAAAAAATTACTCGAACTGAGTATCTTTTTACTAATTGAGTGGCTTTAATAAATGACACTGATTTGCATCTATTCCCATACATTTAGTATTACGGGAACAAACCAATAAATATGATCTACCTTTAAATACTTTGTTTATGTTTGTTACGGATTTTATTCACCATGGGTGAGCGAACCCTAGCTGTGATCTTTATAGTGCAACTCCTGTGATTGCGCAGCTGTCAAGTCAATTGATTAACTGCGATGTCACAAGAAAACCTAAGCGAACGAAAGCAAAGCACTCGAATTCTAATAAACTAGGGTTCAGCGATAAAGACAGCTTTCTTTCGGTTGATTTACGTGTGTCAGGTGCTGCCAAGTCGACAAATTTCAGTTTTTGTTATGATTTTGAGTGAAATTGGTGCCACTAAAATGCTTTGTGCATGTATAGTATAGTTTCTTTATAAAGGGATATTAATGTAAAAGAATTAAAATTTTTTGGAATGGTTTCACGTAGAAATATTATATTGTAAATATTTAGTAACTCACCAATACGGCTGCGATTAGCAAATTCATATGTTGATTTATTAAGCTTTAAGTTTTGGCAACACTTGGACTGAATTGATGTGTTCTGATTTGTTTGCTCCCGAGATTTATAATTAAACTCTTTTTTTTTGCGAACTTCTATATTTTATGAGACGTATGGATACAATGCTTGGACGTGTTTTCGTATATTTTTGCTTTGTGTCTGGTGAATTTAACAATAAATTATTTGGATATAAGATTCGGTGTTTCTGCTTGTATATTAACAACAACAAGTAAGCTGTCTTGATATTTTTAAGTCTGGAAATCATACCAACAAAAAGCAAGATTGTATGTACACAGTACAGACTCACATTGATACAGACATATTGATTATCTATTTTTGTGTGCCTAGTGCTGCCAAGTTTTGACTTAAAGTTTTGCCGAAAGAGTTTCCGATAATATTTGTATTTTATCCCTTGATTTAAATTTTGGGAGTTTTTATACTATGGCAAATGTTAATGAAACAACTTGTTTCTTGTTTTTTGGTTTAGTTGCCAAATCTGTATCGTAACATAAAGGCTTACACTGGTGCTGTCCTGATGGTAAGAAAGTTGGGGTCGAATTTTTAGATTTTTCCAAAGTACGAAAAAACAATTTATGGAAATTCAGAAAAAAGTTGCTGATTTCTGTGATAGTATAACATCCTATGGAAATCTATTCGATAACACTGCTCAGCAGCAAAATCCTCCTTTAAATAAAACTATTAGGACTATATGGATTTTGATGTGCTAAGCTCAAATCCGTTTTCGATTTTTCTCCATCACGTAGGGATTTTTTTTATGGGCGTGGCAGTTTTTTTCCCCTAAATTAGTCAGCTACGAAGTCATATTTCACCCTAATCAGAGAACGACTAATCCAATTTTTATAAACAAAACATCAAGATATGCGTAACAAAATTATATTTAATTTAAGTCAATTTAATTTTTTTCTATTATATGTTTTACCGTTTTGGAATTATTCAAAAATTTAGGAGCGGAAACATTTTTTTTCTTTCAAAATTCGTTCATTTTTGCAGTTTAAAAATGCAATAAAAAAAGAATAAGCAATTATTTTATATTTTGCACATTTGCACAATATTTCTGAACTTTTATTTCAGAAACATTGTCAAAATAAAAAGTAGCTTAGTTTTATTTAATTATCATTTCTTTTTTTATTTTTTTACATTGTCACTTGGAGTTTCTCGCCAAATCGACCAACAAAAATCTGCAAGCATTCCTTCTGATGGGTTGCCATTATAACGCTTTTCCCAAAAAATGTGACACATTCACAAAAGCCGTCCAGGCTCTTTCTTCCACATCTTTCAATTTTGTTCTAAAGACTCCTGGAATAAAATTTACTCTTGCCGACCAAATTTTAACGTTGTAGTGTTTTTCTTTCGTGTGGCTATCCAATTGACATAAAAAGCAATAGAACTTAGTATACCCACTTTGCAATCCGGTTGACATTGCTACAGCTTTCAAATCCGCACATGACTAATGTGTATATCTAATTTTTTCAAGTATCATCTTCATGTTATTTTAGCTTTCTTTCATATTTCTTGCATACGGGAGTGGGACCTATGGATATTTGTTACCATTGTGAAGCAAAACAGCTTCCAAACTTGTCTTGGATGAATCAATAAAAAGCCGCCACTCCTCAGACTTATGATTGAAACAAACTTGTCGAAAAAGTCCATCAGCATTATTACAAAATACTAAATCGTCGTCTTTGGTGAAATAGCTCAAAAAATATTTTTATCTATTTCGAAAGTACGACACTTTCACGTTTTTATGCACCAAATTCTATTTAAATTTGTATGCAAGAAGCTCAGATTTCATTTTGGAAAGTCCTAAATCACGAGCTAAGTTATTCAGATCAGTTTGATTCGGAAAATAAGGTTTGCTCGTTGGACTTTCAAATGAATGCGAAGAAGCACCCATGGTGGCGTAACTGGAATCAGTCCTTGCAGAAAACAGATTTTCTTCGTCATTTTTAGGGGGCAATGGAGCTAAATAATTACTTGTAAAAGGAACTGGTCGTTTGACAGATGAGGTATTGGAATATATGACTTTATATTTGTTTTTTTTTTCGTAAACCCACGTGTTTTAGTCATGCAAAAGTAGCTATCAGTTTCTTGATTTTGTGGTTCACTACAAAGTGCTGGCTTCATAAATGCCAAAGGCTTATAACTTTCTTTTAAACAATCGCTTAAATTCCTTGAACAGCTATTACAATATATTTTCGGTAGCAAATTTTTATCTCTTTCATCGAAAGGAAATCCAAAGTATAGCTTAATTAATTTGAAAAGTTATTGTTTGCCATTGAGAACTTAAAGTCAGATTGCCACATACATAGCAAAATAAATTTAGAGAATTCTTACAAATCCTTGACATTTTGCAACCTGAAACAAATTTTGATAAAAACTATTATTTTGTTTCTTCATTACAATATTTTAAATTACAGTACTAAAAAAAAATTTATGTATAAAATGATCACTGAGCACTTTTTGGGTGATACTTTTATAGTAGATGCAATTTCAAAATTTTTTTTATTTTCCAGCGGACAGCACTTGACCTTTGGGTTTTACAAGCAATTGTAGTATTACAATTTATGAACGAATAACCCGACTTAATAACAAAAAAATACTTCTTTACAGTATTTATTGTTTAGCTACATTTCACTTACATGTATTTTTACCTACGAATTTTTCTACAAATATGAATGTGCAGTTAAATGAAAAATACTATATTGTACTTTTTAATTACAAGAACCATAGAAAACACCCTGTCCTTTATTTCCATTACCTGCCTGCTAAGCTAACGCAATCCTATCACCATATGCAAGGTTGAATGCATACATATTCCTTCAATATTGGGTACCTGCAGTAAATTGAGATAAAATTGTTGATCCCAACTTTTGGCCAAACAATACATACGTTAGAGAGTTTACAATAAGAAATAGGGCTAGTACCAGAAATGTTGTTAAGCTTCCAACTATATTCAATCTACAAAAAAACTAAATACGTCTACTGATATTCAGCTTAATATTATTTATCAAAATGTTCGTGGCTTGAATACAAAATTGTCTGAACTATTTATTAATAGTTTTGGATTTAACTATCATATTCTTGTTAGTTATTTTTATTTGACCTTTTTCTTTTAAATAATATGACTATTTTATTACGCTTGAGGTCTTATTTTTATAAAAATTTATTTTTATATCGATATTTCGCTCCAATTTGTGTAGCTTCTTCAGGATATAATTAAAAATTAATCAAATTATTACAAATACATATTTCAAAAATTTTCTTGACAAAATTAAATTGGGGTGTACAATAATAAGGTTATACCAAACAAAATTTTATATACAAAATTCAAAAAAGTATTTAAAATTATGTGTTTACATACATAAAATATCTAAAAAATTATACAATTAATAATAATAAAAGTAATATGTTAAAAATGTATATATAAAACAATTGTTATAAAAATGTATGTGCTAAATGAATTATGTATGTAACAATTAACAATTTTTTAAATTTTTTTATAATAAAAATAATATGCTCAAATAAATATATAAAATTATATATTTGTACATGGCCACATTTAATTTTATATAAATAATATATTCATGTTTTTACTGAAACAATCTGGAGATACTGTGTGTCAGTTAGATATAAATCGTACTGGAGGTGGTGTACTGATGGCTGCTCTAAACAGCCTTTCATCTGAAGTTTTTTCATCTGAAAATAATATTGCATTTATAGCAATGAAAATCAATTTGAAGGAAAGATACCTATTTATAAGTTGTTCTTATATTCCTCCTTGTTTCTACTTATGAATTACATTATAACTCTGTTAATGATATGATAAATTCTGCAAATGAAGCTGATTATGTTAGGTGACTTTAACTTGCCATCGGTTACATGGAAATATCAACCTGAAAGTCTTCATCTGGTTCCTATAGTATCTAATGTATTCTTAGATCAGATTATGGACTTATGCCTTTTCCAAATTAATAACGTTCAAAATTGTAATAGTAGATTGCTAGATTTGGCTTTCTTTAATGAACCTGCAGACTTTACTGTCACTCAATCCTTACCAATTACTAGGCCTGAAGATCCACACCATCCCACCCTCGAATTTTGCTCTACCATTTTCAACTGTCTCACTTACTAACAATGAGAAATCATTCTCTGTTAGTCGTGCGACTTATATATTAATGAACCATTATTTTGTAAATATTGATTGGAATAATTTGTTAATTCTAAATTCGAATCGGTAATTGATATATTCTATAAAACAGTTTATAACGTAATGGAAATATGTATACCGATAAATACAGTCTTAATATCTAGCGGCCCTCCCTGGAAATCTATCCAATTATCAAGTTTAAAAAATAAGAAGAATAAGTTTTATAAAAATACATTAAATCAAATAACAGCATTGAATATAGAAAATGCTCTGTTTGTAGAGCTGAATACAATAGATTAAATACAACACTCTATAGAAATTATCTAATTAAAATGAAAGAAAACTTCAAACACAATCCGAAATCATTTTTCAATTGTTAACTCCAGGAGAAAATCTATTGAATTTTCGCCAGTTATGAAATACAATGAGTGTGAATCTGATGATAGTCTAACTATATCTAATATGTTTGCTGATTTTTTGCTACAACTTATTCTACTCTTCAATATGATAATACGATATTGCAATTAATTTCGCGTTTATTGATAATTCAGAAATTGAGCTTGAACTAACAAGATTAAAGTCTACCACTAGTTTTGGACCAGATGGTATTCCAAATTGTATACTAAAATGCAGTGCAAGAAGCTTATTTAAGCCATTATCATTACTTTTTAATTCATATATAAAATATGGCTTTGTTTCCAGTCAGTGGAAAAAGTCATACATAATTCCGTTATTTAAGTCAGGCAGTAAATCTCAAGTAAAAAGTTACAGAGGGATTGCTGAGCTATGCTCTATTCCGAAAATTCTTGAAAAGCTTATGATAAATTTTTTAAGTCATAAAGTGTCCCATTTAATTTCTTGTCAACAACATGGATTTAGAAAAGGTTTTTCAATTAATACTAATCTTCTAACTCTAACAACGCTTGTAAACAAAGGATTTGTAAATAATAAACAAACTGATGTAATTTATACTGATTTCGGCATAGCTTTTGATAAAATTAATCATATGCTCCTGCTTCATAAGTTATATTTTCCGGGTTCTTCTCCAAGAAGTCTATGCTGGATTGAGTCTTACCTATGTGGTAGGAAGCAAAACATGCTTTTTAAAAATGCTATTTCAAAATATATTACAATGATCTCTGGTTTACTGCAAGGCAGTCATCTTGGACCAATTCTTCTTTTCCTTTTTATTAATGATCTTCCAATTGCAAGCAATTACTGTGAAATATTGATGTTTGATGATGATTTGAAGATTTTTTATACATTTAATAAATGTTCAGATCATATATTTCTGCAATCTGATTTTGACAACTTTCATAATTGGTGAAAAATAAATCTGATGCATTGCATTCGCATATAATATTATTTATAAATGGGAATATTTGTTCCGAATTTCTGTTAAATACCATATCAAAGACCGACACGGTAGTTTCATCCATTATCAATTAAATATTTTAATTGAAATTATGCAAATGCCAATCTATTGAAAAGAATCTGTTAAAATTTTAATGAATTATATCCATTTATTAACTATTTTTTAAGCTTAGATTTGATCAAACACAATATCATAATACATTTAAATCAATAATTAATTAAAATTCTCAATTTACTTTTAAATTAGTTAGTTGTACATTTATAAATATATATACATATAATTATAGGTCCAAAGTCTGTATGAAGCAATAAGTAGACTTTTATGTAAATAAATAAATAAAAAAAAAAAAAATAATACATACTCGTATATGATTTCACAAAATTCTATAGGGTCATCCAGAAAAGCGTCAATATAGTATGTATGGCATTGATTACAACTGCTCGTTCATTAACTGATTTCTTTTACTGTGTGGTTGGTCCAAGGGCAATCACTTAATTAATTGATAGATGCGTAGTCAACTAAAAAACCAAGAATTCGAGCTTTAATAAAGTATAGGAAATTTGAAATTTTCTTAAAAATTTTTCTTTCCTTCTGGGTTTCCTGTGGAAGGATGCGTATAAGTACATTATTATAGAGAAAATATGTGAATTGAAAATCTTTTATTATTTCCCTTATTCAAATGCAATATATGTAGGCATATGTGTATACATAGAGATATATATTATTATAATAGCAGTGCGTAATATCTCCGTCGTAATTTTGTTTTCTGTCATTTCGGTTTTTATATCTTTGTTTCCCCTTTAAATGTTTCTTACGTTTTTTTCTTTTTTTTTTTAATAACAATTCCAATACCTTTGTTTTTATTTAGGCTTATAGATGGAATTGCATGGTGACTTAAATTTTATTTGCAGCGGGACTTGTTTGATGAACTGATCTTCTTATTTTCCTTGTGGTTCTAGTTATAGTTTAGATGTTTTTTTTTTTCAGTTCCTATTGCTCTGGCGGGCGCATGGACAAAAGGTTCTTCTCCACCCTCTTCCACCGGCTTAGAACCACCGCTCTCACACATCTTGTCAACCGCACCTCACTTCACACATCTTTAGCGTTGTAATTTCCCTGACACACAGAGCTGTGATTTTTCTGACACCCAGAGTTGTAATTTGTATGCTGCCCCCTAGTGTCGTTTCTACCTCTATCTTTCTACAGCCTTGCCACCCGAACTGGCACATTTTTCCAATGATATCTGTGTGCTCGATGGGTTGTCGCTACATCTAACTACTATCTCTATATCATTCATTGTATTGTGGGTAGTTTCCGTTTTCTTTCTATCTCAAATTTTAATTTTTTTCAATAATTTAATATCTGATATTGACGTACATTCCCATGCAAAAAGTTGATCAGGCTTTTTAGTGACAATGTCATTTTCGTATCTGTTTTCATTCTGAGTATTTAAATTTTTTCTCATACTTCGTGTTATGGCCAATGTTTCCTTCCGTTTTTTCTCACATTCAGTTGGTATCAATGTTTTTAGTGCATCGCTATCTATTTGGATTCTAGACAATGCGTCTGCGTTAGTGTTCATTTTTCCTTTTTTGTATAATATCTTGAAATCGTATTCGCATAAGTCAATTCTAATCCGAGTCATTTTGGATGATGGATTTCTATATGAAAATAATGATACTAATTGTGACTGCGTCAAATACAAAGACTTAAAATGAATTCAAGTTTGATTTATTTGTAATTTAAAAGTGTAATTAATAAAAATATAAAGTAAATGACGCTTTGGCTATTATTATATATATGACTTATTGTACGTCGCGTGGCTCGTTTTCTTTGCTGTTGCTTCTGCGGGTAGTAAAAGACGAATGACGTTATTTTAAAATATAGCAGCTGATCGACCTCGACTTAGAATTTATATACACAGCGTGGTATTATTTAAGTGATGTCAACATTTCCCCTCACCGTAAATCCTTCCTATGGGGAGGATTTGTTTCTAACTTCTATGACAGCCAATTTTACAGTAGGCCGACGTAGTAAACCATTTGCAGTCTGGACTTCCGCTGAACGTACCTGTCCATCTTTGCTGATTAAGACTTTGTTTATCCGGCCCACCTTCCACTGGCTTCTTGATTGGTTAGGATCTAGGATTAGAACTACGTCGCCCACCCGCAGTGGCTCAGCTTTTTCCGTCCATTTCGATCGTTTTAATAATTGTGGTAAGTATTCGACCACCCATCGCTTCCATAGTCTGTCCTTCAAATTCTGGGCAATTCGCCATTGCTTACGCACACATGTTTTCTCGTTTTCAGGACTAGGTGTCTGACTAAAACTTAAACCACCAATCAGAAAATGGTTCGGGGTTAAAGGCTCCTCTGTGGCCGGATCAATTGGTATATGAGTCAATGGCCTGTTGTTAATAATACATTCAGCTTCTATTATAGCGCTCCGGAAAGTTTCTAAGCGTGGCGCTTCTTCTGTAAGGCTTTTATATAACAGTCTTTTGACGCTTTTTACCAATCTCTCCCAACATCCACCTGCATGTGGATTAGATGGGCAATTGAAAATCCATTCAATATTATCTTTAGATAAATTACGCTGTATCTCATTACAGTCGAAGAAACAATTTTCTCTTGTTATCTCCTTTTGTGCTCCAATGAAGTTTGTGCCGTTATCACTTCTGATTCTGACAGGTACACCTCTTCGATTTACAAAATTTCTCAAACAAAGTATAAAGGCATCTGTAGACAGGTCCACCGAAATTTCCAGATGCATAGCTCGTGTGCACAAGCATGTGAATAATGCAATTCACCTTTTCTCCCTTCTTCGGCCGATGGTAACATAAAAGGGACCACAGTAGTCTACCCCCACATAACTAAATGGGCGAACAAAAGGTGTTAAATGATCGACTGGCAATTGCCCCATTAAAGGCGGTATTGGCTTTGCGGAGTCTCGAAAACAAATAGGACATACTCTCTTGACTGCTTTTAATACAGAGCGAATATATGGCACCCAGATTTTTTGTCTTACTTCATTTATGACAGCATGGTCATTTTGATGATGTCTTATGCGATGATAGTAAGCGATGATCATCAACGTAACCGGATGTTTTGTCGGCATAATAACGGGGTTTCGTGCTGTTTCAGGCAAATAATATGCATTATCAATTCTACCATTTACCCTTAGCAACAAGTCGTCATCCATATATGGTGTCAGCGAATAAATATTGTACGATTTTGGTAATGACTTTCCTTGCTTAAGGATTGATATCTGGGCCGAAAACACTTACATCTGAACCTGTCGATAAATTAATATTTCACCGGCTTCTATCTCTGCTGCTGTTAACTCACTTGATATGGGCATAAAATTCTTCAGTCTGATATCAATAAAGCGTAGAACCCAAGCAGCACAGTTTTAATTTTAAAAAATTCGAAACCTTTCATAATCCAAAATAGTACTTTTTACGCTATCACACACTAATATTACACTGACCCTTTCCTCTTCATGACTCTGGTGACTTTGATTAGGCGGATCTTCTGGCCAAAGACCTTCGTCATATTGTAAAAATTCAGGACCATTGAGCCACCTTGAGCTGAGACCAATATCCACGGATGTTTTAGCTCTGGTGGCTTCATCAGCTACATTTATCTCAGTAGGTAACCAACGCCATTGACTAGATTTTGTTGTTGTTAAAATTTCGGCTATGCGGCAGGCTACAAACTGTTTGTATTCTCTTTTAGTCGAGTGAATCCAGCATATAACCGTTTTTGAATCAGACCAAAATATAATACGATCAATTTTAAACTCATGACATTCTTGTATAGATGTACCCAAACGACAACCAAGAACAGCTGCCTCTAATTCCAGACGTGGGATGGTCATTCCCTTTGGTGGCGCACAACGAGCTTTCGCCATGACAAACGAAGTATGAATATTATTTTTATGTTTTATACGAAAGTAGGCGACTGCGGCATAAGCACTAGAGCTGGCGTCGACAAATATGTGCAACTGTATCTCATCAGCGTCAAACAGTAATTCTGAATAGCACCGAGGAATAGAAAATTGTTTCAATTTATGAAGTTCCTTCCACCAGGCATTCCATTGTGTTAAAATGTGTTGAGGAATTTGCTCGTCCCACTGCAAGCATAATTTCCAAGTTTTTTGTACAAGCAACTTTGAAAATATGGTAAAGTTTGCTAGAAATCCGAACGGGTCAAACACTGCCATAACTATTCCTAGGATTTCTCTTTTCGTAGGTGGCCGCTTGCCCACTAGTACATCTGGGCTGATCTTATAAAATTTCGTGTGAAACTCAAAACTGTCGTTACTTTTATTTCAATATAAGCCAAGCACCTTTTCTGTCTGTTCATGTTTTTCCATACCGAATGCAGTTGTTCCACCACCATCACCGTTGTTTAATTTAGTCTCTATTTCATATGAGTTAGTTGAAAAATTTCTTAAATTTAAGCCTGCTGCTGCATTTATTTGAATCGCCTCTGTTATAACTTCCAGGGCTTCTTCTTTACTGTTAAAACTGATAACGAGGTCGTCTACATAAGTACGATTTATTACAGCGTTAGCTCCCCTAGGTATGGTTGACTCAAAAGTTTTGGCGTTAATATTTTTGACATATTCGGCACAG
Organism: Thelaira solivaga; assembly: GCA_947397855.1. Taxonomy (NCBI): domain Eukaryota; kingdom Metazoa; phylum Arthropoda; class Insecta; order Diptera; family Tachinidae; genus Thelaira; species Thelaira solivaga. The sequence goes on from OX377615.1 coordinate 2,222,904, forward strand.
CATGGTGAACAAATTGCTCCAAAAATCATTGTTTGCATCACATAAATTTGTATTTCGTTTTCGACATTACCATCGCGCCACAAAAATCTTTGTGAATTTTGATCAGAGCGTGCAATAGATATTTGTGAAAACATTTCCTGTATATCACCTGCCACTGCTATTTCCCTTGACGAAACTGTAATAAAATCATTAAGAGCGGCTTAGCATGCTCAGGGCCCTTTAATAAGACTGAATTTAGAGACACATTTGACGCAGCAGCAGCTGCATCAAACACTATTCGCAGCTTGCCCGGCTTATGGGGGTTCACCACGCCAAAATGTGGCAAATACCATATTCTATCTCGATCATATGTTTCTGCTTCCGTTTGCGTAAGTTTCCTGGCATAACCTTTACTAATGTACTTTTCAACTTCTTTTTTATAGTTAGCAGCGTACTCAGGATTTTGTCTCATTTTATTTTCGACTCTCAACAAGCGTTGCTTGGCCATCTCAAAACTGTTGGGCAAAACTATGTCATGCCTTTTCCAAACCAAACCTGTTTCGAACCGCATATCCATTTTTCGAGTTGAAGTCTCCAATATTTTTCTGGCACGTTTGTTATCATCAGATTCTAAAATTAAATCAGTTGCCCTGACTCCAAAATTCTCAATAGAAAAATAGTTCTGCACCAAATTATGAATATCTCTCCAAACACCATTTTCATTTATATGACAAACTCTGGCAACACTATTTGTTTTTTCTAAAGCTGGACCATAAACAACCCACCCAAGCTTAGTGGCAGTTGCTATTGGTAGCTGCGGGCCGGATTCAACAACTTGTTGGGACAAACACAATGAACAGTTGTCCAAGCCGAGCAGCAATGATGGTTTTTTATTTTCATAGTTTTCTATTGGGAGATGTCTTAAGTATACGTAGCTGGCTATATCTAAACTTTGTGTTGGTAGATTTAACTCTTTAACAGTATGTACATTTTTAATATTATATTTTGTATGGCAATCATTTAAAGGCGAAATATTTAAATTGACCTTCATGGAAGTTTCAGTTCTACGCATGTTGTCATACCATTGTAGGGTAATTGACGATTTTTGACCCTTAAGGCCCATGGATCTGACTACCTTTTCTTCGAGTAATGATACAGAGGATCCTTCATCCAGCAAGGCATAAACTATTTCTGACCCATTGGGACCATGCAAAATTACCGGCAAAATTTTAAATAACTGAGCAACATTCTCATTTTTCTGACACTGTAGGACAATACCTTGGTCAGCATTATCTACAGCTTTTATATCTTGGTGCAATATGGCATGGTGATAACGACTACAGCCATTAACAGCACATATTTTTCTATTTCTACACTGTACCAAGCTATGGCCTTTGCGTAGGCAAGAAAAACATACATGAAAACGTTTCACTTGCTCCCATTTTTCATTTGTTGACAGCCCTTTAAATTTCTGACACTGAGCAATTTCATGATTGCCCTTACACTGGTAACAATCTCTCTTAATAGTCGGCTGTTCTTAACTATGCAATACCCTTCTAGTCGTTATTGACGATGATTGTTGTTTATCAGTTGTACCACGCTGTGGCATTAAACTACATAAGCGAGCCATCTCTCCAATCCATTTCGCAAAATGTTCTACAGTTGGATATGGTAAAATAGATATTGAATATTTTGCCCACTCATATTGTTTGGACAATGGCAGCTTCAGAACCAGCTGTTCTAGTAAAATCGGGCTCATTAAATGATTATCACACCTTGCAGATTTAAAAAATGCGACGACATTTCTGGCACATGTGGCCAGACCTAAAATGCCTTCGAAACGACCCTCGGTTATAACCGGATATTTTGCACTTTTCTCCAATTGTGATCTTATTAACAGTTCTGGGCGACCGAAATTAAATTCCAGCTCCTAAATTATTCGAGGGACATTTTCCGGGTGTATTAACATCGACGAAACACATTTTTTGGCTGCACCCTGTAATGCTTTTTGCAGTCTCATTAAATTCTGTCTGTTTGTGTAGCCAAATTCTACACTTGTATCCGAATATGTTGCTAAAAATAGCGGCCAATCTTCTGGTTTCCCATCAAACAAGGGTAAGTGATACAATTTAATCCAAAATTCACTTTGTTGGAGTGCTGTAGTTGAATAGGATGATGGCGTAGCTCTATATTATGTGTTATTTAATTGTTGGTAATTTATTGACGACGGTTGCGACTAACGATGACCTGAAATAGAAGATTGTTCATGAAAACGATTCATTGATGGTGGCAATTGTCTTAAATTATCTGAGCTCTCGTTAATGATGGCAATTGTTGTACATAAATTGGCGGCACATATTGGCATCTGTGTTGTTGTTGTTGTGACATATGTGGTATGGGCTGTGAATACGATAAAGAGCATGACTCAGTCTGTGGGTATGATGACAAATGTGTTGATTGCTGCGATGTAGACGAAATTGGCTGAGAGGTAACTGAGGTAGGCGGCAAGCTTTGCCTATCTGTGTGCGATGGTGATTGCATTGGCAAGTCCTCTCGAATGTGCAGCGATGATAATTCAACATCCCCCACAGTCTGAATATGGTTATTATGCTTAAACTGATTCGACTCATTTCTCAGATTTTCTACGGCTGACTTCAACGAAGTCATGGTGTCCAACAATGTTGACCACAGCTCTGGTGTTACAGCTGCCTGTGACGCTTGATTAACATGAGACGACATTGTCACAGTTGGCGTTGTTACTGTTTCAGAGGGGTCAGCTTGACCATTATCTGAGAGTGCTTCATATATTATTGTGTTGTCTAAACTCTCTTCTTCTGACGAGTTTGCTTTCTCGCTCTCTTCCTGGCTGGTCTGTGATCTTGTTCTCTTCATAGTTAAGCGGCAAACGCGAAAGTTAATTCGGCAATAAAGAATTTAAATTTACAAAAACCTACTCGCAGATACAAAGAAAAACAATGTGACTGCGTCAAATATAAAGATTTAAAATGAATTCAAGTTTGATTTATTTGTAATTTAAAAGTGTAATTAATAAAAATATAAAGTAAATGACGCTTTGGCTATTATTATATATATGACTTATTGTACGTCGCGTGGCTCGTTTTCTTTGCTGTTGCTTCTGCGGGTAGTAAAAGACGAATGACGTTATTTTAAAATATAGCAGCTGATCGACCTCGACTTAGAATTTTATACACAGCGTTGTATTATTTAAGTGATGTCAACACCAATGGTCTATGGTCAGTTATTACTAAAAATTTCCTACCGTACAGATTTTTTAAATTTTTTATTGAATCTTTTTATAAGAAAATTACAATAAGTATCCAAATCTTAAATATAAAAAAGAAAAAACTTAAATAATTATTACCGATGTAATAACTAGTTACTTGTACTCAAATCTTAAGAATAAAAGATATATTCCACGTTTATATAAAAGAGTTATATATCTCTTCTCACTAGGCACAAGGTATCACTTCTTTTAAGCCTCCTGTGTCCCTCGAACTGTAATAGACCTCTAGCGAGGGCATTTGGATGGGCCGTCAGCTTGTGAACGTACTTAGTACAATATTTCCCAATTTCCTCCCAAACCGTTGGGGTTTCTAAGTCTCTGTGGATGTTCTCATTTCTTATATATCAGGGGGCGCAGACTATTGTTCGTAAAATATTCGACTGTCTTCTTTGTAACTTTTGGATGTTAGATGCACACGCAGTTCCCCATAGCTGAATGCCATATGTTCAGATTGGTTTAATAATGGCTTTATATAATAGGACTTTTATATTCCAAAGATAGAGATGAATATGGACCTATGAGCCACATTAGTCGAGCTGTTTTTAATTTTATAGCTGAGATTTTGGCCTCAATGTGTCGTGACCATGTTAGGCGTCTGTCTAGATGGATTCCTAGATATTTAATTTGGGTTTCTACCGGAACAATTACGTTATTTATTTTTATTGACGGACTATTTGCCTTTCTTAGTGTGAAAGTCACATAGGCACATTTTGATGGATTTACTTTGGTTTTCCATTTATTTAGCCAACCTTCCAGCTCGTTTATCTTAGCTTGTAAGTGCTCAGATGCAATTCCTGGATCTTTGTTCACACTTAAAAATGCCGTGTCATCTGCGAACGTTGACGTGATAGTATGTCGATTTGTAGGCATATCGGATGTATAGACGATGTATAATAGCGGGCCAAGTATACTTTCTTGGGGGACGCTTGCAGAAATCTTCTTAACTGGTGAAAATACATTTTTGACCGTACCTTAAATGTTCTATCAGTCAAGTAACTTTTAATCAGCTTGTGGGTGTTAGCAGGAAGAAGTCGTGTTACTTTTGTGAGGAGACCATCATGCCAAACTTTGTCAAATGCTTGGGAGACATCAATAAACAATGCTGAACAAAACAGCTTTTTCTCGAAGGACGACCTGATAGCAGTAACAATTCTGTGAACCTGCTCTGTAGTTCCATGACCAGCCCGGAAGCCAAACTGATGTTCTGGAATAATATTTCGCTCTGCTAGATGGGGCGTTATTTTCTGGAGGAAGACCTTTTCGAACAGCTTTGAAAGGATGGATAATAAACTGATAGGTCTGTATGACGTAATTTGAGTAGCGTCTTTACCCGGTTTTTGAATCATGACTATTTCTGAAATTTTCCAAGGGGACGCGAAAACCCCCACTCTTAAGATGGCATTAAAAATGAATAACATAATTCTCACAGCGCAATCTGGCAAGTTCATCAGCATTGAACTAGTAATTCGATCACCGCCGGGCGATTTTTTCGCATCAAGATTTTTGATTGCCATTTTAATTGAGGTCAACCGCATCTTTATATGATTTTCAATGGAATCGCTCATGTATGGAGGATTAATATCACTATTTATTTCATGTGAAGTGAAAACGTTTTCCAGATGGCTAGCAAAAGCATTTGCTCGTTCACTAGAATTTTTAGCCCAACTAAGGTCCTCAAGTCTTAGTGGAGGTTCGGAGGAAGTAGGGCACTTCATATGCTTCACAGCTTTCCATAGGCTGTGGTCGGTTTTTGTTGTCGGATCCAAGTTACTTAAATAATTTTCTTTAAGTAATTTTTGACACAAATTCAATTGGGTCTTTAAAGCTGGAGAACGATTTCTCTGCCATTCCCTTCTCAATTTTCTTTTTTGTCGGATGAGGGCTTCAATATCAGCTGATGACTTGAATGGTTTCCTCCTATATGTTTTTCTCATTGGAGTTGCATTCCTAGCTGCACAAGTAATAACGTCTGTAAGGTGGTTCACAGCACATTGTATATCAGACGAGTTCCTTAGAGGGATGTTCTGGGAGAGATGAGAGCTCACATACATTTTATACTTTAGCCAGTTCGTATACCGGTTCGGATAAAACGTAGGAGATACTTCAGAGTTTATAAAACTATTACGTAGTGTAATTATAGTTGGCGAATGATCAGATGATAAGTCGTCTAGGGGACTAATCAGAAGTTGGTCACGTTTAATATTTTTTATAACAGTGAAGTCAATAAGGTCTGGCTTTTTCGTACAGTCTGTAGGCCAGTATGTGGGCTCACCGCCAGATACGACATCTAGACTATTTTGAGCAATAGCATTGTACAGCTACCTACCTCTTGGGCTAATAAGTCTAGAGCCCCAGTAGGTATGTTTAGCGTTGTAGTCTCCTGCTGCCAGGAACTTGTGTCCCAATGTTGCGAAGAAACTTTTGAAATTGTCGCTATCAATTATGTGTCTTGGAGGACAATATACACATGAAATTGTGGTATGAAAATCAGTAAGACTTATAGAGGTTGCCTGAATAAAATCCTTCCCAAATTCTGGCATAACAAAGTGCCTCACGTTTTTACGCACAATGACGACCGTACATGCAGAATCATGTTCTGATTCCGCATCATCTCCTGAAACATGCCCTGCATATTATTCATAAAACTGTTCATGTTGGTCATGAAATTGTTAATTGTCTCCGTCAGCTTGTCGATTGAACTAGAGCTGGTATCGTTGAAGACCTGAGGGCTGCTCCTTAGTACTTGGGCATATGAAAGATTTTTCACGTTGGGCCTATTTGACGATGGTAAGCCATCGAAGTGTTGTTGTGCATAGTTCACTCTATCCACATGTACACCATTAGGTATTGCAGTAGCTTCAGTATGAAGGCTCGGGTAGTTCAATTTGCGATATTTCGCATTTGCGCGACTTCGAGGTTGATTCGATTTTTTTATCCTCTCGAATACTTCACATCCTCTATAATTAGCAGAAGATGTGTGGCCGAACTCTTGCCAATTGGTGCATTGTGCAGGGTCATTACGCTTGTGTGGCTCCTCTACTGTTATTCTTCGGTTAAGAAGATATCTCAAATTGTAAATTGAATTTTTGGTCTTAAGAAGAGCTGCATTAAAAGCAATCTCCACACGGTGCATTGGTTGGGGAATTTTACCTTTGTTGTGTATGTTGTGAACATTTCTCACATCGTAGCCTTCATTCATCAGCAGGGACGGAACTGTCAATGCCCTTTACCACAATCACCAGGCTTTTAGCACTTTTCAGTTGGTACGTGTAGTAATTATTTTTTTCGGCGTTAAGACTATTAACAATTAGACGATAATGCTTTTCAGCATGGGTTTGGATTTTTGTTTCCTGTATCTGTCCCCTTTGTATAGAAACTACGTAAAAATTATCTTTTCCTACAATCTTTGATAAAAGATTTACAATAGCGTTCGATGTTTGCTCGCGCAAAAAGATAGGTGGAGGTTTGTGTTCCTTAGACGCAGGTTCTACTGGTGCATCGTCTGTGGGTGCAAGTATTGAAAATCTATTTTTGGAGACTGGTATCGTAGCCGCCTGACTGCCTTTGTACTGTTTAGTTGTGCGCTCCTGTTGATTAGTTCTAGGACTAGCCATACTTTTGGTAACAGTTACGTATATGTGCATGCCGGTTTTTATTTCCTTACCTGCCGGAGTAGAATCTGCCTATGGTGTTGGTGTATCAACTTTAGCTTTCGGAGTGGTTCTTGTTGGACTAGTTGCCTTTTCAAGCTGGCGCGTAAAAATTTTGCGCGTCCACAATAGCATTTGGCATTAAAGAGCGGGTCCTATTCTCAGGCCTGGCTGTTAAATATGCTCCGTCGTCCTTCTTATTATTCATACTATCTAAGAACACATAGTATGCATTGTTCCTACTCAGTTTTTCGTTTGGCTTGTCATTTATGTTTCCGCTTGTTTTTGTTTTTTATTTAATGATGTCATTTTTTTCTATATGGGACCCAACTTGAAGTCGTTATCTAAATCCGTAGTGCAGTTACCCTTATGATGACCCCGAGGGTCCCTTTGCATGCAGTGAGGTCTTCGCAAGGGTTGACACAAGACCTTATGAGCGCTTGTGTTCAGAGCCAGGTCGAACGTTAATTAGGATGTCGTATCAACTAAACCTGCACGGCCAACTTAACGGCAATGTGATTTAGAGCGTTCTCCAAGTCCTTGCCAAGGTTTTACCGGGACGGAAGGCAGCTGCGACATTAGCCTGAAAGCCGTTTCCACGCGATGTCACTCCCGTGTACTAAGGTAACAGAATGCCACAGCTGTCAGCCCATTTGCAACCAATTCCAATAAATAATCAAACTCAAATCCATAGTATTTGCCGGTCCATCAATGTTGCAGTAGTAGCCTGAGATGCACCGGTGTTCGCATGCCTTTCAGGTTACTATCTGCATATTCGCATACACACTTTAGCTACCGCCAGATCAGGTGATCCGGACGGCACTACTAGGGAATATTACGTGGATGTAGTGAGATGCTTGGGCAGTTCAGTGAAATAATCACCTCTGGCTATTCTTTTGTCGGTTATTAGATGACCTAAGTAGATTACTTCTTTTTTCAGAAAACAACATTTGTTTGTATTTAATTTAAAGTTATATTGCCGTTATCTCTGAAAAACTTTTGACAAATTGTCATGATGGTGTTTTGTACTGCAACCGAATACTTTAATATCATAAACGTATAAAAATGCTTCCGCGCCTAAACCACTTAATGCTATAGTTAACATTCTTTGAAAACTATTTATTAGAAGATATTTTTAAACCAAATGGTAATCTAGGATACTGAAAATGACCATTTTTGGTAGAAAATGAAGTTAAAGGTCTTCAATTTTTGTCTAAATTGATTTGGTGATGAAATTGTCATATCTAGTGTAGAAAAATATTTAGCTCTGGCTAGTCTATCAAGAACACCTTCAATTCTTGTTAGTGGAAATTTATCGTTGACTATTTTTTCATTTAATTTTTGAAAATCGACTACTAAACGCCATTTCTTTGAGTTATCTGCAGATTTGTTTGATATGATTAATAGTGGAGAATTATAAGGACTATGATTTCTTCTATTAACAATTTATCGGATTGTTTATTTATTTTACTCATTTGTGATTTAGGTAATCAGTATGGTTTTATGTACACTGGTGTTGAATCAGTCATTTCAATGTTCTGAGTATAAAAATTGTTTACAGAGAGTTTATCTGTTTCTAAATGAAAAATATCAAGATATTCTGAAATTATGTTTATTAAAGATTCTCTTGCTTTAGGATCTACTGACTCAATATTTGAATTATTTAAAAAATTTTGTATGCGTTTTTCATCAATAGATGTTTTTTCATTACTTTGATATATATATTATATTTTGACAGTTTTTCGATTTCTAAATTTTAATAATTTCAAATTTTATTTTCTTCTATCATATTTAGTAATTTTATGTGTTTTACACCTGCAGCTGGTATTATGCTGTTTGCGACAAATATTCCTGGTGATATTTCTTTGCTTAAAATGGTTAAAAGGGATAAAAACTTTATGTTATCCATTTTATTTATTATTTCATTTTATTTATTATTTTATTTAAATTAAAGAAAATATTATAACATTTCAAGCAATCGCTTTCGATTAGAAACATGCCGTCATTTTCCTCACTGTCACTAGGAAAGTCATCTTCGGGCAACGAGCACCATTTTATCTGAACTATAAGTTGATTTATAGTGACGTTGAGTACGCCTGGATCCTGGTAGTTCTTTAACTACATATCGGCCGTTAGGAACAACTGCTGTTGTTATGAAAGGTTCTTTATATCGTAGCTCCGATTTTCGTGAAGTACCAGCTGCTGCTGGTTTATTCTCTACAAGAATTAAACCACCTGCTTCATATTTCTTTGGCTTCGAATGTTGTTTAGCCAATTCTCGTTCTTTATCTATTTTTTTTTTTGGCTATATTTGCGCGAAGTATCTGTAGGTCACCGTTATTAGTGATTTCACTATTATGTAAAGCCAATACAAGTTTATTTTGCAAAATATCTCTAGGTTGTTTTGTTTTTCATAGTATTAATTGACCATTGAATACGTCGCAATTGATCGTCCCAACGTTTATCCTCTTTCGTAGTTGGTAAAAGCATTCCTAAGAAGGTGCGGTTTGTTCGCTCTGCATGACCATTTGCTCGTGGTGTTCGTACAGCATTCAAAATATGTTTAATACCGTTTACTTGGCAATACTTTTCGAATTCACGTGGCGTAAACGCTGTTCCACGATCGGTGCTAATACGTACTGGCATATCAAAATATTCGCTGATTTCGTTCAAAGACTGCTATGATGTATTTACTTGCTGTATTTTTAACTGCTTTGACTACACTGAATTTGCTAAATGCATCGACAATGACTAAAATATGTTCATTACGCTTAGATGATTTCGGAAACGGTCCTAAATGATCCATATGAACTGTATGGAATGGAATGGGATTAATTTTATCGTAATGGTATTTTCCCTAGTGTTTTATTCCTGATGATTTATTATAGGGGCATCCAATACACGATTTAATATGTGATTTTATAGCGTTTCGCATTCGAGGAAACCAGAAATGTTTTTGTAGGCTTATTAACGTTTTTTCGATTCCTACCTGTCCAGAATTAACATGTTTTTATTTAATAATTCGCCATTTCAAAGCTCTCGGAATTACCCATAAATGCTTGTCATCGATTTTACGAAATAATCTGTTATCTTTAATTACATATTCGTTACAATAATTTTTATCACCGTTTTCTATCATATGTACAATTTCACGAATGTGCTCATCTTTCAATTGCATCGCAAACAAAAAATCGTTTTCGTTAATAGTCGTTTTTGAAATTCGCATTTGCTGCATTATTTACATTACGCATATCATCATAAGATGGTCGATTTAGTTCAACACAATTTTGCTCTTTCACAAGTACGATTGAGCTCACGTAATTTGACATCGATTTCTTACTTGTATCATTTTGAGGCAGTGCGTATTTCATTTGTCATATCGGTTCTTTTTCCGTTTCATGTAGTTTATATGGTTACTGTTACGCCCTAATACAAAATAATAATAGTACTAATAATAATAACACAAAAATAAATAATTAACAATCACATATAAGTTCGAACTACCTTAATAAAGTGTGTTTTTTATAGACGTATAGAACTTTAAGTTGGCATTACTGTTCAAGATGGCGAGCGATTTAACAGCTGTCAAGTGATTTATTCTCAGTTTGGTTTGGCAAACAACGCTTGAAAATAGTGCAATTTTATTTCAAAAATAATGGTTCTGTGCGGAATACGTATAGCGCACTACGTCCATTTTATCGTAGACAAAATCGTCCATCAGAGAAGTTAATTCGATTAAGCATGGAACGTTTTCGCACCACGTTTACTCTTATTGATAACTCGCATCCCCAGAGACGCCGTACGGTGCGTACAGAAGAAGCTATTGCTGCTGTAGAGCGTAGCATTGAGAAAGACCCGAATGAGTCTATCCGCCATCGAGCACAGGAATTGGATCTGTGTCCATCCACTTTATGGAAGATTTTGCGGAAGGATCTTGCTTTGCGTGCTTACAAAATCCAACTTGTGCAAGAATTGAAGCCAAACGATCATCAAGTAAGGCGTAGATTCGTCGGATGGGCCCAAAACGAGATTGCCGTGGTTCCCGATTTTCATAAGCGAATTTTGTTTAGCGATGAAGCGCACTTCTGGTTGAATGGCTACGTCAACAAACAAAACTGCCGCATTTGTAGTGAAACTAATCCTCAAGTGTATGTCGAAACACCGTTACATCCAGAAAAATTGACTGTTTGGTGCGCTTTATGGGCTGGTGGAATCATTGGTCCGTAGTTCTTCAAAAACGATGATGGCCAGAACGTTACAGTCAATGGTGATCGGTATGGAGCCATGATTACTAACTTTTTCATTCCTGAATTGAACAACCATGATGTCCAGGAGCTGTGGTTCCAACAAGACGGCGCAACATGTCACACAGCTCGTGCCACAATCAATTTATTGAAAGACACGTTTGGTGACGGCCTAATTTCACGTTTTGGACCTGTGAATTGGCCTCCAAGATCTTGTGATTTAACACCGCTAAACTACTTTCTGTGGGGCTATGTAAAGTCATTGGCCTATGCGGATAAGCCACAAACGCTTGTCCATTTGGAAGACAACATTCGCCGTGTTATTGCCGATATACGGATACAAATCTTGGAAAAAGTCATCGAAAATTGGACGTCCAGATTGGACTACATCCGAGCCAGCCGTGGCGGTCATATGCCAGAAATCATATTTAGTATGTAATGCCACAAGATTATCTTTCGGATAAATAAAATTCATGTCAATCGAATAATCCATTTGTTTTATTGCAATTTAAAGTTATATACGTCTAAAAAAACACCCTTTATTATGATATAAATAAAATAAGAAATAAATTACATAACAGCCGCCTAACACATGGAGAAGAAGGTTTTTTGAAGAAGATATCAATAGAATATCATTAGAAACATTTAAAAATCATTTACACGAGCCGACGAAAAATTATAATTTACAAAGTACAGGGTGGGCCAAAAGAAACCAAGGGGTGTAAAAGTTTAATAACTTTTTTGCTTATTAACTTTTTTTTATTTTTTCTTTCAGATTATATAATATACAAAATGGAAATTTTTTTACACTAAGTATGAAAAATGATGTCTCTTAAATGACCACCGTTTTCAGCTTCGTACTGATGGGCTCTTTTTAGAGCATTTTCCATAACATCTTTCAAAACTTGTGGCTGTAGCGTTCGAATTTCTGCAACAATGTTTGCCTTGAGTTCAAGGATTGTCTCTGGCTTGTTCACATACACTCGCTCCTTCAAAAAACCCCAAAGAAAATAGTCGGGTGCTGTCAAATCTGGCGGTCGCGCTGGCCAAATAATTTCCGAATTTCGAGAAATTATTCGCTCTCCAAAAATTTGACTTAAAAGTGCCATTGTGTCTCGGGCAGTGTGGGCAGTGGCTCCGTCCTGCTGAAACCATAATCTGAAAGAAAAAATAAAAAAAATTAATAAACAAAAAAGTTATTAAACTTTTACACCCCTTGGTTTCTTTTGGCCCACCCTGTAGATTACAGTTCATAAATTATATACATAACAATTTCTCTTTTTTTATTTTAAATGTACAAATATTTAGTATAATAATATTTATAAATAATAAAAGTTAAAGAATAATATATAATATTAATAAATTTAATTTAATAACTTACAAATTATCAATAATATATGTACGTACAATTATTATTATGTTGTTTTTTGTTTTTTTTATACGACTCGATCTTCTAAGAGATATAGTGTGACTGCGTCAAATACAAAGATTTAAAAGAATTCAAGCTTGATTTATTTGTAAATTAAAAGTGTAATTAATAAAAATACGAAGTAAGTGACGCTTTGGCTATTATTATATATATGACTTATTGTACGTGTGTGACGTCGCGTGGAGTGTGTTTTCTTTGCTGTTGCTTCTGCGTGTGGTAAAAGGCGAATGACGTTATTTTAAAAATATAACAGCTGATCCATTTCGCCTTAGAATTTAAAAACACAGCGTTGAATTATTTAAGTGATGTCAACATATAGAATCATTTAAAACCCTTTTTCTATTCATCCTATTTTATGCTTACAATTAAAAGTGATTGCTTTATAATTTTCTTTTTGTTTTAATTCATTTTCCAATAAAGGATGATATTTGTCTAATAAATTTGAAAAGCGTAACTAATTTTTATGAACATATTTAATGGAACTGTTACTATTTATTAAAGAAGTGTAATGACTTATGTGCTTACAAATAGTGAAAGTTATCCATTTGATAAAATCTATAAAATGGTTCCTATACAAAACTCTATTACCTTTCTTAAAATTAATTTCAAGATTCTTTTCTTCTTTTTTATTTTTAACTATTGATTTTTTATTTTTAATTGTTAATTGAACTTTTGGTTCTTTTACTAATGAAGTTATTAAAGTATTTGGTATAAATGAAAACAGTAAACTACAAGGAGTTTTATTTGTTTTATTTATTTTATCTAATTGTGTTTGAATCAGTAGAGATTTTAGTCTTTTATCTGCAAGGTATTTTTTTAAACTATTTTTAATTGTTTGAACACCACGTTAAGCCAATCCATTACTTTGAGGGTGATTATTCAGAAATCACCCTACAAATTAATGTTTAATCTTTTTGTAAATTCTTCAAAATTATATGATGAAAAAGGAGGACCATTATCCGTAACTATTTCTTTTGGATAACCAAATATTTTAAAAATTGAATATAAACTATTGCACATATTAATAGCATCAGATTTTACTAAATATTTCACTTCAATAAATTTACTAAAAGAATCTATATAAATCAAATATGTTTTCGAATCAAAATAAAATAAATCTAAATGAAATCTTTCAAATGGGTTATCAGTTTCTGGCCGCTTATTGTTAACCTTTTCTTTGGGAATTCTTTGTGTAGATTGACATGAAAAACATTTTGAAACATATTCCTCAATATTTCTATCTATTTTAGGCCACCAAACCGAACTTCTAGGAAGCATTTTTAACCTAACAATGACATCATGATTTTCATGTAAAGTATCAAAGACATCATTACGCAATGACTCCGGAATTACTAATCTATCTCGATAATAAATACAGTTATTATCTGTTGATAAACATTTACGTAATTCTAATTTTTATATTAATTTTGAAGGCCAGCTATTTTTTAAAAATTCGAAAAACATTTTTAAAATTATATCATTTTAAGCATATTTTCTTACTTTTTCTAAAATAATGGGTAAATTACCTATATCTGACAGATTTTTTATCATATCTATTTTTGTTGTATTTTCTAAAGGTAATCTATATATAGAATCAGCTGGTGTATTACGTTTTGCTGTACGATATTTAAAATCGTATTCATAAACTGATAACATTACAGCCCACTGTTGCAATCTTGATGCAGTTATATTTGATGTATCTCTGTTTGGATTAAAAATTTCTTTAAGAGCTTCATTATCCCTACATAGTGTAAATTTATGACCATAAATATATTTATGAAATTTTTTTATTCCAAACATAGCAGCTAAGGCTTCACGATGTATTTGAGAATAGTTTTGAAGGATCGGGGTAACTCCTTTTTCTTTAATTTTGATTTTTCAAAAAGAAATAAATCTTTAAATATTTTCTAATAATAAATTCCAATTTATTTGGCCTCTTGCCCGTTGTTAGTTCTAACAAAGACTGACTTAAAATTGTAATATTACGACGACTTAGAGAAAAATTAAACAGTTATGAAAGTTTCGTTAAATAACAAAAAGTAATTCAGGTAAAGTAAATTAAATTCAATAAACGACTTCAAGGTCAAGTTTGTGCGTACCGTGGTGTCAAAAAATCTGCATTTTATTAAATTTACTTTAATATTAAACTCATTAAGTTTATTTAAAACTTGAAATAAACGTTCTTTTGTTTCTTGTAAGTTTAAACCTCCTATTCATATATCATCTATCTCAAGAAGAATTTGATCCATAATGGATAGAAATATTGCCGGTGCACCAGCAACCCCAAAAGAAAGCTTAGTATACTGAAACAAACCTTTATGCGTATTAATAGTTACGTACTTTCTTGATGATTCCGAAAGTTTTACTTGCTGATAAGCTCCTGATTAATCCAGTACACAAAAAAAATACAGTTTGACAAACTTGCGAATATGTCATCAATGCGAAGTAAAGGATAATGCACAATTTCTATGTACCTATTTATACTCACTTTACAATCTATACAAATTCTTATTTCTTTTTCGGGCTTAGGTACAATAACAATTGGTAATGCAAATTTACTAAATTTTACAGGAATTAATTTTCCATCATTCACTAACCGATCTAACTCTTTTTCTACTTGAGGTCTTAATTTGAAAGGAACGTCATACGCTTTCTTGAAAATTGGTACCACACCTGGCTTTAAAATAATTTCCGCTATAAATTTCTCAACACAATGATTTGATTCTTTACTGAATTTCATCTTAATTTCATATATAAAATCATTCCGATGTAAATCATTTAAACTATTTATTTTTTAACAAAACATTGTCTCCAATTTGGATACAATATGTTTAACCAAGATCTTCCAACGAGTGGAATAAAATCTTGATCAGATTCAATCACAAATAAATCTAAAATAATTTATTTTTTAAAAGTTTCCTTGTAATTTACTTCAGTTTCTATTTTCCTATAAATTTTAATTGATTGTCAGTGACAGAAAGAAACTTTTTTGTGACAGAAATTAATTTGACCTCTGAAACTTTTCTTTTGATGATGTACTGCAAATGTGTTATAATTGTCTCTTTTGGAACTTAAGTTACACAATAAAATCTCTAATTGATTTTGTTCTTTGTTCTGCTTTATTAAATTTGTATGATTCTGCTATCTCATTAGCGGATGGTTCAAAATGTACGAGTTTTTGCAAGGATCATCTGGAGAAACTAATTTTCGTAATATGGAATAAGCATCTGAGCCAATATATGTGATGAAAAATGCTACTTTTTTTCATCAGTAACTCCATTTACAATAAAAACTTGTTGAAGTCTCATTTCATATTCCTTAAAATCGTTACCAACAAGAAATGTATCCATATTACCAATCATTTTTGTACTTATTTATATATTTATTACAGCTTTTTACATTTACAAATTCTTTTTTTTTTCTTCTTTTTTTTAATTTTTTTTTCAATTTTCTCGTCGTCAATTTATATATTTTCTTTAAATAAAACAAGTTTACTTTTGTATAGTTTCTAAATGACTTTTTCTATTTTGAAAATATTCTATTATTTTACAATCATTAATTTGATGTTAAAATCATTACCAAAAATTAAAATGTAGCTAAGAAAAGTTGGCGTATGACTCAACAAAGAAATTGCGAGAAACAGCTGTTAAAGATAAACAATGCATTTCGTCAGTTTCTTAGTAGTTTTTCTTTTTCATTATGAACAGTCATGCCCAAAAGGCAACCCAAAAAGGCAAAAGAGCATAAATGAGATAAGTTCGTGTGTGTATATAAAGAGCGATCCTGTTTTAAAATTTTTCAATTCCATTTATTATCTTGATTCTGGATTTTCAATAAAATTCTCTTCTCTACATTCTCTACATTTTTAGTACACTTCTAAGCAAGTTGGGACTTTGTAGTTTTCACCACGTGAAAGAACGTCTCAAAAACTATCGAAACCAAAAAAAAAGTGGAAAATTTTTTTATGAGTCATAAGCCACCTTTTCATAGCCAGGGTCACATATATACATAACAACTAGTAAGATAAAACACAGAATAAGTATCCTGTGTATTCTAAGCTCTATAGGTACCCAAAGGTGCCTGTTACGACAGGAGATAATAAGAAAATCATCGAGCTCCTATAAAAGCCCAGTTTGAATAGTTCCAAAGAAAATTGATGCTTCAGGTATTCAAAAGTGACATCTTGTGATTGACTATGTAAAATTAAATCAAATCACTATTGAAGATATTGGGACGATGCCAATACTTCAAACACCTTGAAATAGCACAGGGATTTCACCAGATAGAAATAGATGAAAGAGATATCCACAAGACCGCTTTTTCAACTGCTAATGGTCATTACGAGTTTTGCGCATGAAACTCGGTTTAACAAATGCGCCATCCACCTTTCAAAGATTAATGAAAGAAGTATTGATGGAACATATAGGGAAAATATGCTTAGTATACTTGGATGATATATTAGTATTCTCCACAAGTATCGAGGAGCATTTGGAATCATTAAGCAAAATATTGGACAGCTTGTCAAAAGCAAATTGTTGACACCCAAGCCAACATGTATAATAATTACAAACTTGCTTGTTATTTAAAAACACATTTAATAATTGTTAATTACTAAGCAAAACAGTGACCTAAATAATAAACAGTCATTCACTTTAAGTGTGCTTACATATTTAAGTTCATTAACCACTTGCATTGTTATAAGTTCTTATTTCTACCAGTTGTTATTGCATTATGCGCATGTAGCAGTTTCTTTATAACGCATACTATTTACTTTAACATTAACTAAAATAATTTTTTTTATTCTTTAAAATAAGTTACTATTAAGCATTTTATTGTTAATTAATTTTGTATAAAAAGAAATGAAAAATAAATGTCAGATTGAATCGTTTGTAAACAGGCAATTCGAACATTTTGGTGACCCCAAAGTTTTAGTGTTATAAGTTTCACCCCACCAGTGGTAAGAGACTTTTTAACTCTAAAACGCAACAGGCAACCACGAGCAAAGCAAAAGGACAACAGTCCAGAAGTTACTTAATGTTTTGAAGATTCCCTCCACCAGTGGTAAGGGTCTTAGCAAACAAAGTAACGAATCAACTTGCATCCACAAGGTACTGGACGTACTAGCCAGCCAACCTATCAAGACCACAATTCATAAACAGCTAAGAGTCAAGAATCTCAACAGAAGAAGAAAATGCCGAACAATCGAGCCATAGCGAACATTAAAAAAAAAACACCGAAAGAAAGAAGATGGTCAGATTATTATGAAAAGAAGAAGAACTCTGGAAAAATTTTGAGCACACAGATAACAAAATAAGAAGAGATCCAAACGCAAAAGAAGACCACCCGTATTTTACTCAAAGAATTCCCGAAATCATGAGCCAAAGATATAGGGAAACTGATGATAACATCATGCAAACTATTCAAATCTTCAAGCAAACAACCAGTTCAAGTACTAAAACAGCTAAATATAAAAGAAGTACATTATCTGATCAAAACACAGCATACCACCATCGCTAACATAATAAATACATTGGATGAAATCTTAGAAGCTAACGTATAGCACACAAATCAATACCTGGCCGCAAGACTCAAACAAATTGAGTACAATGTCACTACTGTTCAACAGCTGCAAAACAAAATATGCTTAGAAAATATTGAGCATGACGTTGAAAAATTTTTAGCGATACAATCAGAAATAACAGAAAAGGTGATACGAGTTAAAGGCAAATTTAACAACACACAGTTCAAACAATCATCAGGAAAATAATACACAACACCTGCCAAGGATCACAATATCGAAGTTTAATGGCGACTACCTAGCATGGCAGCAATTTTTTGACATCTTTACTGAAATGATACATAATAATAGCATGTCAGCTATCCAGAAGATGTGGTTCTTAAAAACAAATATAACTGGCGAAGCTGCGAGGCTAATACAGAATAGCAGTGACAGAAAATAACTACGAAACAGCCTGGAACGTGCTACAAAATAGATTCAACAATCCCCGAATCTTGACTAATACCATTTTAGATAGATTTCTAGATCAGCAAAAATTAACTGAAAACCCATCTGAAGATTTCCACATCCGCCTGGGATCCAACCCACAAATTAAAGAAAATAATCTCTGTAAATTTTGCAACAACGGAAGTCATCAGTTGTATCACTGCCACAAATTCCAATCTACTGCAGTCCCTGAGCGATTTCAGTGGGTCCAGCAACAGCTCTGTGTTAATTGCTTCAAAAAGGGTCATATTGGGAAACACTCTCCAGCAAGTTCCTGCAAAATATGTCAGAAAAAACACAACTCTTTATTACACCTGGGAAATAAGCTACAGAACATAAGACTCATCCCTTTGTCATCAACAAGAGCTTCAAGCCTTAACACGAACTGTTTAAGCAAGACACCAGCACCAACAACAGTAGCATCAGCAAACCATTTTTGTAGTCAGCAAGGCTACGTAATATTAGCGACAGCTCGAGTAAAGGTGACAGCCAACAATGGGCGTTCTGGGTTTTTCAAGGCAATCTTGGACTCAGGATCGCAATGACACTCTCACCGCGGAAGAAAAAAAGGTGCGAAACACATTTTGTTCAAACAACTACAAGAAACACTGAGGGCCGATTTGTCGTACGACTGCCTTTTATAGAAAATCCAAGATGTCTTGGCGAGACAAGGAAGTTAGCCTTTTCGAGATTTATGGCCTTGGAACTTCGGTTATAAAGAGACCAAGAATTTAGAGAGCAATATGTCGACTTCATGAATCAATATAAGTTGGGCCATATGACCCGCATAGACAACTCTCAGGTAAAGGACCCGCATGTCTACATCCCACATCACTGTGTTATCAAGCCTGACAGTAAAACTACCAAGCTCCGAGTAGTGTTCGACGCCTCGGCAAAATCTTCATCAGCCATGTCTCTCAACAACATACTATGCATTGGTCCTTCTGCGCAAAGAGACCTCTTTGGCATCTTTTTCAGACTTCGAATGCCAAGATTTGTTTTCTGTCCGACATTGAGAAGATGTATCGACAAATTCTGGTCAATAAAGAAGACCGATGATGAAATTCAAACATACAAGCTCAACATCGCACAGTTGGGTTTTTGATACCAAAAGTGGGAATTAATTCGAGGTAACTTTCCCTGTTTCTAATTTTAACTTTTTTCAGTCAAATTCACTTTAAGAAGTAAACTAATATTATTTAGTAAAAATTTTATTCATTTTCCAATAGCTAAATTTTTAAAACATGCCTTTAATATTGCTAAAAATTCCAATAATTCCAAAAAAATAAAAAGAATAATATTTATTGACACATTTCTATTCCTTATCCGATTCTTTATCATCATCATCATCATCAATTATTATCATCATCATTATCAATATAATTAGTATAGGTATCATTATCATCATTATTGGTATCTTCTTCAAAATCGAAATTTGATCCAAATATTACCAATTGAATTCCTTCCATAGGCAAATTATGGGTTTTTTCTCTTTCAATTTTCTCATATTTGATATTCGATATTATACACTGTATTGCTATTTTTCAGTATATTTATTCTTATCAATATTAACTATTCTGGTTACTTATTGTTTCTGTTTTGTTATTATTGTTTACAAAAGCATTTTAGAAAAACCTAGTGGCAACACTTGAATTTAAATAAAAAAATTTTGTTTTAAAAATATTCAACGTTATTTTGTAGAAAAAAAATTTTCAGTATTAGGTTATTTGTAAGCATGTTTAGTCATGGAAAATCAAAATAGAAAAAAAATTGTGCACAAATATCTAGAAAATCCGACATAGTCAGGTGCAATGATTGGAAAAAAGCTGCAGCTTAAAAAAGCATTGTAAATGAATTTTTAAAAATATATAACCAAGCCTTAAATACAAATCGCAAGCAAAAAGAAAAGAAAAAAGTTGCTAAAAAGAACCCAGAGCTTACAAATGGATAATACAGCAAAACCCGGGTCTCTCTGACAATGATCGTGCAAAAAAATAGCACCAGTATAAGTACGGCAAGAAACTATCGTTCAATGAAATATCCAAAATGGAGTGAAAAGCAGAATGCCATTGGAATAAACATGCACGCATTCTTTACAATCAAGTTTTAACAAAATCCAACAAGTGCCTGATTATGGACGATAAAACTTATGTAAAAATGAACTTAAAACAGCTGCTAGGTCAAAAATTTTATGTTGGGGCGAAACGTGGAGATGCCGATTCTAAATATAAATACACGAAAATTATTAAATTTAGTAAAAAAATCATGATTTGGCAAGCAATTTGCAGTGTGCTCTAAAAAACGCGCCGTGTGTCGTCTCTTCAACAATGACATCAGAAATTTATATCAAAGAATGTCTGCAGAAACGATTACTGCCTCTAATTAAACGCCACCAGTCTCGAGTAAAATTTTGGCCTAATTTAGCGTCTTGTCATTATCCAAAAACTGCGATGAAGTGGTATCAAAGACATCAGGTCCATAGTGGCAAAAAACATGAACAATCATAATTGTCCGCAGCTTCGGCCAATTGAACAATACTGGGCTATTGTCAAAGGCAAATTAAAGATAAGTGGTACTGTTGTTCCTGATGCCAAAAATATGTTGAAAATTTGGAACAAATATGCAGCCCAGGCAGATCAGAATGTTGTACAGAAACTAATGAGAATTATTAAGGCAAAAACGCAGAAATTCGTAAGAGGAAATGAATTGGAATTAATTTTTTAATATTTCTGAAAAAGCAATAAATAAATATGTACTTATGAACAATAGTTTTGTAATAGCTTTTCCCTTTAAGCCGGATTTGGTGTGAACAATGCTTTAATGTTTGTATTGCTTTTTATAAAAAGTTGATTTTTTATATGTAGGTGCAACAATATATTCAAATTTTATTTTAAAATGTGCAAAAAAGTGCAGACAAATTTTTCATAAATATTTTTAAAAGCGTTTATATATTTAGAAAAAAAATTTTTTTTTTCTTAATTTGGCTTTATTCACAAATATTTATCGACATATTTCCCGAAATCCACTAATTTATAGATTAACGCGTGAAAATTAATTAAAAATAATAACACAAATTACACATAAAAACGAAAAACATAAATTAATCTTACTAACCTGAGGTTGAAGGTTTAAGACACCAAAAGTTGAAATGTATATTGCACGCGAGGAAAACGTCAAATAACTCAAACTTTAAAATTATATAGTGACATAACGGTAGTTGTCAAAAACAAAGTTTTTGCACTAGTGATATGAAATGTTGTGTATTTTAAAAATTTATTCGGTTCTTTTAAAGTAAATTTTGCAATTAATTCCCATTATTGGCATCAAAAGCCCCACAGTGCACCGTGACGTATGGAACCTCATCAGCTCCTTATTTGACAACAAAATGTTTGCAGCACTTAGCAAATACAAACATGGAAAAATATTCATCAGGCGCTGCAACATTAAAACACGATTTTTATGTTGATGATGGCATGAGTGGTTCCGACAGTATAACCACAACAATCGAAATTGGCAATCCTGAATTCTCGACCCCTAACCCCAATGTCAGTTGATACCAACGACTTAAAGTCATTAACTCCTGGTCACTTCCAAATCGGAGAAACACTTACATCACACGTGAACTCTAGAATACCTAATCCGACCATCTCGATTACAAAGAGATGGAACCTAGTAACTCAACTGAAACATGAATTTTAGAAAAGGTGGTTACACGAATATTTACATCATCTTGAGGAAAAATCAAAATGGAAGACGCCATCTCCAAATGTGAAAAAAGACGATTAGTTATAATAAAGGAAGATAATTTGCCGGCGATGCAATGGCCACTGGGAAGAATTCTTAAAACCTATGAAGGAACCGATTGCAAGGTTCGAGTGGCAGATGTAAAAACTGCATCTGGAATAAAAACAAGACCAATTCATAGATTAGCTCCATTACTACAGGAGGAAGAATTGGCTGAAACTTAGACATCTAAGCCGACTCGCTCAACACCGGCCCATGAAAGAGATCTTCCACCATTAAAAAGGCACAAGCCTATCTCCAGCCAACTGCTACTCCTCATGATCACAGAACTTCTTCCTCCAATTGTCATGGGTAGCAGGACTATACTTTGAAGGAATAGGAACTGTAAAAATAGTTACGGCTGAATGGAGATTGATGATTTACTACGCATTATCACCATTGACTTCCGAGCTGAACGACTTTCAATCAGCGTTAACTGAATGCAAAAATCGGTCAACTTGCAATATTTTGACTGATAACTTTATTCAGATCAAGGAGGAACTAATTGAAGAGAGTGATATTAATTGCAAACAGCAGAGTAAAAAGGGGTGTATTTAACATTGTAGGAAACGTTACACGATCGTTGTTTGAAGTTCTTGATTCGAAGCAAGCGGTTGAAATGTCCGTAAAGGTCGAGAAAATATAATTTGAAGAAAATAAATGTTTTTCAAAAAAAGACTAATTTGTTATACCGGCGCTAATAAACGCCACTGGTATTGTTGATTTTATTGGCAGCTTTATATGCCAAAATAAAAAGTATTCTTAAAACTACAAAATTTTACATTATTTGTTTATATCCTTAAACTACAATTCCAATATAATAGAAATAATAAAAACCACCGTTTAATAGTTTCCAATATAATAATAAGGTAAGGTCGACCTATGCAAATGTTCTATATAATTTATGAATTTAGACAAACTTTAGAGTAAGAATACAACACAAAAATTTAATTTTCAATGTGATTTATTTGAATGGAATCAGTAGAGAGCGATGAGGTGTATTACATCGGTTGTTTTTTTTAAGACGTTTCGTTACACTGAGAACTTTCTATTTTTTCATTTGGAAAGGCATTAAGGAATAATTGCACGCAAAATTTCGTACAAAAAAATCAATTTTCGATTTTTCCAATTTTCCGACTTTTCCGGAGATTTTCCAATTTTCCGCATATCAAATTTTCCGCACTTTTCTATGATTTACACTAAGAACTTTCTATTTTTTGATTTGGAAAGAAATTAAGGAGTAATTTCACACAAAATTCCATACAAAAAGTCAATTTTCGATTTTTCCAATTTTCCGCATTTCGCATTTTCCGCAATTTTCCATGTTTTACACCAAAAAATTTTTATTTTTTGATTTGGAAAGCCATTAAGGAATAATTTCACACAAAATTTCATACAAAAATTCGATTTTTAAAATTTTCCGACTTTTCCGGAAATACGAACAACTGAGAAAAATTTTTACAGATATCGGCCCAGCCGTTCTCATTTTATGAAGTACTATACATTTTTTACACCATTTTTATATATTTATATAGATTAAATACTCTACTAAGATTAATACTACCCTTAAGAAAATATTTTTTTTTTTAATTTTTTTTGTTTACACTCTGCAGGAGGTGCAACTAGTATCAAACTAGTATTTCACTAGTACGAAAATCACCAGTACTAGTTCTCAACTGTAAATTTTCTATACCATGTTCATGCTCAAATTAACATTGAGTGTGTCGGAAAAATTACTAGTACTATTGGTTCTAGATGAGTACTAGTACAATTAGTTCTATGCGGATACTAGTACCGTTGTTTCTAGACGGACACTAGTACCATCGGTTGTAGTTAGATTCTAGTACAATTGGTTCTACATAGATATATACTTGAGCACTATGACCCGATTGGGTGCTTAAGAACTAGTTTTGTACCAGTTCTTTTGTATAAAAAAAATCCCTAGAATTGTTGATTTTATTAAACCCAACGAAATTTGTTAAGTCTCTATTTACACACGCAATTCTTGTTTCAGCAATTCTGAGTTTGTAAAAGGAAATGCAACATATATAGAACAAAAATGCAATGCACAAGGCAGAATTAAAGTGAATTGCTGAAGCAAAAATTGCCTATCTAGACTGGGACTAATAAAAAGATTAATTTTTTGATAATAGTTTTTATTATTTAAACTAAAATTAACTTAAATATTTTTAATTAAAATAAAATCGCATTTTTCCGAGGCTGGTTAGACCTTTAAAAATAAAAATATATACATTAGTAAGTGTACAAATATAAAATCTGTTGAGTTTTTTAAATAAGGCTTTCTTTTTCAGTATTTTCATTGTCTTTTTTCTTATTATTTTCAAGGCGATTGGCCTAAAAATTCGTTTTTTTTTAAGCTGAAAAGCTTTAATTAGAGCAACATCTGGTTCATCAGCAAATATGACAATGGTATCTGCAAAAATATATATGAATGTATGTATGTACATTAGCGTGGGGGTACATTAACAGTATCCGGAAATTTTTTTTCAGATTTTTCTTACTCTCACTCCTCAAATAGGTGCCAATTGGTAAAACACGACTGTACAAAAAACTTCAGGCCAATCGGTTGGCGATTAAGGAAATTCTTACTCTCTGTATCTTATGTTTCGTAACTCAATAAGTATTAACTTTACCAAAAAAAGTCTATTCAACGTTTTTTACTAATTGGCACCGATTTGACAGGCAAAATTTGGAGAAATCCAACTTTTAATTTTAAGGGCCACCATAATGTACATACCGCTCTAAGATGGCATAACTCAAAAAACCCCGTTTCGAGATAAATGCGTTTGAAGTTTTTAATTTGTTACGCCAATGTTTGCGAAATACTAGCACATTATCTACAAGCTGGGAAAGTAGAGACAATATAAGCTTGAAACTTATACACGACTTAAAGCATGATGTGGTACATAATTTTGCATCATTAACTCCAAAACTAAATTTTTTTGAGTTATGCCGTTCTTTATGTAAATGAGCGATATATAAAGAAATTAGCACAAGAATTTACGATCGAGAAACATTTGAAATTTAATTACCTATTAACGCAGAATAAAAGTTTTCATATTTTTTTAGACTTTGCTTTCCATGCGTACCATCTACATTAAATTCGTTTATTATATTTTGTCTTAAAATGTCGTTTAATAATCGTCCAACATTTCCTTTTAATAATAATTTCATTTGTCGTAACTGTGAAAAAAAGCAAACATTAGGCTCATAATAAATTTTTAAATATATAAGAAATAATTACATAGGGATCTGCGTGTGATTTTATTAAAATATTCAGGTCATTCAATTTCTCTTCTGATTTAATCGTAAAGATTTGCATAATTTCATCTACAGCCTTGTTTTGGGATATTATTTTTGAAAGCAGTATTTTATGTTCGGCTAAAATTTCAATTATGTTGGTATTTTGCTGCTGAATTGTATCTATTAAAAGACTGAATTTATAAAATGAAAAAAAAAGCAATCTGAAGTTACCTTGTAGACTTTTAACTTTAGTTAAGAGCTCTTTACAGTCAATGCATTTTTTGTCGGCTAAAAGCAAAAATTTTGAGAAAAAGTAGTTAGTTTAAATTTAAAACTTACCTTTTGAAAAATATTTCAGTTTTACCTTGGAAGGCTGTGGGTCGTTGAGATTTGACATGTCTGTGGTAAGAAACTGTGTTAAAGAAGGAGAAGTAAGAAATTATTCACAAATGGAAGGCAAATAAACTTGTATTGTATTCTTTTTAGCGAAAATCTTTCAGTGGCACCTAATGCTAAGTCTGTCTGGTATATCCCAATTTGAACAGAATCTAAGGGTTCTTTAAAAAAAACTGCCTGTATTTAAAATACGTCTTCTTTCAACGTAGTTTTCATCTCCTTTTACAAACTTCTTAATTTTTATTGGGAGGTGTAGCAGTATTGAACAAATATTATTAGAGCTTTTTGTTGAAAAATAACACTCGTTTCTATATGCTCCCAATATTTCATCTCCAACATATATAAATTCATTTTTTTTTATTTCTGTATAAATTTAATTTTTTTTTCGTTCTTAACAATTTGATGAAGAATTTTAGTTGGTATTCGTACGTGCTTTTTCAGAATTTGTAATTTATTTTCAAATTCGTATGCGGAGAAACCAGGAAGGGGACCATACTTCTCCGCGCAGGATGTCAAGTGCACATTGAACGAAAGGCTGTTTTCACCAAAAATAATTGAAAATTTTTTCACTAAAAGCTCTAGAAGTTCGTTTGCTTGACTTGTATTGGAAAGTATTTGGAGAGGATTACAAAGCAATATATATGCATAATGAAGAAGTAGAAAAGTGTAGTAAATGTCATCGTATACATTTTTATAAAAAAACACCCTTTATAAAGCAATTATGCCCGTGTAGACTAAAAACTGATGGAATTCAGTTGCTTTCCAGTTTTGCATGTCATCCAAAGTCCTCGGTTTTCGTGGAAATTCTTTTGGAATATATTTGCGCATGTTGACCAGCTGTGACGAAATATTAGAAATATTTGCTTTGGGAGTTTTTCTTAATGTTTTTTTATTAACTATTCGAAGAAGGAATTTTTTGTTACACCTAAATCAATTAAGTGCATAGTGTCTAAAGGTGTTTGTGTGATCATTTTCATTCCTATTTTTTCAAGCGGAGTTTGTTTTTGTAAAAAAGATTAAATTTCGGCGAACTGTACTGTAAATTAAGTATTTTGATTGCCACTTGAGTACCCCCGGGGTGTGTCTTCTCGGTGAAATTCCACCTTGATGTATCACTACCGGGGAATATAGGTGCGCCAGCACCTGGAACTGCCATGGGTTTGAATCTGGCAGAAGGAAACCTGAGGGTTTACCTAAAGGATACCTTCGGGGTCCGACCAGTGACTCTCAACACTGGTACCACGGGAGCCGGTAGCCCCACAGAGGAAGCACTAATGTGAGAGCAATGGGCTCACGAATGGTTGAACAATGAGTGCTCGGAGTCTGTGGACCGAACTTCGTTCCAACCCCACGGGGTTTAATGGATGATGTTCTGAGGACAACATCCCTGGTTCGTTGTTCGGTCAATGGACTTCGTGCACATCCAAATGCTCGGACCGGTTATTGGTGAGGTCCCCTTCGGGGGTTCACGTGGTGGCTGTGGTTGAGACCAAAAGGTACGCTGGGAACGGAGTTCATGTCACCGTTGGCAGGGTGGCATGTTCTTCGATGTGCTGTTTCATAGAAACAGATGTCACTCGACACGGGTTTTGGATAGGCCCAACTCCCTAAACAAGGGTGGTGTGTGTGACATGGCAGAAACACACACAATTTGCTACCTGTGTCCTTAATTGGTCACAGGGGCTATAGTGGTAGGCACGGATACCACTCGTGGTTTGACCACGGTGAGATTAGGCCCTAGCGGCAGGTGCTCACCTAAATCATCCACATGCATTGCCACTTGAGTGAATTTTGTGCACCAGTGTTCTGATGTATGTCCGGGAACACAGCAAACAAACGATTTGGCTGGTGTGTCACAGCACAAATTTCGAAATTATAGGGCAGTAGCTTTGCCAGAAATATTAACCATTCAAAAACTTAACTTCCTCAACAAAGTCTTTTAAATAATCTTCTATGCAATTTGGTTTTCCGGGGCCCACAAAAATACCTATTGGCATAGGCTTTTTTTTTTCTTTTATGTTCACTACTTTTATAAGAATGGGCCAAAGTTGCGTTTTGGAACATTTAAATAGTGGAATGCCATCAACATTTATTTCACGTTCGACTGAGGAGTAATTTTTTAAAACATTTTCGACTTTTCGAAGCTGATTTTCTATTCCTAAGTAGTGGAAACTGCCTGGTGGTACACTTCTGATTTCAATTTTGTTCGTTTTTCCCAGCAGCCCTTCTACAGATAGCGGAACATCCATGCCTTCTTCAGATAAAATTGACAGCAAATTTTCGGGTTTGTTCTGTATGAACCATTTCTTCAACTTTTCTTTTAAAGAATGATTTGGTAATTCTTTTTCACCACTTATTTCTTCTTTCAAGCACACTTCAGGTCGGCTTACAAATTCTAATTTTTTTAGGGGGATTCACATTACACACCACTCTGTTTTTATATTCACTAATTTGTTTTTTTAACTTCCTTTTAAAATATCTATTTGAGCTACTCATTTTTAAAAAATTTAAAAATTACCTTTTAATATTTTCTTATTTTTTTAAATGTCACTCAGAAAACCGCGGCTTACTTAGATGTATGAATAAATAAACTGAAGTGCAGCAAGCAAAGTTGGCTAATAATTTTCAGCAGCAGCGCAGCGAAAAATAACACAGCCTACTGTTCTTCTGTTTAAAATATAAATTTTTTTTAAAAAATGCTGCAACAATAAAAAAAAAATTAAAATTGCAATTTGCATTTAAACATCATCTAAAAAGTGATATGAAATATATCATTAATGATATGAGACAAACTTATCTACAAATGAACTATTTACTATGTAGTACTTTTCTATAAAAACACTAGCACCTTTTGAACTAGTGCTTTTTGTACTAGTAGTTGTACAAGTAGCTTTTAGACAATTAACTCTAAATCTCCTGCAGGGCAATTGGAAAATAAAGTTTTCTTTACAATTATAATTCATTAAAAAAAAATTTTTTTTTTGTTTTAAATACATATTTTCCAAAATTTTTGCATATAATATTTTTTAAATTGTTATTGTGTGGAATTATTTAGTTGTTTTTCCTAAGTCTAAGACAGAGTTCACTCCTCTTCTTTCGACTATTTTGTATGGTGGTTGATTTTTCTTGCGATTAAAATTTCTGGCAAGAGCTAAATCAACTTTTTTAAATTTAAAGAATTATTATGGATACGTTGATCTACCCGTTTTACTTTAGATTTTTCTAAATATTCTTTCGCTTTGTGTAAGGAAAAGTGCAAACGTGCTTTTAATTCTTGTGCGTAATTTTCGGTATTATAAATTGGTTTTGAATCTAAAATATTATCATTTGATAGATTTGGCAATCTTCCAAATATCAGTTCGTACGGTGTGTAGGTTGTGTTTACATGAGGTGTCGTATTATAAGCAAAGCAAAAATATGGGATTCATTTATCCCACTGATCGTTTTTACAGAAATTCAATAAGAATTCGTTAAGCACTCGATGATTTCTTTCTATGGAACCGAGCGTCTCATGATGGTACGGTGTACTAAAAACTTGTTTAATTTCTAATAATTTGCATACTTCAGACATCACTTCATTTAAGAACTCAGTACCCTTGTCTGATTTAAAAACTTTGAAGTGACCCTACACTAAGATACAATTTTCAACTATAGCTCTCGCAATTGTTCTAGCATTTTTCGATTCTATAGGACAAGCTATAATATATATTGTCAGATCATCCTGCATTGTCAGTATATATCTAAATTGGCTCGAATACCTAAGAGGGCATATTGTATCTATTGATATTAAATCAAAACTATTTCCCGGTGTGTCGGTTATTGTTAGCTTTTCTTTCGTGTGGGCGAAAAAAATTAATTCCATAATGTATGGCTAAAAGTTCTTTTTCAATGCGGATTTGTTCACAACATGTTTTGATAATGTTTTGCTTGCGTAGGATATCGGTAAATCCGAGCCAATCTCTCCCTGTAGGAGGATTGCTCCTAATGCATAATTAGATGTATCTGTGGTCAATATGAATGGTCTGTTAAAATCGGGGTTTTGGAGAATAGGTGGTTTAGTAAGTTTTGTTTTAAGTGTTTCGAATGATTTTTGGCATTCTTCATCCCACACGAAGGGTTTATCTTTTTTTTTAACAATTGGTTTAAATTTCTGACTATTTGCGCAAAGTCTTTTACGAAACGTCTCTAGTAATTACAGAATGCGATAAATCTTCTGACTTCATCGGCATTTTTCGGTACTGGATAATTTTTTATGACAATGTTTTTGTTAGGATCAGTGCGTATTCCCTTATCGGTTATTAGTTGACCTAAATAAACTACATTTGTTTTCAAGAAGCTACATTTGCTCATGTTCAATTTAAGTTATATTGTCTCAACCGTTCGAAAACTTGTATTAAATTATTGTGGTGATGTTGTATACTGCAACCACATACAATAATATCATCTACGTATAGAAATTCTTCCGCACTTAAGCCGCTCAATGCTATTGTTAGCATGCTTTTTAAACTATTCGACGATATTTTGAGACCAAATTGTAATTTTTTAAAATGAAAGTGGCCATTACTTGTGGAAAACGAAGTTAAAGGTCTTGAGTTTTTGTCCAACCTATTTGATGAAACGAACTGTTTATGTCTAACGTTGAAAAATATTTTGCTCTACCTAGTTTATCTAAAACATTCTCGATTCTAGTTAAGGGAAATTTGTCGTTAACGATCTTTTCGTTTAGCTTGCGAAAATCTACTACTAGACGCCACTTGCGTTCTTCGTTTATTGTTTTTTTTGGTACTACTAATAATGGTGATTTATATGGGCTTACTGAAGGTTATATAATTCTCGTAATGCTGTTTGCAACAAAACCGAATGAAAGCTATTTCATTGCTTAGGATAATGCTTTCTTTATTTGTGCATATATTTATCGGTATAATTGATTCTGAACGTGCTGATATGCATATATCGGTATTATATACGAATTTTGGTGATATTGGTAATATAAATTCTTCATTTAAAATATTGAAAGTAGTGGTGTATTTCTCGAAGTCTATCTTACATTTGTATTTTTCTATAATGTCCCGACCAATAGTTCCATCAGTAGATATTGGGAATTCATTAGGGACTATATGAAATTGATGATTTATGCGCTGATACTTAAAATTTAGGCTTATATTTGCAGTGCTAATACTTTCAATTCTATCTAAAGTGATGCCGCTCAATATGGAAATATTTCCTGTATCAATTTTCTCTATATCGTGTTGTGTCCAACAAAAAAATCAAATTTCCACTAGTATGTCTACAAGCTATTCTCAAAGTATTATTTACATTCGTAGAGAGTCTAAACAATTTAGGCTTTGGATAACGATTTTTGTTATCCTGCCCTACTAGTTTCCCAGTCTACCTCTATTGCCCCTATTGCTGATAAAATTGTTTCGATTTCTGTTATTTTGATTATTGTTACTATTATTGTGGCCATTGCTGTTACCATAATTGTTTCTGTTGAATCTACCGTTGTTGTATTGATTATAGTCTCTGGCGTTGCCATTATTATTGCAATTGTTTCTATTGTTCTGAAAGTTGTTGTTCTGATTGTAGTTGTAGCTTTGGAAATTTTGGAAATTGTGGTTGTGGTTTCGTTCTTTATTTCCACACCTGCTATTGTTTTGGGTATTTCCCATTTGCCATCTTCTTACTATATAAACGTTATTTGTTCTCCTATCTCTTTTCGCAGTAATACATTTCTCAATTGCCTCATTAAATTTTTTTGGATTGCTTGCAATAAGCAAATTCTGAAATTCGAGATTTACGCCCTTTAGAAAAGTGTTGAAAGCCATGCTCTCGCTCATTCTATATATTGCATTTTTTGCTGCCTCTGTAGGACTTTCCAATGATTTTATTTCAAAAGTAGATAATTGCTCAGAGAGCAAAACTATTTTCTCTCTAAATGAAGTTATATTCAAATTCCCCTGTCGCAGTGTACCAAATTTGGTTAAAACTTGCTGTAAAGTTTTCAGGTTCGGATAAGATGTCACTAATAAATTTCTTAAATCAGGGAATGTTACTGGTCTGCTAGCACGACCCAAGACGCTTCTAACATGTGCAGTTAATTTGAAATTAAAGACATACTTAACGAAAATCCCTCTATCTTCTGCTTTTAATATCATGCAGCAGCTCTGTTTGAACCAGAAAATCCTCTAAAGTTTCGTACGACCCTTTAAAAATTCTTACCTACGACTGATATGTCGAAGCTTGCCATATCTGAAAATTTGTTTTTGTTTATACAAAGAGATTGCGTTTCCTCTGATAGGTCTTTGTTCTCCGATATGTTTAGATTTTCTATTAATATATTCAACCTATTATATTGTTACGGTTTTACCCTATCATAGAAACGTTTAGTTTATTATTGTTCTTTGTTGTAAAATGAAAACACAATTAGTTCTCTTTTCTTAACACTTGTTGTATGTAGAAACACGCTTTATT
Source organism: Thelaira solivaga (assembly GCA_947397855.1). Classification (NCBI taxonomy): domain Eukaryota; kingdom Metazoa; phylum Arthropoda; class Insecta; order Diptera; family Tachinidae; genus Thelaira; species Thelaira solivaga. Next base: position 2,255,428 of record OX377615.1, read on the forward strand.
TATAACCGTCACAACGACACTTTATTGTTTTTCACACACCTTGTTTACAGTTTAATGTCTCAACCAGAACTGAACTGCTTTAACAATCTCAGCACTGCCTTATATACTGTTTACTTTAGCAAACTGTAACGGATATTTCAAATCTTTAGTTTAGCCGAGAACCGTCTACATATTTTTAGAAGTTACTGCATACTTTTAGGTGTATCATGTATAGAACAAAAAGGTAAATGAAAATTCCTAATCTAGCAAATTCAAGAACGTATAGCTATTTATCATAAAGCTAACTAACACAGATACAAATAACACACAGCTCACACATAAGTATTACACTATAAAATTCTATGAATTAAAATAACCACTGAATTGCTACATTTAGACATACATAAATAACATATCTTATGAATAATAAAACACAGTCATTGTTGATTTTTTTTGTAACAGCACCGCCCGCTTAAGCTGTTTCGTCCCGAATAGGCTGGACTTCCCTTTACCATAGTCCGCTAGGCGGAGATATATGTGTGTGCGGAAAAAGGTCCCGTTATAAACAAGCGACACTCATCACAAGATTGGGTTTGCCTGAATAGTGTACTATTAATTTTGCAGCTGAATATGGGGAATTCAGCTTCAGTGTGATCAATACTGGGATAAGATTGCGTGTTGCAAAGTGTAATATTGAGATCCTCATTATGCCCAATTAATTCGCCATTTGTTTTTGTAGATCTACAAATGTTGGCCGTAGCCGAATGTTGCCATTGTGTTTTAAACTTATAAGGTGGGATAATGGATATTACATCTTCGCATTTTACTGTCTCGGGAGTTTTATCGACAGTGATATTTTGCTTTAGCTTGCGTTTGCACCTGTTAATGAATCTGAAGGCATGGCATACAATATATAATGTTTTTCCAAATTGGGGTTTTCTTCGAATTGCTACTGCTCACAATTTCTGTATGTTGAGTTCGAGTTTCTTCTTCAGATTCAGTTCTCTTTAGTTTGTCTGGGGAAAGATAACTGGACTCGGAGATACGAGTACGTGTTTGGACTTCCCGTCTTGATACTCGCCTGAACCCCAATTCATTCATTATGTGAGCTTGGGTAATTTTGACTGTATGCTAAGCTCTGGAAAGATTTCCTTAATTTTACCAATTTGAATGTACTAAGAGTGTATGCATTCTCGCAATCATTAAATTTCTTTTCGGCATCTCTCTTTATTTCTGATGAAACAGTGGAAGATAGCATTAAATATCTGTAAGAATTTTCCAGTTTTGCCCATTGTGTGTCCAAGTCTGTCATTTTCTCTTTTATGAATAATTCTCGCAAGGGCTATTTTGACACATTGTAAGTAAGTCATTACAATCAAATATAAATCTCTCCTTGAGATACGGAGTAGGCTTTTCGGGTGAAGTGTGATTTATATTTGCTATGTGACTTTACAACATTCAACTTTAGAATGCAAACTAAATTTTAATTCGAAATTGAAACAAAGCCAGGTAATATTTATATGCTGTGTGTGATCTTGGCTTTGTTTTTTAGATCAGTGATTGAGTGACTGATTTTCTACATTTTTGAGCACGGGGCTATTGTGTTATAGCTTTAGATAAATAAGTATCTAATTCAAAGCAAAATAAAGAGTGATTTTTTTGCTATTATCTTTTTGGCAACACTAGTTTTGACAGCTCACGCACGTTTTGTATCTTGTGTCACTGTCAAACATCTTCAGTTTGGTCTATAATTTAATCATGAATCGTCTTACAAACGAACAACGCTTGCAAATTATTGAATTTTATTACCAAAATGCGTGCTCTGTTAAGAAAGTTCATCGCGCGCTTCTTCCATTTTATGGTCAGTTTAATCGACCTACTGAGGCTTCTATTCGGGCTATTGTAACAAAATTTCGCACCAAATTTACATTGTTGGACATTAAACCACCAACACGCTTACGTAGAGTGCGAACTGAAGAAAATATCGCAGCCGTATCGGCCAGTGTTGGTGATGACCGTGAATTATCGATTCGGCGCCGTTCGCAGCAATTGGGCCTCTGTTACTCCACTACGTGGAAAATTTTGCGGAAGGATTTGGGTGTGAAGCCTTATAAGATACAACTGGTGCAAGAATTGAAGCCAAACGACCTACCACAACGCCAAATTTTTGGTGAATGGGCTCTTGAAAAGTTAGATGAAGATCCACTTTTTTATCGAAGAATTGTGTTCAGCGACGAGGCTCATTTCTGGTTGAATGGATACGTGAACAAGCAAAACTGCCGTATTTGGAGTGAAGAGCAGCCAGAAGCATTGCAAGAGCTACCAATGCATCCACAAAAAACAACCGTTTGGTGCGGATTATGGGCTGGCGGCATCATTGGGCCGTATTTCTTCAAAGATGATGCGAATCACAACGTTACTGTGAATGGTGAGCGCTACCGTGCGATGATAACAAACTTTTTTTTGCCCAAAATGGAAGAGCTTGACTTGCATGACATGTGGTTTCAACAAGACGGTGCCACATGCCACACAGCACGCGAAACAATGGACCAATTGAGAGGCGAGTTCGGTGAACAGTTTATTTCACGCTTGGGACCAGTCAATTGGCCGCCCAGATCGTGCGATTTAACGCCTCTAGACTATTTTTTGTGGGGCTATGTTAAGGCTAATGTCTATAGGGACAAGCCCGCTTCGATTGACGCACTGGAAGCCAACATTGCCAACATTATTCGTGAGATACCGGCCGAAATGTTGGAAAGAGTATGCCAAAATTGGACTAAGCGGATGGACCATTTGAGGCGCAGCCGCGGCCAACATTTGCATGAAATAATCTTCAAACATTAAATTATATCGACCCAACTATCGATCCAAATAAATATTTCATGCATTTTTCTGAATTTTATGTGTTTTTTTTTTTTTAAATTTCCGATAGTTCTTATAAAATCACCTTTTATATAGAAATTCTGGGTACGAGCTGGTATTCTATGTCGTGTACTAATCGTTTTGTAATAATTATAATACAAACATTTAAAGCATTTGGATGAGTGTGTTTTATATACTTCGCGGCTAGGGGCTAATGGGCTATAGCTATAGATAGAAATATCTATTTAAAGGCAATATATCCAAATATATGCGATCAGTAAATTTATGTGAAATTCGGGTAACCACTCTATGAGTACATTTTTTTTTCTTTTGTGTATAAGGGTCTTAGAGTGTTTTTCACTTGCGGTTTATAGGGCTATTGAGTTAATAAGATTGAGAGTTTTCTTATTTCTAATAGGTTCTTTAAATTGTTGGGTGTACTATTATATGCGGGATGATATGATTCCTCAAGCGAATCAAATGAAAGAGAAATTTTTTTCCATTTTCTATGGGTGTGTATTTGTTTGATGTTAGAACTGATTCACCAATCTCAATTTTGTAGAGTTACCGATTACTTATAATTGTAGCTTTTCTATATATATGTTTAGGGGCTACGTGATAGCACTAGATATACTAGTTTCAATTACAAAGTATATAGAAAGCTAATCTCGAACTTTTAGGGGTTTAGGGTTTCTAGTTTGGGGCTATTGGGTTGATAAGAAATGATATATTCTTATCTTGTTTCTCAATTGAATCTATAATTGGCAACTCTAACAAATTTTTTTTTGGTTTGGGTGTATAATCATTTATTCGCTAACATGTGCTCGTGATAATAGTTTTATTACTGTATATAATACGTATGTAGATGTGCAATTTTAATTAATTCATTCCCCTTGTTCATAGGTTTTCATATTGAAATTGGGATTTGTTTCATTCTTTTTTAATAAAATTTCTATTAGAATTTTTGTTGTACTTTGTGAGAGAAATTATTGTACTTGTAATTTCTGTACGGTAACTCAATCTACATATGTATTTATTTAAATTACTGAATGTATCTTTAGGTTTTCTACAAGATTGAGATTCTGTTTTTTTTTTTTTCTGCTTATAACTGTTCGGTTTTGTTTTGTTATAATTTTGTTTTCTTTGTTTTTAAATAAATTTTTTCTTCTCAATTTAATGTAAGTTATTTTACTCAATTTTTTTTTTCAATAATAAACCTTTCTTCGATTATTACAGGTTATTTCTTTTTCCATAACAATTAAGCAATAACAATAAAGATTTTTTCTCTTATTTATGGACTTTAAGAGATCATTAAATTTTCATGTGGAGATAACATTTGTGTGGAATAAGAGCAAGTCTCTTGTTAATTTTTAAATTAAAGAACTGAATTTTTTTTTTTTTTTACCTTTATTTAGTGCATTGGTAGTTTTCTGTATGTTTGTATGTAGTTTCTTTTTATAAGAATTAAATGTGTAAGTACGTATGTATTCTTATATTGTGGCTATTTCTTATAATTTACAGATATGGGTAAATATATAGGTAGAATATTTATTAGCTATTAACGTGATTTATGTGTGTGTTCATGTATGCAGGTGTATATTGTGTAGGGTAAAATTATGTATGTAAATTAAATTGTATAATTTTTAAATAGACAATTCTTGCAAATACGTAAGTATGTATGTATTCGATAGACATGATTATTAGGCATAAGCAACTTTAAGTGATAAGTACATATTTTTCTCGGAGTTGTGTATTCAATAATTTTTTTTAGTTTACATACAATGTAACAACAAATTTTAATAAATTTCCTTTTTGTTTTTATTATTATTACACCCTTTTGTTCCGCTAATTTTGTATGTAATAAATTTCTAATTTTTGTTTATCAATAACCACGATAATATAAATTTTCTCTTAGTGGATATGTATGTACGTACATGGGGTCCGTGAACTTGTAATTATTTCAACGGTTGTTCGTTTTATTTTTATTTTGCCTCAAAAAAAAATTTTTTTTTTCTTTTTTGTAACGTTTTTAATTTTTTTCTGTTATTTTAATTTTTTATAGCCCTTGTATTAACTGTATGTCCATATGTATGTTTTGTATATTTTTTTTTTTTTGATTTTGTTGAATACCTACATACATATGCTATAGGATTTTTGTGTTATTTATTTTTCGCCTATACAACCTCTTTTTTTTTTCTTCTTTAGTAATTAATATAGTTGTACTGACCTCATTTTTTCCGATCTATTCTGTATGTATTTTACTTAATTTTCGTTTCTCTTTTTGCAGTCTCCAATTCCTTTAAATCTTCCTTCAATAGGTTGTTTCTTCTTTTCCCAGGTTAACTTCTTCCTTTCTTCTTTACCGGCTTCGAGAAGGACCATGAATATATTCGTCTGAATATATTTAAATTTTCCAGTAATAAATAGGGGTTGATTTTAATTTAGGTTAATATTAGGGTTAGATATTCACATATTTTATCTATGTTCTTTTATTTTAAATTTTTATGTTTTTAATTTAAATATAAGTATAGCAAATTTAAAACCCCGTAAATGAGAGCTAGTTAATGAAGTGAAGTGTTGCTCACTTAACTGCTAAAAATTATTTTATTGCAACAGAGAGGAGAATTACTCATTTTAATGCAATGTGAGCAATACAAATTTTTAGTAATAATTTGGCGATTTTCTCAAATTAAATTAAATTTGAATTTAACGGCCATTTATATTTTTTTTTGATGATTTGTGCAAATGTTATTTGTACACAATCTTTTTGATGATCGCTAACCACCTTTCTCAAATACTCTTCTAAGGTGCAGTTAAATCTCTCGACCATGCCATCGGATTGGCGGTGCAGGGGTGTAGTCCTCATCTTCTTTATTCCATACAATTCGCACTTTTCTTTAAGTATCGCAGACTCAAAATTTTTACTTTGGTTAGAATGTAGTTCCAATGGAACACCGTAGCGACAAACCCAGTTGCTCACAAATGCATCTGCAACAGTTTTCGCCTATTGCATATACTTCTGGTCACTTACTCAAATAGTACATTACTACCAAAACATAACGGTAACCAGTATTACTGACAGGGAAAGGACCTGCTACATCCATTGCGATTCGTTCAAATGAACCATCTGAATTGTATTTCTGCAACTGCCCACGACTTCTTCTAACTGGGTCTTTTTCTGCCATACACTGTACAGAATTTGCAATCCAATCCGCTACGGTTTGTTGACAACCCACCCAGTAATATCTTTGCTTTATTTTCTCTAGGGTCTTTGTCACTCCCAGATGGCCACCACTGAATCCATTATAGAACTCTTTCACTACATCACTCATTTTGGACGATGATACGACAATTAAATTAGATGTAGTCTTCTCGTCCGCACTTTCCTACATCCGATACAGGCATCCATTTATCAGTTCACCATTCACCAGTGGGTCTCATCTTATATCTCTTCACGCAGTGGTCTCATGTCTTCTTCTTTAGCCAAAATAATTTTGGCAAAACGGGAAAATTTCTTTGTACCGTAGGCCAGTCTTCAGTGGATTCTACATTCATTAAACGAATGTCAACGATGCATTCTTTATTCACAGTCTTAGCACAGTGTTTGCACTCCAAGCTACATGGTTGCCTTGAAAGAGCATCTGCATTGCCGTGTTTTAAGCCTTTTCTATGTTCGATAGAGAAATCATAACTTCAGGGTTTTTAAACTGCAGCAACCACATGAGTGCAGAATGGTCCGTTCTAAGTGTAAAGTATTGACCATACAAGTACTTGTGGTAATGTTTCACGCACTAATACTGCTAAAAGCTCCCGGCGAGCTATGCAGAAATTTCTTTCAGGCTTCGAAAGTATTCACCTGTAGTAGACTATAATCTTTTCCTTTCCATCGAGCACCTGAGAGAGGACACCCCCTATTCCAGACCCACTTGCGTCATTGTCTAATACGAGCTTTTGGAAATCAATCGGATATGCCAAAACTGCTACCTTACACAATAACTTTTTAAGGCTTTGAAACGCTTTTTCTTGAGCTGCACCCCACTGATATTGTTTGCAGTTCCTCGTCAGCTCATGAAGACTTGCAGCGATGTTGGCAAAGTTTGGAAGGAATCTTCTGTAGTATGTGCAGAGTCCCAGAAAACTGCGAGCGAGGCCAGTCCTTTACTGCTCGTATTTTATCCTCATCGGTAGATATGCCGTAAGATGTTACGCGATGACCCAAATATTTAATTTCTTTCTGGAACAATGCACATTACTCCACACTGATCTGATTGTAGTTGTAGCTTTGGAAATTTTGGAAATTGTGGTTGTGGTTTCGTTCTTTATTTCCACACCTGCTATTGTTTTGGGTATTTCCCATTTGCCATCTTCTTACTATATAAACGTTATTTGTTCTCCTATCTCTTTTCGCAGTAATACATTTCTCAATTGCCTCATTAAATTTTTTTGGATTGCTTGCAATAAGCAAATTCTGAAATTCGAGATTTACGCCCTTTAGAAAAGTGTTGAAAGCCATGCTCTCGCTCATTCTATATATTGCATTTTTTGCTGCCTCTGTAGGACTTTCCAATGATTTTATTTCAAAAGTAGATAATTGCTCAGAGAGCAAAACTATTTTCTCTCTAAATGAAGTTATATTCAAATTCCCCTGTCGCAGTGTACCAAATTTGGTTAAAACTTGCTGTAAAGTTTTCAGGTTCGGATAAGATGTCACTAATAAATTTCTTAAATCAGGGAATGTTACTGGTCTGCTAGCACGACCCAAGACGCTTCTAACATGTGCAGTTAATTTGAAATTAAAGACATACTTAACGAAAATCCCTCTATCTTCTGCTTTTAATATCATGCAGCAGCTCTGTTTGAACCAGAAAATCCTCTAAAGTTTCGTACGACCCTTTAAAAATTCTTACCTACGACTGATATGTCGAAGCTTGCCATATCTGAAAATTTGTTTTTGTTTATACAAAGAGATTGCGTTTCCTCTGATAGGTCTTTGTTCTCCGATATGTTTAGATTTTCTATTAATATATTCAACCTATTATATTGTTACGGTTTTACCCTATCATAGAAACGTTTAGTTTATTATTGTTCTTTGTTGTAAAATGAAAACACAATTAGTTCTCTTTTCTTAACACTTGTTGTATGTAGAAACACGCTTTATTTATAACCGTCACAACGACACTTTATTGTTTTTCACACACCTTGTTTACAGTTTAATGTCTCAACCAGAACTGAACTGCTTTAACAATCTCAGCACTGCCTTATATACTGTTTACTTTAGCAAACTGTAACGGATATTTCAAATCTTTAGTTTAGCCGAGAACCGTCTACATATTTCTAGAAGTTACTGCATACTTTTAGGTGTATCATGTATAGAACAAAAAGGTAAATGAAAATTCCTAATCTAGCAAATTCAAGAACGTATAGCTATTTATCATAAAGCTAACTAACACAGATACAAATAACACACAGCTCACACATAAGTATTACACTATAAAATTCTATGAATTAAAATAACCACTGAATTGCTACATTTAGACATACATAAATAACATATCTTATGAATAATAAAACACAGTCATTGTTGATTTTTTTTGTAACAGCACCGCCCGCTTAAGCTGTTTCGTCCCGAATAGGCTGGACTTCCCTTTACCATAGTCCGCTAGGCGGAGATATATGTGTGTGCGGAAAAAGGTCCCGTTATAAACAAGCGACACTCATCACAAGATTGGGTTTGCCTGAATAGTGTACTATTAATTTTGCAGCTGAATATGGGGAATTCAGCTTCAGTGTGATCAATACTGGGATAAGATTGCGTGTTGCAAAGTGTAATATTGAGATCCTCATTATGCCCAATTAATTCGCCATTTGTTTTTGTAGATCTACAAATGTTGGCCGTAGCCGAATGTTGCCATTGTGTTTTAAACTTATAAGGTGGGATAATGGATATTACATCTTCGCATTTTACTGTCTCGGGAGTTTTATCGACAGTGATATTTTGCTTTAGCTTGCGTTTGCACCTGTTAATGAATCTGAAGGCATGGCATACAATATATAATGTTTTTCCAAATTGGGGTTTTCTTCGAATTGCTACTGCTCACAATTTCTGTATGTTGAGTTCGAGTTTCTTCTTCAGATTCAGTTCTCTTTAGTTTGTCTGGGGAAAGATAACTGGACTCGGAGATACGAGTACGTGTTTGGACTTCCCGTCTTGATACTCGCCTGAACCCCAATTCATTCATTATGTGAGCTTGGGTAATTTTGACTGTATGCTAAGCTCTGGAAAGATTTCCTTAATTTTACCAATTTGAATGTACTAAGAGTGTATGCATTCTCGCAATCATTAAATTTCTTTTCGGCATCTCTCTTTATTTCTGATGAAACAGTGGAAGATAGCATTAAATATCTGTAAGAATTTTCCAGTTTTGCCCATTGTGTGTCCAAGTCTGTCATTTTCTCTTTTATGAATAATTCTCGCAAGGGCTATTTTGACACATTGTAAGTAAGTCATTACAATCAAATATAAATCTCTCCTTGAGATACGGAGTAGGCTTTTCGGGTGAAGTGTGATTTATATTTGCTATGTGACTTTACAACATTCAACTTTAGAATGCAAACTAAATTTTAATTCGAAATTGAAACAAAGCCAGGTAATATTTATATGCTGTGTGTGATCTTGGCTTTGTTTTTTAGATCAGTGATTGAGTGACTGATTTTCTACATTTTTGAGCACGGGGCTATTGTGTTATAGCTTTAGATAAATAAGTATCTAATTCAAAGCAAAATAAAGAGTGATTTTTTTGCTATTATCTTTTTGGCAACACTAGTTTTGACAGCTCACGCACGTTTTGTATCTTGTGTCACTGTCAAACATCTTCAGTTTGGTCTATAATTTAATCATGAATCGTCTTACAAACGAACAACGCTTGCAAATTATTGAATTTTATTACCAAAATGCGTGCTCTGTTAAGAAAGTTCATCGCGCGCTTCTTCCATTTTATGGTCAGTTTAATCGACCTACTGAGGCTTCTATTCGGGCTATTGTAACAAAATTTCGCACCAAATTTACATTGTTGGACATTAAACCACCAACACGCTTACGTAGAGTGCGAACTGAAGAAAATATCGCAGCCGTATCGGCCAGTGTTGGTGATGACCGTGAATTATCGATTCGGCGCCGTTCGCAGCAATTGGGCCTCTGTTACTCCACTACGTGGAAAATTTTGCGGAAGGATTTGGGTGTGAAGCCTTATAAGATACAACTGGTGCAAGAATTGAAGCCAAACGACCTACCACAACGCCAAATTTTTGGTGAATGGGCTCTTGAAAAGTTAGATGAAGATCCACTTTTTTATCGAAGAATTGTGTTCAGCGACGAGGCTCATTTCTGGTTGAATGGATACGTGAACAAGCAAAACTGCCGTATTTGGAGTGAAGAGCAGCCAGAAGCATTGCAAGAGCTACCAATGCATCCACAAAAAACAACCGTTTGGTGCGGATTATGGGCTGGCGGCATCATTGGGCCGTATTTCTTCAAAGATGATGCGAATCACAACGTTACTGTGAATGGTGAGCGCTACCGTGCGATGATAACAAACTTTTTTTTGCCCAAAATGGAAGAGCTTGACTTGCATGACATGTGGTTTCAACAAGACGGTGCCACATGCCACACAGCACGCGAAACAATGGACCAATTGAGAGGCGAGTTCGGTGAACAGTTTATTTCACGCTTGGGACCAGTCAATTGGCCGCCCAGATCGTGCGATTTAACGCCTCTAGACTATTTTTTGTGGGGCTATGTTAAGGCTAATGTCTATAGGGACAAGCCCGCTTCGATTGACGCACTGGAAGCCAACATTGCCAACATTATTCGTGAGATACCGGCCGAAATGTTGGAAAGAGTATGCCAAAATTGGACTAAGCGGATGGACCATTTGAGGCGCAGCCGCGGCCAACATTTGCATGAAATAATCTTCAAACATTAAATTATATCGACCCAACTATCGATCCAAATAAATATTTCATGCATTTTTCTGAATTTTATGTGTTTTTTTTTTTTAAATTTCCGATAGTTCTTATAAAATCACCTTTTATATAGAAATTCTGGGTACGAGCTGGTATTCTATGTCGTGTACTAATCGTTTTGTAATAATTATAATACAAACATTTAAAGCATTTGGATGAGTGTGTTTTATATACTTCGCGGCTAGGGGCTAATGGGCTATAGCTATAGATAGAAATATCTATTTAAAGGCAATATATCCAAATATATGCGATCAGTAAATTTATGTGAAATTCGGGTAACCACTCTATGAGTACATTTTTTTTTCTTTTGTGTATAAGGGTCTTAGAGTGTTTTTCACTTGCGGTTTATAGGGCTATTGAGTTAATAAGATTGAGAGTTTTCTTATTTCTAATAGGTTCTTTAAATTGTTGGGTGTACTATTATATGCGGGATGATATGATTCCTCAAGCGAATCAAATGAAAGAGAAATTTTTTTCCATTTTCTATGGGTGTGTATTTGTTTGATGTTAGAACTGATTCACCAATCTCAATTTTGTAGAGTTACCGATTACTTATAATTGTAGCTTTTCTATATATATGTTTAGGGGCTACGTGATAGCACTAGATATACTAGTTTCAATTACAAAGTATATAGAAAGCTAATCTCGAACTTTTAGGGGTTTAGGGTTTCTAGTTTGGGGCTATTGGGTTGATAAGAAATGATATATTCTTATCTTGTTTCTCAATTGAATCTATAATTGGCAACTCTAACAAATTTTTTTTTGGTTTGGGTGTATAATCATTTATTCGCTAACATGTGCTCGTGATAATAGTTTTATTACTGTATATAATACGTATGTAGATGTGCAATTTTAATTAATTCATTCCCCTTGTTCATAGGTTTTCATATTGAAATTGGGATTTGTTTCATTCTTTTTTAATAAAATTTCTATTAGAATTTTTGTTGTACTTTGTGAGAGAAATTATTGTACTTGTAATTTCTGTACGGTAACTCAATCTACATATGTATTTATTTAAATTACTGAATGTATCTTTAGGTTTTCTACAAGATTGAGATTCTGTTTTTTTTTTTCTGCTTATAACTGTTCGGTTTTGTTATAATTTTGTTTTCTTTGTTTTTAAATAAATTTTTTCTTCTCAATTTAATGTAAGTTATTTTACTCAATTTTTTTTTTCAATAATAAACCTTTCTTCGATTATTACAGGTTATTTCTTTTTCCATAACAATTAAGCAATAACAATAAAGATTTTTTCTCTTATTTATGGACTTTAAGAGATCATTAAATTTTCATGTGGAGATAACATTTGTGTGGAATAAGAGCAAGTCTCTTGTTAATTTTTAAATTAAAGAACTGAATTTTTTTTTTTTTTACCTTTATTTAGTGCATTGGTAGTTTTCTGTATGTTTGTATGTAGTTTCTTTTTATAAGAATTAAATGTGTAAGTACGTATGTATTCTTATATTGTGGCTATTTCTTATAATTTACAGATATGGGTAAATATATAGGTAGAATATTTATTAGCTATTAACGTGATTTATGTGTGTGTTCATGTATGCAGGTGTATATTGTGTAGGGTAAAATTATGTATGTAAATTAAATTGTATAATTTTTAAATAGACAATTCTTGCAAATACGTAAGTATGTATGTATTCGATAGACATGATTATTAGGCATAAGCAACTTTAAGTGATAAGTACATATTTTTCTCGGAGTTGTGTATTCAATAATTTTTTTTAGTTTACATACAATGTAACAACAAATTTTAATAAATTTCCTTTTTGTTTTTATTATTATTACACCCTTTTGTTCCGCTAATTTTGTATGTAATAAATTTCTATTTTTTGTTTATCAATAACCACGATAATATAAATTTTCTCTTAGTGGATATGTATGTACGTACATGGGGTCCGTGAACTTGTAATTATTTCAACGGTTGTTCGTTTTATTTTTATTTTGCCTCAAAAAAAAATTTTTTTTTTCTTTTTTGTAACGTTTTTAATTTTTTTCTGTTATTTTAATTTTTTATAGCCCTTGTATTAACTGTATGTCCATATGTATGTTTTGTATATTTTTTTTTTTTTGATTTTGTTGAATACCTACATACATATGCTATAGGATTTTTGTGTTATTTATTTTTCGCCTATACAACCTCTTTTTTTTTTCTTCTTTAGTAATTAATATAGTTGTACTGACCTCATTTTTTCCGATCTATTCTGTATGTATTTTACTTAATTTTCGTTTCTCTTTTTGCAGTCTCCAATTCCTTTAAATCTTCCTTCAATAGGTTGTTTCTTCTTTTCCCAGGTTAACTTCTTCCTTTCTTCTTTACCGGCTTCGAGAAGGACCATGAATATATTCGTCTGAATATATTTAAATTTTCCAGTAATAAATAGGGGTTGATTTTAATTTAGGTTAATATTAGGGTTAGATATTCACATATTTTATCTATGTTCTTTTATTTTAAATTTTTATGTTTTTAATTTAAATATAAGTATAGCAAATTTAAAACCCCGTAAATGAGAGCTAGTTAATGAAGTGAAGTGTTGCTCACTTAACTGCTAAAAATTATTTTATTGCAACAGAGAGGAGAATTACTCATTTTAATGCAATGTGAGCAATACAAATTTTTAGTAATAATTTGGCGATTTTCTCAAATTAAATTAAATTTGAATTTAACGGCCATTTATATTTTTTTTTGATGATTTGTGCAAATGTTATTTGTACACAATCTTTTTGATGATCGCTAACCACCTTTCTCAAATACTCTTCTAAGGTGCAGTTAAATCTCTCGACCATGCCATCGGATTGGCGGTGCAGGGGTGTAGTCCTCATCTTCTTTATTCCATACAATTCGCACTTTTCTTTAAGTATCGCAGACTCAAAATTTTTACTTTGGTTAGAATGTAGTTCCAATGGAACACCGTAGCGACAAACCCAGTTGCTCACAAATGCATCTGCAACAGTTTTCGCCTATTGCATATACTTCTGGTCACTTACTCAAATAGTACATTACTACCAAAACATAACGGTAACCAGTATTACTGACAGGGAAAGGACCTGCTACATCCATTGCGATTCGTTCAAATGAACCATCTGAATTGTATTTCTGCAACTGCCCACGACTTCTTCTAACTGGGTCTTTTTCTGCCATACACTGTACAGAATTTGCAATCCAATCCGCTACGGTTTGTTGACAACCCACCCAGTAATATCTTTGCTTTATTTTCTCTAGGGTCTTTGTCACTCCCAGATGGCCACCACTGAATCCATTATAGAACTCTTTCACTACATCACTCATTTTGGACGATGATACGACAATTAAATTAGATGTAGTCTTCTCGTCCGCACTTTCCTACATCCGATACAGGCATCCATTTATCAGTTCACCATTCATCAGTGGGTCTCATCTTATATCTCTTCACGCAGTGGTCTCATGTCTTCTTCTTTAGCCAAAATAATTTTGGCAAAACGGGAAAATTTCTTTGTACCGTAGGCCAGTCTTCAGTGGATTCTACATTCATTAAACGAATGTCAACGATGCATTCTTTATTCACAGTCTTAGCACAGTGTTTGCACTCCAAGCTACATGGTTGCCTTGAAAGAGCATCTGCATTGCCGTGTTTTAAGCCTTTTCTATGTTCGATAGAGAAATCATAACTTCAGGGTTTTTAAACTGCAGCAACCACATGAGTGCAGAATGGTCCGTTCTAAGTGTAAAGTATTGACCATACAAGTACTTGTGGTAATGTTTCACGCACTAATACTGCTAAAAGCTCCCGGCGAGCTATGCAGAAATTTCTTTCAGGCTTCGAAAGTATTCACCTGTAGTAGACTATAATCTTTTCCTTTCCATCGAGCACCTGAGAGAGGACACCCCCTATTCCAGACCCACTTGCGTCATTGTCTAATACGAGCTTTTGGAAATCAATCGGATATGCCAAAACTGCTACCTTACACAATAACTTTTTAAGGCTTTGAAACGCTTTTTCTTGAGCTGCACCCCACTGATATTGTTTGCAGTTCCTCGTCAGCTCATGAAGACTTGCAGCGATGTTGGCAAAGTTTGGAAGGAATCTTCTGTAGTATGTGCAGAGTCCCAGAAAACTGCGAGCGAGGCCAGTCCTTTACTGCTCGTATTTTATCCTCATCGGTAGATATGCCGTAAGATGTTACGCGATGACCCAAATATTTAATTTCTTTCTGGAACAATGCACATTACTCCACACTGATCTTTAGTCCAGCTGCTGATATGCGTTTGAAGACACCTTCGAGGTTATGCAGGTGTTCGTTGAATGTCTTTCCCATCACGATAATGTCGTTGAGGTATACCAGGCAAATCTTAAAGGAAGTCCCTTCCGTACATGCTCCATTAAACGTTCAAATGTGGCATGAGCGTTACAGGGTCCAAATGGCATTACTTTAAACTGCCATAAGCCATTACAAGCACTGAATGCAGTTTTCTCTTTATCTTTTTCTGTAGTCTCCACTTGCCAATATCCGCTTTACAAATCTAGTGTAGAGAACTATTTTCTTCCGACAAGTGTGTCCAGGGTGTCATCTATCCTGGGTACAGAATAGCTGTTCTTTTTGGTGACATCGTTAAGCTTCCTGTAGTCAACACAATATCTGGTGCTGCCATCTTTCTTCTTTACCAGTACTACAGGCGAGCTCCAAGGACTTGACTATGGTTCGATTATCCCAACTATACAACTTAAACTTATTTCATTATTATATAAAAAAAAACGCGAGAAAAAAGCAAAAGTTCATTTTGACGTTTTGCTTTACATCAAAACATCAAATTTAAGCGAGTTGTGTTACTCGCTTGAGTTCAATGTAGGGTAATCACTTATTTTGCTATTTTCGTTATTAAGAATAAATTCAACCATCCGTTAATTTTAAATTTTGTACAAATGTTATTTGTACACTTATAGTTATTATATTAAAAGTTCTTTTGACAGTAGTTTAGATATGATTAAAATATATAGTGGTAATGATTCACCAAAACATTTTTTTTTAAGTTTAAACATTTACAATAATCATTTAAATATAGTAAAACCAATAAATTTTTTAACACCAATTCAACAGGTAAGACAAAACACTGATACAACTTGTCATATTTGCAATAGATTTTTAACTTTTGAAGATAGAGTTGCTGACCATTGTCATTTGACTGGTGAATATAGAGGACCAGCTCATAACAAATGTAATTTAGAATATCAAATTCCAAGTTTCATTCCAATATTATTTCATAATCTTTCAGCATATGACTGTCATTTGTTTATAAAAGAATTTTCATCTATCAAAGGAGATATAAATATAATTCCTCTGAATAAGGAGTTGTATATATCAATATCTAAGAGAATTTTTGTAAATGAAAAAGATACAATTGAACTGCGTTTTCTAGACTCATTTAGGTTTATGCCATCGAGCTTAGAAAAACTATCAGGATACTTATCTGTTGATGAATTGAAAACTGTAAAATCAATTTACCAAAGCGATGAAGAGTTTAATTTAATGAAACGTAAGGGTATCTTTCCATATGAATATTTAGATTCAATCAATCGTCTCCAAGAAAATTGTTTGCCACCGCATTCAGCCTTCTTTAATAAACTCACTAACGAATTATGTAGTAAAGATGATTATGAACATGCTAAAAAAGTATGGAATACATTTCAATGTTCAACGTTAATGGACTATCTTTTATTGTATTTGAAAGTAGATGTTTTATTACTTTGTGATGTGTTTGAAAATTTCCGTAAAGTTTGTAAAAGCATTTACAATTTAGATCCAGCTCAATATTATACAACTCCAGGACTATCTTGGGATGCCATGTTGAAAATAACAGGAATAGAGTTGGAATTATTAACTGATATTAACATGTACAACTTTGTTGCACGAGGTATCAGGGGAGGTATTGTTCAATGTAGTAAACGACATTCTGTAGCCAATAATAAATATGTTATTGATCATGATTGCACCAAGGAATCTAATTACTTAATATATTTAGATGTAAATAATTTATATAGTTTTGCAATGTCTCAACATCTTCCCTTTAAAAACTTTAAATGGATTGAACACTGTGAAGATTTCGATATAAATAGCGTTAAAGATGATTCAGAACTAGGTTATATATTAGAAGTTGATTTAGAATATCCATCGACATTACATGACTATCATAACGACCTTCCATTTTGTGCAGAAAACAAGAAAATTCAAAGCATGAAACAGCAAAAATTAATAACAGACTTAAACAGTAAATCTAATTATATAATACATTATCGTAATCTTCAGCAATGTATTAAGCATGGATTGATTTTAAAGAAAATTCATAGAGTTCTTCAATTTAATCAATCGAATTGGCTACAAAAATATATTGATATAAATAATCATCGTAGAACATTAGCTAAAAACGTATTTGAACGGAACTTTTTTAAATTATTAAACAATGCTGTATATGGTAAAACTATGGAAAACGTTGATAAAAGAAAAGATATTAAAATAGTAAGCATATGGCAAAATGAAGGTGAGCGACTAGGAGCTAGAGCTCTCATTGCTAAACCTAATTTTCATAGTTCAGTCAAAATTAATAATGAAATGGTTGTTATTGAAATGTGTAGGTTGCGAACAGAATATAATAAACCTATTTACATTGGGTTTTCTGTTCTAGAATTATCAAAGTGGAAAATGTATAGTTTTCATTATGATTATATGAAACCCAAATATCAAGAAAATATTAGTCTGAATTATATGGATACTGATTCCTTTATTTATGACATTAAAACAAATGACGTATATGATGATATTAGAAATGATATTGTTTATCATTTTGATACATCTGCATATTCAAAAGATAATGTTTATAATTTACCACTAGTAAATAAGAAAGTATTAGGAATGATGAAAGACGAATGTAATGGAAAGGTTATTAAGGAATTCATTGGTTTGAGAGCAAAACTGTATTCTATAAATATTGATAGAGTAGATAACGAAATAAAAAAAATTAAAGGAGTAAAGCAAAGCGTAACAGCTAAGCTTCGTATTAATGATTTTAGAAAGTGTTTGTTAGAAAAAAAATTATATTATGATTATATGTATATATTTAGATCTAAGGTTCATGAAATTTATACGCAACATATTAGTAAGCTAGTATTAAGTTATTTAGATGATAAAATATATGTTCATGAAAATGGCGTTGATACCTACGCCTGGGGACATTATAAAATAAATTGTCCTCCCATGCTAAAATCAACAACATCATCAGCATAATTATTAGATTTAATAAAACTTAAAAAAAAGCTTAGCTGTTTTTATAATTCGCCATTGTTAAAGCAGTAAATGATATAAAAAATGGAAAAGAACAACTAGTAGAGGCTACCCGTCACTATCGATATATGGAATTAATTGCAATGGGGAAGGGGTTATATGTCGAACCATATAAAACAGGATATAGTATCTACTACAATCCATCTCCAAAAAACGTTTAGATAATCTACCTAATCGTCTGTTATCAGACTTAGATATGAATAAATATGGTAAGCAGATCAAATATTTTGGAGATATTTTTATGCGTAACTGTTTCCCCCAAGAAACCATTAACACAAGAATGTGGTATTGTTAATATTTATAAATTAAAACGTTCTGGAACCACATTGGTTTGCTTATTATAAAAATCACAAATACAAAGAATACTTTGATAGTTTTAGAAACTTAGAACCACCACTTGAAATCATCCATATCGAAAACAAAAATTTATTGCATTTAAAAACTTATCCAAAAAAAGTTGACGTATACTTCAAAGTAAAATTTATGAAAATATATGAAAAATTTCGTTAACGTTGACTTTAAAGTCTACCTTATTTTTTTTGGATAAGGGGGTTAATTGTGGATACTTGTCTTTAAAATTTCTATATAATAAATACAATTTAATATAAAAAAAAAAAGATATGTAATAATTTCTACTGAGGATTCAGAGTAGCGTCTGATGAAATGGTCCATATAGATATGTTATCCCCTTCGGTACTTATTGTAGTGAATAAATAACTCATGAAAATATCATGAGGAAAACAATAACTTTCAAATAACCCAACACAATTCTGAAATTAAACTCAAATAAATATTTGTCAAAAATAATTTTTTTATTTTTATTTTTTAGGCCTTATCCAGTTGCGTCGTTTAATCAGCATACCAATTGAAGTTCATATTCGCCATGTAAAACCAAACAACTATTTAAGCATTTTAAATGAAATGAAAGATAAAGAAATTCACAATTTAATAATTGACACAAATTCTGAATACATTCAGATTTTATTAAAAGGCGTAAGTAGACGAGATATTTTAAAATGTATTAATTTCTTATACAAATCCTTACAAGTAAAATTATGATAAAAAGAAAACTTAAATTAAAGTCACGTAGTCACTTTTTCCTGAGTCTACTATTCATTAAGAATTTAATGACTTTCTTGGGTGATTTGTTCGGCATGCCGGTCGGTTGTAGGTAATATTGTCCTAAGTAGCGAAAACTGGTCCAAATTAGACCATTACAGTAACACATTATGTGCTACGCTGTCTCTTCATCTGCGTAAAATAATCTGCAGAGGTCATTTTGACTGATCCTCATATTTGCCAAGTGTTTCAATGCTGTTAAATATCCATTCATGAATCCAGTGACAATGCGTATTATTGACCGGGTCAGGCCTAGTAAGTCACTTGCTCTCCCGGAGGAGAGTTTCCGCCAGTATTGTTGTGATTCTCTTTCCAGGCACTATCTAAAACTGAGCTTAATAGAGCTTCACACCACAGAATGGTTCTGGGCCAATGAATGTATTAGACGCACCTTTTTTTTAAGTTCGTCAGCCTTCTTATTGCCTACGTAGCCACTATGACCTGGCAGTTATATCAAGTAAAACCTGCTATTATATGCTATTCTAAGTATTAGGCAATCTCAAACCAGTTTTGATCTTATCTCAAAAGCACTGAGTGATTTATGAATATATATGTAACTGTTATTTGTGTATCTTGCTAGTTCCTATCTTATAGAGTTATCTAGACCACGACTGACAGTTCTGAGGTTTCCGGAAAATACCCCTGCTCCAACAGCATGTTTATGTTATTCAACATGAATCACATTGTACAGATTTAAATGAGCGATTTTGTTTGTTTTTGTAACGTAATTGATAATTGATTTCGTAGAGATTAAATATATCTGATATTGCAATTCATTGTCGATTTGTTTGGCTGTGTTAAATCTAGCCGACCAGTTGTCTACATATATTCTGTTTGTCACCTGCAAGTAGAAACGACTTCGTATACCGAAGGCGTTGTCAACAGTAATCGATTATGGTGTACTATTATATTTGTCGAATTGTCAGAGGAAAGCTTTGCAAGAAGTTTAAATCGGTAGTACCGAGTCTAATATACGCTACACTTTAAGTGCAAATATTTTTTATAATTTGTACACTTTTCGTAATTATTAAACAAAAAAATTTTATAAAAATTACAAAAAAGTTTTTGAATGAAATGGAAATGAGCTTAAAAAAACTTTTGAATATTTTTTTGTTAACCTTCAAGTAGGCTAGGTTAGGTTAGGTTACACAGGGTGCCCAATTAAGAAAAACAGAAGCTGGGCTCACTTGGGTCCTCTGACGTGGCCCCTTTGGGATACCTGTATAGAAGGAAATGAAGAAGAATAGTAATAAAGGGTCCGCCATCTAACATTTTTTTTCAACTAGTGCTTATTTCGTGAATGGTAACACTTAGTTCGTGTCTGATTTGACAAATAATTAGTTTTATCCTTCCGCTGAAAGAATATGGTTGTGTTTTCGCTCTGCTAAGTGGGCCTGCGGTCGACTTACAGAAGATGCCGATTTTGCCAAAAAAAAATCATCTTTTCAGATGAAGCTCATTTTGATCTTGGCGGGTATGTAAACAAGCAAAATTGTCGCATTTGGGGCACAGAAAACCCGCACGCATACATTGAAAAGACGACGCACCAAAAACGAGTCACTGTTTGGTGCGGATTTTGGTCCAGACGCATAATTGGGCCATTTTTCTTCGAAAATGAGCAAGGAGTGGCCGTTACAGTCAATGGCGATCGTTATCGGGCCATGTTGAACGATAACGGCCTATTGACAACTACAAGTTGCGCTTTCTTTGGTTTTTTAGACGCCAATTGATTGAACCGCTGAGTAGCTGCCTCATCACCCGATCGCTGTTGGTTTGTCGCTTCAGGAACTGAGGAGCAGGCGCCCAGTTCAGCCAGGCGCTTTTACGCCCATGTCCACTTTTGCGATTGTTCCCCTAAGGCATTGGTGGATGTATACGACCCTGATGTTGTGGGTTGATCCTCACCAACTGCTCCAAAAGCAGTTTATTTTCTAGCCGCCTTGGAAGTACACGCCATTGGGTGGAGACTTCCACCGCGTCAGATACACCTTTGTGGACGGAGTCTGCCACGCCAAATTGGTGGTAGGCAACCCGTCTGTTACAGTGGGTGCTCTGCAATCGGCTAACTTCGGTTTCCCTGTTGACTTTTTGCGCTTTTTGTTTTTGTTATTTGTTTGTTTTGCATATTCTCCATGTAAGTCCCACGAGTATGCCCGTAATGGTAAAGACCATCCATGCAGTGACGGCATACATGGACTAGGCACATAAAGTTACAACCGGCCCATGTCCTAGCATCGGAGGGGAGCTATTAGCGACTAGTTTCCTTTTACCATTTACTAGCCGTTCATGTTCTGGGCACTGCTACCAACCACCTTAACATTATAAGTGGGGGATTAGGAATTGTGGAGGGTAGGAAAACAAATAATAGGTAATGGGATAGTAGGATTGGGGTAGTGTATTTTGGTCCGCGAGTATCTGCATCAGATGGTCGGTCAGGGGCCACGGATGACACATCGCGTTAGATTATGTCATGCGTGACTCTTATCCTTCGCATGAAGCAGACATCACCTCCAACCGTTCTGTGTGACCCCATGTTATAGTAGGCAAACAAACCGACCAGAAAATCCACTATTCGCCACCTGGAGACGCGTCCGGTGGGAGATATACAACTCCACACGGGTAACCTTAAAGTAAATAATTTATATTGTTATTAAAGCATCAGCGACAAAAAGCTGTTCTGATATCCTTATTTCCAAAAATAATAAATTTTCTGTGCTCATGTTGCGAAGTATTTAATTAGAATTTTTACAAAAAATATTCAAAAAAAAATACAAAATAGCTTTAACTTAATTTATTTTAATATTATAGAAAATATGACGTCCCTAGCAACGTATAGAAAAGTTTAGGATGCCAATCTGTCAGTTGTTGCTGTCTTCAGGTTGATATTGCACTTAAGGCTGAACGGTCCATAAATAACGGAACTATTTTTGACCATTTTTGGGTATTTTGTCTAAAATACAAAACGTAAAAAAACGTGGTATGTAGTTCTACCAGAAATAAGAGTGATATTGTCTGTAAAAAAAATAATCAAAAAATACAACCGACATTTTACTTTTTCGTTAATTTTTCTTTTGTTTTTTTATGAAAATTTTTAAACTGTACATACTCGTATGCGTAATGTGTGTGTACACTGACATGAAACCAGGCAATCGGTTTTACAAATAGAAATGTGAGTAATAGAACTTCTAACACAAAAATTTTATTGAAAGACAGTTTTTGATAATTTTTCCGTTAATTTGAAATAATTTTATCATTTGCTTTTTTTTTTTAAATGCTTTCAAACATTTTCAATTAAATTAAACTTAATTTGTTTTGTATTTTAAATGAATATTGAGTTGAAATAAATTATTTAGCTTAGGATTAACACAAAAATAGGTATTCAAAGGAAATTATTTTATTTAAATATTATAATATCTGCCATTTCACAAAAAATCTTTTTAATTTTTTTTTTGGTGTTTGTTGAATATTTAAGAAGAATGTGCAAAATTAAAAGTATGAATATTTGGCCAATATAGTGAAGGGTATATAAGACTTAGCACAGTCGATGATATTTTTCTTTAGATTTTAGTTGATTTAAAACTCTGAACTCCCTATCACACATCTCTCAGAGTTTGTGAAATTCTAGGTTAGAAATTTCACTCATATGCATTCGATTCTGTTGGACCACGTATTTGGGCAGATATTGCGCATTTACTTCGATAGTGTCGTAATTCGAAAAATTTTTAAATATTTTTTAGTTATGAAATAAATGAATGATATATTTACATAAATGTGTAAAACGGGGGATAGGCACATCAAATCTTAATATCATAATATAAATTTTTGTGCATAGCACAAAAATCAAACTGGGGTCTATTCACCGCATTCGATAGCTAGGGGATTATCGTATCAAATTGTTTTTCGAGTAAGCAAACCACCGCATACGATATCTATCAAATCGTATTTTTTTTTCAAATTGTAATAAATTCATACAGAAATGTTTGTAAATAAAAAAAACTGTAACATGAAATAAGGAACAATTGCGCAAAGAGAATTTTTGAGAATATAGATGACAATTGCTTCTGCTGACCTGTTTTTCTTCAAATTCAAAAGATGAAAATTTATTAAAAATTGCAATAACTAATTATTTTGACTTAAAACTAAATAAAACTTGCTATTTTTTCAAAGCTTTTTGTTGAACGTGCTCGTTAAAAAAATTGTTTATTTTGGTTGCGATAGCTAGTTTGTTATCGAAAGATTATACTCGATCGAAGACTCGCTATCGAAAGCCATCATCTCAATTTTCTATATATTTTACTCGATATCGAATACGGTAATTAGACCCCTAGTTTTGACTTTTGTCAAATTCACACACAACGTATGCATATGACATCTATTTAAAAAAAAGCAACGAAATGCATGCTTAATGTTGAAATTTGATGTGTATATCTGTTTGTGAATTATAATTATAGTCATGTTCACTAACTTTAAGAAAATTAATATTAATAACTGATTTCTTATTACTCTTTGACCTTCCCTCGTATTTGTAATACTTCGAACTAACGATACAATAATTCAATGTTTGTTTTTTTGAGTGATTTTTTTATATTATATGTTTATTTTGCTGTTACGCAACTATATCATTATTGTTAACAATGTGCGCGTTCATAAGACGTAACTGTTGTGCAACTGTTGCATGTTCGTCTTAGAAACGCATAGTTGAGCAATTTTGCTCAACTCAACAGCGTATTTGCTGCCATTTTTCCATCATAAAATATTTTAGCTACCTACATGTTTGTTGTGCTAAGCCTAAACAGCTGATCGAAGATAGTTATGCCGCTTAATTCTAATGAAGCGCCGCTTTGCTAGGTAGCTGCTACAATCTAATTTTTTACAGTTTGCAGTACAACAGTCATAAACTAACCAAATAAAAAAATTAAACTAAAATAATAATAATTTCGTTTACTATGCGTTTCTTTTAAGGTGTTTATTTAAAGAGTGATTTTTTTGCTATTATCTTTTTGGCAACACTAGTTTTGACAGCTCACGCACGTTTTGTATCTTGTGTCACTGTCAAACATCTTCAGTTTGGTCTATAATTTAATCATGAATCGTCTTACAAACGAACAACGCTTGCAAATTATTGAATTTTATTACCAAAATGCGTGCTCTGTTAGGAAAGTTCATCGCGCGCTTCTTCCATTTTATGGTCAGTTTAATCGACCTACTGAGGCTTCTATTCGGACTATTGTAACAAAATTTCGCACCAAATTTACATTGTTGGACATTAAACCACCAACACGCTTACGTAGAGTGCGAACTGAAGAAAATATCGCAGCCGTATCGGCCAGTGTTGGTGATGACCGTGAATTATCGATTCGGCGCCGTTCGCAGCAATTGGGCCTCTGTTACTCCACTACGTGGAAAATTTTGCGGAAGGATTTGGGTGTGAAGCCTTATAAGATACAACTGGTGCAAGAATTGAAGCCAAACGACCTACCACAACGCCAAATTTTTGGTGAATGGGCTCTTGAAAAGTTAGATGAAGATCCACTTTTTTATCGAAGAATTGTGTTCAGCGACGAGGCTCATTTCTGGTTGAAT
Source organism: Thelaira solivaga (assembly GCA_947397855.1). Classification (NCBI taxonomy): domain Eukaryota; kingdom Metazoa; phylum Arthropoda; class Insecta; order Diptera; family Tachinidae; genus Thelaira; species Thelaira solivaga. Next base: position 2,280,319 of record OX377615.1, read on the forward strand.
GGATACGTGAACAAGCAAAACTGCCGTATTTGGAGTGAAGAGCAGCCAGAAGCATTTCAAGAGCTACCAATGCATCTACAAAAAACAACCGTTTGGTGCGGATTATGGGCTGGCGGCATCATTGGGCCGTATTTCTTCAAAGATGATGCGAATCACAACGTTACTGTGAATGGTGAGCATTACCGTGCGATGATAACAAACTTTTTTTTGCCCAAAATGGAAGAGCTTGACTTGCATGACATGTGGTTTCAACAAGACGGTGCCACATGCCACACAGCACGCGAAACAATGGACCAATTGAGAGGCGAGTTCGGTGAACAGTTTATTTCACGCTTGGGACCAGTCAATTGGCCGCCCAGATCGTGCGATTTAACGCCTCTAGACTATTTTTTGTGGGGCTATGTTAAGGCTAATGTCTATAGGGACAAGCCCGCTTCGATTGACGCACTGGAAGCCAACATTGCCAACATTATTCGTGAGATACCGGCCGAAATGTTGGAAAGAGTATGCCAAAATTGGACTAAGCGGATGGACCATTTGAGGCGCAGCCGCGGCCAACATTTGCATGAAATAATCTTCAAACATTAAATTATATCGACCCAACTATCGATCCAAATAAATATTTCATGCATTTTTCTGAATTTTATGTGTTTTTTTTTTTTAATTTCCGATAGTTCTTATAAAATCACCTTTTATATTATGTGCTATTTAATTGTCTGTAATGTTCATATATTTTTTAAACGCGGTGGCGGCTTAGCGTTGAATTAGAAATACTATCGGCGCAGCGTTGTTATTTTATTGCAGCATTTGTTATTTATTTCGTGGTAAGAAATTTTATATAAAATAAAGTAAAAATGGAAAAAATTAGAGATTGACTACCGCATTGAAAATCATATTTACCTTAATCATACTTTTGGCTAAACAAATTAGCTAAATGACTTAAAAATATTTTATAACATTAATTTGTCCCTTTTTATTTGTTTCGATTGTTTATATGTATCAGCTGTTCATTTAGTAGCATATTCATCACACTGTTTCTAAGACGAAACTGTTGTGCTCAACAGTTGTGTAGCAGTTGAGCTCAACAGTTACGTCTTATGAATGCGCCCAATCTCAACTGATGTGTTTCTTTTTGTTCATATTTTGGTGATCCCGACGTGATTGAGGAAAAAGAGTACTCGTTAATTACAAATTGTGTTAATATATATGTAGGTTGTCTTCTTCTTCACTCTCGTTATGTTGCAAATCAAACAATGCGCTTTTTTTTAATATTGGGTCTAATTATTCATTTCGTTCCGCGAGTACGGAAATCATTTTTTGTACGGTAGCACAATTTGCAATTATTGATTCCGCAATGTAGATAAGTTTCTACGTTTTGCTACGCTTAAATTTTCTCACGAAAAGCAAACGGTAAGATCAAAAATTAAAGAAAAAATAAAAAAATTCGTAAAATTAAAATGTGTTTTAGATTAATTTGTTTTAGTTTTCGAAAATAATTTGATTTTATTTTTTGAAAATTAATTTTCTTTTTGTTTATTTAAAATTTTAAGTTTTATCTTATCAGCAAGAGCGGAAAAATTAACACAACAATTCACAATAGACCACTTTTTAGTTCACAAATGAAATACTTCAAAATAATGAGATAATTCCGCAGGAATGAATATTAGAAATTTGCATATCGATCGATATTTCATTCCGCTAAATTATTCTTTCCGTGCGGAATCAATTATACGACCCATTATTATTTCCTACTAATAAAGGATGTTTTTTATAGACGTATAGAACTTTAAGTTGGCATTACTGTTCAAGATGGCGACCGATTTAACAGCTGTGAAGTGATTTATTCTCAGTTTGCTTTGGCAATTCATCATGAATAGACTCACGTCTGAACAACGCTTGCAAATGGGCCCAAAACGAGATTGCCGTTGTTCCCGATTTTCATAAGCGAATTTTGTTTAGCGATGAAGCACACTTCTGGTTGAATGCCTACGTCAACAAACAAAACTGCCACATTTGGACTGAAGCTAATCCTCAAGTGTATGTCGAAACACCGTTACATCCAGAAAAACTGACTGTTTGGTGCGCTTTATGGACTGGTGGAATCATTGGTCCGTACTTCTTCAAAAACGATGATGGCCAGAACGTTACAGTCAATGGTGATCGGTATAGAGCCATGACTACTAACTTTTTCATTCCTGAATTGAACAACCATGATGTTCAGGAGCTGTGGTTCCAACAAGACGGCGCAACATGTCACACAGCTCGTGCCACAATCGATTTATTGAAAGACACGTTTGGACTTTCACGTTTTGGACCTGTGAAATGGCCTTCAAGATCTTGTGATTTAACACCGCTAGACTACTTTCTGTGGGGCTATGTAAAGTCATTGGTCTATGCGGATAAGCCACAAACGCTTGACCATTTGTAATACAACATTCGCCGTGTTATTGCCGATATACGGCCACAAATGTTGGAAAAAAGTCTTCGAAAATTGGACGTCCAGATTGGACTATATCCGAGCCAGCCGTGGTGGTCATATGCCAGAAATCATATTTAAAATGTAATGCCATAAGATTATTTTTCGGATAAATAAAATTCATGTCAATCGAATAATCCATCGTTGTTTTATTGCAATTTAAAGTTCTATACGTCTATAAAAAACACCCTTTATTATAAAGCCGAATGATTGGGAGTGTGGATGTATGGATGTTTGTTCCTCTTTCACGCAAAAACTACTGAATGGATTTTAATGAAACTTTACAATAATTTAGGTTATATATCAGAATAGCACATATGCTATAAATTATAAAGATATTGTGCAAATTGTCTAAAATATAACGATAGGTGTCAAGTAAGTAGAAAAAAATTCTACAATCGGCGACATGTTTTGTCGTGCACCGCAAATATCGTTGAAGTTACACATATATAATGTATGAACGATATGTTTATCATAAATAGTCCTACAAAAACGTCCGCGACAGCATATGCTATCTCTTATATGGAAACAATTATCGTCAAAATAGTGAACCATAATTACAATAGAAATTGATAATTTATTTCTAATACATATTTCTTAGTAACAAATTGATGTATATCAAAATAAATACTTTTATTGCCTCTGATATATATAATAGACTAGCCCGTACTTAATTTAAGCCTAAAATTATGGTTTTAAATATTTTATTTGTTACTTTGGTTGGCGTTTCTGAAAATAATGCTAGCAAAAACATGAGCCACTTTATAAAGTAGTTAATGACTGTATTTATTTGGTTAGTTTTTTTAACAATTAAAATTCTATTTGTAAAGGGATGTCGCTAAAAATTGATACAAACGCTTTCTAAGGATACCGACCGGGCCGGGTGAGACCGGACAAAAACATCTAGTATTTCATATATTTATAATCGCCTGTTCTCGTAACACTGAACGTTTTGTACAAATATTTTTTACCGCGAAAATATAAAATATATAATCTTTAAAATGTTGTTAAAACGTATGCTTGTGAATACATTTTGATATTGCAAATTCAACTGATTCACTGTCTGCTGTCGTGCTTGTTCGAATCTGTGTCTGTAAGTCTTTGATGTGTTTTGTCTGAATATTTTTGGCTGTCTGGTTTCTGTGTTGATCATGAGACCTAGGATCTAATTCTATCATTAATTCCTGTGCGGAAGAAACATTTTTGCTCGGATATTGTTATGCACACCTGTATTGACCCATAACTTCGCGTTATTGCAAGGTGGTGCCGTTTGAAGCATAATAAAATATATAAGCTTCAACCTTATATGGCATTTACATTGAACCGAAATCTCATAAATAAGATTTCAAATCTTGCTCGAAATCTAAGTCGTTTACACCACCTTTTTTTGACATTTATGTAGGTATAGATTTAAGAAAACACTAGTGGGTTTTATTATTAATCCTTTTAGAAAATAGATTGTTTTATTATTGATAAATTGGTTATAATTCAATAATGTTTTAATATGTTTTTTCAATATGTAAATTATTGTATTTGTATTGTATAAAAAAATGTACGTCCGCACAGCTTCACAACGTTTTAATTTTAGAACGACTTTACGGCTTGACTTCTTTTTTCAACTGTCTGTTTCTGTTCTCCTTGTATTTTTTGCTATTGTTATGTCTGTCAGTGTTGCAATATATCGTATGTTGGTCTGTTTTTGTTAAATATTGTGTTCCCACATTTATGAGATTTCATTTCCAAACATAAAAAGCTGACTAAAACAAAAAAGAAAAAGTTTATATATTGGATTTGGTTAATTTTCTACAAAATAATGGAAAACAAATTAAAATTATTACTATTGTGCTCATCCGGAACAAAAAAAAATTCATTCTATAATAATCGTATTGCGTAAAAAAAGCGCCAGCACCTGTTAAATATATTATTTAAAAAAAAAATACAAATGTATTACTACACGCAATTGCTAAATAATAGAATGGAATGGACACACGTAAGTGCATGTAATTTCTAAATTATTTTCTTTATTGGTTCTCATTCTTTTATTGCAGATTCGTTATGGGTCCTTTTGGGAGGAAGATGTTCCGATTATGTCGCATGATATGTTTGTGGAAAATTTTAGAATGAGTCGCCAAAGTTTCTTGTTTTTATGTTCAAAATTAACATGCATGGAAAAAAAAGACACAAACTTTAGAAAATGTATTCCACTCCAAAAAAGAATCGCCATTGCTCTTTATTGTCTGAAGTCTTCGTCTGAATATGCGTCGATTGCCCACATGTTTGGAGTTTCAAAGGCCATCGTATGCCTCATATTAAAAGAATTTTGTAAAGAAGTTTTATAAACGACACAAAAATAAACGAATGTGTGAATTGATTTAAAAAAATGGGTTTCCCACAATGTTTTGGAGCGATAGGCAAGAATGTAATATGTACATGTGCGTATAATTATAGTCTAATAGAAATTTTATTTTTGTATTTTCGTTATCTAAATAGATGGGTGCCACTTTGAAGTTCATCCCCCTTCTTCAGAAACGTGCAATTATTTCAACCACAAAGGATGGTATTCAGTTGTATTGCTCGCTGTAGTTGACTAAAGATACCGATTCTTGTATATAAGTGTTGGATGTCCAGGACGATCCAATGATTCGGCGGTATATGAAAGATCTACCTTTAGGAAAAAGCTGCAAAATTCGGTATTTCAACAACAAGCTATTTTTTAGGAAGGTGTCAAAATCCCAGTTGTGTTAATAGGCGACTCCGCATTTCGTTTATCTGAATGTATGATGAAACCTTATCCATTTCATATAAATGCATCAGAGAAACAAAAAGTTTTTAACTACACTTTAACTAAGTGTCGCAGAGTGGTTGAAAATGCATTCGGACATTTAAAAGCACGGTTTCGATGGCTTGGCAAGGGTATAGACAACAACATCGATAATGTAAATGATATAATTAAATGCTGCTGCGTTATGCATAACTTTTTGAATAGCAGCAATGATATCTTTAATGAGACCTGGCAAAAGGGTAATGAATATAGCGAAAACCAACAAAATTCTGAAGACTATTTTTATGATCATAACCCAAAAGGTGAAGAAATAAGAAATGCAATTGCAAACCTTCTATATAACTAATAATAACGTTTTGTTAAAAAATTTATAATTTAATTAAATAAAAAGAAAAATAACAATTCAACAATTTTTTTTATTAATTAAAAAAAAAAAAAAAACAAATATAACTCATACTACTACTGTATGCAAATATTATTTTGCTAAAAAACTTTTAAAATTTCATTTCTGTCTCTTTCAATTTCCACTAATTCCTAATGAAGTTTTAACATTTTTTGGCTTACCTCAGCGCTCTTTGCAGTCTCCTCTTTTAGAATATTGTTGGTTTCCAGTAATATGTCATCTAAATTTATATCTGTAATTATAACATTGATGCATAGAAAGATATTTTTAACGTGCTCATACATTCCACCATCATCTCCGCAATCTTTGTGTATACAATATGGTGAAGCTGTTAATACCATAGCTCAATCTGCTGGTGAAAACGATTTGTTTATAACTATGAGTGACTTTAATATGTTGGAGTTTTTTTTAGCTGAGTAAGGTTATTATATTCAAATTACAAATAACGAAACTACTAACGACTTTTTAAATATGCTTTATGATAAGAGTCTTTTTCAAGTAAATGGAATATTCAATGATTATGATAAAATTCTCAACCTGTCATTTGTAAATGATAATGATGATTGTTGTATCAAGCTTTCTGATCCCATTACTGTGCCTGAAGATCGATATCATCTCTCTATTGAAAAAGCAAGTAAGGCATCCAAAAAAAGTTTGATGCAAAAAAAAAAAAAAAAATGCAACACGCGGTACAATGACGTTGTAAGAAAATAAGTAAGCGGTTTTTCTTGTAATTTAATGTATTTAAATATTCCCTTATTTATCTTTAATTTTTTTTAAATGGACACATAATTATAAAAATTTATTAATAAACGTGAGACTATATATGGAAAAGCAATTTCGGGAAAAAAAAGAAACGTATTGTGCTATGGGAACGTGTTTTACAAAATATTAAATCCGTACATGACAGGTTCCCATTTACACGGGACGACATATACACAAAATTTTTATATTTCATGGTAACATATAAGCGAATTAAGAAACGCAATAAGACGTCGGGCGAAGCAGCAACTACCTGGAGCTTCCTTGTTAGCACAGATCTAATAAATATTATTTAGTCTATATATATATATATATATATATATATATATATATATATATATATATATATATATATGAGGGCGGGTCAAATTGTATGGAACGATTTTTTTTTGATGAAGCGTACTGCAAAAACATAATCTATAGGTAATTCTGAGAAATCGATTTCTCAATCTTCGATTTTTTTTTTGCAGATTATGAAAGTTCAGATAATTTCCAACAACTTTTATTACGATCAATTTTTTCGTTTTCGAACTGCTTTTTGTAGGAAAATCGATCTGAAAAATCAACATTTTCAAGGTTTCAACCAAAAAACACTATTTTTACATTTTTAATTCAATTTTTTTTAAATATAATTCTCGACCTTTCAAACAAGCCCAGATTGAGAAATCTACTGTAATTCTATCCGATTGTATGACGTATTTAATTAAATTATTCTATGTATATGTGGAAAAGTATCTATTTTGAAATTTTGGGGGGCTCCAAATCCGATTTTTTTTTTAATTAAAATTCAATTATAAATATGTACAAAAAATTAGTGCCTCAGCGCCTACAGGTATATGAGAGGCTAGTTGGCAATATAATACCTAGCTAATTTATAATTTCCGTTAAATATTCCTAATAATAGGCTAGAATTTTGTAAGTAAATAAAAACCAAGAAAATATAATAAAAACAAAGATTTTCAGATATTCTATATATAAAGGGTGTTTTTTATAGACGTATAGAACTTTAAATTGCAATAAAATAACGATGGATTATTCGATTCACATGAATTTTATTTATCCGAAAGATAATCTAGTGACATTACATTTTAAATATGATTTCTGGCATATGACCGCTGTCGAATACAAGGGTCGATATGATTAACGGCTTCGTTAGAAGTAGCGGTTGGTTTAAGTGACGGACTCACATTCTCTACCTGTCTTCTTATTTATTTCCTTTCCTTTCACTCTTCTATCTCTAGTGCTATCCTTCTTTACTTCCTTCTATACAGGTATCACAAAGGGACCACGTTAGAGAACCCAAGTGAGCCCAGCTTCTATGTGTCTTATTTGGGCGCCCTGTGTAACCTAACCTAACTATCTGAAAGTAAAGTAGATAACGTAGAACAATATAATAATTCATCAGATCTCCAGAAAATACTTGGTGAAAACGAAATCACAAAAATGGTCTGCGCAGATTTTTTTAAATATTCTTGACCTCATAGGTTTTATATAGAGAAACAATAGAAAAATAAATCTCTAAAAAACTATTTTTATTTTAATTAACTGAAAAACTTATCGAAAATTTTCAAAATGAGCAAAATATAGAAAAAAAAATTTAAAACCCAACTTCGGATTCTTGAGTGCAAATGCGGAAAAGTTGCCAAATAGAAAATCTGTTTCATATGCAAAAAAATGTGCGTTGGAAATGTACCTTCGGGAACCCAATAATTTGCAGAATATGCGTTGAACATAAATAAAGTTAGCATATTATTTTTTTGTTTGCTAAGTTTGAGATTCAATTGAAGAATATTTCATTTTTTTCTTGAATAAATTATTTTTATGTTTCTTAAAGTTAATACATAAACTATTTTGAATCGTTAATTGAAAACAATTGTTTTATTCTTGTACCAAATTGGTCTAATTGATATTGCTACTCAACTAGACCTGAGTACTGCACAATTCAACATTTTCTGTAAAAATGTCATTCACAAAAATATAATGATTGCTATGCCATGTCAACTTAAGTAAGGTGTTATACCATGTTATGCCAATTTAAACTGTCTTAGCATGTCATTGCAACTTTCCTAAGCTGTTGTACCATGTTATGTTTAATGGCATGTCTTTTAATGTTATTTTAGCAGCATGTTATTAACACTGCTTAATCCGGCCTTGTATGAACAAATTTATTGGTCTGTATTTTGTAAATAAAGATTCTAAATCAATGCCCTATAATTCTGTAACCTTTTTTCATTCTGCTAACGTTCTGTTGTACGTATGACAAGATACTTTAATTACGATCCTGCATTATAAATAAAAAGCTCGTTTACAGAATTTTTACTGTTAATAAAACACGTTACCTTCTACACACCAGTGATATTATCTCAAAATCTCTATTTTTGAGTTATGACTCTATTGCAGCAAAGGCTCGATTTGCGTTGTAATAAAAAGAAGAAGCAATAACACTGAGGCCTACTTAAAAATAATTAAATAAATTTTATTCGAAATTTTTAGTCAATATTAGTCAACAGTAAATGTCCGTGGCTATTAATTGTTTTATAACAAATTAGTGTAGATATTTTTTTAATAAATGTATGCACGATTTCCTTACGCATTTATCAATTTTTTTATTTAATATTTTTTCTTAATAAAGTTTAAAAAAATCATTAATTCGTTACATTATTTACAGTTTTATTGTATATAATGAGCCATTTAAATGATTAGAATGCATAGTTAATAACACATGCTACACATGTGTTGACATACTCATTTTCTATGTTAATGTGTGCAAAATTACTATAAAAACTATGCATAAATTTGATTTCAATTTATTCGACAGTGCCTTCATATATTATCGTTAATCATGTTTGAGCGGCATTGCATGAATTGACACTTGCATGATGCGACACATGTCGCTATGTTTTATAGTTCAACATTTACAGGTCTCTATTATCTATGTCTAGCAATCTCAACATTGCTTTATATACCTTTCGCAGTTTAGCGTAGAACCTTCTACAAACAGCCAGACGTTACTATATGTTTCCAGATATATTATTTCAGTGTTTAAACGGCTACTCTAAAAGTAGCCGTAGCGACGAAAATAAGCCTACTTTTTAAGACATAAATTTGTTAAGAAATTGTAGCCAGCATCCATCTACTTCTACTGCTACATTCACATTTAAACAGAAAACCATTGCATACGGCTACAGCTCCAACTATTTCAAGTAGAAGTAGCGGTAGAGGCTGTATTACTCCAAAGCATTTAAATTTTTTTAGCTACAGCTACTTTTCAAAAAAGTAAAGCCACAAGTAGTAGGTAGAATATTTTTGCTGTTGTCTACCGCTACCAATACCTTAGTTTAAGTAGCAAAGAGGCTACTTCTACATACTTACGGCTTTACCTTTTTGAAAAGTAGCTGTAGCTAAAAAATTTAAATGCTTCGGAATAATACATCGTCTACCGCTACTTCTACTTGAAAAAGTAGCCGTAGCTGTAATTAAAAAATAAGGTAGTTAAAGTAGGAATTCAAACACTCTATTATTTAATAGAACTGTTGCGTAAGAGTTTTTACCCAAGATGCGAAAAGAAACAAAGTTTATTCAAAATTTATTGTGCGCTAATTCAACTGCATAGGCTGGTGGTTTCATTAACTCTAACTCCTCTTTTCAATAATAACTTCAAACAAGTATGACATTCTTGCAGTTTCTCTTTTTGTTTTTCTTTAAAATGTCACACAAACAAGAAGAAAATACACTGCAAGAATAATTGGTTTAACTTTTTAATACACAATGACTTTACATTACATAGTTTACATATGTAATGTATTATAAATAATATTAAATTAATTTTAAAAGTACTATGTTGTTACAGTGACATATGCTCATATTTACAATTAATACAAATAACAATTTTTAATTCAGTACAAACATCCCGGCCGCGTTGAATGCCTAACATAGGCTTAAAAAATCTTTTGGCAATAACGCTAGTTTGTGGACTGCTCGCCTAAATGAGCCTGATTTTGTTTGCACGTCAGCAACTCGCACCTTTCCATCAGCACCCACTACAACATTTGTAATTCGACCTAACATCCATTTTAAGGGAGGAAGATTGTCTTCATATACCAGTACCACGTCGCCAGCTTGTAAGTTAGGTTGAGGTGTTGACCACTTTACACGTTGTTGTCCCGTTGAAATATTCTCCAAAATTGAGCTTTTAAATGAGAAATAAGTTGATACCGCTTTGAATAAGGCACAACTGTCATTGGGATCCTCAGACAATTGAGCTATTGGCCGTGAGTTTAATATGGCCTCTTTTCAACAAGCACGGTCGATAGCTCTTCGAATGTAAGTTTTGCGTAACCAACAGTACGCAACAACAAGTCTCAGACGCCACCAAAATGTGGAGCGCGAGGAGGAATAAATACAAACTCCGTGCCACGTTCAGCAAAAAAATTAAGCATCTCAGTGCGATTCTGCTCATCAAAAAATTTTTGTTGTAGTTCTTTTAGTTCAGAGTTAGCCCCAACAAAATTAGTCGCGTTGTCACAGTAAAGTTTCTCTGGGACACCACGTCTGCCAATAAACCTTTTAAAACAAGAAAGAAATGAGTTAGTGGATGAGTCTGAAACTGCTTCGATATGGACTGCCTTCGACGAAAAACATACAAAGATAGCAATATACGTTTTGTATGGTGGTCTACCACGGATGCGATATGTAGTGTAGACAGGACCACAAAAATCTACACCAGCAATAAGGAATGGTCGAACACTTTTCAACCGATGGGCAGGTAAATTGCCCATTATTTGTGTTATTAATTTGGGTTTGTATTTGAAACAGTGGACACAGCTTCGTACTACTTTCCTTGCTATTTCACGAACATTAATGAGCCATATTCGTTGTCTTGATAAGCCGATTAATATTTTTGCACCACAATGATAATTTGATGAATGTAGGTATTGCATGTACAAATAAGAGAATCTGATATTCGCAGGCAACAATAAAGGAAATTTAGCATCATACTGCACATCTGCATTAAGAAGTCGACCGCCAACTAGCAACAAACTTATTTGACGATGATTCTGTACAACATCTTGTAAAAATGGTGTTAGGTTTTGGTATTTTGCATTTAACAATTCTGATTTTACAATACATTTTATTTCAGCTGCTAATTCGTGTTGTTGTATTGTAGCTATTATTTTAAGAAACGAGCATTCTTATTTTTAGGGGTAATAAATCTGTATATGTATGCAACAATTTTTAATATTTTTAAATACGACGAACTTCGATTTATTATTTCAATAATGCAATTGTTTTGATGGCTCGAAGCGAAACAAAAAATGTTTGAACATTTGAGTTCTGGTACTTTGTTTGGAGGATTTATTGTAACATGTGGATTTACTGGCCAATATTCGGTTGCTTGTTGTATGAAGTCTGGTCCTTTAAACCAATGCGACGATAACAATTCGGCAACAGTGCAGCCTCGCGATACAATATCTCCAGGATTCATCTTAAAGGGAATGTGACGCCATTCTGCTTTACTACTCCACTCTTGTATCTGTGAAACACGGTTACTAACGAAGATGTTAAGAGTAGACGCATGCATTTTTAACCAGTGCAATACTATTTCTGAGTCCGTCCAAAATATTACTTCAGTTGAAAAGGGTGCAAGCAATGATTCGATTTGATTCCATAGTTTTGCAAGTAAGTACGCAGCACACAATTCGAGCCATGGCAACGTTATAGTTTTTGTGGGCGCAATCTTAGACTTAGCTCTAAGCAGATGTGAAACTGTTTTTTGGGAATCAACAGCAACAACATATATACAACAACCGTAAGCACGGATTGATGCGTCAGAGAAACCATGAATAGTAATTTTTTTGTTGAACGATGTGTTCATCATCTGTTTTAAAACAACGCCATTGAGTATCTAACTTTTGAGGTATAGACTCATCCCAATCTAATTTATTTATCCACAACTCTTGAAGTAATATTTTTGATTTAGTGGTAATTGGGCATACGAGTCCCAATGGATCAAATAGACGTGCGATTGTCGACAATATATCTCTTTTTGTTGATTTTTCATTTGAAAAATCTTTTGGCAACTTATATTTCAATAAATCAGTGTTGGGAAACCATTTTAGACCAAGAGTTTTTGTGATTTCGTCATTGTTTGAAATCTAAACATTTTTCATCCATAGCATTTTGAGTGTAATAATTATGATTCGAAAACCATTTTGCAAGTTTAAATCCAGCGGATTCCAAAATATGTGTTGTTTGTGTGCGAATAGTTTCTAATTGTTTTAAGCTATCTCCACCTGATAGTAAGTCATCAACGTAAAATTCCTCTTTTATCACCCTTGCGCCTTCTGAAAACTTATTTGTATAATTTTCTGCCAATTCGTTTAAACAACGTATGGCCAAAAACGGGGCTGGTGATGTGCCATACGTGATCGTATTCAATTGAAAAATTTGTAAAGGCAAATTGGGATTTTCTCTCCATAATATTAGTACATTTTAGTTATGTCCGCAGTAATAGCGTACTTACTTAAACGAAACTTAAGCAATGTTGTATATAAATCCGGTTGAATGGTAGGACCAACTAATAATGTATCATTCAACGATAATTGAGAAGTAGTTTTTGCCGAAGCGTCAAAAACAACGCGTAGCTTAGTAGTTACACTATCAGGTCTTAAAACAACTTGGTGTGGAATAACATAGTGTGACTCAATAGGTAATATATTATCAGTCGGTGTCATATGTTTGAAATTTAAATATTCCTTCATGAATTCCTTATACATTTGTTGTGTATCAGGGTAGTTACGAAGCTTTCGTTCAAGAGCTAAAAAACGACGTTTTGCAACATCATATGATGAGCCAAGATGAGAAGGGTCAGTCTTAAATGGTAGACTTACTTGAAAGCGACCCTCAGGCCATTTTTAAAATGGTTCTCACAATCTTGATGATCTTTCGAAAATTGTTGCTTGCAATTTGGTAGGTCATCAATTTGCCAAAATTTTTTTAAAGCAGCATCGATATTGTTTAATGTATCATTTTCCTGAATTAAATGACACGTTTGTTGTATATGTTGATTTAATGGTTTAAAACGGCCTGAAACAACCCAACCTAGAAGTGTTTTTTGCAGCAATGGCATAGAGTCACCCAATATAATTTGTACCACGCAAAGGAGATCAAAAAAAACATCTGCTCCCAATAAAATGTCAACTTTTCGTCTTTTATGAAACTGTGGATCACCGAGAATTATATTATCTGGTAACCTCCAGTTTTGTGTAGTTATATTAACATTTGGTTGAAAAGTTGAAATATATTTCATGATGTGAAAATCAGCAACAACCTCATACTTATTTACTCTTGATTTGACAACTGTAGAAATTTGTTGATTTGTGGTAGCACTAATTTGCCCAATGCCAGTAATATGACTAGGTGCATTAAACCGTTTCATTTTCAATCGATTTGCGAACTCATCAGTAATAATGTTTACTTGGGAAGCAGAAGCTAGCAGTGCACGAGCATTATGCAAATTCCCATATTTATCTTGTAATTGAACTACAGCAGTAGCAAGTAAAACCATATTGGTATGCATAGATGATGAAGCATTTAATTCAGCGTTCATCGAAGTCGGTGGCGATTCAACAATATTGTTTGATGATGTATCTTGTTGTCTATGCAAGAGTGTGTGATGTGGCCATTTACATGACCGACAACGAGAACTACCACAATGTGCGACGGAATGACCCTTTTTTAGACAATTTTGCGAAATTGTATCTTTGCGTAACCTCAAGTGATGCAAACGGCTTGCAGTTATAAATTTGATGATCAGATGAACGACAATAAATGCATTTAGCTATGCTAACATCTTGAGTACACTTGAACAACGATTTGTATTTTGTTTTTTCATTATTTGATCCCGGCTTAGTATGCAAAGTAATGTTTTCATTTTTGTTTGTTTTTTTCTTCGTTGACTTCTAAGGCCTGGCAACGTCTAATTAACACCTTTGCACAATTTTCCCATGTAGGCAAATTTGCATAATCAAGTTGTTGGTTCCATTTACATTTGATAGCCGAATCAACTTTTGAGAGCACAAGGTGAATCAATAATGCGTTTATTATGTCTTTGTCGTCGCCCAGTGATAACAACGAATCGTAAATAGCAGATACGGTATCTACAGCTTTTCGAAGTGCTGAAGCATTAGGATTGTTCATCTTTGGAATATCAAAAATTTGCTCAACGCAATCAAAGAAAATTAAACATTTTTTATCATACCGTTCTTCTAGTCTTTGTAAGGCTTTGGTATAATTAGCACTGGTTATTTGAAAGGCGTTTACAGTGCGAAGAGCGTCACCAGACAGGCACGTTATCAAATGATTAGACTTTTCAATAGCCGTGAGCGTTGGTTCATCATGAACTAAATTATTGAATGAAGCAATAAAATTTTTATAATTTGAATATTTGCCGTCAAAGGTAGGCAGTTTTAAATTTGGTAGACAATTTAATGGGCGTACTGAAAATGTGTTTTCGAGAAACGAATGTTCTCTAGGTCTAAGTAACGACATAATTTTTGATTTTGTACTAACACAAAGCTCTTCGATTTCCGGACGACGTTCATCTTGTGGGTATATTTTTTCTATTTCAGTTTGGTATGTCATTATTTGCTTTATGTAGGAATTTAAAATATCAAGCCTACATTTTAATTCCACAGCTGAACGTTCTGCAGCACCAATATTGTTTTTATGCGAGTAATATTGCCTTTGGCAATGTTTCGTTGTTGGCGTAGGCTCAGGTTCTACGGGATTTTTTTTTTTTTTTTCAATAAAAGTGTGTCTTTAATAATTCCGAAATAATTTGTATATACGTAATGTACTTACAATGTTTAATCCTTTGTAATTATAAATTATAAATATGTTTCAACCAATATGTTTATGCTGCTGTATTTGCTATTTGTGTTCAGTACTAAATTTTTATTTAATTTTGTGATTGCTTGACGATTTCACAACCACTACGAATAAATGTTTTTGATTCAACGACAACAAGTTTGAATGTGTTTGATGAGTGTCCAACCAAATGTTCGATCGTATGTTCAAGTGTACAGAATTATAAGTTTGAGTAACAGCTACAGCAACAACAACTTTTTTATATTTGTGTATTCAACGAAGTTTTAATTACAACACTGTTGCGGTCTTGATGTATCAAATCCAAATAGGTGTTAATTTTTTTTTATTATTGAATGGTTTAGAAACTTGACAAAAATAAAAATGCGTCTAGGCAAATGAGAAAGAAAAAAATTAAATGTCAGTGTCAGAAATGAGGAACTGCCAACAGCACAAAGCATTATAGAAGAATAGTACGACTACAGCAATTAACAGGGTACACAAACAACGAAAAGAGCATTTTCAGAAAAGGGAAACTTTATTGGGAAAGGTGAGAGAAGGAAAAGGCTAGCAATAGACAAAGGATCATGAAGCGGGAAAATATTTTTTTTATGAACGTTAGCAGAAATCAGGTGGAAAATGGAAAATAAAATCAGTCATATTCCAGAGTAGGACATAAAAAGGAGAAACGTTAGATCAAGAAAGATAGAAGGGTGTTGAAATTAAAACAAAGTGGTTGATCGTATAAAACATAATAATAATTTTTTTTGAGTGCTAAAAAGAAAAAAGAAAAAAAACTAGTGGGCAAACCGGTAATTAGTATGTTTATGGGGCTTCTAATCCAACTTTTCAGTACAAAGTTGGGAGCATGCATGGATTTAAAAGTATATATTCTAAAAATAGTAAATATTTGGTATGTAAATGTATGGTAAGCGAAACAGGTTTAATTTTCCATCTCTGGATTTAGGGGTTGTTTTTTGAGATTCAATGAGCATGCATAGATGGAAAAATACAAATTCTTTAAATATTGACTGTTTAGTATTTTAACTGTATGGGAAGAACAGCAGATTCAATTTTCCACCTCTAGATTTTGAGGAGAGCAACAATCTCGTGTGAAAGTGTGCACGTGTAAAAAATTTATACAGGTTATACAGTACAACAGCCAATCTGGGTGGTGAGAAATTCCAAGTCAGGGTGATGGTACTAGGTCAGTATAGTAAAACCCTCAAAGGGTTTGGCGTTCGTATGTGTCAGTTTTTTTTATGACCTTTTAAATATTTTCCTTATCTTGATGTTTTTTCGCTTAGTTGTAACATTTTGGCAAAAAAAAAAAATTTATTTTGCCAAAATGTTACAACATGATCCCTTCATTATAAATTCTTTACACGTGCACACTTTCACACGAGATTGTTGCTCTCCTCAAAATCTAGAGGTGGAAAATTGAATCTGCTGTTCTTCCCATACAATTAAAATACTAAACAGTCAATATTTAAAGAATTTGTATTTTTCCATCTATGCATGCTCATTGAATCTCAAAAAACAACCCCTAAATCCAGAGATGGAAAATTAAACCTGTTTCGCTTACCATACATTTACATACCAAATATTTACTATTTTTAGAATATATACTTTTCCATCCATGCATGCTCCCAACTTTGTACTGAAAAGTTGGATTAGAAGCCCCATAAACATACTACTCCGGTAGATAGCCAAGATCGGAATACGAGTAGGACGAATTTGGAAGAGAAAGATAAGGATTTATGAGAACAACCAGTCCACCAATTATTTCCCACCAAGGCAAGAGTGATTGGCTGACAACCGAATAGTACGGGTAGAATTCAAATTTCCACTTAGTAAACCTAGATGACAAAAAAAAAAAAAAAAAAAAAAAAAAAAAAAAAAAAGCTTCTGAAGCGGCAAGACCGTATTATTAAAGATTATTTATTTTAAGAAGACCAAAAGAAAACATTAAGTGCAAGTAAACCACACAAAAGGAAAAGAGAGAACAGAGCTAGGTATTGAAAGCACAGCATGGTGAATCAACCAAAAAAAAAATATATATATATATATATATATATATACATATTAAGAACAAAGAAAGAGAATCAAGCTTTTGTGGCAATTAAAAGCAACCTCTATTGTTAAGAGAACCCTCTATTATTATTATGTTAGTTTAAGTTCATCTGTAAAATAGGCTATAGAAAAAAAAAAACAATATCTGTAATATGGAAGATTTGAGAAAAACATAATAATATTTTTTTTTGTATGTATAACCTGCAACAATAATAACCCAAAAAAATAGCGAAAATAAATTTTTTTTCTGTTTTTAGGGTGTCATAAAATAAAAAGAAATCTTAGGGAGCTCCTTCAGGATAGAAAAAAAATTTATTAAATATTTATAGTTATATGGTGATACCGTAAAAACGGAAAAAATTTAATAACGGTCCTATCAGGATATAAAACCGTTCAAAGAACATTTTCTCACATAAATAAAAATACAAAAAACAAAAAAAATTATAAATAATAATCAAGTCCTCCAAAATCGTTAGCTTAAAAATATGTTTATGTACGTTAAGTGATTTTTTTTTGTTAATAATGTAATTTTTATTGTTTAGAGAAAGAAATTTTTTTTTATATAATACAGATTGGTAGATGTTTTTAAGTTTTTTTTTATATTTAAAATATTACAATAAATGTTATCGTTAAGTTTTTATGAAAAAATAGAAATGCATTTGGAGTAAATTTTCTTTTAAGGTTGATGGCATGAAGGTAAGTTAGGTAGGAGAAGTCTTGGTGGAACAAGGGTCACAAAGGAAATAACTAGACAGGAATACAATTGTGACATGGATGGGAGGGCAATTACAGAAAATAGCACCTACCCCTGGCGAGATGACGGGAGTATTGGAATCGCGACTGTGTGTGTTTTTGGTAATCGTTAGTAAATTTTTAAGTGTTGTGATATTCAATTTGTTTTTATTTGTGCGGAAACGTGACTAACGGTCAGGGTTGGAACCGCCTGTGTGAAACGAGTAGCTAGTTGGGGCAGCCGTTAGTCCTGCGAGTCGTAACAACACCAACAAAGTCCGCTATATTTTGTTAAGGAAGAATAGGCAGAAACCAACAACAAATGCCCTTCACAACGACGAGAATGTAAAATAACTGTAGCAACGGTTCTTTGTTAAGTGTTTTTCTATTTTTTGTGTGTTTTTGGCAGTTTTGAGCGACGTAAATATGTAATGTAGAATATTTTAATATGTATATATGTTTTATTGCGAGTGCAGTCGACTATGTTGATTTTATAACAAAAAGCTATGATTTTTGTTCCTTTTTTCGGGGGTTTTTTATTGTACAACCGATGAACGTACAGTTGATAGTTTCAACTTTTTGACCGCACTTTCAATATCAGATTTGTACAATACCTACAATAACTCCAACGCTCAACCTTGATGACGACAATCCAATAGAGTCCAAATTGGTAGCAACAATCCAGTTATGTTATTTTTCGAGAATTAAAGATGATGACAACGATGACCACCAACCTTATTCAAAATTTATTGTGCGCTAATTCAACTGCATAGGCTGGTGGTTTCATTAACTCTAACTCCTCTTTTCAATAATAACTTCAAGCAAGTATGACATTCTTGCAGTTTCTCTTTTTGTTTTTCTTTAAAATGTCACACAAACAAGAAGAAAATACACTGCAAGAATAATTGGTTTAACTTTTTAATACACAATGACTTTACATTACATAGTTTACATAAAATAATAACGATGGGACAACAGCATTGTTTTTCGCAATAATATAAAAAAGGATTATTTATGGGAAAAAGCAAATGAAAAGTAGTTGGCTAATATTTGAGCACTATGCACTATTTGAGCCTTGTGCTTACTTATATATAATTTTGTAATTTTCTAATTTTAATTTCTTCTCCAAGATTTTGAAACTCCAAATGAACGAATATAAATATCATTATTTGCTTACAAGCTTTGACATAGAGTTATTCGATTTAGAAGATTTTAAATATAATTTTGTTAACATAACGTCATACCGTTTGGTTGATGTGAATGATGTGGCCGTTAAAGAAATCTTGAAGGATATGGAGCAATTTAAATATGCAAATAATTTCTCAAATGGAATAAATAAAAAAGTACGTTATAATCAATTGGAGAAATTGGCATTTAATGAAAATTATCGCAAAAGGCGTACAATAGCAGCAGAGCCTGCTTTAATGTTTGATTCTGTTTACATATTTGCTGTGGGCTTGCAAACTTTGGAACAATCTCATTCATTAACTCTAAAGAATATGACTTGTAGTGAAGCAAGGCCCTGGGATGGTGGATTAAGTTTAATAAATTACATTAATTCGGTAAAAAAATTAAGTTTAATTCGGCACTGCCGACTCTAAAAATACCCTTCACTGTAAATAGTACCTGTCGTGTAAACAAAATTCTGTTTTTGGAATTTGCCAAATACCCCCAAAATCTTGAGTTATGGCTAAACAACTGGTTTTTTGTACCTTTATGCACTTATAAATAAATTCGTAACTTAGTTGAATATAGATCGATTTTAAATTTAAAAAGAAAATATTAAGGACGTTTCAATGGTATATATATCATTTAAGTAAACTTGAGAAATCTATGCGTATTTCTCACTAGAACTCATTTTTTTAAATTTTTTTTCAATTGTTTAATTTATTTTCAAAATATGTTTACTTATTAGTAAAACACAACGTTTTTTAAAAAAAAATCCGTTAAAAATTTACAGTTATTTAATTTTTTATTAAAAAAATTTCTTTTTTTTTACATATAAATTTTTGGCCATTTTACTTTAAGCTGAGAAATTGGCGCTATTTGCATCCGTGCGATTGCATGCGGCGCGGGAGTGGAACCATAGATCATGGGGACATTCGGGGATAATTGGTACTTGGGGGGATATTCCCAACCTCATTGACTATGTCACCCCAAGACCATTCAATGGGATCTTCTCCTATAGGAGAAGATCTGGATGTCTTTACCGATGGCTCCAAGAATAGTTCTGGAGTTGGAGATGGAGTCTAAATTAAGGAGTCTGGAGCTATTATATCCTTCAGACTCCCTAATCAATGCAGCATTCTACAAGCTGAATTGATGGCTATAAAGCAAGCAGCAGACTGGCTGTGGTATCATGGAGTATTTGGCAGGAATATTCGCATTTATACCGACAGTCGGACTGCAATCAGGTCCTTAGTGGGTGTCTATTCGACATCCCAACTGGTCCAAGAATGCCGCACATCCTTAAATATAATGGCATTCGGTGATCACCCTCATTTGGGTGCGTGGACATGGGACTTCAATGGGGAACTGCAGGGCGGATAACCTGGCGAGGGAAGGGTCGAGGCTGCCAGAGCAAGATGCCAATGCGCCCTGTTGCATCCCTCTATCGGTCTGTAAAAAAGAGATCGAGAGCATATTCTTGCGAAAGGCACAGTCCAGATGGAGAGACGAATGGACGTGTAATACGGCGAGGATGATCTGGCCTAGGCTGGATAGCAGTCGCAGTAGGGATTTGTTGTTGCTCCAAAGAGCCCGATTGAGAAATGTGGTGGCTGTAATAACAGGACACTGCAATTTTGGCAACCATGCTAAGAGAATGGGTTTGCGTTATAACGACTACTGTAGAAGTTGTCAGGACGAGGAAGAGGAGGAAACTGTGGAACACCTTCTCTGCCAGTGTCCGGCCCTGGAAGAGCGGCGCATGATCCACTTCGGTGAGCGACGTCTGCAGGGTCTCACTGCGCTGTCGAATGCAAGTGTCGACATGCTATATGGCTTCGTTAGAAGCAGCGGTTGGTTTTTTTGACGGACTCACTCATTTTCTTTCTTTCTTTCTCTATCTTCTTTCCTCCCCTTCACTCTTCTATTACTATCCTTCCTCTTCTTTATTTTTCCTCTATACAGGTATCACAAAGGGACCACGCCAGAGGACCCAAGTGAGCCCAGCTCTTGTTTTCTTTTCTTTTCGGGCGACCTGTTTTACCTAACCTAACTTAACCTACTCAAAAATGTTTGCTTGGCAGTTTTTTTAACTCAGCATTATCAGTGAAGTGAGCAAAAATATTCTGAAATCATTTTTATTTTATTTTTGCAACCATTTCTTGCCGAAAATGTTCGCCTTGTTCAGCGCTGAGCTGGTTCTGGTTGTCCGGGAAGAAGTCCAAATGTGAGTGCAGGAAATAAATTTTTATGGACATATTGCAGCCCATTTCCTCATACGCACTTAAAAATGTATTAGCAACCGCGACAAAAACATCTGTGCTTTCTTTCAGCACCAAATCACTATGATGACAATGTATGGCCATCTCGTGAGTCGCATGAAATAGGTAGAAAAACCATTTTTAAACGTGCGTATGACAACAAGTAAGTAGATATTGGTGAATTTTGTTGTGCATAAAATGTGGTACTCATTTTTATTTGTTTTTGCAAACACAAGTACATAGATACGAGACAAGTATCATTGAAATAGCTTACAAGGACTTTTTAATATAAAATATAACATATGTATCTACTGATATGTGGCTTTAAGATGTGGTTAGGCAGCCCTTTAGTGCGTACCACTTTTTTTGTCCGTTATATATCTAAGACAAAAACGCAAAAAACTTACTCAGAAAAATTATCAAAATTTAGAGGTAGTTGCGGTTTTTCACTTGTAGACGGTCATATAGTGACCTATTGCTCTGAATTTTAATATCACATCATACAAACAGAAATAACAATAACTAAAATTAAAATCAAAAAATCATAAACATAGCTACTACATTGAAACCAATATTACATTCAAAATCAATAAATTAAGCAATAGAACTGAAAATAAACAAATGAAAAGAAATATACATTCATATAACAGTACACACACATCAGTGTTGACACTTTATGACAATGACCAGATCAGGGCTTTTATGGCCCTTTTATAAAGGGTGTTTTTTATAAACGTATAGAACTTTAAGTTGGCATTACTGTTCAAGATGGCGACCGATTTAACAGCTGTCAAGTGATTTATTCTCAGTTTGGCTTGGCAATTCATCATTATTAGACTCATGCCTGAACAACGCTTGCAAATAGTGCAATTTTATTTCGAAAATAATGGTTTTGTGCGGAATACGTATTTTACGAATTTTGTTTAGCGATGAAGCGCACTTCTGGTTGAATGGCTACGTCAACAAACAAAACTGCCGCATTTGGAGTGAAGCTAATCCTCAAGTGTATGTCAAAACACCGTTACATCCAGAAAAACTGACTGTTTGGTGCGCTTTATGGGCTGGTGGAATCATTGATCCGTACTTCTTCAAAAACGGTGATGGCCAGAACGTTACTGTCAATGGTGATCGGTATAGAGCCATGATTACTAATTTTTTCATTCCTGAATTGAACAACCATGATGTCCAGGAGCTGTGGTTCCAATAAGACGTCACACAGCTCGTGCCACAATCGATTTATTGAAAGACACGTTTGGTGACCGCCTAATTTCACGTTTTGGACCTGTGAATTGGCCTCCAAGATCTTGTGATTTAACACCGATAGACTACTTTCTGTAGAGCTTTGTAAAGTCATTGGGCTATGCGGATAAGCCACAAACGCTTGACCATTTGGAAGATAACATTCGCCGTGTTATTGCCAATATACGGCCACAAATGTTGGAAAAAGTCATCGAAAATTGGACGTCTAGATTGGACTACATCCGAGTCATATGCCAGAAATCATATTTAAAATGTAATGCCACAAGATTATCTTTCGGATAAATAAAATTCATGTCAATCGAATAATCCATCGTTGTTTTATTGCAATTTAAAGTTATATACGTCTATAAAAAACACCCTTTATATAGAAATATATATACATATCCCAAGAGCTTATTAAATACCTTTAATTATTTTGTTATTTCGAATAAATCTTAAACAAATCACATGAATTTTATGATTTAAACTACTTTCGTTTGGTTTGCTGAGCATGAGTCAGGATGGATTAGGGTTTGCTACTTAGGTGGTTGGCCGGGCCATGCAGTGGGCATGAACCAGCAATAGTTGCAAAATATATAATTATTTTTACAGCCTCTACATGGAGAGGCTGTTATATGTTCACGCGCGGGGAAATCAAATTGGTCAGTGAATCTACTCCTGAGAAGCAGCCGGGAACGCCATCTGTAGCCATCTCTCTCCGTTGAAAGTAAGTTTGTTTTTCCTTAACCTAGTATGTATAATAAGGCGTGCGTAACATATATGGCGCCCAACGTAAAAGAAATCATAAATTTTATTAATTTTTTTTACATCATTAAGCGGGTTAACGTTATCGTAACGCAACGTAAATCATTACTTAAGATATATTCCTTCTCTTAAGTAAAGCATAGTTTGATATTTTTCAATTATAATTAACCTACAAATACAATATTTTAACATAAATTTTCCAATTTCAGTAACAGTAATCTCTTGCTGTTGTATTTTGCCTCAATTATTGAATTTAAATTTTTTCATTGCAGTATTGTATCGTAAACGGTTACTTTACTTTTTCTCGTTGATGTAACGTAAACGTCAATTATAAACTTTCCGTAAAGTAACGTAAACGTAAACTTAAAATTTCCGTAAAGTACCGTAGTTGTTAATTATATTTCTCCGTAACGTAAAGTAGTTCCTAACTTTATTTCTTTTTGTACGTACAGTAACGCAATCGTGAACAATATACGTGGCGTCGTGACCAACAGCACCGAGCTGAGTGTTCATCGTTGCGGTAGAGGATCGGGTGACTGTAAATTTTTTTTATACATATGTGTATAAATAAATGGTCGTGGGTGTTCCGCCTCAGTCCATATCGGCAGATATTGTTGCGGGGAGGATCAACCTCGAGTAGACTTTTAAATATAAAACATCTTACTAAGTGATTATTCTTGTATTTAAACTGAGTCATCGCTTTGTGCTTAAAACAAAACCGATTTGCCAGTAACAGATAATCACATCGTATTGAATAGCTTCTTTTCTTTATATATATATACTTGCAACTTATGTCCATTGCATGGCTTGCCTGCTCTGCTCAGCATTCCAATGTTTTATATACTTTGACATTGTAAACACATCTGCACACACTGCGATTTTTTTTTCTTCACCATATCCAGAAGAAGAGAAAACTTATTATTTTTTTTCCAGTAACCAAATGGCAAAGAATACCTCTTTTTCTATTTGTAGTTAATTTTTTTTAACTATCGTCTAACTTATAAATATATAAAAAAAACAATTTTTTTTTTGTGTATATGCCGAAGAAAGAAAATTTTTCTTTCTTGAAACATATTTTTTTTATTAAAAATTTGTTTACCACTCACTTCTTTGTTGAGAACTGCAGACTTGCCATTGTATACTTTCGACATTGTTCGAACAGTTTTCACTGTCAGTAGATCGTAGTCGCTATTAGCTATTGACTGGCGTGTGCGCTATGCACAAGCCAAATACTCGGTCAACCAACGCTCAATCAAGACCGCTATCTCGTGACCCCGATCTAAATTCGTCTAGACCCAGTCGAGGACGCGGTGGCACTGCCAGAGCACAGGGATCACACAGCACTGTAAGATCAGGGGATACCGATTCTAGCACCAGTTTAAGGGCCATAAGAACCTCGCCAGTCCCTAACTCTCCCATAGCTATAGAAAAGTCCGTCACAAATATCTCTAATAATCTACCTGATTTAGAGTTAGATATGGCCACCAGAGGAAATGGTTCACCATCTCCCCAAGAGAGACCTTCCGCTGATTCAAACGTCTTGGAGTCATTACTCGCGTATATCCGAGATAGCACTAGGAGTACTCAAGAACAGTTTAGATAAGAGATCAACAGTTTGAGAGGGGAACTAAATAACGAAAGGGCTAATAATGCTTCTATAGTATCTCCTAACCTAGTTTCCAATAATAATTCTAATGCGAATTACGGTTTTTCCAACACTTTTTCAACCAAATTAAAGACTGAAACATTTCGTTCAGCGGTGAAGAAGATGTTCACGATTTCCTTTTCAAAATAGACACACTTACAGTCAGAAGCCAATGTCCATTGAACCACTTGATGGCAATTTTCCATATATTCTTAAAAGACAAAGCCGAAAATTGGTTCTGGTTGTACATAAGATAAAACCCAAGGGTAACGTACCATGAATTAAAACGAGCAATAACTAATCAATTTGGTACATTGGAAACTGACATGGACATCTTGTTTGAAAATTTCTAATCGCAAACAGTTTCCCAGGGAAAGTTATGATGAATCGGCCGGATATCTTAGCCTTGTCTGAAGCCCAGGTGTCTGAAAATGCTGATCCACAGAATTTTCATATACCTGGGTACCAACTTCTGTCCCTTTTCCATCTACATCGCGGCCTTGCAGTGTACTTACTCAACCATTAAGCACGCCTACGCTAAATTTACCTGCCTGTGGGTTAAATTCAAAATCAGGGCACACAATTTGCATTTCGGATTTCTTTATAGAAGTCCAAACGCGGGAAAGGATACTTCAATGGCTGCTTTCGAAGCCCTTTCCGATTCGATACAGAAGATTCTGAAGAGTTGTCTCAGCAGTCAGATTGTTGTTGCTGTGATTTCAAAATTCACAACTCCTCATGGCTTCGCCATTCGAGCCATACAGCTCCAGAGGGCAAATATGTTGAGTTGTTTGGGGGACACAACCACCTAGTGCAATTAGTGAATGAACCTACACATATTCCGTGTGTTGATGGGCACCACCAAAATACTCTTGACCTTTTTCTTACTTCACACTCTGAAAAGTATGAAGTAAGTATAAATGCACCTCTAGGTAATTCGGATCATTGTACCATTTCTGCCGCCTTTTCTTTCTCAGATTTTCAGAACGTTTCACGGGCAGCCACGAAACGTTCCAAATATATATATGGAAAGGCTCGTTGGGATGATCTAAACAACTTTTTCAGGCATTTTAACTGAAAACTTTGTTTCCTTGACAAAAATGTCAATACCATGGCAAAAATGGTAGAAAGCTTAATATTGATTGGAATGAAAGCTTTCATCCCATCCAAACAAGTGTCGATTATGACAATCTCTGAATGGGGTCGCAATAACAGGGTCGATTTCAACGCACATAAGATCCAGTGATGTATGTTCACGCATAGACACACGACAACAGATGCTACTTCATCTGTAAGTATGGGTGGTGTATATATTAGGGAATCAGATGCTCTTGATGTTATTGGCATGAAGATCCAATGTGATGTTCGATGGAATGAACAGATATTTCATATCGCTAAAGAATCATTCACGTGCCTAGGTTTGAAATGGTGTAAGATATACTTCACTCCATCTGATCTCCTTGGTATTATAAACCTTTATCCGACCAAAAATGGAATACAACACTCATGTATGGGGCGGAGCTTCAAAGTCTATTTTGAAGCTGCTCGATCGAGTACAGGAGAGGGCGAAGAAGCTTATCGGTGACAGTAGGGTAGCCAATTCTATTGATTCACTGGAGCATCGTCGTAACGTATGGTGTGTTTCATTGTTCTATCGCTACTACAATGGAATGTGTTCCAGCGAAATTAAAGAACATGTTCTCGAAAAACGTACCTTCATACGCACTACGCGTTTTTCGAGGAGAGCCCATCTATTTGTAGTGGAATGGCCAATGAATCGCACAACATATTCCCTGCCACTTTCGATGTCTGCGAACGTTCACATACACTACTCCCTATTTCCTCCTTCCCATTCCCTATTTTCCTAGTTCCAACAAAATGCATTTCATGAGTAGGGGTCATCCCCTGAGTGATGGTCCTAATGAAAAAGAAAAAAAAATAAATAAAAAAAAGAAAGCAACAACTAAGAGATTGATATACTAAACTTTTCTGTACGTTACCTAGAGACTTCAGAAAGTTGATTTCAACATTTACACAGACAGACAAACGGACATGGCATGTACTTACTTACAGTGAAGGAATTGAGAATAATAGTAAATATATCCAATTGTAGTAGATAAAAACAATTAAATTTATTTTATTCAGGTTGAATGGCGTGGCTTGACGGGTCCTATACAATTTAAGGAAGGAAAACGCGTTCAATTCAAATTGGATTTGGTCAAATTGAAACAACATTCAATTGTAAAAGTTGGCGAATGGTCGCCTCAAAGCCGCCTCAATATTACGGAGCCTTCCTTGTTTTTTGATACTGGATCTATGAATGTAACATTGGTTGTCATCACAATTTTGGTAAATATTGCTTGGGCCTTATATGCGTGTCGTTAATCTGACAAAAACTCTAAATTACGACAACGTTTCATCATAATCACCTATAAAATAATATAGTTAATTTTATTTGTAAAATAGGAAACTCCATATGTAATGATGCATTATGGCAAAAACTTTACTGGAAATGAAAGATTTTTTGGTTTTTGTGTTGATGTTTTAGAATTAGTTTCTCGAGATGTGGGCTTCGATTACATTTTAGATTTGGTGCCAGATCGTAAGTACGGCGCTAAAGATTCACAAACTGGTGAATGGAATGGGATGGTGGCACAATTAATGAAATATGTAAGTTAAATTTGCATTAAAAATAAATAAATATAGAACTATTACTATCATGAAGCAATAAGAATCCTGTAATCTTTAACTTTTTCTTTAAATATTACAAATTTTTGATAAGATAATTTGTATTGTTTCATCACTGTTTAACTGTTTGTTTGCTATACAAAGGATTTTGTTAAAATTTTCTAAAAATGATCTTAACATGTTTAGATATCCTCTGAATTTTGTCATTAATCCATTGAAAAACGCATTATGTTTCAACAAATGACACGCTTCATCAGATTAATGAATTATTTCATTAATTTATTTAAATATCGCATTTATTTTATGAAATATGAATGCACTAAAGGCCTGTTTAGCTAAATGCGAACGAAAGGTTCGCGAACCTATAAATATTTCTGTTGCTTTGCAAGCTTTTACAACGTATGACATTTCTGTTAACCAACTAAATTTCAAATGAACGGGACAATATATATCATTCAATTATTCAAGTTAGTTTTTCCTTTTTGTTTTTAGAAAGCTGACTTGGCTGTCGCACCCATGACTATTACACACGCTCGTGAAAGTGTTATAGATTTTACGAAACCTTACATGAATCTTGGCATTAGCATTTTATTTAAAGTTCCAACAACTCCACCAACAAGATTATTTTCGTTTATGAATCCCTTAGCTTTCGACATATGGCTTTACGTTTTAGCGGCATACTTTTTTGTATCCTTTACCATCTACATTGTAGCAAAATATTCACCCATCGAATATGCAAGAAATAAATCGGCAAATATTTGTGTTAATAACAAGGGCGCTGATTTTAATTTGCCAAATAGTTTTTGGTTCACCATTGTCACTTTAATGCAGCAGGGTTCTGATTTATCGCCACATGCCATTTCTACACGAATTGTAAGTGCCATTTGGTGGTTTTTTACACTGATAATTATTGCCTCTTATACGGCAAATTTAGCTGCCTTTTTGACTGTTGAACGTATGATAACTCCAATTGAAAATGCTGAAGATTTAGCTAGCCAAACTGAAATTTCATACGGTACTTTAGATAGTGGATCGACAATGACATTTTTTCGTGATTCTCTTATTGAAACGTATCGTAAAATGTGGCGCAACATGGATAACAAAAAGAAACCCAGTGCTCTTACTAGTACTTACGAAGAAGGAATTAGAAGAGTTAAAGAAAACAATTATGCATTTCTAATGGAGTCAACCATGCTGGACTACATTGTGCAACGCAATTGCAATCTAACCCAAATTGGCGGTCTTTTAGATACTAAAGGTAAGTACGAAAGCAATGAAAAACACATGTGTAATATTTTATACTTGAAAGTGCTTGCAGGCCATTTAAGTATGGTTGTGTAGCCATTTAATAACTACATTAACATTACGGGAAATAGTGCATGACTTTTTGAATTCGATAAGCTAGAACCCTTAATTTTGTGGAGTTTGGTAAAAAAAATGCTTGAGCAAAAAAATCAGGGGGTAGGATTAGGGTAAATTACTCTTCATCAGAGTCAAAAGTGGGACAAATCGGGAAAAAATCCACGAAATACTCAATAACTGTCCTTGAGTCTCTCTTAGGGGATAAAATGTAAGACCGACCACCAATAATATTTGCTTTCCTACATTTTTCGTTAACATACATATCCCCTATATTCTTCATTAAGGGTGTCTCAAACAAAATAGTATTTTGTATAAAATTAGCCCCCACCGTCGTAACTAACTCCAGAGTGCGCCTAGAGAGCCAAATGTATAACCAACTCGTAATATATTTTTAACCCAATATTTTTTTAGAACTACCTAGCCTCTATCAACAATCATTAGGGTGTTCCCATACAAAACTTAGTAAAAATAATTTGGCTAAAATTTTTTTTTGTAATTGAAAAAAATAAAATTAAATCGTATTATTATATAAAGGACACTTAATATTTTCACAGACAACTTAAAGCAAAGTAATTTTGTCTTCTTCATTACGGCATAATATAATGTTGTGTTCTTCTCTTAAATTTACTCTTCTTTCGTCAGCGTCATAAATTGCTGGACATATGTGACGCCTACATGGTGGAAAAAAGTCTCGTTCTAGTATATGCCCAAGCAAGAGTGACGCACTTTGAAATTGGCTAGTATTTGTTGATCTGTTATTGAATACAACAGCGGTCAACAATTTTTCACACAAGCAAAAGGCCGTAAACGGTATCCGTAATACGCTTGCTTTTCTCCTTACTTGACGGTATCTATGGCTTGCCCAGGAGCTGCTTTTTTCTATAATATGTGACGATAACAGGAACTCGATCAATTTTTTATCCCTACCTTGCAAGCTTGGCAGCATTTTACCATCCCAGTGTATATTGAAAAATTTTGTTTCAGTCAACTGTAAAAAATTTTCGTGTTACATTATACAGAAATATAATTTTATTTCATATAGCTTAGGTGTGGATTTTCCTTTCTTTAATCCGTTATTTTACATTTGTGAAAAACAGACACTAGATCCAGAGTAATGCATTCGATTCTGCCTCTTGCTCTTTTTGGTATTCGCGAAATACTATTATCATCAGCAGCTTCGATCTCAACATCTGATTTACTCGATTCAGTGAATGATATAAAGGGTGTTTTTTATAGACGTATAGAACTTTAAATTGCAATAAAACAACGATGGATTATTCGATTGACATGAATTTTATTTATCCGAAAGATAATCTTGTGGCATTACATTTTAAATATGATTTCTGGCATATGAACGCCACGGTTGGCTCGGATGTAGTCCAATCTGGACGTCCAATTTTCGATGACTTTTTCCAACATTTGTGGCCGTATATCGGCAATAACACGGGGAATGTTGTCTTCCAAATGATCAAGCGTTTGTGGCTTATCTGCATAGACCAATGACTTTACATAGCCCCACAGAAAGTAGTCTAGCGGTGTGAAATCACAAGATCTTCGAGGCCAATTCACAGGTCCAAAACGTGAAATTAGGTGGTCACCAAACGTATCTTTCAATAAATCGATTGTGTCACGAGCTGTGTGACATGTTGCGCCGTCTTGTTGGAACCACAGCTCTTGGACATTATGGTTGTTCAATTCAGGAATGAAAAAGTTAGTAATCATAGCTCTATACCGATCACCATTGACTGTAACGTTCTGGTCATCATCGTTTTTGAAGAAGTACGGACCAATGATTCCACCAGCCCATAAAGCGCACCAAACAGTCAGTTTTTCTGGATGTAACGGTGTTTCGACATACACTTGAGGATTAGCTTCACTCCAAATGCGGCAGTTTTGTTTGATGACGTAGCCATTTAACCAGAAGTGCGCTTCATCGCTAAACAAAATTCGCTTATGAAAATCGGGAACAACTGTAATCTCGTTTTGAACCCATTCGACGAGTTCGATTTTGTAATCACGCAAACCAAGATCCTTCCGCAAAATCTTCTATAAAGTGGATCGACACAGACCCAATTACTGTGCTCGATGGCGGATAGACTCATTCGGGTCTTCTTCAATGCTATGCTCTACAGCAGCAATAGTTTCTTCTGTACGCACCGTACGGCGTCTCTGGGGATGCGAGTTATCAATAAGAGTAAACGTGGTGCGAAAACGTTCCATGGTTAATCGAATTAACTTCTCTGATGGACGATTTTGTTGAAAATAAAATGGACGTAGTGCGCGATATGTATTCCGCACAGAACCATTATTTTCGAAATAAAATTCCACTATTTGCAAGCGTTGTTCAGGCGTGAGTCTATTCATGATAATTTGACAAACCAAACTGAGAATAAATCACTTGACAGCTTGTAAATCGGTCGCTATCTTGAACAGTAATGCCAAGTTAATGTTCTATACGTCTATAAAAACACCCTTTATATATATAAAAATATACAAAAGAAAGTTTTATAAGATTTAAAAACTTAAGTCAATATTTATGCGAATCTATGTGCACCTTGCATGTGCTTTAATAATTTCAATAAAAGAATTAAGAGTTTTTCTCTTTTATAAGATCAGTGACTGCTTATGCATATATACATATATAAGTTAATACATTTCATACCAATGGAATAATAAACAAGACATTCATTTACTCACCAAAAAATACAGAGTAACACACCCAATAACTGGCGCCCGAGCAAAAGTGTAAAAATAAAATATTGGAAAAAAATTAAGTTCAATATTTAGTGCAAAAATAGTGATTGACAAAATTAAGTTAAAATCAATAACTAAAGTGCAAAAAAAAAAAACACACACACGCACAAGGACCAAAATCCTGGAAGGAGTGCTGTCACAAATTGCCTTCGAGCATCAACAAATCCGTTTCAAAGTGGGAATTAGACGTACCACAAGTGAAGAAACTACGAGCCATAGAACCCTTCAGGCGTAGTGGCAAAACGCGTACCTAAGTAGCGATGCAAAAGGGAGGCTGCGGACTGCTCAATATTATCGTCCTGTAAGTCATAATTATTTTATAAAATATTTGAAAAATTAAAAAATAAGAATCAAAACAAAATTAAATTTTTTAAAAAAGATTCAGAAGAAAAATCATAAATTGAAACAAAAATTAAAATTTTTTTTTTTTGAAAGATTCGAAGGAAAAATCATAATTATTTGAAAAATTTAAATAAAAGAATCAAAACAAAATAAAATTTTTTTAAAAAAGATTCAAAGGAAAAATCATAAAAAATTTGAAAAATTAAAACAAAGAAAAATCATAATTAACATACTTAATAATAAATTTGAGAAATTAAAGAATCAAAACAAAAATTAAAGATTCATAAATCAAGGTAAAGTTTCGAAAAAATCAAAACAAAAATTAGAATTCAAAGTGAAAAATTATAAATACTTTCAGTGAAAAAAAAAAATTTTTTTTATATAATATAATAAAAAACAAAGATAGGAAAAATATCGTATCTGTATATAATATTTTGAAAAATTAAGTAAAATAGTATCAATATACAATTACACGCACACATTTTATAAAATGGACCAAGTCCAAAACGCTATCACTCAACTCACTGGTGCGCTTAATGCCCAGATTGAGCTAACCAAAACCCTTACTACCAGAATAGCTAGTTTAGAAGTAAATTCCCGAAATCCCCAACAACAGGAATTTTCATTATCAGTCCCAAGATCTGAAGAAGATCTTAAAACAATAAGCAAGCTCCCAGACAGTGTCAGGGACTTGCAGGTATTTGACGGTAATCCTGTCCAGTGAATATCATGGGTCCACAGTGTGGAGTCCATTTTTAGGGATTATGAAATTGTCAAAACAAAACCCATTTACAGGGCAATACTCCAACATATCAGGTACAAGGTTAGGAGTGCTGCAGACACAGCACTAATATCCTATAACATTTTCGATGAAAATTGGGAGAAAATTAAAAACTGCCTCTCCTTACATTACGCGGACAAAAGAGACGTCCAAACACTGGAATATGAACTAAATGTCATGAGACAGGGCTATAATACAGTAGATGAATATTACGCTAAAGTAAACCACCAACTTTCCTTGATAATAAACAACCTATACAGGCGAAACAGTTGAAGTACTAATATCTAGTTATCGAAATAGGGCCTTAGATATTATCCGTGGGCTAAATGGTGACGTTTCTAGGATACTCGCAATCCAGAAACCAAAGACTCTACCTGAGGCATACACTTCATGCCTCGAATTTCAAAATATAAATTTCAGAAATAATTCTATTCACCCTCGTTATACCAACACTATAACTACTCCAATGAACCAAATGTACAAAACAGGAAATTCAAACAGACCACAATTACCACCAAGGAAACTCAGTGCAAACGAAAGGATACGCATTTTTAACACACCTGTACAAACACCAATAAAAACTAACCCATACCAAGCCTCGCCATTACCTAGGCCAACTCAACCAAAACCACCCGTGCCAATGGAAGTTGACCCTACTATAAAATCACATCGTGTGAACTACATGAAGAGGGCGGATAAATCACCCTTATCAAACTCGGCATACTCGTCTAATGTCCCTAGGAAACAACAGCGATTGTTCCACATCAACACAATGGAAGAAGCAAAAGAACCAGCGGGCTACGATGAAGACAACAACGAACAGTACGAAGACAACACCGAAAACGAAGAATTACAAGAACACGAAGGAAACGAGCTAAATTTTATGACGGAAGCCTATCTAGCCTTCCGTACCTAGAGCTTACCTCTAAAGAGGGACGAATTTTAGAATTCTTAATAGATACTGGTGTAAATAAAAATTTCGTCTCAGAAAAAATCGCATACAATTCTAACCCCGTAGAGTCTAGATTTAAAATACAATCAGCAACAGGCCAAGCTATAATTGCTCATAAAGTTGTCGGTAAATTTTTTAAGAGTCTTGGCATAAATAAAGATATCACATTTTTTGTCCTACCAGGCCTTCAATCATTTGACGGAATTATAGGGGATGATTCCCTTAGGCAACTGTAGGCAATAATTGACAGGAAAAGGAATACACTTAGATTAGGCAATGGCACGAGTATTCCACTTAAATCCAGGGAATCAGCACAAGTAAGCCATTCCCAAACAATACTTCATAGCGATGACTGTATTCAAGCACTCATAAACGAGTACAAGGAACTATTCGGTCCAGTTTCTAATAGCGGTACCATCGAAACTAATGTACATGCAGAAATCAGGACTTCGACAACAGAACCTATTTATACAAAGTCATACCCTTACCCAGGCCATCTCAGAGGGGAAGTAGAAAAACAAATCACACAAATGTTGAAGGATGGTATAATAAGACCGTCAAAGAGTCCACATAACTCACCCTTATGGGTAGTTGCAAAAAAGCCAAAGGCCAACGGTTGAATGCGGTAACAATTCCTGACACATATCCAATACCAGACATAAATAATACACTTTCTAGTTTGGGAGAAAGCACATATTTTACTACGCTTGATCTAACCTCTGGCTTCCATAAAATTAAAATGAAAGAAAAAGATATTGAGAAGACAGCCTTTTCTACTAATAACGGCAAATTTGAGTTTCTAAGGCTTCCTTTTGGCCTAAAAAATGCCCCGTCAATATTCCAAAGAATGATGACCAACGTATTACACCCACTACTTGGGAAGGCCTGCTACGTGTACATTGACGATATCATCGTCTTTGGCAAAGATAAAAATGAGCATATTAATAATCTCAGGGAAGTTTTCTCTCTTCTGGAAAAAGCTAATTTGAAGGTAAATATTGAAAAATCAAAGTTTCTGAAAACAAGTGTAGAGTTCCTAGGACATATTGTATCACAAGGTGGCATACGACAAGACCCTGCAAAAATTGCAGCAATTCAAGATATCCCACCACCAAGTAACTTGAAAGCACTAAAAAGTTTTCTTGGAATGACCTCATATTACAGAAGATTTATAAAAGATTTTGCCGCAGTAGCAAAGCCATTGACAAACATAACAAGAGGGTTAAATACACAAATCAAGGCCAATAAATCAAAACGTGTAAATATAACACTGGATAACAAGGCCTTAAAATCATTCAAAGAATTAAAAGAACTTCTTATGTCATCAGAAATCCTGACCTTTCCAAACTTCCAAAAACCATTTATCCTTACGACCGACGCTTCAAATTTTGCGATAGGAGCTGTTCTATCACAAGGCGAATTGGGTAAAGATCGTCCGATTACTTACCTTTCAAGATCACTTAATAAAACAGAGGAAAGCTATTCTACTATCGAGAAAGAAATGTTGGCAATAATATGGTCTCTTGACAAACTTCGCTCCTATCTCTATGGAGCTAGAGAAATTAAAATCCTGACTGATCATCAACCGTTAACATGGAAAGCAACGATGGAAAGCAAGAATAGAAGAATATAATTATAAACTATTTTATAAACCTGGAAAAACTAATGTTGTTGCGGACGCAATTTCTAGACTACCATCAGAACTGAATACATTAACTTCATCTAGTGATAACTCTCAACATAGCGCACAAGAGAATTCCTCTCTTCTTATTCCGCATTGTGAATCACCAATAAATGTTTTCAGAAATCAACTTATATTTTCCGAAAAAACAGACTCGAATCACTATGAAGCACCTCATAAAGGATTTCAAAGAAATTATATAAAGATAAAAAAATTTAACAAAAGATTTTTGAGTAAAATATTAAAAGAAAAGTTAATTCCTAATGTAATAAACGGTATTAAAATGCCAGAGAAACATCTTGCCCTCCTGCAGGAAGTTTATAAAGAAAATTTTTTCAAAATTCCGAATAAGGATAACGCAAAGGCTAATAGAAGATATTAGGGATGAGGAACAACAAATGTTAATAATTCGGAATGAACACAAACGCGCCCATAGAAATTTTGAGGACAATAGAAATTTTGGAAAAATACTATTTCCCTAGCATGGCAAAACTAATCAAAAATTTTATTAAATCTTGTGAAATTTGTAACAAAAATAAATACGATAGACACCCCCCAAAACCCGAATTGCAACCCACACCGGTTCCTTCATATCCAACTGAAATACTGCACATCGACATAATGGCGAAAAATTTTCTAAGTACGCAAAATTTTTTCGCATTAAGAATAAGTCCGTTCTGCATATTAGGGATAAAATGATCAAATTACTTCACTTCTTTTCTGTTCCTAAAACTCTTGTCATGGACAATGAGGTCAGTTTTATAAGTCCGATTGTACTGAATTATATTGAAGGTCTAGGAATTGAAACGTATGTTGCACCTCCACAGAAAAGTGAGGTTAATGGTGCTATAGAAAAGGTTCATTCTACCATTATAGAAATGGCTAGATGCCTTCGTCAGAAATACACCGATTTTTCTACGAAAGAATTAATTAATATAACTGTAGATAGATACAACAACACCATACACTCCGTTACAAAGAAGAAACCAGTTGACGTGTTTTTTAGAAGAACAGAAAGACTTAATTATCAAAGTTTAGTAGACTATAGACAAATTGTTAATAACGATTTGAAGCATGAAATTGAAAGGAATCAAAAAATTCAACTTTACAGACAAAACGCAAAAAAACAGAAGCCAAAAACATATAACCAGGGTGATGTTGTATATAAAAAAAATAAACGGATTACAGGAAAGGATAAGCCTTTGTTTGTAAAACAAACCGTTCAAAAAGACAACAACGTGTCAATAACAACAATAGAAAATAGAAAAGTTCATAAATCCCACTTAAAAAATTAAACAAAAAACATATATTTTCAGAATTATATTCCGTTGGACAAATGCAATTGTGAATGTTTACGAGTACAATAGCACGTTGATTAGCATTAAGCAAGGAATTGGGAAAATTAGTGATGGAAACTATAGAATAATTCATATAAAACAATATGAACAAGCAGTCAAGGATCTTAAATTAGTTGTTCAAAACGAGGAAAGAAATACTGGGATGCTGGGATTGTAAATGCAACATTTGATTGATAAAATTGAAAATCTGCTAGATCAACTCCGTATTAAAAATCCATCAAAGGGTAAACGATCTATAAATTGGATTGGGTCTGCTTGGAAATGGTTAGCCGGAAATCCCGATGCAACTGACTGGGATACGATTCTTCAGACAACCAATGAAATTACTAAAAACAATAATAAATAATACACTATTAATGAATTTTTAATTAAAACAACAAACAACTTGATAGATGATTATAATAGAGTAGTACCTGAAGCGGTCATGGGTGGAAGATCACAAGCTCTCTTTAACAAGATTGGACTAATAAAGGATGAAATAGAACAAATTGTAATGGCATGTCAACTAGCTAAAAGAGGTATAGTTCATGCAGAAATATTAAATAAGGCCGAAACACTTCCATATAACAATGAAATACAAGCTCTTCAATTTGCAGAACCGTCAATGGTAGTTAAGGGATCACTTCTTCTGTATATAATTTCTCTCCCACAAACACAGGACATACTTTTTAATAACATAGTCATACGATCAACCGTCAAGCATAATAAAAATTTGTAATCTACTGGTATCTCAAACGGATAATGGAATCAGAGGAGATTGTTCGAAAATAGATGATATAACAATCTGCAAACAAAATCAAGTCGAAAAATTGAGCTCTGATCATTGCATAGTTAGAATAATGAATGGCGAAGAAGCTGTTTGCCAATATCAGATAAAAAAACAACAAATTGTCGAACTGATACTAGAAGGAACATTTTTTTTTAACAAATTACAATGGAACTTTACAATTTGGAAATAATTCGCAACTTTTGAATGGTAACTTTATCATACATTTTTTTTAATGAAACAATACATTTGAATAAGTTCATTTATTCAAACTGGGAGACCACATCATTCCAAGCTCTTCCACCAATACTACAAAGTAATATTAAATGATGAAATTAAGCTTGACTTACAATACCTCCATCACCTTCATTTAAGTAACATTAAAAGCATAGAAGATATCTCATATAAAGGCATAGTTTCCATTGGCACTAACTACAAAATTCTTTTTATAGGATTCGCCTTAGTACTTGTGATTCTGATATATTCAAAAATTAAAACTACTAAGAGAACATTACAAGTTCCAGAAATTTTTTCTTTTCCAGAAATTAAGATAAATTATCCATGAACCTAATCTTGTGTTATCGACGAGACGCCGATACTTAAGAAAGGGGGAGTTAATACATTTCATACCAATGGAATAATAAACAAGACATTCATTTACTCACCAAAAGTTACAGCGTAACACACCCAATAACTTATATGTCTGCAAAGAGGCATTTATAAAAATATAAAGTGAAGAAAAGGAAAATTACCAACTTGCATCAGTTAAACACACCTATACATATGCATAGATATTTACACACAAAAAAAAAAATAATTAAAGGATAATTGATTGGTCAGATAAAATTAATTATACTCTATAACTACGTAAGTATAAGGTACATTTATATGCCGACTTACTGATGCCGCTAATGACATGATAGCCACGAACGTTCTGGCTGACGACGGAATGTTGGTTGTAAACGCTGTCTTGCGACGGAAAAGTTTAAGCTGATGCTGGTGGGCTGTAATATCTGTGGAGAATTCAGCAGGTGAATTTATATTTCCCCGGCAGGGATGATACTGTGCAGGTAAGTAGGATGTAGGCAGGTGAGTGTTGTGTAGCAGGTAAGTATGAAGATAACAGGTAAGATGATGGAGAGAGCTTTTTCCTCTTCTCACTCCTTATTTTAGCAACTTTGAGCGGAACACACAATAGGCACTGTTAATGAAGTCCGTCTTCAATGTTTTTTTGATTTACTTAACTTATGCTTTAGTTTAAGTAATTATAATATACAATCTTCATTTCGTTTAATAGTCTTATTTCATTGATTGTATGTTATTACATTTTATTTTAGGTAAATATAATTTAAATTTTTGTTTTCGTTGATTAACAAATTTTTAGTTCTTTCATTTATTTAATTGACTCTTTTAGTTTTTATATATAGTATATAGCCAAAGTCTGCTATTCAGAAGAATTAAACTTTCACTTCTCACATCTTAACAGACATTCTTATGTGAAAAAAGAAATATACTTTAACCACGTGTGTGGTCACTAATTTTTTTGTTTTAAAAAAAATGTTTGTAAAATTTTATTTCACCGCACACATGTCTTTAGTGATCAACGCCCAAAGTAAGAAGAGAATGTATATCAATTCTACAATCACCACAACGATGCGTGAGTATTGCCACCCCTTTTGTTTTCTCTGCATAATGCGTGAACTGTCAGTTGGCGTCCCTACGCGTCGATCGCTGATTGGTCAATTTAGGCTGCGTCATGCCAATGGCAGTATAAAATACGAAGTTGCCCGATTCCCACTGCAGGAATGGCTCTTGCATGGTTGTATTCCCCTTACCTTTGAGTTTCACAACCAAGGTGTGCCCACCAGTGGTGAATATAAAGAAAAATCCGTAACAAACCTGCTTCGTATCTAGGTAACTAAGATAGAATAGGCAGGATTTTTGGTAGCGCCCACTGTAGTAAAAGTAAAACGTGTGGCACGACTCTGGGATAAAAGTCTCATCATGCTCTATTGCTTGAGCTAACCGGGTGACTCTGATTCCTGACCTAGGCAATTATGGACGTATGTCGGAGGCGTGGTATTTGCCGATGGCATTACCCCTCAAGTCCTCTAATTCGTACAAGGCGTTCCCTATTTTCTTACGAACTCGACACTTGATGAACCTAGGAGTGAATTTCGCGTTTATGCCTTTCTTAAAATCACTTAGGGCGTGATTCCTCTTAAACACTTCTTGACCTTCTACATAATTTGTTAGCTTTGCCCTAGTGTTGTAGGCTTTACAGGCTTTTTCATGAGCGAGTTCCAGTTTATGCCTTATCTTCTCCCGAATGTGTTGGAGTTTGTCAGAGTGTTGAACGCGAGTGTCATCTGACATGAGGTAGAGGTTCTCTAATAATCTATACGAGGATCCGTGGAGGATAATGTTTTGCCCGAAAGTGGCGAAATAGGGCGTGCAGTGAGTAGCTGTGTGATAGTCACTGCGCAGAATTTGTAAAACTTTAGGAATGCATCTATCCCAATTTGTATGATCAGTGTCACTTTTGACGAAATAACGAATTTTAGAAATGATTTCTCTGTTTGCTCTTTCAGAAACGTTTGCCTGTGGTGAATACAGACCAGTGGTTGAGTGAGTGATACCGTATAAGGCTAAAAATTCAGAAAAATCTTTAGAGGAAAATTGTTTAGCATTATCACTATGAATGTATTGAGACACGCCATATGTGCAGAATAGGTCGTTTTGAAAGAAATCTATTACATTGCTAGAAGTAGCTGATCTCATAGGCTTTAGAAAAAGGAATTTTGTTAAGTAATCAATCACTATGAAAAGTTGGCAGTTCTTCGCTTTAGAGGAAGGATATGGACCTAGGAAGTCGCAATATAACCTTTGGAATGGCCTGGTAGTTAGAATTTGGTTTCCTATAGGAGGGCGTAAGATTTGATTTGAGTGTTTGATGAATTTGCAATCATCACAAAAACTGGTATAAGCCGTGACATCTTTTACCATCTGAGGCCAGAAATATTTTTGACGTATGCGAAAAAGGATTTTGTTAAAGCCACTTGCTTCATGAACGAATTTTACAATGTTTGCCGTTAAGGCTTTAGGTAACCATAATCTCCATAGGCTTTCTTCTGCAACGTCATCGTTTCTAAATTTAACGCGTTTGTAGGTTAAATGATCGGCTACTTGCAGATCTGGTAAAAAGTCCTTATTTTGGCTGATTTCCTGTCTAATTTTTGTATATTCAGGCCAGTTAAACTCAGGAGACTCAAGGTT
Source organism: Thelaira solivaga (assembly GCA_947397855.1). Classification (NCBI taxonomy): domain Eukaryota; kingdom Metazoa; phylum Arthropoda; class Insecta; order Diptera; family Tachinidae; genus Thelaira; species Thelaira solivaga. The sequence goes on from OX377615.1 coordinate 2,321,449, forward strand.
GACTTCGCAAAGATTTAGGTTCATTTCGTCTACGTCCAGCCTAGATAGGGCGTCTGGGACCACGTTCAGAGAACCCTTGGGGTACTCGATGGTAAATACGAAGTTTTGGAGTTTTAAGCTCCATCTGGCTAACCTGCCATGAAGGTGCTTTTGACTCATGAGCCAGCGTAGAAATCTTTTCAGGATCAACTTTTAGTGAGCCTCCTCCGATTCTATAGCTAAGATATTTAATCTCACATTGGTAAAATTTGATTTTACTCACGTTAATGGTCAGGCGACTTCAGACAATAATTGAATATGACTCTCAAAGTCTGGGCTACATACCAGCAGGTCATCTAAATAAATAAAAACATTGTCACAAAGTCTAGAAGGAATGACTTTGTCCATCAAGCGACTCATTATCTGGGGACCATTACATAGGCCAAAAGGCATTACTTTATATTGATATAAAGCTCGGCCGGGTACGGCAAAAGCAGTCTTTTCTCGGGAGCTTTTGGATAATTTAATTTGAAAAAATGCGTCTTTTAAGTCAATTCCACTGATGAAATGGGTCTCTTTAAGACGACTTAGAAGACCCTTAATGTGAGGCAACGGATAGGAGTCCTTTTTTGCGAGCTCATTTAGCTTCCAATAATCTCAGCAAAGTCTTATTTTGCCTGGCTTACGCACTGTGGCAATAGGGCTACACCATGGAGAGTTTGATTCCTCTATTACTCCTAAGGATAGTAATCTGTCAAGTTCCAAACAATCGATTGAAGGAATAATCTGAGGTGCGAGAGCGTATGCTCGTATGAAATCAACACCCAGATAGGCTGTTTGAGCTAGAGATGGAACAATAAAAAAAAAACAATAGTTTTTGTAATGCTAGCCTATAACCTTTTCTTTGTTTATAACGAAATCTGCATTTTTCTATTTGTGGAGATACTCTAAACTTGCGATTTTTGTTAGCAGATGTATTGATATGTCGTGACTGGTATGAATTAGGTACGTCAGGCATGGTTGAGGAACCGGAAAGCAAAGCCTCCTGTGGGGGTATACTTTCAGGGTTCATAGCACACTCGGGGCTTAGTTTTTGGAACGAGGGTCCCCGGTTGCCCGCTCGCTCCGATTTCTGTTTAACGTATGTGGGTTTTTACACATTGGAGTTGTGAATCCTCTTTGTCCACACTTAAAACAGAATAAGGATCGAGTGTCTTCGAGACAGTAAATGTAGCTGTGACCTAGCTTGAGGCAGTTCCAGCAAAGAATTTTAGAATAGTCAGGTTTATAATTTATTTTTGTAAGCTTGGAAGCTTCTAATTGTGGATCACGCTCCAATTCTGAGTCATCATCTTGAGTAGAATCAACTTCCGAATCAAGAGACAGTTCATCAGCTTGTCGCGATCTATTTACATTGGGTTTGCCAATGTTACATGCTTTGAGAGATGTTTTAGCCTCCCTCAATAAGTTTCGTTAAGTGTCCAAGGTATCTGCTTGACTAACAAATGTCATGTTCAATAATTCAGGTCTAATATTCTTTCTTACGATCTTAATTAGAGCTGCATCAGCCATGGGAGTAGCTAGTCTCATATTCATTTTTACTATTGACGAGTGAAATTCATCATAACTTTCCCTGGGAAACTGTTTGCGATTAGAAATTTTCAAACAAGATGTCCATGTCAGTTTCCAATGTACCAAATTGATTAGTTATTGCTCGTTTTAATTCATGGTACGTTACCCTTGGGTTTTATCTTATGTACAACCAGAACCAATTTTCGGCTTTGTCTTTTAAGAAAATATGGAAAATTGCCATCAAGTGGTTCAATGGACATTGGCTTCTGACTGTAAGTGTGTCTATTTTGAAAAGGAAATCGTGAACATCTTCTTCACCGCTGAACAAAATGTTCCAGTCCTTAATTTGGTTGAAAAAGTGTTGGAAAAACCGTAATTCGCATTAGAATTATTATTGGAAACTAGGTTAGGAGATACTATAGAAGCATTATTAGCCCTTTCGTTATTTAGTTCCCCTCTCAAACTGTTGATCTCTTATCTAAACTGTTCTTGAGTACTCCTAGTGCTATCTCGGATATACGCGAGTAATGACTCCAAGACGTTTGAATCAGCGGAAGGTCTCTCTTGGGGAGATGGTGAACCATTTCCTCTGGTGGCCATATCTAACTCTATATCAGGTAGATTATTAGAGATATTTGTGACGGACTTTTCTATAGCTATGGGAGAGTTAGGGACTGGCGAGGTTCTTATGGCCCTTAAACTGGTGCTAGAATCGGTATCCCCTGATCTTACAGTGCTGTGTGATCCCTGTGCTCTGGCAGTGCCACCGCGTCCTCGACTGGGTCTAGACGAATTTAGATCGGGGTCACGAGATAGCGGTCTTGATTGAGCGTTGGTTGACCGAGTATTTGGCTTGTGCATAGCGCACACGCCAGTCAATAGCTAATAGCGACTACGATCTACTGACAGTGAAAACTGTTCGAACAATGTCGAAAGTATACAATGGCAAGTCTGCAGTTCTCAACAAAGAAGTGAGTGGTAAACAAATTTTTAATAAAAAAAATATGTTTCAAGAAAGAAAAATTTTCTTTCTTCGGCATATACACAAAAAAAAAATTGTTTTTTTTATATATTTATAAGTTAGACGATAGTTAAAAAAAATTAACTACAAATAGAAAAAGAGGTATTCTTTGCCATTTGGTTACTGGAAAAAAAATAATAAGTTTTCTCTTCTTCTGGATATGGTGAAGAAAAAAAAATCGCAGTGTGTGCAGATGTGTTTACAATGTCAAAGTATATAAAACATTGGAATGCTGAGCAGAGCAGGCAAGCCATGCAATGGACATAAGTTGCAAGTATATATATATAAAGAAAAGAAGCTATTCAATACGATGTGATTATCTGTTACTGCCAAATCGGTTTTGTTTTAAGCACAAAGCGATGACTCAGTTTAAATACAAGAATAATCACTTAGTAAGATGTTTTATATTTAAAAGTCTACTCGAGGTTGATCCTCCCCGCAACAATATCTGCCGATATGGACTGAGGCGGAACACCCACGACCATTTATTTATACACATATGTATAAAAAAAATTTACAGTCACCCGATCCTCTACCGCAACGATGAACACTCAGCTCGGTGCTGTTGGTCACGACGCCACGTATATTGTTCACGATTGCGTTACTGTACGTACAAAAAGAAATAAAGTTAGGAACTACTTTACGTTACGGAGAAATATAATTAACAACTACGGTACTTTACGGAAATTTTAAGTTTACGTTTACGTTACTTTACGGAAAGTTTATAATTGACGTTTACGTTACATCAACGAGAAAAAGTAAAGTAACCGTTTACGATACAATACTGCAATGAAAAAATTTAAATTCAATAATTGAGGCAAAATACAACAGCAAGAGATTACTGTTACTGAAATTGGAAAATTTATGTTAAAATATTGTATTTGTAGGTTAATTATAATTGAAAAATATCAAACTATGCTTTACTTAAGAGAAGGAATATATCTTAAGTAATGATTTACGTTGCATTACGATAACGTTAACCCGCTTAATGATATAAAAAAAATTAATAAAATTTATGATTTCTTTTTCGTTGGGCGCCATATATGTTACGGCGACCACGTTACATTTCTAAAAATATGTTAAAAATATGCTTCTTCTCCTTTTACGTTGGGCGCCATATATGTTACGCACGCCTTATTATACATACTAGGTTAAGGAAAAACAAACTTACTTTCAACGGACAGAGATGGCTACAGGTGGTGTTCCCGGCTGCTTCTCAGGAGTAGATTCACTGACCAATTTGATTTCCCCGCGCGTGAACATAAAACAGCCTCTCCATGTAGAGGCTGTAAAAATAATTATATATTTTGCAACTATTGCTGGTTCATGCCCACTGCATGGCCCGGCCAACCACCTAAGTAGCAAACCCTAATCCATCCTGACTCATGCTCAGCAAACCAAACGAAAGTAGTTTAAATCATACAATTCATGTGATTTATTTAAGATTTATACGAAATAACAAAATAATTAAAGGTATTTAATAAGCTCTTGGGCTATGTATATATATTTCTCTATAAAGGGTGTTTTTTATAGACGTATATAACTTTAAATTGCAATAAAACAAATAGATTATTCGATTGACATGAATTTTATTGATCCGAAAGATAATCTTGTGGCATTACATTTTAAATATGATTTCTGGCATATGACCGTCACGGCTGGCTCGGATGTAGTCCAATCTAGACGTCCAATTTTCGATGACTTTTTTTTAACTTTTGTGGCCGTATATCGGCAATAACACGGCGAATGTTGTCTTCCAAATGGTTAAGCGTTTGTGGCTTATCCGCATAGACCAATGACTTTACATAGTCCCACAGAAAGTAGTCTAGCGGTGTTAAATCACAAGATCTTGGACAGCGACATGGTGCGCCATCTTGTTGGAACCACAGCTCCTGGACATCATGGTTGTTCAATTCAGGAATGAAAAAGTTAGTAATCATGGCTCTATACCGATCACCATTGACTGTAACCTTCTGGCCATCATCGTTTTTGAAAAAGTACGTACCAATGATTCCACCAGCCCATAAAGCGCACCAAACAGTCAGTTTTTCTGGATGTAACGGTGTTTCGACATACACTTGAGGATTAGCTTCACTCCAAATGTGGCGGTTTTGTTTGTTGACGTAGCCATTCAACCAGAAGTGCGCTTCATCGCTAAACAAAATTCGCTTATGAAAATCGGGAACAACGGTAATCTCGTTTTGAACCCATTCGACGAGTTCGATTTTGTAATCACGCAAACCAAGATCCTTCCGCAAAATCTTCTATAAAGTGGATCGACACAGATCCAATTACTGTGCTCGATGGCGGATAGACTCATTCGGGTCTTCTTCAATGCTATGCTCTACAGCAGCAATAGCTTCTTCTGTACGCACCGTACGGCGTCTCTGGGGATGCGAGTTATCAATAAGAGTAAACGTGGTGCGAAAACGTTCCATGGTTAATCGAATTAACTTCTCTGATGGACGATTTTGTTGAAAATAAAATGGACGTAGTGCGCGATATGTATTCCGCACAGAACCATTATTTTCGAAATAAAATTCCACTATTTGCAAGCGTTGTTCAGGCGTGAGTCTATTCATGATAATTTGACAAACCAAACTGAGAATAAATCACTTGACAGCTTGTAAATCGGTCGCTATCTTGAACAGTAATGCCAAGTTAATGTTCTATACGTCTATAAAAACACCCTTTATATATATAAAAATATACAAAAGAAAGTTTTATAAGATTTAAAAACTTAAGTCAATATTTATGCGAATGTATGTGCACCTTGCATGTGCTTTAATAATTTCAATAAAAGAATTAAGAGTTTTTCTCTTTTATAAGATCAGTGACTGGTTATGCATATATACATATATATATGTCTGCAAGTGGGCATTTATGTAAATATAAAGTAAAGAAAAAGAAAATTACAAAAAAACTTGCGTCAGTTATGCACACACATACATATGCATAGATATTTACACAAAAAAAAAAAAATAAGGGATAATTGATTGGTCAGATAAAATTAATTATACTCTATAACTACGTAAGTATAAGGTACCTTTATATGCCGACTTACTGATGCCGCTGATGACATGATAGCCACGAACGTTCTGGCTGACGACGGAATGTTGGTTGTAAACGCTGTCTTGCGACGGAAAAGTTTAAGCTGATGCTGGTGGGCTGTAATATCTGTGGAGAATTTATATTTCCCCGGCAGGGATGATACTGTGCAGGTAAGTAGGATGTAGGCAGGTGAGTGTTGTGTAGCAGGTAAGTATGAAGATAACAGGTAAGATGATGGAGAGAGCTTTTTCCTCTTCTCACTCCTTATTTTAGCAACTTTGAGCGGAACACACAATAGGCACTGTTAATGAAGTCCGTCTTCAATGTTTTTTTGATTTACTTAACTTATGCTTTAGTTTAAGTAATTATAATATACAATCTTCATTTCGTTTAATAGTCTTATTTCATTGATTGTATGTTATTACATTTTATTTTAGGTAAATATAATTTAAATTTTTGTTTTCGTTGATTAACAAATTTTTAGTTCTTTCATTTATTTAATTGACTCTTTTAGTTTTTATATATAGTATATAGCCAAAGTCTGCTATTCAGAAGAATTAAACTTTCACTTCTCACATCTTAACAGACATTCTTATGTGAAAAAAGAAATATACTTTAACCACGTGTGTGGTCACTAATTTTTTTGTTTTAAAAAAAATGTTTGTAAAATTTTATTTCACCGCACACATGTCTTTAGTGATCAACGCCCAAAGTAAGAAGAGAATGTATATCAATTCTACAATCACCACAACGATGCGTGAGTATTGCCACCCCTTTTGTTTTCTCTGCATAATGCGTGAACTGTCAGTTGGCGTCCCTACGCGTCGATCGCTGATTGGTCAATTTAGGCTGCGTCATGCCAATGGCAGTATAAAATACGAAGTTGCCCGATTCCCACTGCAGGAATGGCTCTTGCATGGTTGTATTCCAATTACCTTTGAGTTTCACAACCAGGGTGTGCCCACCTGTGGTGAATATAAAAGAAAAATCCTTAACAATATAACAAGGGCTCGAATCGTTACATCCGTGAACGTATTAGCAATCGTACGAAAATAAATTACGTGCTACGATAATCGTATGAACTGAATGGTATTACCACATACGATTATAAACTTAACGGAATTATTTTCTTTATTCACAGCAAGGCGAATTCATTTAATTAACAATAGTTGTAAATCTTTAAAAAACTTAAAATTAAATCAATGAAATAATTGTATTTTTTTAATCATTACCAATTTAAATTGGTTTTTTTTTTAGAAAAAGGTACATTCTTATGTACGAGTATGTAAAGGGTGTTTTTTATAGACGTATAGAACTTTAAGTTGGCATTACTGTTTAAGATGGCGACCGATTTAACAACTGTCAAGTGATTTATTCTCAGTTTGGTTTGGCAATTCATCATGAATAAACCCACGCCTGAACAACGCTTGCAATGGGCCCAAACGAGATTGCTGTTGTTCCCGATTTTCATAAGCGAATTTTGTTTATCGATGAAGCGCACTTCTGGTTGAATGGCTACGTCAACAAACAAAACTGTTGCATTTGGAGTGAAGCTAATCCTCAAGTGTATGTCGAAACACCATTACATCCAGAAAAACTGACTGTTTGATGCGCTTTATGGGCTGGTGGAATCATTGGTACGTACTTTTTCAAAAATGATGATGGCCAGAAGGTTACAGTCAATGGTGATCGGTATAGAGCCATGATTACTAACTTTTTCATTCCTGAATTGAACAACCATGATGTCCAGGAGCTGTGGTTCCAACAAGATGGCGCACCATGTCACACTGCTCGTGCCACAATCGATTTATTGAAAGACACGTTTGGTGACCACCTAATTTCACGATTTGGACATGTGAATTGGCCTCCAAGATCTTGTGATTTAACACCGCTAGACTACTTTCTGTGGGACTATGTAAAGTCATTGGTCTATGCGGATAAGCCACAAACGCTTAACCATTTGGAAGACAACATTCGCCGTGTTATTGCCGATATACGCCCAGAAATGTTGGAAAAAGTCATCGAAAATTGGACGTCCAGATTAGACTACATCCGAGCCAGCCGTGGCGTTCATATGGCAGAAATCATATTTAAAATGTAATGCCACAGATTATCTTTCGGATAAATAAAATTCATGTCAATCGAATAATCCATCGTTGTTTTATTACAATTTAAAGTTCTATACGTCTATAAAAAACACCCTTTATATCAAATTTATATTAATTAATAGGTACTTCAGTTACATACATATATGGATATGAATATATTTCGCTTTTTTATTGCAGTTCTACTACAGGTGAGCATTTCAGTATCTAAACTTCTGTCGCTAGAAATTTCAGGTTCATGTTGAATATCTAAACTTTAATTATTACAAATGCCGAAATTGATTTGTTGTTTTTAACAGTTGCTTCGAGTCCGACTGCCTCACTTAAGAGCTCCTTATTTAACGTCAAAATTTTTTCCTCACAAAGACATCCACCAGTTTGTTTTTTTGACAAATTCATTAAATGAGAGTTTTTTGAATGTTATTTTTGGTCAGCATAATCCTGCACCACAGAAGCATCGATAAGTGTATTTTTAAGAAAAATAAATGCAATTATGGTGAGTGTTATGAATTAAGAGGCTTTGCAAGATCATGCCACAGGCAGTTGGAGGTGGCTTTCTCTTGAGCGCAATTTGGCAACAAGTTTTTGTTTCCAAGTTTTGGTATTCATTCATAAGCTCTGCCATTACCTTCTTTTGTTTAGGGTTACGTTTATTGTAGTTAGTCCTAAATAATTACAGCATTAGAAAACAATTTTTAGTTCAAGAAAATTGCAAGAAACTTAATTTTTTTTTTATATTAAAACAATTTTTATATGCTTTCGAAAGCAATTTAGTTAACGGATGATAGTTCGTAAAAATAATACGTTCAATCTTACGATCACGTGTGTTATAATTTGAATTATTGTGAATTGTTGTAGGTTTTCGTATGTTATAATTTCAAAATCACATTTTTACGTGACGAGTTGTACGCGTACGGATGTAACGATTCGAGCCAAGATTTCATTTTCGGAACAAGAACAAACTGCACTAAATTTCATATTTATATAATAAATAACATTTATAATTTTTTTGTGTATGTATTTCCATCCCTTTAAAATAATTTTTCTTTATTTTAATGTGTGTAATTTAATTTAATTTTTTCATCAAAATGTCAAATTTTCTTGTGTAGTGTATTTTTTTGATGTATTAATAACAAAACCACAGTTGTATGGCTAAGTACACCAGGATTTTGACTAGATTTTCTCAAAATCAAACTGGATTTAGTTTTGTATGAGAAATCCAGTCAAAATGAACTAGATTTCGGTCAAAATCTCGTATGTACTAGATTTGGCTTCAGTGTAAACGGCCTATTAGAGATTTTGCTTAGCTAAAGTGTACTATTTTCGCCGTAGCTAATTTTCTATCATTAAGGCCTCGTTATGCGAACGTTGAAATGTAGAAATGTAGGAATGTAGAAATGTAAATATGTAGAGCTCAAGTATAGAAACGTAGAAACGTATCATGTGTTTTTTATAGTAAAAAAATTTCAAATAAACAACAAAACAGCCGTTTGAAACATTGATGGGCGTATTATGTCCACATTATCTGTATTTTTTTTGGAAAAAGTACCAAAATGCTTCTGGTGGTACCAACAATTTGATTTATATTTATAAACAATAACTTAATATCTGCTTAATATATTAAAATTAAATTAAATTATTTTAAAGTTTTAGTAGTATGAATTTGTCTTATGTCAATTTCATATATACATACTACATATATACATACTACATAAAGAGTGATTTTTTTGCTATTATCTTTTTGGCAACACTAGTTTTGACAGCTCACGCACGTTTTGTATCTTGTGTTACTGTCAAACATCTTCAGTTTGGTCTATAATTTAATCATGAATCGTCTTACAAACGAACAACGCTTGCAAATTATTGAATTTTATTACCAAAATGCGTGCTCTGTTAAGAAAGTTCATCGCGCGCTTCTTCCATTTTATGGTCAGTTTAATCGACCTACTGAGGCTTCTATTCGGGCTATTGTAACAAAATTTCGCACCAAATTTACATTGTTGGACATTAAACCACCAACACGCTTACGTAGAGTGCGAACTGAAGAAAATATCGCAGCCGTATCGGCCAGTGTTGGTGATGACCGTGAATTATCGATTCGGCGCCGTTCGCAGCAATTGGGCCTCTGTTACTCCACTACGTGGAAAATTTTGCGGAAGGATTTGGGTTTGAAGCCTTATAAGATACAACTGGTGCAAGAATTGAAGCCAAACGACCTACCACAACGCCAAATTTTTGGTGAATGGGCTCTTGAAAAGTTAGATGAAGATCCACTTTTTTATCGAAGAATTGTGTTCAGCGACGAGGCTCATTTCTGGTTGAATGGATACGTGAACAAGCAAAACTGCCGTATTTGGAGTGAAGAGCAGCCAGAAGCATTGCAAGAGCTACCAATGCATCCACAAAAAACAACCGTTTGGTGCGGATTATGGGCTGGCGGCATCATTGGGCCGTATTTCTTCAAAGATGATGCGAATCACAACGTTACTGTGAATGGTGAGCGCTACCGTGCGATGATAACAAACTTTTTTTTGCCCAAAATGGAAGAGCTTGACTTGCATGACATGTGGTTTCAACAAGACGGTGCCACATGCCACACAGCACGCGAAACAATGGACCAATTGAGAGGCGAGTTCGGTGAACAGTTTATTTCACGCTTGGGACCAGTCAATTGGCCGCCCAGATCGTGCGATTTAACGCCTCTAGACTATTTTTTGTGGGGCTATGTTAAGGCTAATGTCTATAGGGACAAGCCCGCTTCGATTGACGCACTGGAAGCCAACATTGCCAACATTATTCGTGAGATACCGGCCGAAATGTTGGAAAGAGTATGCCAAAATTGGACTAAGCGGATGGACCATTTGAGGCGCAGCCGCGGCCAACATTTGCATGAAATAATCTTCAAACATTAAATTATATCGACCCAACTATCGATCCAAATAAATATTTCATGCATTTTTCTGAATTTTATGCGTTTTTTTTTTTTTTAATTTCCGATAATTCTTATAATATCACCTTTTATATACATACTACATATATACATGCATTACATTTGTATTAAAATATACAAAATGACTGCATATGTGTACTTTACGTACATATATACATATATAGAAGTGCTAAAAAATATTTTATATGTATAAATATATGTAGTATGGTATATTTGTTATTCTTATTATTAATATCTAAAATAATTTTTTGAACACTTGTATGTACGTATGCACATGCGTTCAAAATATGTGGTTCTTTTATTATTTTTACTACAAATGTTGGTAAATATATATGTTTTATATATATTAGCATTAAATTCTTCTTTAATTTTCTATTTATATATATAAATTAAACATTTCAAATAGTTCTTATATAAAAAATGTACCATATAAAAGGGCTAAAATGTGCCACACTTCCATCAATACGCATACATCCCATCACTGGCTACATTTTGTTACGTAAAATTCTAAATTCAACAGATTGCTACGTTACATGTGCATTACATTTCAGTCAGCTAAGCATTTGCATTGCTTTCCATATACCAGAAACGATCAGCTGACTTCTACATTTTTATATTTCTACATTTCAACGTTCGCATAACTCGGCCTTTACTCCCTTCCTTTTTTACCATTTGATTAACTGTTGTTGAAAAGATTATTTTTATTTTTTGATATTGTATATTTGTGATGCCATAAGATATAATTTGTTCTCTTTAAAATGAAAATTTTTTAAGCTAAATATTTACTTTAAAAATGCGTGAAAAGTAAAAAAAATTATCACAGATGATAGAAAACTGAATTCGAAGAAGAAAATATTATACATATTTCTTGGGGAAAGTCGTATTTTCCGAGTTATGACCCTCCAAATTTTTATAGGTTCAATAAAAAATTTCTGATTTTTCACAAAAAATAATGCATATGATAAAAAATTTAATTATGACAAGAAAAAATTAAGTACGATTTTTCATTAAAACCTATATTTTCTGAGTTATGGGTCTTTGAAATTTTTAATTTGCCGTGAGTGGCCAAATTAAATGTAACCCTTATTAATTATATTTTATAGCTTTTAATAATAACTATTTGTATTTTTGCAAACATGAATTTTAATTGTAATAAAGTGTATAAATTTTTATGATATTTTTTCATAATAATTTTTAAGTGATGGCATCACTCAAGAATTTATTTATTTTGTAAACAATGAATGTCATTGTTGTGGTTTATGCTTCTACATGATTCTTTACAAGCTTAATTGGTTATATATGTAAACTTAAAACTAAGAAATAAAGTTTTGTCAGAAATTAACAATGCTCATTTTTACCTTTTGACTATTGCTAGTCCGCTTGAGACTAAGTTCCGTTAAAAATATATTTTTTTAATTAGATTTCATATAAAATTAATCAAACGGAGGTATTTATGACAAAAACTTAAGTTTGAAAAAACAAGCCATTTCATTTATTATTATTATATATGGTAATTATATATATTTTTATAGCATTTATATAGTATTAACATTTTTAGCGTCCAAGAAATTTCGTTGCTAAAAATTAGTAAATTTTAGGAGAAATGAATGCTTATTTGGTGTTAAAGAATACAAAATTAATATATTTTAGCGAAGAAAACAAACGCTAAAATTGCGCCGATATCAATTTTTTACAGAAAGCGAAATATAGCATTACGTTACAGAATTCCATTTGTAGCTAAAAATTGCTAAATTGACTTTTTAGCGATGGAAATTTAGCTTTAGCACTTACAGAATAAGGCTGCAGGTGTGTAAAGGGAAGAGCGATGAAATATTTTAAGTACAGGTTGTTTTACAATGGGGAAAAAAAACTTGATATTTTATTACCAGTGTTTACAATATTTCTTTGCCCTTTTTCCAGCTAAACAATTTTATATTATAAAATTTTCTTAACCTAAGCTAAAAGTAAATAAAATTTTAATTTTTGTAAAACTCTTTTTGACCGTGCTCGGCAAAAAAGTAGCTTGTTTTGATTACGATAGCTAGTTTGCTATCGAATGATGTTTACTAATATTATACTCGATCGAAGACTCGCTATTGAATGCTATCATCTCCAAAGACAATACATTTTACTCGATATCGAGTGCTATGATACTAATGAAAAATTTCGATCAATGTTACTTTATATCAAACGCGGTGCTGAGACATCTGATCATTTCTTATCACTCGAGTGCCTCTAGCACGGTATTTTTGAATGTATCTATTGAGATTAATTTAAAAAAAAAATAATTAACCGAAAGATCATAAAATAAATTTTAGGACAAAGAACGAAATTTTTTTGTGTTATTAATTCAAAAATTAAATTTAATATAATTAAATTTAATTTAATCTAATAATTTTCAAAAATTGCAGGTTATGGTATTGCAACCCCAAAAGGTTCCCCTTGGCGTGACAAAATTTCGTTGGCTATATTGGAGCTGCAGGAAAAAGGTGATATTCAGATATTATATGATAAATGGTGGAAGAATACTGGTGAGACATGTGTTAGAAAAAGCAACAATAAAAAATCTAAAGCTAATGCCCTAGGCTTAGATAATATTGGTATGATTTAAAATTTAAAAAAAGTAGAATACATAAACACAGCCAAAGCTAAATAATTTTTACAGGTGGAGTATTTGTAGTTTTAATAGTGGGCATTGGAGTTGCTATATGTGTGGCGATTTTTGAATTTTGGCAGCATTACAAATATCAAAGGCAGGAATTAGAAAATTTTTTAATTTATGATGAGGAAAAGCCTTTTACTTATTTTAATGAAGAGAAGGATCAAAAAGCTCTCCAGGAACAGGGGTATCCTTGTGAAAGACATCAATATGATTTTAAGCTAATGCAGCAACAACGTTCTTTATGGGTTGAAATGTTTGATGAATTTCTTTTTGCTTTACGATGTATGGACAGACGCCAAAGGCCGGCCCTTAAACGTCGTTGTTCGCAATGTCATTTGTTAAAGGCTGCAGCACTTAATTATGCAAATAAAAGTATAAATAAATAACTGAAATTGAATATTTACGGATGTATAGAGATATGTCTCTAATTCTAAAACATAAAAGTAAATAAAAAGTTTTAAATCTTATAAAATTATAATATGATTGCAACACGTTAATAAATTAAACCATTTATATAATAGTATTCTTACCAGCGTTGCCATTTTAGAGTTTTTAAGGCTCGATTTAGCTTTTCTTCTCTCCCACTTAGCCTCGAAATTTATGTTTTAACCTTAAACTTTTTTCCTAGCCTTTTTTTCGTTTTCAAAATAGCCTTAAAAAAACCTAAAATGATGTATATACAGGGTGGCCCAAATAAGACCAGCTGATGTGAAACACAAATAACTTTTTCATTTTTTAACATAATTTATTTTTTCTTTTTGCAGATTATAACTGAACTCTTGGAAATTTAAAATGAATATATACAGTCCACAACAACGCATTAAAATTATCGATTTTTATTATTCTTCTCAACGATCAATTGTTGTGACGCAGCGAAATTATCGCCTTTTTTTTAACGTAAGATCAGCGCCTCATCTTCCATGATTACAAGTTTTTTTTCGCCGTTTTGAGGAACTGGGTTCAGTTGCCGACCGTCCAGGAATAGGTGTTCATCGAAATATTCGTACTGAAGACAACGTGGAAGCTATGCAGCAGAGTGTTGCAAAAGATCCATCTGTCTCAACTCGTCGCCGCTCCGGCCAATTGGGTATACCCAGACCAACATTACAGAGAATTTTAAAGCTGGATCTTAAGATATATCCATACAAAGTTCAAATTGTGCAAGAGCTTCTACCGCAAGACCCCCAACAACGACTACAATACGCTCACTAGGTCTCATTTGGGCCACCCGTTATTAGTCCATCCAAATTTTTGCCAAATTGAATTTTTTTACGAAAGTAGCCCGTAAAAGCCGTCATTGAAAACTGTTGGCATAAAAACCCTGCTTATTTGTTTTGGAATATAGAAAAGAAGAATTTAGCGAAAATTTTGTTTTTTGCGCTTATCTCAGAAACGGCTGAACGAAAATTGCCTGGGACTGTATAACACGGATTTTCATATGCTGATTCCGATTTTCACACTTAAAACCTTCTACATCAACGTTTCCACAAAAATCAGGAAAAAATGACAGAGGAAATCTCTTTTTATTAAATGAAGGTTAGGCAAGGGGCCATGAATTGCCATGTAAAAGACAGCCCAATTCCCACTCTATCACATGGTGACTGCTTCATTAAAAAATATTAATCTATTCAAAATTTATAACGAAAAAATAAAATCGTACAGTACTACTGCTTGCTGCAAATTTTTTCTGTTTTTTCCAATAACTTTTGAATTGATTTAGATTTTTTCAATTGAAAACTTCATTAGGTGATAGATGAAGAATTTTGTTATCTTTTGCATGCCACCCTTGCCGCCTCCTACTCCGGCAACATATATACTATTCAAATTCATTTTATACCGCATTATTTTTATTGACAAATACCCATGTAGTCGATTACACGACAAACAGTTTTTTTTTTAACGCAAGCAAAAACAAATGCAAAAATTTTTCTGTTATATTATCATTTATTAAAATAAAAATCGTTTACCAATTTAATAAATAAATTGTTGTAATTGTATGACGAGTCAGTCATTTGTTTCTTATCGATTTATGCTTTTACTTTTTTATTAGGCACAAAATTGGAAGATTTAATCGCACACTGATGTTGTGCATGAATACCATGAATTGGCATGCAATGGCATTCAGCAACAATTTCCGTTTTGAAAAGTGTATCAGCTAATGCTGACGTGATCTGATTAACAGCCTTCTTTTGTTCCTGGGGCTTCAGTTGTTCAATATTTTGGGTAGCGAATACCCATCCTCCATTATCCAAAACAAAATCAATACCCATGTCATTATGGAATTGTAGCTTGGCACGTTTTTTAGCATCTTTTCCGTCGAGAGTTGCAACCAAACGGGAATTAAAACCTAATTCGGGGGAAAATTTTACATAAATAAATATTTTCATAGATTTAAAAAAATGAGAATTAGATGCAATGCATTTTATACCAATAATTTTTTCTGTAGGAACACCTTCCAAGGATAGATCCTTAACCGGGGTAATGACATGTAATAGAGCTGCATCAAATTGGGTTACTGCGCTAATCACGTGAGCACGTACGAATTTTAACTAAAATAAATTAAATTATAGACATTACACATATACATCGTATTTTCCATTTATATTTATTAATCTTGCTAACCATATTATCATATTCCAAGTTTTTACTGCGTACAGCAACAATACTCTTAGCAGCACCAGCCCGGAATGGATATTGTAGGGCTATACGGAAAGCTAATTCATCGGATTGGGGTACAATACTCTTAAAGAAACTTTCGAATAAGTCAAATATATCGAGAACTTTCTTTTCGGTTATCATTTGTGAAATGTTGGATTCAAATATGGGTTTTGGTCCATTAAGTTTAATGTCAGCCAAATTTCCTTGATAGAGATAGTTAAGCTTACCACTGTCGCTGGTCAAAATAGCAGGATAGCGTTGATTGGCACTATAGGCTACAATACTTATTTGAATATCTGTAAATCCACGAATTTTTAGGGTTTCACGGACCTCGGCAATGATAGGAGTAATAAAGTTTTGCATAAGGATTGTGGCAATATCAAAATCAACAACAAAAACAAGGTCTGCTTTGTTATTGGGTACTTTAACATTAAACTCTTCACCAACTTCACGTTCACCAGCTTTACCTGGACATTTAAGACAAACTTTGGGTAAAAATGTGAAAATATCTGCCAATTTTAAGGCTGAAGCATATGCTGTTGCTACAGTACATGCTGCCTGTTCTTTATCCTTTTCTGCAGCAGCCAATACATTTTGATCACATGCATTACGATATGGTTTGGCATCAATAAAGAAGAAACCAACTGCGACAGGTGAATCATAGTCAAATAGTTCACTACAAATATCAGTTCGTTCGATATTAGCTTCGTCGGCCTGTTTATCAGCTGTAACCGGATTACATTTACCCAAACCATAACCATTTATAAAAGTGCTAGCATCATTAGCAACATTGCCATCAATTTGAATAAAGTCATCATAGGGTTCGGCATTGCCGTTACCTAATAAACCACGAACTTTACTGGTGTAAAAGCCATCTATTTCAATATGACATATTTTGAGATCAGTAGTGCACATTATCTGAATGCCATATTCAGAGTTCATGTGAACAGTGTAGTATAAACGCCAGGAATGCATACCATTTTCATGCTGGGGATATTCGACAACGTTACCATTTAATTTCAATACACCAGCATCATTAATTTCCATAAATTGACCTTCACGATCAGTTAGGAAAATTGATTTCAACTTTCCACCATTGATTTGGGCAATAACAGTAAAATTATTATCAACAGAATCCTGTGCTAGAATGTATTTACAATTGGAAGTGAAATGAATATGTTGACCATCAATTGTGAAAACATGACGACCATCAACAATAAGACCTTTAAGATTGAAATTATTGAAGAACACCCAAGAGTTGACAATATTCTTCGTATGAGAGAACCAACTTTCCCAGTCTTCAGCAATTAAATAGTTTAGAATGCTGGAACGGAATGTGAAAAGCGCTGGTAGTTCTTCAAAAAAATCAGTAGGCACTAGGGTATTCAAAAACAGTTCAGCTAATGAGAAAGAACCAGTACTCACGTTGGAACCAGTGGGACCAGCCATTTCAATATTAGCCCAAACTGAACGTACTGCTTTAACGAGTAACTTGACAAGATCGCCAACCAATTTTTCATCATCTACTTGTTCGTGTTTAAGTTTAGCCAAAATATATTCATGAAGTTTTTGCAAGAAATCATTACTTTCGACTGTAAGCGGTAAAACGTGGAATTGATCAAAAACATTGTTCACAAATTCTATTGATTTTGCTCCCAATTCTAATTTTTGTAGTTTTTCCTTCAATTCACTTTGTATTGCTTCAAATGATGGCAAGTTTGCCCAATATTCAATCCATTCATTAACCAAATCTTCAATTGTAGTGGAAAGAGCCTTGTATAATTCATGTACAGCTTCATTAAATGGCTTGCAGGCTTCAGCTAGAGCTTTAGCGTAATTTTTTAAAGCCGGTTCATATTGTTTGAAATCATCCTTTATCGACTTGATTATTTTTGTACACAACTCAACTACTTCTCGAAGAATTTCATGTACAGTTTTACTGATGTTTATATAAAATTCACTCCATGCTGGTATAATAGTCTCCTTTAAAATAATTTGATACTTTTCATGTATTGCCACAAAAGAAATATGTAACTTTTCATAGGTTTCACTCCACAATTTTGTAAGTTCTCCAATCAATTTAGCAATTTTAGTAAAGAAGTCTTGTCTATGATTTTAACAAAACAAAAAAAAAAAAAAATTAATAATAAAAATCAAATAAATTATGATTGAATTAAAAGTTCTTACAGAATCCTGGAAATTTCTTTCATAGCAGGATCTGCTTCCAATTCCTTTACAATTTCATTCAAATTAGCATGGTAGCTATCTTTCAATTGGCTTAAATCTGGAGTACTATCCTTAGCCAATTGTATTTGAATATTAATAGTTTCTTTTAGTTTTCCACAACGCTTCTTCAGTTCGCTTGTTATTTCAAACTCCTTTTTCAATTCGTTTTCAATTACATTCTAAAAGAAATAAAGTAATAAAATGAAATAATTTACATTTGGATCTGGAGTTTTCTTACCATAAACTCCTTAAAATTTTCCTCATTGGCCGAGTAAGTAGTACGTAAAAAGTTGGCTGTATCTAAGCCTATGCGACCATTTATTAATTCTTTATTCGCGCTTTTCATTTCAAACTTAACTTCTTTTCCTAATTTTATGTCACCTATAGCGTTGAATAAATCACCGCGCACAACACTTATTGTGGCAGATGATTGATGAAGTTCAGCATTTATTTCGACTGGTTTTTTACCTAAAGCTTGAATATTAGCAGTCAATTTCCTAGTCTTCTTTTGATTATTATAATCGGCAACAAATTTGACAATTTCTTCATTGAGGGAATGAACTAAAAGTTCAGCATGTTCTTTATTGCCAAAAACAAAAACTGATGATTTAAGATCTGAATTTGCAATATTAAAATCAGCACCAGAACTGAATTCATATTGTTCCATATTTAGACCAGCATGGCTGTTCAAAGTATATTCGAAACCTAGGCCAGTGGAATGCACAGTTTGAGACCATGTTATGTTAAATCTATTGTTTGATTTAATGTTCTTTGCCTGGCTAGTGGCCAATATTTGGTGTTCAGGCAATTTGAATATATCAAAAATAATTTCAGAATTAATTATATTATCATCGTGATTACGATCTAATTTTCCAGATATGGTTAATGGACGAATTGTGGGATGTTCCAGTTTTATTAAACCCTTTGCGTTGACAGCAACATGTTCTTTACCAGTAAGATCCATTTGAGCAAGGAATCTGGTGACATCTTGTGGTTTATTTGTTTTGTCAATAAAGAATGCCAATGAGTTTTCATAATGACCAAATATTTGACCATTTGTTGGATATTTTTGATGGCTTTCCAATAAAATTTCACGTGAAGGAAGTTTCAATTGTAACTTAGCATTGGTGGGTTGAATATTCAATAATAAATTATATTTCAAATTGTTTGAATTTATGCTAGAGTCTAACATGTATTGGAATTTGAATCCTTCACGGATATTCTTTGATTGTAGTTCAAATTCGTAGGGAAAACCAATTTCACGTAAATCCAACAATACCAACAATGAATTGATAGACAACTCATCTTGCGTTAAATCATTCGAAGCTAAAATTTGGACGTTAATGCATTGTTTTTTCTCTTCGCATATTGAAAGTTTGATATTAAAGTCTTTGTTGGATATTTTGAAGGTGGATACCCCATTTTTGGCACCAAAGTTACCATTGAAATTGAAAGAGAATCCAACTTCTTTATCGGTAGCCACTTCAAATACTTGTGTGGTTAAGCGAAAGTTTGTATTGTGTGCAATACCTTTATATTTCATCTCACCTTGTCCTTCAATTATGCTTTTGTTGTTTTCCTTTTTCAAGGCGCAAGTAGCAGTGCCAGAAAAGATTTCTCCCTGTGTATTCTTCAATAAAAATGACAGTGAATTGCCTTCAGTGCGCACATCTAAATCATAGTTTTCTAATTTAAGTTTGGCCGAGTTCCATTGAGCGATAGCATAGAAATTATCAAGTGCAATATATGAAGCTTCTCCATTCAATTTAAAGTCGACATCAAACACATTTGATAGCTCTGTGGTGATTTTAGCTTTGTTACGTCCCAGAATTTCATAAATAGCAACAATACTAATGGGTTGACCATTAGGCAAGTTTACTGAAGTTTGTACACCCTTTTTGTGTGGTCCGCGATACAAAATTGTTTCAAAATTATAAGTATTCACATCATGTTTGCCTGTAACAGTTAACTTATAAGAGAGCGTATCAGCATCTACTAGTCTACCCTTTACATCAACTTCAATGTCCTTTGCACCTTCAAAGCTGCTGGATACTGTTAAATGATTGTGAATGGTTTCTTTACCATCAAATGATAAATTATTTGAAGATTTAAAAAATTTATCGCCATTTTTAAAATTTAATTCATATTTGACGGAACCACTTGCATTGTAATCTTTGAATGAACCTCGATAATGGCTAAGATAGGATCCATCTATTTCTAAGGGAGCATTCATTTTGTGCGTATTAAAACTTCCACTAAACGCACCATTCTTATTAGAGCTTTTTAAATTGGTATTGAATTTAACAAATTGTTCACTGCCGGCTTTTTGATCGATAAAAAATTCAAATACATACTGCCCACCTTCAGCAAATGTCTCTGTCTGTGGTTCCATAAATTGACCCTTTATCGTACCTTCCAGTGTTTTAAATGAGGTTTGTGGCAATTCTATGTTAGAGTGAACTTCATATGTCATTGATGTGCCACGTTCACCCAAATCATATTTGCCATTAATTTTGCCATTGACTGTTTCACCATATTTACCAGCAATATTGAAAATAGCATGACGAACTGAGTATTCATCAATCACAAATGTCACTTCAATTGGAGATTTAATGGATGATCCTTTAACGGTTGCACCAAAATCAAACATTTTATTTTGGCCTTTATGTAATTTTTTTATTTGCCAATTGACATCGATATTTTCATTTTCAAAGTTTTTATATTGCAATTGAGATGTTGTAGAGAATTCCTTCATTTTCAAGTTAAACTTTTCTATTTTGCCAGTAAGAAATAATGATCGTTTATTGCCACCATTTGGTAACTGATCAATTAATTGGGCATCCATGTGACCTTGCACAATACGAGTTTTACCATTTGTGCTTAATTTGCGCTTCAGAGAACCTGAAAATACACGTCCAGCAGGTGAAGCGAATGTAAATGCACCTTGAATTTCACCATTAAAGCGCCATTCACCTTTAACTAACCCATTAGCTTCAAAGAGTATCTTTTTTTCTGCTATTTCTACTTCATTCTTAGTATTAAGTTTTTGTTTGTCTAGAGTATTTTCAGTTTTAATGCGCACAATTTGTTTACCATCTAAAGCAACATCTGCTTCAACATCATACTTGGGATACTGTAGTTGAAATTTGGAATTCAATTCCATTTTATGTTTAGGATCAGGCTTAAGGGTTTCTACCACAGCTGTTATATCACCCTTACCATTTTTAGCTAATTTAAAATCTCCCTTTGCAGTAATTACATTCTTCACAACTACATTCACTTTACCAGCAGTAATTTTATCCTGCGGATGTTGAGTATCAGCTGAGATCTTAATGATTTCAGCATTATCACGTGTAATCCTAAATTCTGAATTGGTTTTTTCTGGTGTACCAATTACTTTTAAAATCCATTGGGTTGGTTTTTCTTTACCGCTCACTTGAGCAGAACCATGTAAGTCTACAAGAATGTCTTCGGGCGTATAACGTTGACCTAATTCCCCCTTCAATGTTAATGCTGAGCCCCAGCTGGTTGTAAGCACATTATCTAAAACAAAATGACTACCGACTACATCACAATTTGCTACAGCATCAATAAAATGTTGATTGAATTTAGCATTAACCGCAATTTGATAATCATTTTGAGCTCTTTGGTTTGCAGCATATTTAACTGCAACAGCAGCATTGTTTCTACCACTACCTGCATTAACATTCACTTCAAATTTATTATCAGCTTCTGTGAAGCCGTCAACCTTTAACGAAGCAACATTATTGTTTTTATATGTAACACTTGTTTTCGAATTAAATTTGCTTGATGCAATTGAACTTGAACCTTCCGCCTTCTGGAATTGCACTTCGTTATCGGTACTGGCCGACCATTTTGCAAATTTACTTGTAAAACCGACTTTAACAAGTTCATCACTGTAATTAATAGCAGATGAGGCACCATAAATATTTTCTGGTGTTTTAACATTATTAACAAATATGCCTGCAGCAAATTCACCTCCTTCAACTTTAAGATTGCTCTTCACAAAAACGGTATCCGCATTTGAGGTCAACTGCAGTTCAGAAGCAATTGATGACGGATCTAAATCAGCCCAACCATTAAGTATAACACGATCGTTTTCACCATTAAATACTTTAAGGTTTTCGAAATTAACGCGGCTGTGAGTACCAGATTTTTCAACTAAAACACGACCATCAACACGATATCCACTAATCTCAGTGCTAACTCCACCACTGGCATCTTGTATTTCAATTATGGGCTTGTATTCGTTACCATATTTAACAAAACCAATTTTACTCTTTTTGACATCTTTTCCTTGTTCGTATTGGGCATACCAGACCACTTCTTTTTCGTCATTACTTAAACCAGCTTCAACAGCTAAATTAAAATGTGGATTATCCAATGCAGCGCGACCATAATAATGTGGCCTTGAACCCAACTCAACAATTAAACATGTATCATGGGAAACCTTAGATCCAGGTGTACTGTAATCTAACTTCCATTTTAGAACGTTTTCTTCCTTTTCACTATAATGCCCTTTTAAGTTGTACTGGCGCTCCGTCATTAGGTATACAGAAAAGTCGAACGGTTCTGAAAACACATGCTCCGAATTTATATTGGAAATAAATCCATTTACACAGGGTGTTAAACCAATATTCTCGAATTCATTGTAACAACTTTCAATGTTACTAATTTTATCATAATTTTTTGAATTTTTCAATGGAATTGATTTAACTGGTTTATCTTGTTCGGCAATATAAAAACCATTGTGCATGTTAAGATTAACAAGTTCAATTTTTTCACGTGGTAACTCCACATTCATATCAAAGCCAGCACCTTCATGTGTGATAGTTACATCCACTGAGCTACCGGTTGCAGTATGCATGGTAAATAAGCTATGTAAGCCGGATGATAAAACAAGTGCATTAAATCCAAATTTAAGATTTAAATTTACGTCAACACTGGGTACAAATTTCAATTTATATTTCGAATTATAAAAGTTGGATTGCATAAAATTGTCCACATCAACACTAATGCCAAACTCCATTTTGTTAGTCATAAAACCATCAGAAACTAACTCCAATGGTACACCAATACTGGTTGGATATACAACTTCGGTATTCAAAAAATAGTTATGTGAAGTGAATTCCTTGTTGTAGTTTGCTAAATCCTTTTTCACCTTTTCAAATGCTTCAGAAAATTCTTTTGCTATTTCGTCGAAATTGCTGGGTATGTTATCGCCCAAGCTAAGGAAAAGAATTTCAGAACCAAAAAGCTTTAGAGAAAGATCCAGATTCAAATCGTTAGTGTTGTCAGTACCATAGGATTTGTATTTCTTGGCAACTTTCAAGCTTTCATCAGCTATAGAGCGGCGAGATCGATGCCTATCAATGTCACCTTCTTTACCCAAAATTTCACCCAAATCTTTATTTACCAAACCCTTGGGACCCAAGAAATACTCAAGAACATGTTCTAAGTTTTCCTGGCGAACACTAGCATCTAAAATATTTACATTGATTCCGTACTCCTCTGCTTTTACATTTAGGCGTGCGGAACGTGGTAGAAAACCATTTTGGGAGTATATCAATTTATAATCGGCACTAGCACTTAATCCCAAACCTTCCATTTTATATGATACCTCATTATTGTAACTGTATCTTCTGAAATCTTTAGGAAACTTTTTAATAACACGAATGTTGCCTAAGTGACGACGTTGCTCTTCTTTATCTTCATCGGTTGAGTCGCGAATTGCTTTAATGCTCGATGTTATAAAGCCACCTACTTGATGGACTGTTTCAATGTTAACAATTTCAGCAATTTCATTTGCCAAATCTCCAGAAGGGCATTCAATGGCTGCTAAAAAAGCTTCAATACGCAGTTCGGAATCTTCATTGCGATCAGCTAAAATTTCCATTGCTTTTTTTTGCAAGTCAACATCACAACTAAATGCTGAGAAAGCTTGCAAAGCAGCAACACGTATACGATTAGAACGGCCTGATGCTACACACTTGGTTAATGAAGAGGCAACACCGACAGCCAAATGGTGTGTGTTTTTAATTCCTTTCAATACATACAAAATTCGTTCTTCATCTTTTTTTGTATTAGGCTTACACTGTTTTAAAGATTCAGTGAATTTCTTTGATATCGCATCCACTTCACCATTTTTACAGCCATTACGTTCACAATATTTCGATACCAGGTTACCAACAGCTAAATAAACTTCTTTAATAGCACTGGGACTTAAAAGAGTCTAAATAACAACATAATATGAAAAAAAATAATTATTTTGTTATTTATTTAATGAAACTAAGTGCTTAATTCAGAATAGAAAATAAAATTAAAGAATTAAAATAAAAACAGCGAGACAATTCCATTGTGGACTGGAAGATGAATACTTTCATAAAGGTAATTTGTAACAAAAAACGGTTTTATTAAATTTTTATAGTCAATATGCAAAGGGTGGCTGATGAAATTCGTCCCCAAAAGAAAACTTGAAAACTTTTTTCTGAAATCTGCAATTATTTTTCTTGACATTGAAAAAAGAATCTGGAGTGTTCCCTGCTATCACGAACAGGATTCTGTAGTTTAGTTCAAAGAGAATATAGGCGCACGTTTAGCGGCGACACTAAATGAACAATTAGGAGAGCATGGGTGCCAATAGGCAAACTTTGCAGACAATAATTCATAAGGATTTGAACTTATTATCCTACAAAATTTAATTCGTTCATCAACTCAATTCATGAGACTTGCTGATTTGCTTGCAATTCTGGCAGAAGATTCTTGAAAAGGTGGACGAGAACGAAAACTTGCTAAATTATGTTTTCATGTCCGATGAGGCTCATTTCAATTTGAACGGCAACATAAATAAACAAAATTGTTGCATATGGAGTGCCTCTAACCCAGAAATAGTCTACGAGAGGATGTTTATTTCATTAATTATGATAATAAAAAAAGAGTAATTTTAGGTAATATTTAAATATAAAACTTTAATTATTTATTGTTTATTATTCCATTGGTATGAAATGTATTAACTTATATATGCATATATGCATAAGCAGTCACTGATCTTATAAAAGAGAAAAACTCTTAATTCTTTTATTGAAATTATTAAAGCACATGCAAGGTGCACATACATTCGCATAAATATTGACTTAAGTTTTTAAATCTTATAAAACTTTCTTTTGTATATTTTTATATATATAAAGGGTATTTTTATAGACGTATAGAACTTTAAGTTGGCATTACTGTTCAAGATGGCGACCGATTTAATAGCTGTCAAGTGATTTATTCTCAGTTTGGTTTATCAATTCATCATAAATAGACTCACGCCTGAACAACGCTTGCAAATAGTGCAATTTTATTTCGAAAACGAGATTGCCGTGTTCCCGATTTTCATAAGCGAATTTTGTTTAGCGATAAAGCGCATTTCTGGTTGAATGGCTACGTCAACAAACAAAACTGCCGCATTTGGAGTGAAGCTAATCCTCAAGTGTATGTCGAAACACCGTTACATCCGGAAAAATTGACTTTGGTGCGCTTTATGGGCTGGTGGAATCATTGGTCCGTACTTCTTCAAAAACGATGATGGCCAGAACGTTACAGCCAATGGTGATCGGTATAGAGCCATGATTACTAAGTTTTTCATTCCTGAATTGAACAACCATGATGTCCAGGAGCTGTGGTTCCATCAAGACGGCGCAACATGTCACACAGCTCGTGTCACAATCGATTTATTGAAAGACACGTTTGGTGACCGCCTAATTTTACGTTTTGGACCTGTGAATTGGCCTCCAAGATCTTGTGATTTCACACCGCTAGACTACTTTCTGTGGGACTATGTAAAGTCATTGGTCTATGCGGATAAGCCACAAACGCTTGACCATTTGGTAGACAACATTCGCCGTGTTATTGCCGATATACGGCCACAAATGTTGGAAAAAGTCATCGAAAATTGGACGTCCAGATTGGACTACATCCGAGCCAGCCGTGGCGGTCATATGCCAGAAATCATATTTAAAATGTAATGCCACAAGATTATCTTTCGGATAAATAAAATTCATGTCAATCGAATAATCTATCGTTGTTTTATTACAATTTAAAGTTCTATACGTCTATAAAAAACACCCTATACTTTTGCTATTAATTTCGTCTGTTGTTGGCTGATATTCAAAGAAAAGAACGAAAAGTTGGCTTTTAACAACTCCAAGCACAAAAAATTAGCGGTGGCGAGCAACTATGCACCGCCTACAAGAACTACTTATTACTTAGTTCCTGGGCTTCCACCGTTGCTATGTTTGGACATGAACATAGGGATTTACATACAATTCGCGTCACAGTGTGATGTGCAATTTCTTCACGCTCTGCTGTCGTGCTATATTTCTTTGAATAATGCCCAGTATTTGGTTTCGGACTTATAGTGTTTTCAGACTGAAAGTTAAATACTGAATTTAACATTAAATTCACCAACAGATGATTTCGCGTTCACAAATTTTTTAAATTCAGTATTTAGCATATAGTGTATCAAATAAATTTCGACAAAAAAATAAAAATTTACCATAGAAATAGGTGTATTTGATTCGTTACTTTGTACAAAACTTATTTGACCAACTGTGCAGCAGCCACAACATGAGTGACTTTTGGTAAATATACTTACGAGACACATATTTTTTTGTCTTTCGTCGAAAAACTTCGTTTTTTTCGAAATGCTTTTATTGCTGCTGCCATTGAAAGCATTTTCTTCTGAAAATATTTGAAATGGTTGTTATTTTATTATTTCATTCAATAACATTATCAGCTGTTTCTATATTTACAGATCTTTTTAACTTGGTAGCACTGAGCTTAACGGACAAAAATAGTGTTGTAATTCATAAATCCAACTTAAATTTAATTCCAAAATAGCATTTAATGTGGATTTATTAAATTCACTTTGTATGGTAAATACAGTTTTTATGACTTGGATTTAACGTTAAAACCGCATTTAAGTTAAATTAACTCAGTCTGAAAACACTATTAAGTGTCATTTAAACTCTAGGTTCCATTTAGATACAAAATTGAGTTTCTAACTATGAACTTAAATCATAATGAAGTGGCCAATCTTGGGCATTTAAAGTCCACTTAAGTTGCACATATTAAACATATGATTTTGACAGTTTTTTTTTGTGCATGTCGTACAAAAAAGGTTATTGTGTTTAATTTAATGAATATAATAAAAAACAATAAGTAATAATAATGTTTTCAATTATGCACTGTACTTTTTTACAGCAGACAATAAAAAGTCAACTTCAGCTGAAACAAAATTTTCAGTTCTTTTCATTTGATTTAATGTTGTATTTTCCATTTTCAAAATATTATATTACTTTTTTATTATCTTTTTTTTTATTTGATACATCTGTTTTTTTTTTTTTGATAATTATCATTCTTTTTTAATAATTCATGACGCTGCCACACTTTTGTCTCAAATAAATAAGAACGATCATTTTAGACTGAAAAACTGAAACTGTATTTATGTGCAACTTAAATTCAAAACGACAATTAACGAAGTCAAAAACTGAGGATAAAACAGACACAGCTTTACGGTTACTGAAGACCGGTACTT
Organism: Thelaira solivaga; assembly: GCA_947397855.1. NCBI lineage: Eukaryota > Metazoa > Arthropoda > Insecta > Diptera > Tachinidae > Thelaira > Thelaira solivaga. The sequence continues at coordinate 2,349,271 of OX377615.1, forward strand.
GAGTATGCTAAATTATGTTCCTATCCAGAACTTTTGCATTCAACATATTCGAGACAGCAGGATACCGACTACACGACAACAAATGACGTTGGATACAAATGTCACCGTGTAGTCAGCTACTTAATTATTTAAGAAGCGGTAGCAGCAATTCTTTAGGAATGTAAATACATAGCTGCTGGTTATAGAAAGACATATTTCAGTGGTACCACGTTCAAGTTTTTAATACGTGAAAATAAAATTATTTATTGACATTCATTTTTGTATATAGATTTATTAATAACACATAATAATGTAAAAACAATTCGATTCACTTCTTGTCAAATAAAATGAAATATTTTCAAACGCTAATTTTTTATTATACTGCGAGCATTAAATTGTTCATTACCGCTGACGAAAATAGAAATTAGTCTAAGTTGGCGACAGCTACAACAGTGGTCGTGTAGCCATGTAGCCCGACTGTTCTGAAAATAATCAATTTCATATAAAGACATGTATTATATATTTGACAGGTTGTAGTCGGTAGCCTGTTGTCTCGAATGTGTTTAATGCATATGCCGAAAAAGAATTCCTTTTAACTCTGTGTGGTTAAGGCAAGATGGTACAATTGCACAGATAGATCAGCACGTTATCGATGAATTATGCAGAAAATCATTAAAAAAATTCAAGAAACTCAAAGTTCCGTTTACTTCCCATGTCCACCGGACTTTTTCTTATGGGGCTATTGTAAACAGGAAGTATACAAATGACAACCGACAAATGAAAATAAACTAAAACAGTCAATTTTTTTTCGAACTACAATAGCTGCCTCAATTTTGTGAGCAAGTATTGTTAAGATGCCGCACCTGCGTTATCGAGCAGGGCGGGTATTCAAATTAATTATCTATAAAAGTAATTGAACTATTTTTAATATAATTCTAGACTGAATAAATTCCATGCTTAACAAAAAAGTTATTCCAGTTTCTTAATATAGCACCCTGGACAAAGGACAGCTCTGAAATTCGGGAGCTGTCATTCCGACAGTGCTTTACAAAAGAACAACATGTTATAATTGTGATGGAGCAAAATAAAGTTTATTCCTATTTTTCGAATGAAGCGAAATGGAAATATACGGATGGCTTCATGAATACACAAAATTTTTGATATTGGGGCTCAGAAAATCCTCATTAAATTGATAAGAAACAAAATGCACTCACAACGAGAACTGTCTGGTGCGGATTTTGGTTATGTCTTACTTTTTTTGTGAAGATGAAGCCGACGTTACGCTAAATGTGTACAGCGTTTGTTACAGTAACATGACAACTAAGTTCTTGTGGCCTCAAGTAGGCGCCTGAATTAATCGATTTATTGCATTATAAATTGAAAAAGTACCCTCCTACTGGTACACACTTTAGTATATAAGGAAAGCACAAGCAAGCTGAAGTAAAAATATTGTTGAAGCAACTTTCAAATCACAAATTTTATATATAATTTTCTTTTTCTTCTTTTCTTTTATAGTTTTTTTATATTTACTTACCGCTGCTTGATTTAAAGTATCCTTATCAACAGTTCTTACAAGATTTAGTGATAATACAGCAATAGCCTTTTCTTTTTCATTCATTTTATTAAACTGCTTAAGTATGGCACGAGCTGATTCCGAAGTGGCTGTACGGAATAAAGCATCTAAATATACCTTACGAGCCAAGATTTTATTAGGATGGGGAAAATCTCCCAATTCTAATAATGTTTCTGTATCAGAATTACGCATAAGACGAATCAATTCGACGAAACCTTTTGCACTATCTTTTTTCACATAACCATCTAGTCCTTGGACAAGCTCAGAAAAACTATTTTTTAAAGCAGCAATGTTTTTAACAGTGTAAGTGTCGGGCTGCTGGAAAATTATCGATATAGATCGAGCCCCAGTTGCCGGAGCAGGAGCAGCATTTCCAGCTGGATTTCTTAATTTTAAATTAGTTACAACCTTAGCACGCATACCTACATCAGGCTTAACGAGTTCGACGTATTTATATTCCTCAACTAATTCAACATTGTTAATGAGACCATTATCGATTTTCGTTTCCTTAGCATAGTCAGCCTTTAATACAGAGGTACTATCGAGACCTGGTTTTGTTTGTATGGCATTCGTTAAAATACCACTATTAATTGTTCTACGATAATTACACATATTTAAATTGCGCACTTTGTTTACAATTTCAACGTTCCCAATTTTAATTATGGTGCTGTGAGTGGGACATTCACCAAAAATATCGACTTCATTTACAGCATCAGGCTTTGATTGGAACATTGAAATAATAGCTCGTTTAATATTTAAAGCATAAACATTATCTCCTGGATCAGCACATAATTCAGGCTCTAATTTTCCACCAATCATTGTAAAATGTACAGGCTTCTGTATGTTTTGCAAAATTTTCTTTTCAACATTTTCCTTTGTTGCTGTTACTTTAACAGCGCCTAATTGCAAAGTATAACCACAATTTCCTTCCGCAAACAGTTTTGCATTACCAATAACCTTAAGGCTGGTGTCATCAGTGCTACCAGATGTATGTGAAATGCCAACAGTCATAATACTGTCGAAATTGTATTCGTAAACATGGCCAGGTGTATAAGATAAGTATCCATCAGCTATACATATACAAATAAGTAAATTATTGTAAATATTTTTAAAACTTAATTTAAACTGAACTTACATTCTGGACAACCACGTTTGCAGCTGGATCCTACAAAATAAAAACAAGTGAGTAGGATTCATTATTTCACATGTAGAGAAGAAAAGCATAAAAATAAAATATTTTTGTTCAATTCATAATATCTTATTATTCGATCTTTTTATTTGCAATTTATTATTTGATTTAATATATTTGAGCTTGAGATCATTTTTATTATTTATTTTTTATAAAATAAATATAAATATTATAAATTTTATTATTTTTATTTCGATATTGTGCAACTTCTTTGTGTAGCATCTTCCCTTTCGTTACTTACTGTACTGAATAAATAATAGCTCGTGAGAATATCATGAGCAAATCAATAAATTTAAAATAACGTTACATAATTTTTGGATGAAATTGGATACTAAAAGATAGTAGCAAGAGATGAAGTTGGTATGGCACCATCAATATTCTGAGAACTGCTTTCCCAAATATTGAATGTTTTAGAGGAAAGTCTTTGTCACCAGTTTTTAACTCATGCGTCCGAAAAAGAACGTAGATTTACAGTTCAAGACTTATTCAGTTTTTTTTTACTTTTTCGTTTCCTCTTTTTGTTAATAAAATTTTTTGCTTTTTTAGCATTGGAAGTTATTTGATTTAACTTGGGAAAAAATAACTGATGAATATTCGTGACCCGGCTGATCGAAATTGAAATACCTGCTGCTGTAACACCCACATCAAGATTGTTGCCCCAAATGAAAACAGTTTCTCAACAAAAATGAAGTGAAAAAACATTGGGAAAAAGTGAAAAAATTCCATGGGAAAAAAGTATTTACGTTAAGGGAGAATTTTTTGAAGTAAACATTTTTTCATGTTATCATTCTCAATAGAATTACGTAAAAAATTTATATTTCAGGGGAGTTACTCATGCTTGTAAACATTTGAAATGGGAAAAAATTACGAAGGAAAAATAATTCATTATAGGGGGAAGTATGTATGTACGTATTCATTTGCTGCAAGGCCGTCATAAATCAGAAAATTGTTTCAAACATGTCTTACTCTAAAGCAGGCGAGCCCAACCTGCTGCTAGCCAGCCGCATGTGGCTCTTTGCGGCACTATTGGTGTCTCTCGTTAAATGTAAAAGGGAAGAATTCACTTCTCACTGCAATTGGTGCATATAAAAAAGCTAGAACGAATATTGACAGAAGTACAAAATAAATTTCAGAACGTTAAATATTTTAAATCGTCGTCTCTTGATTTTTTCAACGTAATTCAAGGCGAGTTTTCTTTTTCGAATATAATTATTAGCCAAAAAGCAAGATTAAGCTCTACAATTAAAATATAACTCTATGCCGATTATTGAATTTTGGAAATTAATTAATGAATAATTAGAAAAAGGCTGCTTGTCGAATTTTTTCAATATTCAGCAACATATTTATGTGAATTATTTTATTCCACTTAAAACTTCGTGAAATAAAAACAGCGACCTGTATTAAATAACCAGCATCTGATAAAGTCATTGAGTAGTGTTGTCACCAATTCTTCAGCAAATTTTAAAAAAATTTTCAAGAGATATTATCGGAATTAACTCGATAACTTTATTATTGTGGTTCAGGGATGGTGGAGCGATATATTCCATAATTAACAAGATGACAATGAAAGCAATACGGTTTGCTGGAATCAAAATAATTTTACAAGAAACACTTTAAGGGCTTATAAAGCTGGGATCTAATCATCGTGTATAGGGAGTAGGTTAGCGAAACAATATTTTGATACGTATCGAAGAAGCAAATCACCGCATACAAAAATTACCGAATCGTAATTTTGTTCAAATTGGAATAGATTCATACACAAATGTAAAAAGAATTTATAATCATATGGCTGAACAATTGCTTCTTCTGACATCTTTTTCTTCAAACTCAAAGGATGACCTAAATCTATTATAATTAAAACATAAATTTTTATAAAACCATGCTCGTTAAAAAAGTAATTTGTTTTGGTTACGATAGCTGGTTAGCTATCGAATGATGTTTCTTGAGGTTATACTCGATCGAAAACTCGCTATCGAATGGTATCATCTCAAATTACAATACATTTTACTCGATATGGAATGCGGTAATTAGACCCTTGTAATTTTCTAAAATAACTTAATAATACATCAGCGGTTTTCCATATTTTGTCACATACTTAAATCCTATACATACACATATTGTATGCTTTTATATGCCAACCTGGTTCACAAAAGTAGATAATATTAAATCAAAGTTGCCATTTATTGAATCAAATATAAACATCACTGATTGAACTCTTTTCCAGGCTGATCATACCTAAATGAACACAAAGTGACTCATAAGAAGGTGAAGGTTAAATATTGTACAAGTGAGGTAGAGCCATAACGAATAAAACTTCTTTAATTTTTTTCAAGACGGAATATGTGAATGACACAATGGGGTCTCCAATTTAAAGCCCCATATTCCATCTTAGATCTGACATATGAAGAATATAGTACTTGAAACGTCTTAATATTTATACAGCTTCTTCTTATAAAAGCTAAGGTTGAGTACGCTTTTCGTATGGTTTTATCTAAATGAGGCAGAAAAGTGAATTTAGAAAGGAACATTATGATTAGTTGCTTAATCGCCTGGTCCTATTCTATAATACTCGTATCTTGCTCAATACGGTACAACGTAATTAACGGGTTTCGACATCTTGTGTAAGAGACACCAATACATTTACCAAGATTAAATTTGAGATGATTAGTGAAACACTAATTATTTAACTTATCAAGGTCGGATTGTTTCTTATTAGTGTCAATTATACTATAAATTTTTTAATATATCTTAAGATCAAAAGAAAATTGGCATATGTAACGCAAGTTGATATGTCATTGATAAAAAAATTACAAAGCACACTAGCCTGTGGAACACCAGACGTTTGAATGTACGGTATAGAGCTCCTTTTATTTGAAATATGCAAACTCTTTCAGGCATTTATGGAAGGTCAAATAAATACCTAAGTCCAACAACTTCTTTAAGAGTCGAATCAGTGAATATCATAAGATATTTATCACCGTTATGGTGATAAATATCTTGTGATTGACACCATTCGTTATCAATGTTGTCTAAGTGAGCACAAACGTGGTTGATTTGACAACGGATGGTGTCTCTTTTCCCTAAGTGAATAATATCAATTATGATGAAATTATTCTGTTGTGGTTTCGATTTTTAAAACTTGCACGTAACCAATAAAAATTACATCACTTAAAATTGCTTGTTGTGATGTAGTGTTGAAGGAATAATGTACTGTTACTATCAGCATTTTATCTGTCTACGTAAGAAGTAACAATTAGTTTAGGTATTGAAGGTGGGTAGTGAGTCGTCTTTCTCTCTTACTATTTTTCATTTCTCTGACATCGTTCTATCGCTATCTTTCTTCTTTTTCAGAGCACCCATTTGAACTACCTTTTTTTCTGTTAATACGGTGCCCTGTTTAACCAAACCTAACCTGCTTTATGTATTGGAAAAGCCAAGTTGTTTATAATTTTTCCTTATTTATTTTGTTATGTATTCATCCAAATCAAATATCAAGCCTAGAGATCTAGAGGTTTTTATGTGTTATCATTTCATTCGTTATTATTAATTAATCAAGTGTATTACAACTCAATTAAACGTTTACAGTTTTTTTCTTATTTATTTAATTAAACGAAATTGTACTGTTGTGTTGATATGGGGATTATGTATTTTGCTTTTAAGTGCTTTAAATTTGTAGTAACAAATATAATCCATTTAAAATATTAGAACAAAATTCTTGTGGGGAGTTGGTTCAATGACTACTCAAGACACGTTCTTATTATTTGTGCTTTAATAAAGGCCTAACTATAAGTTAATTTGAAACTATTCATTGAGTTATTTTTTTATAATAATTTTCTATTGCTAAATAATAATTTTCAGGCAAACAATATTAGAGGCTCATTTCTTGGTGAAAAGAAAAGTATTAATCAATGAAATAACAGGGATGCTAATTGTGTTTTAATTGTTGGAATTTAAAATATACGGGTCCGCCAAATAACTTTTTTTTTTGAAAATGCTATAAAAACATCGAGTGTAGCTTCGTTCTGTTGAAACCAAATGTTGCCAATATCCTCCTCTTCAATTTTTGTGAATAAAAATTTGTTTATCAATGCCTGATAACGATCGCCATTGACTGTAACGGCCACTCCTTGCTTATTTTCGAAGAAAAATGGCCCAGTTATGCCTCTGGACCAAAATCCGCACCAAACAGTGACTCGTTTTGGCTGCGTCGGCTTTGCAGTGTATGCGTGCGGGTTTTCTGTGCCCCAAATGCGACAATTTTGCTTGTTTACATACCCGCCAAGAGCAAAATGAGCTTCATCTGAAAAGATGATTTTTTTTTTTGGCAAAATCGGCATCTTCTGTAAGTCCATCGCAGGCCCACTTAGCGAAGCGAAAACACAATCATATTCTTTCAGCGGAAGGATAAAACTAATTATTTGTCAAATCAGACATGAGCTAAGTGTTACCATTAACGAAATAAGCACTAGTTGAACAAAAAACGTTAGATGGCGGACCCTTTTTGTTTCATTAAAATTGTAGTAAATTGAAATCACTTTAAATGAATTTAAGGTAGAATTATTTATCGGGTTGGAGTGTTGATTTCATTTTTAACCTCCAGAGCAAATCGTCGAATGAAAATTATAGAAACCCTAGGACAAAAGGAACTAGTCACAAAACATGTAATGGATTTGTCTTTGTCTTGCAAACACACATGTAAAGAAATTAGAGCTTGCGTACTCCTTACGTACTCATTGGTATTATTTCCATGATAAGTTGTCTTTTCACAAGTCACGGTATATTGCTTTTAGCACCAGTATTTTTGAATAGTCATAGGACATGTTCTTTGCAACAATTGGTCAAGCTTTTCATGCAGTGAAATGTTCAATTCTGTATGAAATAACAAATTCTAGAGTTCTTTTAAGCTCAGAATATATTTCTAAGAAAGAAAAACTCGGTAACATCAAATAAAATTTTTTTTATATTTTCAACAGGAAGTAGATGACAAAAAAATGAGTTTTTCTTCTTAGATTATTTCTTAAGCTACAAATTAATATAATTTAATGTACATATCTTTAAAGTTTTTACAACGATTGTTATTGCAACCAATAAGTGTTAACATTAACGGATATGCAATCATCCAATTATTATTCCAGATAATTTTAGGGAAATATTTAAATATAAAAATATGAAAACGTTAATTAATTTTATACATACATTCTGTAGAACAAGACTTTTTGCATGGGTTAGTATAGTTTTCTGTGCTACTCTATGTATGTATATGTATATGTGCCAATCTTTTACTAAATATTTTCACAACTGTATTCCATAAAAAAAAAAATTTTTGTAATTTTTCATCACAAAATATTTAAAATTTCTTCTCTTACTTTTTCTTTTTTATACAATTTTTTTTTAATGAATGTGATTTGTTTTTTGTAAAAAAATTTAATTTTTTTTAATTATTTTTTTATTTATAAAGTTAAAAAATTTTGCTCACCTGCATTAGTCCTAAATAACATGCACAAAAAAATTAGTCCTGCAATTGTCAGCCGCAGCCGTAATTGACAAGGATTTTGCCCCCTCATAGTACCGTACGTTTTTTTGTTTTTAATTACGAAACTGCAATTAAATATTTTTATATCATCCAAAAGACGAAATAATAATTTTACAACTTTATTTTAACTGCTGTCTGTTATTATTATTATTTTTTAAATTAATTTATTCACTTTAACACAAGCAATTTTCCCATGCTACGTACTTTAACACAATTTTGTTGTGACTTTTTTCATATACATACGATTTCTTTTCTTTTTTTTTTTAAATTTATACACTAAACGAATTGAATTAAGTTTTATTTCAAGAGGACGACGAAAATTCCCGGCCGCATTCAAAGAATGCAACGATAAATCTAAGTCATAATATTGAAGATGCTGAAACCTTTTATAGAATTATTAAGCTTAAAGCAGAGCAATAGAAAAACACGCAGATTAACATTTTTTCTTTTTTTGTGTTTTTATATGTTTGTGAGTTACTTATAAAATCTCTCTCTCTCTCTGTCTCTCATCCTATTTCTTTTGACTGATCTCTCAAAGTGTAATCCACTAGCAAAACACATATAAGAAAACCTACAGTTTGTTGGAAAATTATTTTGCCTTAAAAAAAATTTATTAATTAGACTTTTATTTTATTTTAACTTTTCTTAATTAATAATGTCTAAGAATTCAAGATCCTTACAGACTATAAAATGGTCCAATAATATTTCACCGTTTCTCAAAGCTCAGCATTCACTGATGACCTGAAACGCCTGGAAAATGTGAGTATTTTATCCAACTTGTCAAAGACGGCGAGGCATTTAGGGTGCTAGACAAATTCTAGAATTTTCACATGCCCACTTATAATACCCTCTATAAGACAGAATACACCAGGTAGCCTTAAGGCTGAACAAGCCTTATACAATATGCAAAGTAGTGAACCCAGTGATCATTCAAATATATACAATACTTACATTAGTATATAAATCATTATAGCCATGTGGAAAAATGCTTCAGTTCTTATTCTTTAAGTAACCTTGTAAATAAGTTTGTTATAAAAAATCAAGAAAGTTTTAAATTTTAGGCGCTAATGTTTTTAGTATTATTACAATTTACCAATAGTTGAAGTTACGATTTTATAAGTCAAATATCAAGCTTTTGGTTGGACATAATATTTTTTCTAGTTTTTTTCTGCGTGATTTAGCTTTTTCTAGCCCTTTTTTAGGCCAACTTAGCTTATTTTTTTATAGTTGATAATAATTCATTTTATTTATAATACTTTCGACAAGTTTGCTTATGCGGTTTTAAAACGAATAAAATTAGGTGAATTTGGCTTATAAAGGGTGTTTTTTATAGACGTATAGAACTTTAAATTGAAATAAAACAACGATGGATTATTCGATTGACATGAATTTTATTGATCCGAAAGATAATCTTGTGGCATTACATTTTAAATATGATTTCTGGCATATGACCGCCACGGCTGGCTCGGATGTAGTCCAATATGGACGTCCAATTTTCGCTGACTTTTCCCAACATTTGTGGCCGTATATCAGCAATAACACGGCGAATGTTGTCTTTCAAATGGTCAAGCGTTTGTGGCTTATCCGCATAGACCAATGACTTTACATAGCCCCACAGAAAGTAGTCTAGCGGTGTTAAATCACAAGATCTTGGAGGCCAATTCACAGGTCCAAACGTATCTTTCAATAAATCGATTGTGGCACGAGCTGTGTGACATGTTGTGCCGTCTGGTTGGAACCACAGCTCCTGGACATCATGGTTGTTCAATTCAGGAATGAAAAAGTTAGTCATCATGGCTCTATACCGATCACCATTGACTGTAACCTTCTGGCCATCATCATTTTTGAAAAAGTACGGACCAATGATTCCACCAGCCCATAAAGCGCATCAAACAGTCAGTTTTTCTGGATGTAATGGTGTTTCGACATACACTTGAGGATTAGCTTCACTCCAAATGCAACAGTTTTGTTTGTTGACGTAGCCATTCAACCAGAAGTGCGCTTCATCGATAAACAAAATTCGCTTATGAAAATCGGGAACAACGGCAATCTCGTTTTGGGCACTATTTGCAAGCGTTATTCAGGCGTGAGTCTATTCATGATGAATTGCCAAACCATAGAATATTACGAGATGGGACGTATATCATTTTAAAGAAAAGGTCGTTTAGATTTGTACTCAGTAAAATTTTCGGATTATTTAAAAAAAAAATTTTAAATTCCCTCCTACCCCAGTACTCTTACTCTGAGGAATTTTTTGCTCATTTTGGTGAGGTACCATTCCTGATTTTGCAACAGAAACTTACTGAAACCAAGCTGAATTAAAATTTTTAAGTTCTACGCTTTCTGGAAGTGTTCTAACATTTACGTTATGATGCAAAACGGAAATTGCCAAAACCCTTCAGAGCAACAACAGAGTATATGAAAATTTTAAAATGATCCAACGTAATATCTGAATATTTGGTTCTTAGGTTACAAATAATATTTAATGACGTAAGACGTATTTGATAAATAAGCCATTAATACTGAAAATATATTTACAAATACTAAAAAGCGTAATGGGGTGGGTTAAAACATATTTAACGCGGCATATTTATCTTCACTCATTTAATATTTTCTATAGTTTTGATATTATAGATAAATGTGGAAAGTGAAAAATATTAATATTTCGTTAACACAGTGAAGAGTATATAAGACTCGGCACGGCCGAATTTAACTTGTTTTATTGTATGTTTGCAATAAAAAATTAAGAGAATTTTGAATTTTAAGCTTTGATTTTTTTGTTATTTATGTTTTCTAGCCTTTTTTTAGCCAATCTAGCTTATTTATTTTCTAGCTTCTGGCAACGCTGTATACAGTTAATTATGTCGGTGCTGATGTGCAACACATTCTGTAAAAGGTTTTTGGTATTGAGTAATATCGTGATTAACATGTGAAATATTTTTCCCCATGCGTTTTTCATTTCCCTCGCAGTGAAAAATGCTATCGTGAATAAACAAAATGAGTGTGAAAAAATGTATGAATTCAACACTCAAAAAATTCAGTAAAAAATGTTTATAATTTAGCAATATTGTTGCTATTACGGGAGCAGGAAAATAATGGTACATTTCATGAGAAGGCGGCCAAAACTCTTGAAATTTTGTTATTGTTTTAATTAAATTTAAAGAACCTCGAAATAAGGAAATGTAAGTTTTTATTTCGATTATTTCTCTGCGAATAGGGTGACCAAAAATTAACTTTTTCAAAAGAAGTTGAATTATATATTTTAGAACATTTGTAAACTTCAAGTGGGAGTAACTTTTCTAATTTTATATATTTTTGGATAATTTTTTACACAATATGTTTTCTTATCTTATAATATATTTATAAAAAATTGAGTCTTGTGAAATGTGCCACTGTTCAACGTTTGCCTGATTGACCTAACCACTTGCTCTGCAAGTGACATAGTTATATATAATAAATACAAAGTTGTTTTCAATCAATTTTTGTATTAGATTTATACAGCCGAAGAATTGTGCAGTTTTCTTACTTTTTCCTTTCCTCTTGTCGTTAATAAAGTTTTTACCTTTTTTTTAACACAGAAAGTTGTTTGATTTAGGTAGTTTTTTTCCAGAAACCAAAATTTTAATTAGAAAAAATAACTGCTGATGACTAGAGCTTGATAGTAAATTTGCAATACCCGCTGTTTTGAGACCCACATCAGTATTATAGCCGCAAAAAAATAGTTCCCGAGCAAAAATGAAGTGAAAAAATGTTGGGGAAAAGTAAAAAATTTCATGGTAAAAAAGTATTTGCGTTAAAGGGGAATTTTTCGAAATAAACATTTCTTCGTGTCATAATTTTCTGTTGAATTACTTAAAAAATTTATATTTCAAGTGAGTTATTCATTATTACAAATACGTGAAATGGGAAAAAGTTATGAGGGAAAAATTATTCATTTTAATGTGTTTATTTGTTTAAAAAAAATGTATGTGTGGGTGTCAATCAATAAAAACAAAATAAAAAATCATAACGCCTGAAAAGGAAAAGAACTTGAATCAACAAGTGCCGAAAAATTTGTGGGCAATTGAATTGGTTGGTATAATAATTACGACGATTAATACTTAGTTATCTAATATATATATATTTTTTTGGTTCAATTTAAAAAGTGTTGGGCATTAGAAAAACGACATATTTTATATTATCGTATTTTATAACCCAACCAACTAACTACTAGCCATTAATTTATTTTTTTTCACCTGATTTTTGTAGTTCGTTGCATTAAAATTAATTGCTTCACCTGCTGTTTCTTTTAGAAGCCTTAAAAAATTAAAAGAATTGTTTTTTGTTTACTTTTCCAATCAGATTTCTCTCCTGACAAAATAAGCAAAAATAAAAAATACAGAAAAAAGTTGTGAAATTAATCAAATTGTCTTGTAAAATATAAAATAATTGAAGACTTTTTTATCTTTTGTCTTTTCTATTCAAATAACATTTTATTTCTCCAACTTAAAGCATATAATATGTAAAAAATTATTTCGACATAAAAAGAAAAACTTATTGCTATAATACAAAAACAAAATTCATGGCTAACTATACGTATGTAATAAAAATTTATACATGAGTGTTGTTTTAATTAATATAAATATATATGTAATTATACAAATATTCAACACTTCTCCTCAACACACATGTTAGCATAAAACACATACACACATATAATTTTTTTTTTTTTTAACAAATAAACATATTATTTCATATATACTAAATTCGACAAATTAACAATTTTTTCATGTGTTGTTTTAGGTAAGTTCTTTGTAAATATATCAGCTATATTTTCACTACTGTTACAATATTTTAAATCAATTACTTCGTTTTCATACACATTTCTTACATGGTGATATTTTATGTCTATGTGTTTAGTTCTATTATGATAAATTGGATTTTTAACTAAATGTAAAGCCCTAAGATTATCACAATTTATTTCAACTTTTTCAAAAGAATGAATTTTTATCTCATCTAACAGATTCTTTAAATAAACTGCTTCTTTTACTGCTGAAGATAGTGCCATATATTCGGCTTCAGTGCTACTAAGTGCTACAGTCGATTGTTTTTTAGCTTCCCAAGAAAAAATTCCACCAGCTAAAATAAAACTATAGCCTGTACATGATTTTCTTGAACTTGTATCACCACCCCAATCTGCATCTACAGAGCAAGTTAAAGGTTTTCCGATTTTAAAATATTTTAACTTTAAATTTATTGTTTTATTTAAATATTTAAGAATTATTTTCGCTGAATTCATGTGTTCTATATGTGGATCAATATTTTTCTAAGATAATTTCGAGATGGAATGCAATATATCTGGTCGAGAACAAATCGCTAAATACATCAATGAACCAATCAGTGACTGATATTCTTTAGGACAAATTTTCTTACATGAAATATTATTGCATGTACTTTGATATTTTGGTTCCAATGGAGTAGAAACTGGTCTACAATCTTCCATTTTATATTGTTTTAATAACTCTTTTATATATTTTGTTTATTGAATAAATATATCACCTGTAGAACCACTCCTTTCTATTTCTAAGCTCAAAAAATATTTTGCACAACCTTTATCAACAACTTCAACTTTATTTTTAATCTCATTTTTAATTTCATTTAATTCATTAATATCGGATGATGCTAATAGTAGATCATCTACATAAATTGCTACTAAATTTATTTTACCATTATCATTTCTTTCATGTAAACATGGCTCATTTTTACATGATCTAAAACCAATATCAATTAAAATTTTGTTAATGGTTTTATTCCATTCTCTTCCTGATTGCTTCAAACTATACAAAGCTTTCTTTAATTTTAAAACTTTTTCTGGGCTATTCTGATTTACAAAATATTCAGGTTGAAATATAAAGGGTGTCCCAACAAGAACGCAAGATTTAAATTGGGCGCCATTCGAAGTGTCATTGTTTGACATTTGAACAATTATTATTGTTTGCTAGTAGAAGGTACGAGGTTAGTAAAAATGGAGCGCTACACGAATGAACAACGCATTCTCATTGTGAAATTGTTTTACCAAAATGGTGAAAGTTTTGCGGCTACAGTTCACAAATTGCGATCAATTTGGGGTCACAATAATGCTTCGAAAGAATCAAGAGATTAATGGATAAATTTGCCGAAACTGGGTCTGTTAGTGATGTAAAGACAACGCGCCTTCGACTAGGTCGATCGACCGAAAATGTCGCAGCTGTACTTGATGATGTCGCTCAAACTCCATCCACCTCAATTCGACGCCGAGCTCAGCAAATTGGTGTCTCCAAATCCACTATGCAGCGAATTTTGATGAAAGATTTGCATCTTCATGCATACAAAGTTCAATTGACTCACGAACTGAAGCCAGCTGGCCATGGACAGCGAAGGCAGTTCGTTAATTGGGTATTGGAGAGACAACATGAAAATGCTGATTTTGCCGATAAAAAGTGACGATCAGCATTTCCATCTTGATGGCTTCGTCAATAGGCAGAATTTTCGCATTTGGGGTGAGGAAAATTCTCGAGTGATTCACGAGAAGCAAATGCATCCTCAACGTGTCACTGTGTGGTGTGGTTTTTGGGATGGAGGAATCATTGGACCTTTTTTTTATTAAAATGAGGCAGGTCCAGCGCAAACAGTCAATGGTGTTCGGTATCTTGAAATGATAACCAGTTTTTTCTTGCCTAGAATTGAAGAAATGAATGTGGAGGGCTTGTGGTTTCAACAAGACGGCGCCACATGTCATACAGCCAGAGAAACAATTCAATTGCTGCATCAGTCATTTCCCGGTCGTGTTATTTCGCGTTTTGGAGACCAGAATTGGCCGCCTAGATCTTGCGATTTAACACCATTAGACTTTTTTCTTTGGGGTTTTTTGAAGTCGATGGTTTACGCGAATAAGCCGACGACGACTCAAGCCTTAAAAGAGGAAATTGGACGCTGCATTAATGAAATACCGCAGCATTTATGCAAAACGGTCATTGAAAATTTCATTAAAAGATCGCGTGTGTGCCATCACAGCCGCGGCGGCCATCTGCCCGATATGTTGTTCCATACATAACCTCATTCTGTATACTTTACGATATAATAAAGTTTCACGATTTTTTTTTAAGTATCTGTGTTTTATTTAAAATTTAAATCTTGCGTTCTTGTTGGGACACTCTTTATAAGCTTCATCATTAAGGTCACTGTTTAAATATGCTGTCGATACATCCATTTGATGTAAATGTAAATTATATTCTGCAGATAATGCCAGTACCATTCTAATGGTTTCATAACGAACTACTGGTGAAAAAGTTTCCCTATAATTTACACCATATGTTTGAGCATATCCCTTGGCACTAGCCTTGCTTTAAACCTTTTAATATTGCCATCTTCATCTTTTTTAATGGAAAATACCCACTTACAAACTATTGCTTTCTGGCCCTTAGGTAAATTTACTTCTTCCCATGTTTCAATTTTAATTAAAGACTTATAGTCTTCTTGCATAGCGTTCAACCAAAAACTGCTATACTCACTCTCTAAAGCCTCATCTACTGTTTCTGGTACTTTAACAATTTCGTTTACTTTTTGAATTAAATTAATTATATTATACTGTTTCTTGGGTCTTCCTGGTAATCCGGTTTGCAAAATTCTAGGTCTTCCTGGTCTAATTTTAGGAACATTTTCAACAACGTCTTGCTCTTCTGTTGATTCGAAATCATTTTCAGTGTTATCATCTATTTTCTCGTTCAATTTTTCATCCGAAACAAGCAAATTTTCTTCAAATAATGGCACATTGATCATCTCGTTACTATTTACTTTTTAAATGAAATAAACATCTCGACTTATGATTATACTTTTATTTTCCTTGTCATACAAACGATACGCTTTCGATGTATTTGAATAACCAACAACAAAATATTATTTTCCTTTTGCTTTTAATTTACCACTATGTTTTTTATTTAAAGCAATCGCCAATGAACCAAATATTCTTAAATGACTAACATTTGGTTTTCGGTTATTCCAAATTTCATATGGCATCATATTATTTAAGGTTCTTGATGGTGACCTATTACGTAAATAAACTGAAGTACTTATTGCCTCTGCCCATAGATATTCACTCAAATTTGCTGAAATCAACATAGACCTCGCCATTTCAACTAAAGTCCTATTGAACCTTTCCGCCACGCCGTTCTGTTGTGGCGTATACGGTACAGTTAATTGTCTCACTATTCCATTATTATTTAGGTATTTGTCAAACATGTTGTTTTTAAATTCTGTTCCATTATCAGAACGTAACATTTTTATTCTTTTTCCCGTTTGTAACTCAACCATAGTTTTAAAAGATTTAAATGTTTCGAATGTTTCGTCTTTGTGTTTTAGAAAATATACAAAAACAAATCGGGATTTATCATCAATGAATGTTAAAATATACCGTGCACCACCAAGTGACTTTGGATTTACAGGACCACATATGTCCGTGTGTATTAATTCTAATAACTCTTTAGATCTCTTTGCAGAATTCGGAAATGGCTTAACCGTGCACTTGCTTTTTAAACATACGGAACAATTTATTTTAAGAGGAAATTTTATATCCATACCTGTTACCATTTGCTTTTCTGCAAGTTGACGCAAACTTCCCACATTTAAGTGTCCATAACGCATATGCCACTTAATTGCTTCTGATGGTACATTAGAACAAAACAAATTTGATTTTTTCTCCGCATACAGGTATAAGTTTCAAATTTTTGTTGCAGTCAATACTTTTTTACCCCCTCTTAAAACTATCGCTTTAGTTGCGGTAAATTTTACAATATCAATTGAAGCCACTTTGCCAATAGAAATAAAATTGCACTGCAGTTCTGGTACGTATAACACATTTCTCAGCAGAATATTACATTCGTTAATCCTTACTTCACCTTTACCTACTGCCTTAATTTTATTTTGTCCAGCAAGAGAAATTAATTCTTCTGCTTCTTCAAACGTTTCAAATAAATTTCGACCACAGCACAAATGAGAAGAAGCCCCACTATCCAAACACCAAATACTTTTGCTCAATTTGTTGTTGTCGGCAACAGCTAAAACTGGACAAGCAAAATCATTTGACTTACCCTTTCCATCCATTTTCTTACTTTTTTCATCTTTGCACTGCGATGCATAATGTCCATTACGATGACAGTTATAGCATTTAATATTTTTATAATTTTTATTCATAGTATTTTTGTTATTGTTTTTAAATTTTTCATTATTTCTATTATTTTTCTTTGTATAACCCATAAAAATTTGATTATTGTCTTCATTAGTTGCACTTTCTAATGATTTTCTTCTTTCTCCCTCTTCAATTAGCTTTACTTTCACCGCCTCCAATTCTGGGAAATTATCCCTCGTTTCCAAAGCTACTACAAAATTTTCAAAGGATTTTGGTAGACTTGCCATTAACATAATGGCCAAAAAATCATCTGGTAACATAATTTCAATTTCCGCCAACTTTTCCACAACTGATGTGAACTTACAGAGATATTCCTGGACGCAAATATTCTCACTCATACGAATATTTAAAAGTTGCTTAAATAGTGTTACCTTCCTTACTGGTCCTCTGGGACAATGAACATTTTTCAATGCATTCCAAGCTTCATTCGACGTTTTACAATTTTTAACATATGAAAGTTGCATTGGATTAATTGTTAAAATGAGTGTTGACAACGCTTTCTCATCGTTCTTTTTCCAAGTTGCATCTTGTTCTTTTTTATTTTCTTCGAAAACAATATTCCACAAATCCTGATGCACCAAAATTGCTTTTATTTGCAGGCTCCAAATATCATAATTTGTTTCACACAATTTGTCAATATTATACATAGAATTACTCATCTTTTATTTGAGTTTTCTAATTTTATATATATATATATTTTTTTTATTTATTACGCGTTGCCTGGGCCTATAACCTCTTGTAAAATATAAAATAATTGAAGACTTTTTTATCTTTTGTCTTTTCTATTCAAATAACATTTTATTTCTCCAACTTAAAGCATATAATATGTAAAAAATTATTTTGACATAAAAAGAAAAACTTATTGCTATAATAAAAAAACAAAATTCATGGCTAACTATACGTATGTAATAAAAATTTATACATGAGTGTTGTTTTAATTAATATAAATATATATATAATTATACAAATATTCAACAAATTGCACACTAAACAGAACAAATGCAAACACGCACATACAATTTATTATGAAACCAAAAAAATCAAAATTTCACTGTATATACTCTCTGCCTTTTAAAGTTGCTTATACACGTATCCAACCCACTACTCTATTACCGATTGCGTTACTTGGTAGTATGACATTATGATAAGAGAACAACACACTTGCCTCTTTTGCTTTTGAACTACATAATTCTAGCTCTATTAACCCTGAATAACCAATGTTAGTCGTTTGGACTACCATTATTTTCTTCGTTTATGGTAACTTTTATATCTCCTTGTCTCTTATTGAGTTTTTAATTATGAACGCAGTTAATTTAGTTTAAAAGTATTAAAACCTATAGAATTTTGCTTTTAATTAATTTTTTATGTACTTGGTGCATTCCCGCTTTCTTAGATGCAATTTAAAGTGCATGTTAGTCGAATTGACTAACATTGGTATAAACGTATTAAAAATATAATAGGTTATTCAGGGTTAAGGACCTTTTGTGATTCTGCACAATAGATGTCTCAGATTTCGGAGTTACTATGGTTCAAAGCATTATGCAACAAGGAAAAGAAAAACCTTCTAGAACCAATGCTTTGTAGGACAAAAAACATATAGGTTTTTCTTTGAAAGGTAATTACTTCAATAAAATTAATTGGGCTGATTTATATCCATGTAGCTTTTCTTTCTTATAAGGATCTGTAGTTGGCTTGATCTATATAAATAAAATTAACTTTATCTTTGTTTATTTGTTCTGAAATTTTACACATATACGAGTAATCTCTATACTCCACAGGAAGGTTGCCATATACTTTTGCACCAGACACGCCTATTTTTACGTCCACTGACAAATGATTTTTAGTGATCACTGTTCATAAATATTTGTGCCCCTACTTAATTTTAAGCCTGAAATTATGTTTTGAAATATTTTATTTACTTCTTTAGTTTTTTAACTTTATTTATAAATATCAATACTACAAAAATAGTGCTTTGGCGTCAAAAGGAATTAAATGAGGCGATTTGGCTAAAAAATTACTTAAGATTATATACATATTTACAATGTTAATAATTTAAATAAAAGGTAAATTATTAATAAAAAAAGTTTTAATAACTTAATATGTACTAAAGGCTGTCCGAACAAGAACGCAAGATTTAAATTTTAAATAAAACACAGATACTTAAAAAAAAATCGTGAAACTTTATTATATCGTAAAGTATACAGAATGAGGTTATGTATGGAACAACATATCGGGCAGATGGCCGCCGCGGCTGTGATGGCACACACGCGATCTTTTAATGAAATTTTCAATGACCGTTTTGCATAAATGCTGCGGTATTTCATTAATGCAGCGTCCAATTTCCTCTTTTAAGGCTTGAGTCGTCGTCGGCTTATTCGCGTAAACCATCGACTTCAAAAAACCCCAAAGAAAAAAGTCTAATGGTGTTAAATCGCAAGATCTAGGCGGCCAATTCTGGTCTCCAAAACGCGAAATAACACGACCGGGAAATGACTGATGCAGAAATTGAATTGTTTCTCTGGTTGTATGACATGTGGCGCCGTCTCGTTGAAACCACAAGCCCTCCACATTCATTTCTTCAACTCTAGGCAAGAAAAAACCGTCTTGCGTTCTTCTTGGGACACCCTTTATAAAAAGAATATAGATAACGTTTGATTCAGTTTTTAAAAAGTGATATTCTTGTTATGTTTTTTAGATTTTGTTGCAAATTGTTGAATTAGCGACTACCCACATAATCAATTTGTTTTATTATTTCCAACCTAAATCGTACCACAGTCAAATTGCTATTATTTCTGGTATCGAAGGTATGCTGATTTCTAGTGAACAAGGATGTATGATGACCAATATTGTGTACAAATTTGAAAACATACGTAAACATTTGTAGCTTATAAATTCCATAGGTTGGCAGAATTGTTGGAAAATAATCACGATACAAGGATGCTGTATTGTGCATAATAGAAAAATCTGCAACTGTTTTTAGAGCGCTGGTTTTTAATGTATGTAAATATTTTAAATCTAAGACATTTTTATATGCAAACAATACATTCAGGTACTCGAAATGAGGTTGAATTAGTGCATTTTAAATAAGCAGTTTCGTAGGTTTTCGAAATTTGTTTTTGAATTTATATAAAAATCGAACAGATTGTGAGCCCTTCTGTTTAATATACCGGATATGTTGCATCCAGTTAAGGTTATTGCTGAAAATGACTCACAAATATTTTATTCAGGCTTGCTCCACTATAGTTTTAAAATTGATAAATACACTAAAGTCAAGATTCTGTGGTTTTGCTGTCTGAATTGCAATAATCTTGCTTTTGTTATATTTAATAGTAGCTTATTTAATCTCATGTACTCCGATATTATAGCCGCATCATGTTCTATTTACGATTTAACAGCGGTTACGTCTAAGTATGGATAGAATAAAAAGTTTTTCATGTAAGTTCAAGTTTTTTAAATCGTAGAGATACGTCGTAAAAAATAAATTTCCTAGAACACACCCTGCGGTATCACGTGCTTAATTGGCTCAAGAGACCTTTTATGTTTACGATTACTTAAGTAACTCTTGAGAAGACTCACTTCTTTACCGCAAACACCGTAAAATGGATGAATTCAGGTACTTGTTCGCAGCGGCAGGTATAGATGTAATATGTGTGTCGGAAACCTGGTTTCCGGTGGACGCTTTTGACTCTTTGTTTAATTTATCTGGCTTTACACTATTTCGGTCTGATAGAAGGATTCTTGTTGATGACATGTACATAACACGTACAAACATTTCGTACAAACTTTGCTATGGCCGATCCTTTCAGAAAATTATGTTGCTGTTTTAACGAAATGTCTTTGTATATTGATTTTAATATAAGCATTAATGTCATAAAAAGAAATATAGTAGTTAATTTAAATTGCTAATTATTCTTATATAATGTCCTTATACGTTGATTAAATATAGTTCCAATTATAGATTTTTGTTTGTAACATTGTAATTTAGTCTGTAAGGAAATTGTCCATAGACTTAACTAAATAAATAAATAAAAAAAATAAATAAAAAAGATCTAGAGGCGGTGGAGTCGCAATATATGTTCGTAATGGTATTCATTGTAGACTAAAATTAAAATCTGACATTGGTAGTGGAATTGAACATCTTTTTCTGGAAATCCGTACTCTAAATAGGAGAAAGGTGCTACTACGCTGTGTCTACAGACCAAATAATGACATTAACTTCAACTCTTTTATTACTCTCCTAGAAAATATTTCGGTTCAGTATGATGACATCATCATCACTGGTGATTTTAATAATAATTTATTGTCTGATAATACTTTAATTGAGCTAATGCATGACCTTGATCTAAGTCCTGTAAATACTTGTACCCAACAAATTTCCACACAACATCTAACAGCTTAATTGGCCTTATATTCGTTAACCACAGATCTAAGGTCCTCTTGTATGATCAAATTTCTGCATTCCTTTTTTCAAAACATGATATTCTTTTTATGACATATGAACTGCCAGTAAATAATAGTGAGACCTTTCTTACCGTGACTATTTTAACACTGATTACTCAACACTCAACCGGTCGATTGACAATATCTGCTGGGATCAGATTTATACTTTTGATAGCGTAGATGATCAGCTTTCATTTCTTCAGGAAAATGTTAATTACCTTTTTGACTTGTGTGTTCCTATGAGGACCAAGCGCATTACAGCTAACGGACAACCCTGGTTTAGTAGTGATATAAAACTGCTAATTAGGAAACGTGATGATGCTTATTTTCGTTGGAAACGGTTCAAGACAGATGATCTTAAATCTATACATAGATCTGCACGAAATGATGTAACTAAACGTATAAATTTGGCAAAATCTTTGTTTTACCAAAGGAAATTTGCGTCTACTATTGACTCCAAGTCAAAATGGAGCTCTCCATCGTACGATAAGAACATTGATGCAAACTTCTTGAACGATAAATTCGTGAATGTAAATGTTCCATCACCGTCTAATAACATTTACAACGAACTCTGTCATGTTTCGATTGAGAACCCTTTTAGTTTCCGATGTGTCGATCAGCTAGAAGTTCTTGAAAGCTTATCAATCAATTCGATTGGAATGGACAATATGAGACCCATTTTTCTGAGAACTCTAGCCCCCAGGTTACTGTCACCTTTAACATATTTTTTTAACTCAATTCTGACGAAATCCATCTTTCCAGAGACGTGGAAGCAGTCGAAAATCATTCCGATTCCCAAGGCTAATAACGAATTTCGACCAATTGCTATCTTGCCGTTGTTGAAAACATTTTAGCTAAACAGATTAATAATTTTTTAATTCATCATAATATGCTATCTGATAGGCAATCGGGTTTCATGAAAGCTCGAAGCTGCGTAACAGCTCTAGCAGATGTTGTAGAGGATCTCAGATCAAAACTTGATGAAAATAAGGTAGCATTTTAGTTCTCTTAGACCACAGTAAAGCTTTTGATATGGTAGATCATACCATTCTTATAACTAAACTTCGTAAATTGTTCTACTTTTCTAGTTCAGCTTGCAACCTTATTTCTTCTTACCTCTCTGCTAGATCTCAAACAGTACACTTTAATGACACTTACTCCAATGCACTTAACGTGACCAGAGGGGTCCCCCAAGGATCAATTCTTGCTCCTCTTTTATTTTGCCTCTACATCAATGATTTACCAGATATCCGCATTAACTATGATTTGAACATCATAAATAATTGGGCTAATGCTAATGGATTGTGTATCAATGCTTTAAAATCTAAGTGCATTTTCCTTTCCAAATCTGGTAGAAACATCGGAAACTTTCGAATACAAATAAATAGCAATTCTATTGGTATTGTTGATACAGCCCCAAACTTAGGTGTTACATTCAATAACAGGCTTACGTGATCCAACCATATAAACCTGGCTGTGGGAAAAGTATACGGTATGCTTCGGAATATATGGGCAATGAAGGACTATAATCCACTCGCCATTCGTATGCTTTTGGCAAAAACCTACCTTATCCCAGTGCTTTTATATGGCTGTGAAATTTTTGCAAATTGTGACACTGATGATTTACGAAGACTGAATGTTGCATATAATAGCATCGCTTGATATGTGTTTCTGAAATGACGTTATGATCATATATGAAAATAATTCAACAGAAGTTTAAGAGTCTTATGTCACAAAGACAATTTTTCATCTATACCACCAGTCCTTGGAATGCCTTACCAAATTACATTCAATCGATTGGCAACGCTAATGTATTTTAAAGGGGAATTAGTTAAACTATTTGGGTAAAATTTTTTTTTTTTTTATATATATTGTATTTAATTTGGTCTTTTTAGTGTTACTATGATATTTAAATATTTAATGTAATCTTATGTCTTTTTTACATACTACATATAAAAACATATCCAACTATTTCAACTTGTATTTAAATTTCATTTTTTAAGTATTCTTTGTAATTTTTAATTAATTTAAACATATGTTATTTATTCGCTTTGCCACCTGCATTTAATTTATAAGATGCTTCATCTTGTTGTGCTAGGTTACAACTTACTAAATAAAAAATATATATATTTATAAAGCGATAGTGTCGAAAATCTAAGTGGTAGTTTATAAACTGTTTTCAAAGCTTTGTTTTGCATACTCTGCAATGATTTCAATGATACATTGCTCCTATTATAAGCGTATACTGCGGCAAGGTAACTCAAATGTGTCTCTATTAATGATTGATCGTTTTTGTCTTTATATCCAATTGATTAGTCAACTTGTACAAAATTCCGGTTGCTGGAGCGTTATTTAATTTAATATTATTTACACGAACTTTGTTTGTATACTATCTTCCCATCAATATTTACATTAAAAACATTACTTGAGTTTAGAGAATGAGGTCAAAAACGAACAACCTTTGTTTTTTCAGGATTGATTAATAAGCGGTTTAGGCGTGCATACTCAATTATTAATGCAGCGTCTCTTTCAATGTTGGTTATCAGCACCAGGTCATATTTGTAAGGATAGAATAGCGAAATATCAGCAACATACATGAATAATTGTCCAGCTAAGCCTACATTTTTTTTGTCATTTAAATATAGGGAAAAAAGTAAGGGACCAAGCCCACTGCCTTTGGGTACACCATAAACAACATTTTTAATTCTACTATTTTTGACACACACAAATTGTTTTCTATTATGAAAATAGTTTCTGAATAATAGAAGATCCTTTCCTTGTATACCATATAATTGTAATTTTTGTAACATTATTTCGTGATCTGCCAATTAGAAAGCTTTAGTGAAATTAAAGAATATTCCCGCCACTCCCACTGAACTTTCATCAATACCCATACATATACATTTGATCACACTTAATACAGCATCCTCGGTTCCACAACCCATTCAGAATCCAAATTGATGTGTATATAATAAATTATGTTGTTGTACGTAGAGCGACAATTTATAAGCAAGTACTTTTTCAAATATTTTATCTATTACAGAAAGGACAGCTATTGGCCTATACTTATCTACAGTGGAAGCCCCTACTATCTTGGGAATTGATATTATTTTATGTATCTTTAGGACATTAGGATAAACAGAGTTTTTAATCATTTTATTGAAAATATCTACTAAGATACAAACTTTTTCATAAATTTTGGCGACATGTTGTCATTACCCGAGGTCTTATTTACATTCAAATTTTGAATTATGTTATTAATTTCTGAATCAGTAACTTCTCCAATACTTAGTCGATAAAAGCACCTTCTCATATTACATATAAAGTTGAAGCTCTCTCCTGACTGACTCACTACTTCACTTTTTAATTTATCAACACTCGTTACAAAATAATCTTTAAAACAATTGGCTTTGACCATATCATCGTTGATCACCTCACCCTGTATATTCTTCATATTGATATTTGTATCTTTTGTTCATACAGTAGTAGTATTTATAATCCTCCAAGTTTTCTTCGGATAATTTCGCACCTTTTCTAAGCTGTTTCTGTAGTAAGCATTTCTGCATATCCTGATAGCGATTCTTATAATTTTACTTATTCGCTTCAATTCATTCTCTATGTGCTGATTATTGCGTTCTTTCCTCCTACATCTCAAAATTTTTTCTTTGTACTCAATTAAAGCCTGAATATTTTTATTAACCCACGGTGTGAGTTCATATCTCAACTGTTTGCTGTTCTTTGATATTACGGTTGATGTCTGTCGCATTGACCATGCATTGCAGCAAATTCTCTGTTAACTCCGACGGACCTAGTAAAGAATAATCCAAAGGTAAAGAGTTTCTCAAATATTGCCTTGCTTTTTCGTAATCATAGTACATATTTGTTGTTTCAACAAGATCTCTAGTTTCCAGTTTACAACAAATGATATTGTGATCAGAGAGTTTCCACTCAATTGAGTCAATAAAAAGTTTGTCCGTAACATTACTAAAAACAAGATCTATACATGTTTTCCTTTGTGGCCTGGTTATTAGGTTGTGCCCCTTATCACAATCATAATTTTGTGCAACTGTCAACAGATCAGTAAATTAACAATCAGTAAATAAGTCCACATTGGAATCACCAACCACTGTTTTTGCAGATCCAAATTGTTACGCTCAAGTCATAATAAGTAGTTTTTTTTCTGAAAATGTATTAAATTTACTAGATTTTTATTTATCCAAGGTGTTATTTTATTTTTTATACTTGTAGTTAGTGTTTTTTGAAAGGTAAAATTATCTATGGCATTTCCAATACAATTTGCTAGTAAGGACATATCAGTGACTGTATCATTTTTAAAATTAACTCGGAGTAAATTTGTTTAAATATAGTTACTGATACCACTATGATTACAATATAAACGGGTGACATTTTCAGATTCATATGATTCAGATTTAATTCCGATTTTCAATGAAATAAGATTGTGATCTGATAACTTGCAATTACGCTATTAATTTCTAAAAAGTTTGTAATGTTGCTGTAGACATGATCTATAGATGAACAAGTAATTAGAGTATTAAGTATCTTTTCTGAAGAGTGACTCTAAGCTATCAATGTTAAAGTCGCCAACAAAAGCACACGATTTCTTTAACGGCAATAATGTGTGGTAGTCGCGGTAATGAATTAGTTAAGTTTTTAAATTTATTAAATTTATCAATTGAAGAAATGCTTCTAACATTTATAGTTGGCGCCTCTGATAATAATGTTAGCAAAAACATGAACTGCTTTATAAAGTAGTAAATGCCTGTCTTTTTTTGGGTTGATTATTTAACGATTAATATTCTATTTATAAGCGGATTTCTGTAAAAATTGATACATACGTTCTCTATACTCTAATGATACCAACTCATGCAACAAAAGACCGGGCAAAAACATATAGTAATAAATATTGTAGAGAATTTGAAAGAAGCTTGTCCTTATCACTCAAATTTTTATTTATTCAGAGTCGTACCCGGAAACGGTTAACCGGAGGTACGTTACATTGGCGGCTTCTCACATTTATCATAACTTTCAACCGACGTAACCAATTGTGCTGGGAAATATGTCAACAAATTCTATATCATAATGGCTTTACTTTCAGAATTATTGAGCAAAAAGTGATGAAAAATTTCTTTTTATTATTTTCATTATGAAATTTTTGATTTTTAACAATTTCCACAATCTCCCAATACATTGTAAGGATTCACTTCATTAATCGAACGAACATGTTAATTAATTTTCAACCAATGACAGCGTTTCATAAGAGTAATGAAATATTTCATTGACGCAATACGATTTTCATACACTTAACGAAATATTCCACTGAATCAATGAAACTTTGTCATTAGCCTAATAACACTGTAAAATCTAATTAGACATTAATTATACTTAATAAAAAGTTATTACGATTATTGAATTATTGCTAAATTATTACTGTATTATTATTGAATTATTACTGTAAGGGGAAATTTGTTTGTAAAAGTTCCCACCTTTTTTGTTTCTCTTACCACAAATCTACAAATGTAAATATTTCCTTACTGTTAAAAATTATAAACCGAGAAAATTGTATCTATTCTTTTATAACCATACAGAAATAAAGACCTAGTTTTTATATTATTGAAATTGAAATTTAAAATTCTCATACTTAATTTAAATTTATAAAATTTAATTAATAAACTTCCTATTGCATTCAACAAATCATTTTAAAATTTTTACAAAAATATTCAAACACGTTATCTTTGTTTAAAAAAAGAAATGAATTATTCTTTCAGTGTACTTACCGTCTTCGTTAGTTATTATAAAAGTCGGCCATATAACAGAAATAAAATAAAATTGTTTTGTGACACAATTATTTTACGATTTTAGATAAATTAAAAAAGTGCTCGTAAAAATTAACGTAGTAATTTTTTTTCAAAACGTTATGAAATTAAAAAAAAAATAAGCGAAATCGCCTTAAATGTTCTCAGATTTTTAATAAAATTAAAAAGTGAGTTAAAATGAAAGTGATCAATATAAGAAATATTAAGGAAATCATTCCAGCCGTTCTCTGATTTTAGATAAACTTAAAAGGTGGACGTAAATATTAGAATGGTCCTAATAGTTATTCAACTATTCAGAACGGAGAGAAATACAACAAATCAAAAACCATGAAAATCGTTCGAGTCGGTTGCGAGTTAAAAGGGTTATATCTGTTTAAAGATATCCTTAGATTAAAGGCAAGACTTTTATATCAAGTTTGTTCCATATGGCCTCGAAATATTACAATACAATTTTTAATGGACATACTGTTATACAGAAAGTATAACAAACACTCTCTTCTTGTGTTAGAATTTTTTATTTTCAAACCGCTTTTTGTTTTCCTTTCAGTTTCTTTATTCATATTACCAAGAAAAACACAAAGAAAGGCAAAAAAAGAAAATAAAAAGCAACAAAAATTGTTATTGATTTGTTATAATTTAAGACAAAATCTTAAAAATCTTAGCAGAAGAAAATATTCAATGAATTAATAAAATTACATGGGCATTTGCTAAGAAGTATTCAATGTATATGTAAAAACTTTCAAATTAATTGTAAACAAAATTAATAATTTATTAGGTGATAACATTGAACAATTTATTCATGCAATATAACCTGCAACAAATGCATACACACAGAAGTTTAGTATATAAACTAGTTTTTTTTTTCTCATAACACAAATCCCAATCAAGGATTTGCTTATGCAGATTCTTAATTTTTTTAATTGTTTTTTCTTTTCATATAAATTTATATACGAACACTAAATACGTAATCTTTTTATTTTTAATATTCTTGTCTCTTAGGTACTCAAATTTAACTGTAATTTTTTCTGCTCGATGTTTTTGTTTCTTATCAAAAAACAATTTGCTACTTTAGGAAAACAACAACATGGAAAACAAATAGAAAATTCTTTTTCGAACAAAAGTCTCCCTTATCAAAAATTTTTTTCCAGATATTTCATACATAAATACATACACACGTGCATATATGCACGTACTCATATGTACATGCCAGCAAGAGAATGAAACGAAAATGATATTTTATTAAAAAAAATACTGATATTAATATTTAATTAACTATAATTTAATAAAATTCGAAAAACATCATATAAAAAATATTGTTTGCTTGTTTACTTAGTGTTACAAAAATCCAATTTCTAATTATATTTAAACTTAAATTAAATTATGGCATTAAATTCAGTAACAGAATAGTTTCAGTTATTCAAGCAAGCCGAACAAAAGACTTCCTATCAGGGATCAACTCAACTGTAACGGTTCACCTAAAGTGAAGAAATAATTAATTTAATAAAATAATGTAATGAAAATAACTAGCAAATTTGTACTTTTGTAAGAAAGAAAAAGAGAATAATAATCAAAAATTAATCTCTTTTAGTGCTTAATTCCAATTATGTTTATTTTACTAAATGCAGTATTATTCTCATGGAAAATCGAAAATCACTACATAGTATAAAACAAAGTCGCTTTCTCTGTCCCTATATCCCTATGTATGCTTAAATCTTTAAAACTACGCAACGGATTTTGATGCGGTTTTTTTTAATTGATAGAGTAATTGAAGAGGAAGGTTTACATGTATAATCTTGGAAGGTTTAACTTCACAAATCCGGCCGGCAGGTAGCGCTATAGTCGGTATTTGGCTTATTTGCCTACTACCTGTTTTTACCCGGTCTCGTACGGTTCTTTACTCTATGAGTACGATTTCTTAGTGTAAGAAGATCGAATATATAAAAATATTAAGGCAAGACAACGTTTATCGGGTCAACTAGTAAGTACTAAGAGGGATAGCATATCCATGTGGATCATTTCGCCAGACTTGCTCTGAATCCTCACTCCCAAGTTTCGCTAAATTCTTAGCAAATTTAAAGATTTAAATTTCTTTTTTCAGATATGCGAAAAAAATTTTTAAGCTTTTGGTTTTTTTCTTTTCTTTTATAAAATATTATTATTATTAATTATATTGTAATATTTGAAGTCTTCTTCAAAGAAAATAATTTTATAAGATGAATTAATTAATTAATAATTTTATACATTTGTAAAATATTTAAATACAATTTAATAATAATATTTTATATTAAAAAAACCAAAAGCTTAAAAAATAATTATTTTTTTATTTCTAGATTAAAAGGTCAAAAAATCAAGATTAAAATTTGAAAAGAGACTTTTTTTATTATACTCTTCACTTAACTAAGAAGGGTGTATATATAAGTTTGTGATTCAGTTTGTTATTTCTACACCGTATATGGCGCACCCTATAAATATATATGTTCTAGATCCTTATAATTAGCGGAGTCGAATAAGCGATGTCCGTCTGTCTGTCTACGTAATCGTTGAAAAGAACTTTCTGAAGTCCCTAGATAACGTACAGAAAAGTGTAGCATACTGATATATAATTTTTTTTCTGTCAAATTCCTACTATTGAAATATATCCCGATCGGTCTATAAATGGCTGAGCTATGAGTCAAAAACTGCAACTACCTTTGTTTTGTACCATTTTTTGAGTCATTTGTCAAAATGGTCAAAAAAGTGTATTAACGGTTTTGACAGAAATAGTATTCGTAATACCTCTGCAAAAATCTAGAGTAAATGGCAGAGAAATGTCAAAAATGCAACCGATATTTTTTACATTTTCATTAATTTTTGTTTTGCTTTGTTTTGTATGTAGATTTTTAAGCTTTCATGTGCGTAATGCTTTGTACCCACAAACATGAAACCTAAAAAAGTATATGTGTGTGTGTGGCTTTTAGTGCCTTAAGTGTAATAGCATTAGAAATACGGACAGAGAATTTTTTGAAATTTGTTGTTAATTAAATATGTTTGGCTTAAAAAATTTTTACAAATGTTAAAGTTTTTTGCATTCCTATTTAATATCTTTCTTAGAGTTTCTTTTTCTATTAATTTTAAAATTGAGTGCCTGCAGACATTTTATTGCTTTTAAAAATGAGGTTCCAAGAATATATTGTTTCTTAGAACTCCTTAATTTTAGTTTCTTGAACTGCAATTAATTATTGATTTAGGATTATTAAAAAAATAGGTATTCGAAAAAAATAATTTTTATCAATATTTGCTAGCTTATTAACTTGAGGTCCTATTATAAAAATTTATTTTTATAATGATATTTTTCTCCAATAATAAATAAATAAATATTTATACACTTCCCAAAAAAATGAAAAGGGTATATATAAGTTTTTCATTACGTATGTAATTCCTACACCGTACATGGAGCTCCCTATAAAGTATATATTCTGGATCTTTATAAGTAGCGGAGTCGATTAAGCGATGTTCGTCTGTCCATGTATGTGTTGAAATCAATTTTCTGAAATCCCTGGAAAACCTACAAAAAAGCGTAGCATATCAGTTTTTTTGAAGTTCCTGTTGTCAGTTTGCTATTGAAATTCAGAACAATTGGCCCACAAATGGCTGAGCTTTGAGCTCTGAAGTGCAAATACCTCTAATTTTTAGCCATTTTCTCAGTGTTATTTGCTCAATTTCTGAAAACTACAAAATGGATAACAAAATTTATATGCAGTTTTTTGCGTGCCAGGCGTAAAATATGAAATCAAATATATTTTATCAGGTTTAAATATTATAGTTATAAGAAAATTGTGTTTTTATTTGATTAAAAAATATTACATTAAAAAAAAATTCTGGTGTTGTGACCTTTATTGTTGCGTACCTTTCACACAAGTAAAATTATGTATATTTGTTTTACACAAAAATCCAAAAACAAACATACATAGACCCTAAGCGGCTAACTTTATAAACAACAAATACAAAATTCATAAGCAAAAGGAAATTTGGACTTCAGCAAAGTTGCCAGACGAATTGAAATAAATAAATAATGAAACAAGAATCTGGCTTAAACATTACCGGCCACTTTGCAACAACGTAAGGAAATGCAATATTGAAATTTTCAAATAGGTAATACAAAAGTTTCAATCAAAATGCAGAAATATATTTGTACAAATATATATTAGATTTACAAAACTCAAACATATATCCAGATGTATGTATATATGTTGTAAAATAACTAAGAAAGGTAGACTTTTAGAGTTACATTACATAGATGACAAACAAAAAGTCAGTGACCGGAAATAATCTAGAAAACTATTTTGTATTGCGCCAGTGGAGACATCGGACTCGTAAAAACTTTCCCCGTTAATATTTGACCACTAAGTTCGCGGCCAAGTACCTGAATATTAAACGATAGGGTCAGCCAATTGAAGACCTGCAAAATTCCCTCGTACAGTCTCTGCAAGCCAACCAAGTTCAAAATGGAGTCTTGCAACTCTAATTGAAGGCCGTTTAGGCCGCCATGTAAACCAACCTAAACAGTATCTGTAACATTTTCAGAATTATGTTGAAATATCACGATGATCCAGTAGAAGGAGGACATTGTTGAAGACATCTTCGAGGTTTTTCAGGTGTTCGTTGAATGTCTTTCCCATTACAATAATGTCGTCGAGGTATACCAGGCAAATCTTCCAGTAAAGTCCCTTCAATACATGCTCCATTAAACGTTCGAATGTGGCAGGAGCGTTACACAGTCCAAATGGCATTACTTTAAACTGCCATAAGCCATCACAAGGACTGAATGAAGTTTTCTCTTTATCTTTTTCTGCAATCTCCACTAGCCAATATCCGCTTTGTAAATCTAGAGTGGAGAACCATTTTGTTTCGGCAAGTGTGTCCAGGATGTCATCAGTTCTGGGTACCGAATAGCTGTCCTTTTTGGTGACATTGTTAACCTTCCTCTACTCGACACAAAATCTGGTGCTGCCATCTGTGTTCTTCACCTGTACTACTTAACGATGCTTCGATTACATCACGCCAACTTACTAACTACCTCCTCGTTTTGCTTTCTCTATGGGTCTCGCTTCACCAGTGTTGAGAGAATGTTTCACTATAGCCGTCCTACTTTAGCTTTTTTTACTCATGGCAAAAGCAGAAGCGTTTTCTCCTAAGTAGCTGCTGGGGTTTAGTTTTGTCTGCTGGCGCTAGTCCTACTACCCATTTTTCAAAGTGTTCCGCAAACAACTATTTTTCTTGGCTAGTCATATTGGCAGATTCCCGTTTTACATAAACTCTTCCCTCATTATTATTTGTGACTAGGGCTTGGGCTGTTAAAATTTCACTGTTTATGTCTGTTGGCTCTACAACCCACAATCGACTGTCCACACAATCTCCCTTCATTTGTGCCCATATTATAGTTTCTGCCTGCAGTGGTAGTATCTGGCGTTCTGCTACAGTAAGATTTCTTATCTTTGCTCTATTTTCATAGCCAATATCCAGGGGTATTTAAACGTCTCTCCAAACCATTATTTGTTGTCACATGTGCAGGTTAATGCCGTGATTTATCATAAAATCTGCACCGATAACCATTTCCTCCACAATATCGGTAACAATAAGGCTGACTTCCTAAACGCATACTTACAATGTATCAATACAGTATTAATACCAAGTTGATACATTGTGTAGTTACTTTTTTAATACTTTGATTACTGATATTTTGCAACCCTGACATCGTTTAGGAATAATTATATGCATTGCATCATTAATAATAAAGCGAACAATGGCGGAAGATGATGTGTTATAGAAAAATATTTTAGATTTGTAAGAACAAGGAAGCTCTAGCTCCCAAATTGCTTTCAGCTTATTACCAAATAAAAACCACTCATAAAATTTCCAAGCTCCGAATCAAGCGGACAAAAATAATGGAAGGTTCTGAATCGCTTAGATCTCACCCTTTTCCCTACGTCTTGGGAGGTATTGATGGTACATACATCAGAATATCACAGAAATCAAATGATAGTGTCAGTTATTATAATCATAAGGGAACATATTCTATAATTGTGCAGGTAAATTTGTTTAATTAGTTTTTTATTGACTCAATTTACTACTTACAAATTTCATTTGTACATACAGGCTGTGTGTGATAGTGAATTCCGATTCTTTGACGTTTTAGAGGGACATCCAGGTCGTTGCCACGATGCGTCTGTATGGGCCGATAGTCCTTTAAAGCGTGCAATTACATCAAGCCAGATTGCTTTACCTTCTAATTGCTACTTTTTAGGCGACACAGCCTATTCTTTAGAAAATTATTTAATAGTACCTTATCGTGATAATGGTTACTTATCAGCTGAGCAAATCAGATCTAACACAATTTTAAGTTCAACTCGAGTGTGTGTAGAGCAAACATTTGGAATATTGAAAAAAAATTCCGGAATTTTGAATTATTTAGAAATTCGTGATATAAAGCTAGCAAGAACTATAATTATGTTATGCTTTATTCTCCATAATTTCATTATTAACGCTGAAGGGTCTCCTGATGACGTGGAGATTGTTGATAAAATAGACTCTGTAACCTACAGCAATAACATTCCAAATGACAAAACACTAAAAGAACAAGCAAGAATGAAAAGAGAAATGCTAACTAAATACTTTTTTATCAGCTTAAATAAAATAATTATTTTTATTTATTGTGTATTTTACTTAAAATTAATTAACAAAAATAAATTCATGTTCTGAAAACTTAAAAAATCTTTAAGTTCAAGTAGGTATACTATACTTAAAATAAAAAAACAAATTCATAAATAAGATCAAAAACTAAATAAAATATTTACACTCAGTCTTTTAAATATATAAAAAATCAATTACGAGACGCTAATAAAGCTTCTCGTAATTTTCTTATTTCTTCAATTTTTAATTTTTCTTTTTCGCAATTCAGGAGATCTTCTAAAAGTTTCCTATCGGCTTGGTTTTCTTTTGTTAAAAAGTCTACGATATCGACTCGATTGCAATTGCGTGCTGGAGGTGAGCTTTCAGGTTGGATCAGAGCTGCAACAGACGTACTTGTCTCTTTACTATCTCCGGTCAAATCTGCATATACTGAGTCTAAAGTGGATTCTAGATTGCATTCTGGAACATATGTCTCACTGCGGCAGCCATACACTTCGTCCAGACTGTCATAGAAGTCCCAGGTAGTTGCTGTTTCGCCCGACGTCTTATATATTACCATGAAATTTAAAAATTTTCTGTATATGTCGTCCCGTGAAAATGGTAACGTATCGTCCATGGATTTAATATTTTGTAAAATCCGTCCCATAGTACAATACGTTTCTTTTTTTGCGAAATTGCTTTTCCATATCTAGTCTTGCGTTTATTAATAAATTTTTATAGTTATGTGTGTATTTTTTGCTGTATTAAAAAACTTTTAAGATAAATAAGGGAATATTTAAATAAAGGGT
Organism: Thelaira solivaga; assembly: GCA_947397855.1. Lineage (NCBI taxonomy): Eukaryota > Metazoa > Arthropoda > Insecta > Diptera > Tachinidae > Thelaira > Thelaira solivaga. The sequence goes on from OX377615.1 coordinate 2,384,478, forward strand.
GGTTAAATTTTAAGGGCCGATGTTTATTGTGAATCACACAATTTTTTCTGCATTTCATTTGACATTTCTCAATTTCCCACTACCTCAATTTGAACCATGGAAAGATACACAATCAAACAACGCGTTTAAGTTATTCATATTATAAAAATGGGCGTTCAAATCAAAATGCATATCGTGCACTTCGTGATTTTTTCGGTCAATTCAATCGTCCAAATGTGCGTACAATCGGAAAAATCGTGCAAAAATTTGAGCAAACCGGGTCTGTAAGAGATGTGAAAACACCAGTGCATGCTCGTACTGCAAAAAATATTGCTGCTGTTCGCGATAGTGTGGCTGAGAAGCCGTCCACCTCATCTCGTCGTCATGACCAACAATCTCACTAACATTTCTTGTGGCGAAAAATTGAAGATATGAACCTGTACGATATATGTTTCTACCAGAATGATGCCGTGTTATCTCACGTGGTGGCGATATCAATTGGCCGTCAAGATCATGTGATTGGACAGCATTGGACTTCTTTCTTTGGAGTTATTTGAAAGAAAAGGTGTACGTCGATAAGCCAGCAACAATTCAAGAGCTAAAGGATGAGATAATTCGGTACATTAACGGCATAGAACCTCAATTCTACCTCAGCGTCATCGAAAATTTTGACCATCGGATGGAGGTGTTTCGCCAAGGTCGCGGCGGCCATTTGGCCGATATATTGTTCCATACATAATTGAACCATACCATGTTATCATAATAAAAATAAATGACAATAATTTCCTAAATAATTTGTATTTTATTCAAAATCAACATCGGCCCTTAATATTTAACCACCCTTTATATAAAATTATAAAAAAAACCGTTTACTTATTGTAGTATAGTAATTTGCATAGGTTATTATTATTATTATTATTTATATTATTAATCTTTTTACTTTGTATCAATACTTTAAAACTTTATTTTTCTGATCAAGTATTCTTTGTGTCCTAAGTAATTGCTATTGAAAAAATAATAAGACAGAATAAAATTGAAGTTGAAAACAGACAAACGTATTTTTTTATATTAAATATTTTAAGGCCTACATTATTTTCCTGCAACGCCATTGTGCTGCGTGTTGTATTTATTTTGCATCTACATTTTTGTGGATGCCCTGCTTGCTTTTTCTTGTGTATTAAATGCAACAGTGCTCGGAACAAAATGCATTGTAAAAATTTTCAGGGTTGCATTTAAGACTATTGCAGCGTATTACTACTAAGCAACATGCGCTTATGAAGTCAGCCTAAATTCGTGGCTAACACACACGTTGGCAATAGAAAGCTTTAATTTTACTTTTCCATAGACTGTAGCAGTCCACAATTTTACATTTCCTAGAGACTCGACCGCGACGCCCTGCGTCTATAGTAAGAACGTAACTTCTTCCACTGATACTTTCTCTAGTGGTAAGATTGCAGCTTTTCTACTGCATAACGGAGATCGAGATTGTAGGGCTCTCGATTGTAGGAGCTAGCGCTTGCCCCATGGTGCTAGGTCGTTTTAGTTTAACGGTGACTCTTGAGAGTAGTGACGGTTCACCCTGTTCTTGTTGTTGGGATGTATCTACTACGTTTTATTGGTTGCTTGCAGTTTCTTTGTAAATGACCAACCTTACCACAATTGTAGCATTTTACGCCTATCTTGTTTGTTTCTTTTCCCTAAACACTCGCATAAAAGCCTCAACCACGCCAACTACGGTGCTTTTTTCTTTATCTTCAAGCACTTCAATATTTCGTACCTTATACGTTTGCGGCTTCGATATCAATTTCGCAGTTTCTTGTGCTAGCGAAAACGAGCAAAGGTTGACTTGGCTAGAGCGCACACTGCTTGACGCACGGCGAAGACCGTTCACAAATTCCTCAATTTTTATATGGTCTACCAATGGGGGATTTTCTCCAGGATACGTCAGCTGCGACAACCGTTCTATCTCCATGGCAAAATCTTGGAGTGATTCACTTCCTTTTTGTGTTCTGCCACTCAGCTCCATTCGGTAGATCTCTTTCTTATGACCGCCACCGTACTTACGTTGAAGTGCCACCATTAGGTCATCATAGTTTTTCCTGCAGCTGGCTGGAACTTGAAGATATTAAACGGTATGCTACCATCAAACAGGTCATTCTTGGATTTTGTTTTCCAAATCGTGAAATTTTTCGGTAACATCTGCTTCGAAGCTTTGTAATTTTTCGCCTTCATCTTTTTCTAAGTTAGACATCCTTATCTCAATGCCGTATACTCGTTTGCTTACTACCTCCGTTATTTGTTGAAGCTTACTCTAAAAACTTCTTTGACTTTTTCTAGAAGCTTTTCATTATTTTCTAGAAGCCTCTCGTTGTTTGTTCTAGGCTCTTCTTTTATTATTTTCTGCAGCTTCTCCATCACAGCCGAGAACATTGAGTTGAAATCTACATTACTTGCTATTGGTGAGGACGTGCACGTACTTATTTCCAGGTCTTCCTTTTCTTCGAAGTCATTAGCATTGACATCCATAGTCGCTTCTGGAGTTTCACTTTGTTTCCTGCCGTTGGAAGATACAGCTTGCTCAACTCTTTCTTCAACTGGTGTACTTTTAGCTCAACAAACTTCCTGATTATATTTTATTTAATTTTTTTTAATATTTAGTTATTTTTCTGCTTACACAAATTGTTACGTTTTTACACTACTATAAAACATTTAGTTTATTAGCGTTCTTTATTTTAAAATAAAAACACAATTAGTTCTTTTTCCTCAACACTCGTTGTAGAAACACACTTCATTTGTAACCGTCACAACGACACTTTATTGTTTTTGACACACCTTGTTTACAGTTTAATGTCTCAACCAGAAATGAACTCAACTGAACTCTTCTGGCAATCTCAGCATTGCCTTATATACTGTTTCACTTTAAACTAGAGCAACAATAATTCACTGTAACTGTCAGAAACATCTAGACATTACTGCATACTTCTAGGTGTATCAAGTATAGACCAACAAGATAAAAGAAAATGATTAATCTAGCAAATTCTAGAACTAAAGCTTATACACTAACACAGATATAAATAACACACAGCTCTCACACAAGCATTACACTATAAAATTCTACGCATTAACATAAACACTGAATTAGTACATTTACACATCCATAAATGCCATTTCTTATGAATAATAAAACACAATCATACAATAGAGTGATTTTCGTAACAATATTACAATTTTCAAATTTAATAAGGAAGGTTCCTTCTTTTTTAAATATGATTATTCCTTGTACAATTTTTACTACTACAGATTTCTCTTTAATTTCCATTTTTACAATGTGCTTCCTTAAATCGCAAAATGTTTTTGGTACACTCATTATCTAATTGTATCAAGCTCTTTTCGAGATTGTCTTTCACATTTATGCTGTAAATTTTTGTCGGAGTTATCTGCCAATATCTCTGATGGGTTCAAAATTATTGACTTATTTACTATATTTAGTAAAGGCTCGAATTGGATTTTATTTAGAGGGTTAGGGGAGAATTGGGGTGTTAGTAAGGTTAGGATGATGTTATCTTGTTGGAAAAGTACTACAATTTTCATGTTGGTATAGATATCGTAGTCGTTAACCATAGTTAGTTCTTTTTGCGTCAAAATGTCCGTGGGAATAACTTCCAATTTGCTGGAAGCTATAATTTGTCCTATGTTATCAACATGGTTATTCAAGAGCGATATGTCGTTGTTTATACTATAGGTCTGTTCAATAAATCGAACTTCGCCTTCTAATGTTTTGATTTTATTCTGTGTCCCATCCTTAAACTCGTTAAAATATCTAGTGACTAAAGTTTGTTTATGTGGGAAGTTATGATATTAATTTGTTCTGTCGTGAAATTGTTAATATACGTCAAGTTACTTAGTTTGCTGTAGATATCCTGTTCATTGTCATTTATTTTGGTTTAGCTGTCCATGGAACCAGCGATGTATTTTAAGCCTTTACCTAAGGCGTTAATCAATCCCCGTTTCGACTTAAAGTGAATGTGTATATTATTCACTCTTGCTTTCAGCAGTATTAGATTTTTATTTACTGTGTTTAGAAATCCTCAAATGTTATTGCCTTTATTGTGTTCAGATTATTGGAAATTAATGCTATTGTCTTTTCATACACGCTTAAATTAATAAAGTGGAGGATTTTATTGTAGTGATTTATTGTCCTGAGTTCTTCTGTCTTGATGGGTATGTACCCATTGTTGCTTGCGAGATCCTGTATGTCAATATGCTGAGCAGTAGTTGCTAGTACCAGTGTCAAAATTGCAAAGGTTATCATGTCGTGCCTTATCACGATTGCTTGATATTATTTTTATGCACCATTCGGCCAGTCTTAGTTTTTACTGTTGTGTTATAGTTTTGGAGCACTATCTCTTAGTTGATAACTTGTTTCCTAGTCTCCTGTTTATTTAAAAAAATATTTCCTGTCCCTCTACATACTCCTTTTGAATGGATCTATTCTTGTTATGGTACGCAAGGTCAGAAATTTGCTTCTCCGAGAGTTTTTTCACTGTTTCCTCTCTGTCTTTTGCTGGCAATTCTGGATCGCTACTCACCCTTCTACCAAATAATACTTCCGTTGGTCTTTTACCGGTAACCGCGTAGATTGAAAAATTATACTCTTTTATTGCCCTATCTAATAATTCCTGGAAAGATCGGTGTATTCGTTCGCATTGGAGGCAACGAATTATTTTCTGTAGTGTTGAATGGAATCGTACAACGTGACCATTAGAGCATCTGGTATACGGAGCTGTTCGAAAAATGTGTGTTCCAAACTCATTTTCTATCATAAACTTAATTGATTCTGAATAAATGAATTTTTCGTTTCAGGAATGAGTGGAAAGAGGATGTCTGTTAAAGGCTGTCATATGTCTTCTGCTGCCCTGGACTTTATGGGTTTCGCCACAGCGTATTTGGAGAGTTTATCGATTGCTGTTAGCACTAATTCTTTTGCGATCACAAATATATCTAGGTGAACTAGCTGACCGGGAAAATGTGGTATGGGCGTTGGCTGAATTTGAGGTTTCATTGGGTGACGATCATACTTGTTTTCCTTACATGTTATGCATCCCTTTATAATTCTTTTAATTTTATTTGCCATTGAGGGAAAATTGTACCTTTCAAGGATTTGATTGCGGTTTTCTTTAGCGTTTCTCTGTGCCCTGCTAAGTACCCTTACTATAATATTCTCCTGTTCTTCTTCACTAGTTATATCGTCCACAATTACTTGTCTGAATCTTATCTTATATTTCTGAAAATGTTATGGGTACAATTCCTGTCCATAATTCGTTATCAGTTTTAATACAGTTTATTACTGATGGGTTTAAATATCTCTTCAAAACGGAAATCAATTTCTGATAGCAATAGTCTTTTATGTAATAATATGACTGTGGTACATATGTGGCAAAAATTATTTTAAATTGGTATGATGACATCGCATCTCTGTTTAAAAATATTTGGTTTTCAAAGGGTGGAGACAAACTAAAAATTATATTATGTGCCGAATTCTCGTCTGAATTCGTGGCTTTTGATAACGTGTATAATTCTTGTTCCGTTATCCTTGATAGAGCATCTGATACCACATTTGCTTTGCTGGCTTGTAAGACATTTCATAATTGTACTCTTAAAGTATGGTTTTCCATTTCTTCATTTTGCTATTGTTGTTTCTATTGCTTAGCGCATAGGTTAGCGGCTAGTGGTCTGCGAATATTTTGACTTTAACCGACCCATACAGGTAGTTTCTAAAAAATTCAGAGCCCATGTTATGGCTAACATTTCTTTCCCGTTAGCAGGATATTGCTCCTCTGTTTTATTTAAAGTCCTGGAGATAAATTTTTTTGGCCTACCGTCTTGTGAAAGGACTGCACCGATAGCAAAATTTAAGGCATCCGTCACTAGCTCAAAATCTTTGCTAAAATCAAGTATAATATCTTCGGAGGTGAGTGCATTCTTGATTTTGGAAAAACATTCCTTAGCCTCATCATTTAAACTTATTCTTAATTTCGCGAATTTATTTTTGGACCTTCGTCCTCCCTACCCCCTTAAAAGGGATGTCAGGGGCTTAGCAAGTCGATAATATCCTGACATGCAAAGGAAACTACAAAGCTCTTTAAGAGTTTGTGGTTCTGGAAAATTTTGTATAGCTTTAACATTTTCCTGATTAGTTTTTATACCATGAGGTGTAATAATGTATCCTAAAAATTCGACTTTTTTTTGAAGAATTTACATTTATCCAATTGCACTTTCATATTGGATTCTTCCAAAGCTTTGAATATATTTTTTATATGTATAAAATGTTCTTCTTCTGACTTGCTAAAAATAATAATGTCATCTATGTAAACTTAGCAATATCTTCCAATGTATTCCCGTAGGATATCATCAAGCATGAGTTGAAAAATTTACTACGCGTTTTTTAAGCCAAATGGCAGCCGCGTGAATTCGTATTTACTGTTATTAATACTAAACGCAGTTTCTTCGCTATCAAATTTTTTTGGTGGGATCTGATGAAAACCACTTTTGAGGTCGAGGACTAAAAAAAAATTCTAGTGCCCAGCTGATAGATGACTTCTGAAATCTCTGGAATTGGATATCTGTCGGCTATTATGATTAAATTTAACGTCCTATAATCTATGACCATTTTATATTGCTTATTTACGGCTGAATCTGGTTTTTTCGCAACTATCCATATCGGGAAATTAAAAGGAGACCAAGATGGTCTTATGATTCCATCTTTCAGAAGCTTTTCTACTTTACTCTCCACTTCAGATTTTAATGAAGCAGGGTAAGGATAAAACTTCGTGTGCACAGGTGAGTTCGTCGTAGTTGTAATTTCGCCCACTACACTGGTTGTATACGTAAGCTTTTCATTCGGTTCAGAAAAAAGCTTATGATACGTACTTAAAATTTTTTTCATACCTTTCTTTTGCTCCATTGACAAATTTTCGTCTTTAACACTTATTGCATTTACACACTGCGTCGGAAGTTGCTTAAGGCTTACTATGAAACCATTTTTTAGTACCATAATATTTTCATTGGTATAGATAACCGCCCTTATTTCTCTAAGGGTATCATTCCCTAAAGAGGGCATTAGGTAAAATTTCATCTTATTTTCTAGTTTAAAAAGTTTTACAAATGTATGCTCACTAATTCTTATGTTCCCTACAATTGATCTGGCGAAAAATGAATTTTTATTTGCTATACGCTTACTTACTAACTATGGCTTAACATAATTTTTACTTGATCCTGTATCTAGCAAAATTTTTAGCGTTTTTCCGCTATCCGTCTTGGCCTCTAAATAAGGCAATGAAGAGATAATCATGCTAAAAAATAGATGTCGTTTGGTTCACCGAACTGCTTATCCTCATCTAACTGTTGTTCGTTTCTTATTCCAAACGTATTTATATGATACATCCTCTGGTTTTTTTGCTGTTGGTGATTACCGAATTGTTGTGGCCTCTTTCTAAAATATTGGTTTGGTTGTGGCCTATTCATGTAGTTTATTGTACGAGAATAAATACTCGAGTCCACATTCATTGGTTCTAGCTTTGGTTGTGGCTTGGGGGAAGAGGAAGATTCGCGTTATTTTGTTCTCGTTGGTTAAATAATTGTTACCTTGTTTGCGGAATGTATGCTAATTGTAAATGAAAAGTTTGTCTTTGCTATTGCCCAATGCCTCGCTTTGAGTGTTGCTGTGTAGGCTGTCTCCATTTTTTATTGTAAGCATGGTTCGAACTAAAGCTTTGGTTCTCCAGTTTGAGACAAAGGTGAAGAGCCTGCGGCCAGTCCGCTGGTTCTCTGATCCCTAAGAGATGAGGCAAGTCACCATTCAAACCCCTTACGAAGGTATCGAGAGCCTTGTATCTATATGACTTTGTAAACAGACTGAGAGATTCGTTACTCATTTCAAGGCATCCTAATATATTTAATATTTTTGAAAGGTTTGAGTAAATTTTTTGGTAAAATTCTTGGATAATATTACTAACCTGTACCAAAGTTGTCATCTATCCCCGTAGTGTGTGACAAGCATTGCGAGATCGCAGTCCAAATTAGTGGTGTGTTGTACGATTCTAAAGCTATGTCAGCGTTCCCCGTGATTTTATTTCTGATTACGTTCAAAATTCCATAATACTTAGGCGTTCCTTTTCCGTCAACACTTTTTTCCATGAATTGAATTCTTCTGGTTGCCCAGAGAACTCCTTCAGGTATTTCACAACGTTCGGTATTTTGTCCATATCATTTAGGTTTTCCCCCTGTCTATCTATTGGTTGGTTATTAAAGGTTCTTGAATAACCCGCGGTTCTTGATTCCTAAAGACGTCTACGGCGATATAAGAAATAAGTGCTCTTAAGTTTTCTATACCTAACTGAATTTGAAGGAAGTATAGGAGTATTATTTTCATTTGCCATTTTATTATTTTTATCAAATCAGAAATATTGGTTTAACTCAAAGATTACACAGGTCTGCGACCAAAAAACGGCATAGGATTTTTTCACATTTTCTTACAGATTTTGATGCGCTAAACTCAAATCCGTTTTCGGGTTTTCTCCATCACGTAGGAATATTTTTTTATGGGGGTGGCAATTTTTTCCCCTTAAATTAGTCAGGTACGAAGACATATTTCAGCCTAACTCGAGAACGGCTCATCCGATTTTCATAAACAAAACACCAAAAGATGCGTAACAATATTATATTTAATTTAATTTAATATAATTTTTTTCTATATTTTATCGTTTTGGAATTATTCAAAAATTTAAGAGGGGAAAAAATTTTTTTCTTGCAAAATTCGCGTTTTTTTCAGTTTAAAAATGCAATAAAAAAAAAGAAAAAGCAAAAATTTTATATTTTGCACATTTTTCTGAAAGCTAAATACCTCAAGAATAAAATAAGGTATAAATCATGAAAATCGAATAACAAATGCGGATTTTATTCTCAATTTACCGCAGGTACCCAATATTGAACGAATATGTGTGACATTTATGGCCTTGAAAAAAACCAACCCTATTATCTCACACACCGATTAGTGAAGGTCTGTTATTACAAATTAGCGTATTTGCCGTAGAAAGGATTATTTGTTTTTCTTTGAAGTAATAAACGTGTACACTAATTAATAGATAGTGCTAATTGTTTCTTGGAATCTGTTTAAGACTTTAGGTACTACATAATGTTAATATGCATTTGAAAAGATGACCGGAGAATCGTGTGTATGTGTGTGTGTGGTAATAGGGGAAATAACAGGTACGCATGTGTACCAAATTAGTTTTAAGATTTAGTATTTAAGGAAGATAGTTTTTAAAAATAAACAGAGTTTTTTATCAACCGTCGTAGAGTGAATTTACAACCGCTCTACATTAAGTGAAAACAGCAGTGTTTTATTTTAGATCGCTTGAAACAAAGAAAAGCTCTCAGTAGACATACTGATATTCAAGTGAACAGTGCTGTTGTCTGTTAATCATGGCTACAAGGAGTTGTGTTATTTCTCCAAACAGTTTTTGTTATATCTGTGGTGAATTCACTATTAAAAGTTAACAGAGAATATAAGTGATTTTGTAAGGAAAGCTTATTTTGCCTACTTTAAATTAAAACTTGGTCATCAAGATAAACCATGGGCCCCGCATAAGGTGTGTAGAAGATGCGAAGAAGATCTTCGTTTGTGGTTTAAGGGAAAGAACAATTGCATTTCGATTTGAAATTCCTATGATATGGCGTGAGCAGAAAAATCACACCACTGACTGCTACTTCTGCTCAGTTGACGTAAAGGGATTCAATTCAAAAAACAAAAGAAACATAGGTTATCCTAATCTAGACTCAGCTACACATACAGTGCGCCATAGCTCCGAGATATCTATCCCGTAGCCACCTTCCAGTTTGGATGAATACCCTAGTGAGTTGGAGGACTAAGCTACATTACCTCGTCCGGGTGAATCAAGCTCAGATTTATCTTTTGACGAAGATGGAAGGCCTCAAATATTTGCTCAAGGTGAGCTCAATGATTTAGTAAGAGATTTAGGTTTTTCAAAAGATGCAGCCGCACTGTTAGGTTCTAGATTAAAAAATAAAATCCTTTTATCACCTGGCACTTCTCTCTACTGGTACAGACACCGAGAAAAAGAATTTACCCAGTTTTTCTCAAAAGAAGGAAATTTAGTTTTCTGCAATAATGTGGAAGAACTCATACATCGCTTTGATATAAAGTATAACTCATCTGAATGGCGCCTATTCATTGACTCATCTAAGACTAGCCTTAAAGCAGTATTATTGCACAATGGAAATAAATTTGCCTCGATTCCGATTGGAAATTCTGTGCATATGAAAGAAAATTATAACGATTTGGCCATTATCCTGGAAAAAATAAAGTATCAAGACCATCAATGGATGATTTCTGGGGACTTCAAAATACTGACAATGCTTTTGGGTCAGCAGGCAGGCTATACCAAATACCCATGCATCTTATGCTTGTGGGATAGTAGAGCCAGAGAACAGCACTGGAAAAAAAGTGATTGGCCATCCCGAGAAACTTTAAAACCTGGAGAGAAAAATGTTATAAACACTACCTTGGTACCACCAGAAAAGGTTTTGTTGCCTCCTCTCCATATCAAATTGGGGTTGATGAAACAATTTGTAAAATCGCTGCAAAAGGATGGAGACTGTTTCAAATATTTATATACAAAATTCCCGAAGCTGTCAGAAGCAAAGTTGAAAGAGGGAGTTTTCACCGGCCCCGACATAAGAAAACTTTTAACGGACCCTTAATTTGTGGAAACTATGAATGAGAAGAAAAAAGAAGCTTGGGTATCGTGCAAGGACGTAGTGCGAAAGTTTGTGGGAAATACTAAGGATCCTAACTATAAAACCATTGTTTAATAGATGCCAGCAGCATACGAAGCTCAAGGCTGCAAGATGAGCTTGAAGGTTCAATTTTTACACTCTCACATAGACAATTTTCCTGAAAACCTTTGGACTTACAGTGAAGAGCAGGGGGAGCGATTTCACCAGGATGTCCGTGATTTCGAGAGAAGGTACCAAGGGCGATGGGATGTCACTATGCTTGCTGACTACTGTTGGCTGCTTAAGCGAGAAACTGAAGATGGAAATCGGAAAAGAACTCGTCAAAGTATCAAGGAAAAGAAGAAGAGGTTTCATAAAGAACATGAATAAGTATACATATGTATCAAAATAATGTTTCGTTTGCTTTAAAAAAAATATTTATTGTTTGAAAATTTTGAATAAAGGAGTGCTTTAACCAATTTTTTGTGTTTGAATTTGCAAAAATTCTTTATGTGATAGAAAAAAATGGCCATCACTTTTGAAATCAGCACACTTTAAAACATATAATTCAGTAAAAATATCTCATGCAGCTGAAAAAATTTTTTTTTCGCAGACCTGTGTTATCGTTTGATATCTTTATATAATGTAAATTTTTTTAATGACTATTCTAAAGGGTGTTTTTTATACACGTATAGAACTTTAAATTGCAATAAAACAACGATGGATTATTCGATTGACATGAATTTTATTTATCCGAAAGATAATCTTGTGGCATTACTTTTTAAATATGATTTCTGTCATATGACCGCCACGGCTGGCTCGGATGTAGTCCAATCTGGACGTCCAATTTTCGATGACTTTTTCCAACATTTGTGGCCGTATATCGGCAACAACACGGCGAATGTTGTCTTCCAAATGGTCAAGCGTTTGTGGCTTATCCGCATAGACGAATGACTTTACATAGCCCCACAGAAAGTAGTCTAGCGGTGTTAAATCACAAGATCTTGGAGGCCAATTCACAGGTCCAAAACGTGAAATTATTCGGTCACCAAACGTGTCTTTCAATAAATCGATTGTGGCACGAGCTGTGTGACATGTTGCGCCGTCTTGTTGGAACCACAGCTCCTGGACATCATGGTTGTTCATTTCAGGAATGAAAAAGTTAGTAATCATGGCTCTATACCGACCACCATTGACTGTAACGTTCTGGCCATCATCGTTTTTGAAGAAGTACGGACCAATGATTCCACCAGCTCATAAAGCGCACCAAGCAGTCAGTTTTTCTGGATGTAACAGTGTTTCGACATACACTTGAGGATTAGCTTCACTCCAAATGCGGCAGTTTTGTTTGTTGACGTAGCCATTCAACCAGAAGTGCGCTTCATCGCTAAACAAAATTCGTTTATGAAAATCGGGAACTATTTGCAAGCGTTATTCAGGTGTGAGTCTATTCATGATGAATTGCTAAACCAAACTGAGAATAAATCACTTGACAGCTGTTAAATCGGTCGCCACCTTGAACAGTAATACGTCTATAAAAAACACCCTTTATAATGTTTCTATACATTTAAAACAAATTTAAATATCATAAACTTAAATAATTTACAATGTAAATAACTTGCTGAATTGTTAAAAAACTTCTCCGATGCTCTGTTGATTTTTTCCTTGATGATTTCTTCCTTGTGTGATTGATTATTACTTCAGTAATTGATGATGATGTTTTCTTACACTGAATTTTATGATGACTACTGTAGTCGAATATAATACTCGTATGCTTCTTTTCAAACGATCACTTTATTTGCACAATAACTTTTGTATTTTAATTTTAAAGTGTTTGCTTTAATTTATTTATATATTTTTTATTTATTTTTTGAATATGGTTGTTTATTCTTATATGTAAAAATTCCTTCTTACACTGTATCACTTTGTTTATTTGTATTTGCAACGTCGGTTCACTTTAGGAGTTGATGACTTTCTTAATTTACGGAATATGTTTACTAATTTGTATTTTTGTGAGCCTTCGCTTAGTTTTTATATTTCATGGATTTCATTTGCGGATTTTATTTATTACCAATGCCCTTTACAGATTTTTTATTTGCACTGTCCTCTACAAATACAATAGTTTTACACAATTTTTTTATTATTGGTTATTATAATTAACTGCATCTTGTTCCGTGTTTTTTTTAACCTTGAATAGCTGGCTGGCACGTAATGCCGTCCTTTTTGCTGTAAACGGTACTATCACTGATTTTTATTTGTTATTCAAAATTAGAATTTATTATAAATTAATTTTTATACACTTCTTGGGGGATAGATTTGTATTTTATATTTCTGTCTTAGTTAAAATTTTATTGTAATTCTTTTAACTTTTCATTCTTTGTTTTATTTATTTTTTTGTGTTTTTCTTTTTTTATGCACTGTATAGCTTAAAGATGATTTTGGCATTCAGTGACAACTTCCTTCTTTTGTTGGACTTCGATATGGGATGTACTACTTGATTTAGTATTCAAGGACAACTCCTTTGTTTTTTCGAGCTTTGGTACGTGACGTGCTAATTGAGGACGATTTATACGTTTTATTAACCGAAAAGCAACTTTTACTGTTACGAGTAGTTAAGAACTTATACCGAAAAAGTTCTAAAAAAATAAAATTGTTTTTTGGTCAGTATGACCTTACTTTATTTCCATCAAAAAACTAAATCTTAAAACTACTTAATTTATCCTACTAATATTATAAAGCCAAATGTTTGTGAGTGTGGATGTGTGGATGTTTGTGAGTGGGATGTTTGTTCCTCTTTCACGCAAAAACCACTGAATGGATTATAATGAAACTTTACAATAATTTAGCTTATAAATCAGAATAACACATAGAATAACACATAGTTTTTAAAGATATTGTGTAAATTGTCCAAATTATAAAGATAGGTGTCAAGTAAGTAAGAAAAAATTCTTCAATCGGCATGTATTGGCGTGCGCCGCAAATATCGTTGAAGTTACACATACTCGTATATAATGTATGAACGATATGTTTATCATAAATAGTCCTACAAAAAAGTCCGCGACTACATATGTCTATCTCTTATTTGGAAGCAATTACCGTCAAAATAGTGAACCATAATTACAATAGAAATTGATAATTTATTTCTACTACATATTTCTTAGTAACAAATTGATGTATATCAAAATAAATACTTTTATTGCCTCTGATATATATAATAGACTAGCCCATACTTAATTTAAGCCTAAAATTATGGTTTTAAATATTTAATTTGTCACTTTGGTTGGGGTTTCTGAAAATAATGCTAGCAAAAACATGAGTCACTTTATAAAGTAGTTAATGACTGTATTTATTTTGTTGGTTTTTTTAACAATTAAAATTCTATTTGTAACGGGATGTTGCTAAAAATTTATACAAACGCTTTTTAAGGATACCGATCGGACAGGGTGAGACCGGAAAAAAACCTCTAGTTGTGAAATAAATAATTAATAAAAATAAATAATGAAAAAAAATGCAGAGTTCGCTAACTTTGTTTGAGTTAACTTGTATATTTGTTTAACACAAAAAACCAAAGGAGATGCAACACAAAATTTTTAAATTTCGCGGCCAAGTACCAGAGATACTTTACCAGAATGCTAAAAGGTAGGGTCAGCCAATTGAAGATCTGGAAAATGCTCTCGTATAGTTTCTGCAACGTTTTCAATGGGAGTTTTTATTTCATGCATTTTTGTGACTTTCGCTGTCAGGCAGATGACTTTAGAAGAGTCATAGATTGAGCAAACTGTAACCCGACAGCATATATTTGCCACTGGGATGCTCAATCTGCTGACTAACTGAGCGCTAATATAACTTATACTGCAGCATAAGTCAAGAGTTCTTCTTTGACATTCTTTACTTATTCTTTGGGCAGTAGTTTCAAAACATTCTCACCTACATCGAACTTGGATTTATCAATCGCCTACCATTTTCTTTGAAATCTCTTGAAGATGTCTGGTTGAGGTCTCGATGTGCTTCCAAACTTACAGTCAAAAAACCCTCTCAACAAGACTTCTAAAACGTGGTGTCGGCAAGCTAGATACAGGAGCTCTCGACCTAACATCTGCTCCAGGAGATTGCACGCTCCATCGAGAGTCCAAGTATTTGATGCTGTTGTATCGAAGTACATAGGCACGAACGAGCTGGCGAGACCCCATTCCTCTAGACATTCGTACACTGCTAGGGCTTGTTAATCCCCTGAGCTACTGTCAGTTTCAGGAACGCCCAGGAGTTGCTCTTTAGTCCCATGTGATACCAGAACAGCAACCCCTTCTTTCTGATCTGTATTGAGGATAACTGGTTGTAGTTTTCCATCCCAGTGCATGCAAACAGCCTAATTTTGTCTCTACCTCAATTCTCATGCCAGATGTAGAAACTATCACTTTTACGAGAAATAAAAATGTTCACTAGAAGAAAGAATAAATGACACAGAATTACACTAACTAAAACAAAGAGTACGTGTTAGTAGGTACGGAACTAATTAAAAAATAAATGTCTTTTGTAGTTAATATTTAGTGGGTTTTTTTAAACTCGATCACACAAAAGTAGACAAAATACGACTTTCACTGTTCAACGAATACTTTTCAACTGACCAAGAAACAAAATCATAAAAGCAAAAACCACCTAGCTATCCATTTATTTTTTTAATAACAGACTCTGAAACCTTGGACTTTTACTTAAAATTTAACAATAGGTAGTACGGTAACCCAATACATTTTTAAACTAGTTTGGTTTTACCTGCTTGGGGTCGCCAGTGAGGAAAAAGTAGATACATACCTGACATAAAAAAAAAACATTGTTGTAAGTCTAAAATTAACGGTATACCATAGCGAACATATTTAAATGAAATGAAATTCCAAAGTATAATAAGCAATAATAATACAAAAAACGCGTCTTCGCTCTCAGGGGTACCTAGTCACGTTTTTAGGGACATTGGCTCTATTTTTTGGGTTTCAGTACTAGTTGCGTATTTATTGTGTAGAATATAAAATGTTAAAAACAGTACGGCCTTTAATTTGATGTATGACACGGGCTTTAGCCGTTCCAGAGATCAAAAGAAATATAAATAAAGGTGGTAAAATTTTAAATGCCGATGTTGAATGTGAACCACACCTAAACGTCAAGTTTTTTTCTGCATTTCATTTGACATTTCTCAATTTCAGACTAACTCAATTTGAAATATGGAAAGATACACAATCGAGCAACCTTGTCTGTAGAAAATGTGAAAACACCAGTGCATGCTCGTACTGCAGAAAATATTGGTGCTGTTCGCGATAGTGTGGCTGAAGAGCCGTCCACCTCAACTCGTCGTCGTGCCCAACAATCTTACTAACATTTCTTGTGGCCAAAAATTGAAGATGAATCTGTACGATATGTATATGTTTCTACCAGAATGATGCCACATGCCACACAGCTAACGAAACAATGGCTCTTTTACCCGACAAATTCAATGGCCGTGTTATCTCACGTGGTGGCGATGTCAATTGGCTGCCAAGATCATGTGACTTGACACCGTTGGACTTCTTTCTTTGGAGTTATTTGAAAAAAAAGATGTACGTCTATAAGCCAGCAACAATTCAAGAGCTAATGGATGAGATAATTCGGCATATTAACGGCATAGGACCTCAATTATGCCTCAGCGTCATCGAAAATTTGGACCATCGGATGGAGGTGTGCCGCCGAGGTCGCGGCGGCCATTTGGCCGATATTTTATTCCTTGCATAATTGAACCATACCATATTATCATAAAAAAAGAAATGACAATAATTTCCTAAATAATTTGTGCTTTATTCGAAATCAACATCTACCCTTAAAATTTAACCACCCTTTAGTTACACAAAGTTTAAATGAAATCAATTATTGCTCTTTTTATATTATTATCTATACTCTGAACCAAATAGTAGGTAATATTGACTAAAAATTGTGTGTAGAATTTTAAAGAAAACAATTTTTGAATCCGCAGGGTTTTTATTCAAATTCACATAAAAAATATTCAAGTTTACTATTTCTTAGTTAAACCTACAAAGCCTTTTTGTAAAAAATATATTTTAGTTGCATTAGCCTATTTAAATAAACTTTTGTAAAATAAAGGGTAAAAATCTGTTAAATTGACTAAATTGTAGTTAAAAGGTACTATCCTAAAAACATTTATTTAAAACAACACATGTGCATATTCAAAATAACTCATAAAACAGATGCTAATATGAAAAATTATTGTAAAGGGTGTTTTTTTATAGACGTACAGAACTTTAAATTGCAATAAAAAAACGATGGATTATTTAATTGACATGAATTTTATTTATCCGAAAGATAATCTTGTGGCATTAGATTTTAAATATGATTTCTGGTATATGACCGCCACGGCTGGCTCGGATGTAGTCCAATCTGGACGTCCAATTTTCGATGACTTTTTCCAACATTTGTGGCCGTATATCGGCAATAATACGGCGAATGTTGTCTTCCAAATGGTCAAGCGTTTGTGGCTTATCCGCATTGACCAATGACTTTACATAGCCCCACAGAAGGTAGTCTAGCGGTGTTAAATCACAAGATCTTGGAGGCCAAATCACAGGTCCAAAACGTGAAATTAGGCGGTCACCAAACGTGTCTTTCAATAAATCGATTGTGGCACGAGCTGTGTGACATGTTGCGCCGTCTTGTTGGAACCACAGGTCCTGGACATCATGGTTGTTCAATTCAAGAATGAAAAAGTTAGTAATCATGGCTCTATACCGATCACCATTGACTTTAACGTTCTGGCCATCATCGTTTTTGAAGAAGTACGGACCAATGATTCCACCAGCCCATAAAGCGTACCAAACAGTCAGTTTTTCTGGATGTAACGGTGTTTCGACATACATTTGAGGATTAGCTTCACTCCAAATGCGGCAGTTTTATTTGTTGACGTAGCCATTCAACCAGAAGTGCGCTTCATCGCTAAACAAAATTCGTTTATGAAAATCGGGAACTATTTGCAAGCGTTATTCAGGTGTGAGTCTATTCATGATGAATTGCCAAACCAAACTGGGAATAAATCACTTGACAGCTGTTAAATCGGTCGCCATCTTGAACAGCAATGCCAACTTAAAGCTCTATACGTCTATAAAAAACACCCTTTATATAGATAGTAAGGAACTTTATTCAATTTAACAAAATTGCTTTAGTAAAACTGAATAAAATTCTTTGTTTTTTATATATATATTTCTTCACATTGACGAAATGTATGTAGAATTGAAGAAATATTCATCACATATGAGAACATAAACAGTTATTCTTTCGTATGTGCAAGGTGCTTTTATCTACATATTAGTTGAAATTGGATATCTTAAGAAAACACATGAAAAAGAAAAATTGATTTATAATTAAAATTATTTCAAATTTATACATATTAGAAAATACAATTTCAATAAAATATGTACTCGTATATAATTACATATTTGCAAATAATTGTATATATGTTGTGTATATTAATAATTGTGCATTAATAAGTGTGTGAAAATAATATTAAGGTAAAATGTACATTGCAGAGCTGCTTGTGAATACACATTTATAATTATGAAGTGTTATACATATATGTAGAAAAGAGTTTTATCCAACCTAAAACTAGGAGTTCAAATAAAATTAGAGAACTGCATATTGTTTTGGCAGCAGTCTGGTTCAAGTAATTCTACAAAGTAAAAGAAAATTTAAATAATGTTAGTGACGATGAACATAAAGCTTCTCTGTCTGCAACGAAATTGGATATTGAAGAAGTCTTGAAATCATCTGCTCAAGGAAGACTAGTTTTGAATTATTATAAAAACTATTTAACGCTTAGTGAAGGATCCCGTTTAGTTATTTTTGATATTTTAACAAACTATATGGTACAAAATGATATTCGTATGACTGTGAAGTTAGCTGAAAATATGGCCGGAGATATAGTTAAAATATTTGGTAAGATGTTTTGTTACATTCGTCTATTACAAGTAATTATGAAGTTACTAATTTCTAGGGATATTACTATTTAAAACAACCTGGCAAAAAATCACAAGGCAAAATACACGATAAATATTTTAACCTTGTGCGAAAACTAAATCATAATGGTATTTTCAAAAAATTCCATATACCATTAAATTATTGCCGAGCACTTTAAAGCGGGTTGTAAATTTAGGTAAGTTTCATATATCTACCCATATGCATACAGATATCGTTATATTCGGTTATGTATAAAATAAATGCTAATTTAGATCTGCCAGAAGTTAATATTGATGATAGTATAGATTTAATTTTAAACGACAACTATTCATGGGCAGAATTCGAATCATTAGGCTGCAACCAAAGACTACCGTTTAAATGAAATTTCTACTGATACATCTACATCAGATATACTCAATAAGTGGTTGAAGTACAAAAAACCATTAGGTTTCAAATTGGTGCGATATAAAAAGAATTTTTAAGCAGAACTTGTATTTTAATAAGAAATATATTTTATTTTTTTATTTTAATAGATCGATATACATAGGTTTTAAACATTTATATCCAAATTCAAAATCCTTCCGTTCTTGTTTTGACTCATTTTCTTCAAAAATTTTATATGTTTTTCGAGATCGTGTTAAAGATCCATCTAATAAGCTCTTATTTGGAGAAATTTAAAATCTTAAGGGCATAACAGAAAGTGAGTTTTTAATATTTATATTCTCTTATAATTTTTTACTATAAATATAATATAAATTTGTATCTTTTTAGATGGTCGATGCATTTGCATATTTTTTTATCATGGACGGAAGTACCATTACTGCTTGTGAGGAGGAATTATTACAGAGACGATAGGCAAAAGCTCATATTCAACCATCAATAATAATTTATGGTTCAATTTTAGAACCTCAAGATATTTTGGTTTATTTTGATGGAATAAAATGAAAAATGCACTCCGCCTTACATACTATAGATACGTGTTTTAAGATATTTTTTATATTTAATTTAGAATATCCAAAGGAATCAATTCTAGTATGGTCCTTTATTCAGAAATATTTTTATAAGATTGCAACAAATTCAAATTTGGATAGCCCACAATAATAACTAAATGTACTTAAATCAGTTTTGTGCTTTATATTTGAAGTTTGTATATATTTTGCAACCCTGACGTCGTTTAGGAACATTTATATGCATTAATTACACTGCTCTGCAAAAAATCACTTTTTGGCTCTCCTTTAAATAAAACTATGTAGCCCATATGGATTTTGATACGCTAAACTCAAATTCGTTTTTAATTTTTCTCCATCGCGTAAGGATTTTTTTATGTTCGTGGCGATTTTTATACCCTTCACTGTAAGTAAGAAGGGTATATATAACTTTGTGATTCCGTTTGTAATTTCTACACCGTATATGGGACACCCTATAAAGTATATATATTCAGAATCCTTATGAATAGCGGAGTTTAATAAGCGTTGTCCGTCTGTCTGTCCGTGTAGTCGTTGAAATCAACTTTCAGAAGAATCTAGACAACATACAGAAAAGTATAGCATAACACACGGTTAGTTGTTGCTGTAAGACTATTGCTATTGAAATTCAGCCATATCGGTTAATAAATGGCTGAGCTATGAGTCCAAAATTGCGACTACCTCTATTTTTTGACCATTTTTGGTGGGGACAATAAAACGTGGTAAGCAGTTTTGTTACAAATAACAGTCGTAATGTCTGTGCAAAAAATCAGAAAGATCGGTTCACAAATGGACCAAAAAAATCAAAAATACAACCGGCATTTCACATTTTCATTAATTTTTGTTTTGTTTTTTCTTTGTTTTTTTTTTGTTCAATTTTGTTAGCTGTCATGAGCGTAATGCTTTGTACACATAAACACAAAACCTAAAAAGTGTATGTGTGTGTGTGTGTTTTTTTTATTGCCTTGAGTTGAGCGAGTTCATTAGATTTTTCTTGATAATTAAATATTTAATTAAATATGATTGGCTTAAAAATTTTGCAAAATTAAATGAAAATAAATTTTGTTGTTTTCCTATTTAATAGCTTTCTTAGAATTTCTGTTTTTATTAATTTAAAAATTTAGTGGCTGCAGCCATATAATTGCTTTTAAAAATGAGTTTCTCAGAAAAGATTGTTTCTTAGAACTCGTTCATTTTAGTCGTATTATAAAAATTAATTTTTTTTGATATTCTTTCCAATAATAAATAAAAAAGTTTTTATATTTAATATGACCTCAAGCTTAAAAAACAAGTGTTTCAGTTACATAATTTTTTGAAGTGAGTGAATATAAATCCGGTTAGTTAAATATGTTTTCACCTAATTCCTTATGTTTTTAAGTATTTGTAAATATATATTCAGTATTTATGACATATTTATAAATATGTTTAGGAGACATATAAGTACATACATAGATACAAATGTGCATAAATACGTTAATTTCTCTAAGAGATTGCAAACGAACCATAGAATATTACGGGTTGGTACACATATCGTTTTAAATAAGAGGTCGTCTAAGTTTGTAATCTATTGTCCAACTACTCAGAAAAAACTTTGCATTATTTTTAAAAAGATTTTGAAATTCCCTCATTCCCCAATACCCTTCTTCTGAGGGATTTTTACCATTACCCATTTTGGTGAGGTACCATTTCCGAGTTTTTAAGTTCTACGCTTTCTGGAACTGTTTTAACATTTACGTTACATTTTGTAGTTTCTATTCTATGATGCAAAACAGAAATTGCCAAAACCCTTCAGACAACAACAGAGTATATGAAAATTTCAAATATAACCGCTAAACTATTGCTTAAAACATATAATATTTAATGACGTAAGACGTATTTGATAAATAAGCCATTAATACTGAAAATATATTTAAAAATACTAAAAAGCGTAATGGGGTGGGTTAAAACATATTTAACGCGGCATATTTATCTTCACTCATTTAATTTTTCTGTGGTTTTGATATTATAGAAAAATATGAAAAGTGAAATATATTAATATTTCGTGAAGGGTATATAAAACTCGGCACAGCCGAATTTAACTTGTTTTCACCTAAATTAGTCAGGTACGAAGACATATTTAAGCCTAACTCGAGAACGACTCATCCGATTTTCATAAACAAAACACCAAAAGATGTGTTACAAAATTGTATTTAATTTAACTTCACATAATTTTTTTCTATTACATATTTTATCGTTTTGGAATTACAAAGGTTCCGCCAAATAACTTTTTTTTTGAAAATGCTATAAAAAAACTACTGAATATTTTCTCAAATTTCTTTTTTTATTTGAAAGTACAATCCTTCCGGCTAATAACGGAAAATAATTTCATTCTAATGGCTGCCTCGGCTGGCCATGCAGTAGCCTATACGATCGGTCCAATTTTTAAGCACATTATCGATTGTGTGCAGCTGTATTTCACCAATAACTTCACGAATATTGTCCTTTAAAGCGTCAATTATCTCTGGCTTGTCGGCGTAACACTTATCTTTGACGGCACCCCACAAATGATAGTCCAATGGTGTCAAATCGCAGCTCCGAAGTGGCCAAACGACATCAGCTCTGCGGCTGATAATGCGATCTTCAAAAATAGGGCGCAAAACATCGAGTGTAGCTTCAGCTGTGTAGCACGTAGCGCCGTCTTGTTGAAACCAAATGTTGCCAATATCCTCCTCTTAAATTTTTGTGAAAAAAAATTCGTTCAACATGGCCCGATAACGCCATTGACTGTAACGGCCACTCCTTGCTCGTTTTCGAAGAAAAATGGCCCAATTATGCCTCTGGACCAAAATCCGCACCAAACAGTGACTCGTTTTGGGTGCGTCGGCTTTTCAATGTATGCGTGCGGGTTTTCTGTGTCCCAAATGCGACAATTTTGCTTGTTTACATACCCGCCAAGATCAAAATGAGCTTCATCTGAAAAGATGATTTTTTTTGGCAAAATCGGCATCTTCTGTAAGTCGATCGCAGGCCCACTTAACGAAGCGAAAACGCATTGGATGGTCAGTTGGCTTCAACTCCTGAACCAACTGGACTTTGTATGGCGTCATACCAAAATTCGTCTCAATGATGTCTCCGAAATATTCAATTGTTGAGAACGACGGTGAATTGATGTTGATGGCGCTTCACGCACACTTTCTGCCACAGCAGCAATATTCTCGGGTGTACGCACTGTTTTTGGCTTTCCACGCTTTGGTTTATCGATGAGGATGCCAGTTTCTTTCACTTTTTTTACAAGATAACGAACATACGGAGCTAACGGTGCTTCTCTTCTTCCAAAATCTGTACGCAATTTTCGCACATATTCTGCAACATTACCATGATTTTCAAAGTAATGTCGCAATATTTCCCAGCGTTGTTCAAGCGTATACACAACCATATTCGTTCAGTGGAAGGATAAAACTAATTATCTGTCAAATCAGACAAGAGCTAAGTGTTACCATTCACGAAATAAGCACTAGTTGAAAAAAAACGTTAGATGGCGGACCCTTTACAAAATTTTAAGAGGAGAAAAATTTTTTTCTTGCAAAATTCAAATATTTTATATTTTGCACAATTTTTTTTAAGAGGTAAATACCTCAAGAATAAAATTTACCGCAGGTACTCGATATTGAAAGAATATGTGTGCAGTCAACCTTACATATGGTGATAGAATTGCGTTAGCTTTGCAGACAGCTAATGGAAATAAAGGACAAGGGTATTTTGTATGGTTCTTGGAATTAAAAAGTACAATATAGTATTTTTCATTTAACTGCACATTCATATTTGTACATAGAAAAATTCGTAGGTAAAAATTCATGTAAGTGAAATACAGCTAAACAATAAATACTGTAATGAAGTTTTTTTTTGTTATAAAGTCGGGTTATTCGTTCATAAATTGTCATACCACAATTGTTGTCCGCTTAAAAAAAATTGAAATTGAATCTACTATAAAAGCATCAACCAAAAAGTGATCAGTGATCATTTTATACATAAATTTTTGGTTAGTACTGTAATTTAAAATATTGTAATGAAGAAACAAAATAATAGTTTTTATCAAAATTTGTTTCAGATTGCAAAATGTCAAGGATTTGTAAGAATTCTCTAAATTTATTTTGCTATGTATGTGGCAATCTAACTTTAAGTTCTCAATGGCAAGCAATAACTTTCCAAATTAATTAATCGATTTTCTATCGATGAAAGAGATAAAAATTTGCTACCGAAAATATATTGTAATAGCTGTTCAAGGAATTTAAGAGGTTGTTTAAAAGAAAGTCATAAGCCTTTGGCTTTTATGAAGCCAGCGATTTGGAGTGAACCACAATATCATGAAACTGATTGCTACTTTTGAATGACTAAAACACGTCATTCATTTGGAAGTCCAACGAGCAAACCTTATTTTCCGCATAAAAGTGACGTTAATAACTTAGTTCGTGATTTAAGACTTTTAAAAATAAAGTCTTAGCTTCTTGCATAAAATTTAAACAATGGAATTTTTTGCGTAAGCTCTAATGTAATATGTATCTTAAAATTTATTTTTGGACTCACATCTAGATTTTTTCCGGAAAATCTTGGTACTGTATCAGATGAACATGGTGAAAGGTTTCACCAAGATATGTGACATATAGAAAAGCGTTATAATGGCAAGCCTGAAAAAATTTGCTTTTTCTTTTTTTTATTGCATTTTTAAACTGAAAAAAAAAAACAATTTAGCAAGAAAAAAAATTTTCTCCTCCTAAATTTTTTAATAATTCCAAAACGATGAATATAGAAAAAAATTATGTGGAGGTAAATTAAATACAATTTGGTACGCATCCTTCGGTGTTTTGTTTATGAAAATCGGATGAGTCGTTCTCGAGTTATGTGATGGAGAAAAACCAAAAACGGATTTGAGTTAAGCATATCAAAATTCATATAGTCCACATAGTTTTATTTACAGGAGGATTTTGCTGCTGAGCAGTGTTATAAAGCGAACAATGTCGGAAGAGAACATTTTATTGAAAAATATATTAGATCTGTGCGAACAAGGAAGCTCCAGGTAGTTGCTGCTTCGCCCGACGTCTTACTGCTTAATTCGCTTATATGTTACCATGACATAAAAATTTTGTGTATATGTCGTCCCGTGTAAATGGGAACGTGTCGTGTATGGATTTAATATTTTGTAAAACCCGTTCCCATAGCACAATACGTTTCTTTTTTTTCCCGAAATTGCTTTTCCATATATAGTCTCACGTTTATTAATAAATTTTTATAATTATGTGTCCATTTAAAAAAAATTAAAGATAAATAAGGGAATATTTAAATATATTAAATTACAAGAAAAACCGCTTACTTATTTTCTTATAACGTCATTGTACTGCGTGTTTCATTTTTTTTGCATCAAACTTTTTTTGGATGCCTTACTTGCTTTTTCATGCGTATTAAATAGCAACAGTGTTGCAAATGCAACATGCGCTTAGGAAATTAGCCTCATATAACTCATTAGCTCAATAGAGAGATGATATCGATCTTCAGGCACAGTAACGGGATCAGAAAGCTTGATAGAACAATCATCATTATCATTTACAAATGACAGGTTGAGAATTTTATCCTAATCAATGAATATTCCATTTACTTGAAAAAGACTCTTATCATAAAGCATATTTAAAAAGTCGTTAGTAGTTTCGTTATTTGTAATTTGAATATAATAACCTTACTCAGCTAAAAAAAACTCCAACATATTAAAGTCACTCATAGTTATAAACAAATCGTTTTCACCAGCAGATTGAGCTATGGTATTAACAGCTTCACCATATTGTATACACAAAGATTGCGGAGATGATGGTGGAATGTATGAGCACGTTAAAAATATCTTTCTATGCATCAATGTTATAATTACAGATATAAATTTAGATGACATATTACTGGAAACCACTATGACAACTCCACCATCACGACAACTACGGTTTTATTTTCCACAAAGAATCTCTGTATTAAGAAATGTATTATTAAACCATGTTTCAGTAAAAACTAATACATCACGACTGTTATAAAAGCTTTCTAAATATAAATTTGACGCTTTTGTTCTTAGGCCATGGACATTTTGATAAAATATAGATATTGAATCGATAGAATTAATATTTAGTTTTTTGGATCATTTAAACGTTGAAGTAAAACCCCTATATTATTTCTTCTATTATTTTTCTCCACATATTAATGAACCAAATTGTTTACAGGCCAGAAATTTGGATTAATAATTTGTTGATAATAATTTTCAGAAATGGAAACTTCGAAGGATGCAATAGCTCTCTGATTTGAGAATTTAAACTTATGAATATTGGCATGACTATTACTGGATTCAGTCGCGCTTGGCACAATATTTAAATTAGGTGAGCATAATGCACTTGATGACGTGGAAGGTACTGATTCACGGTTGCTTACAGCAACTGCACTTAAAACAACAAGCACCGTCAGGTTGTATTTTTGGGCATTCAATGCCGAACGAGTTGTTAATTTTTTCTTTTTCGCAGAAGACGAATCGTCAGTGTTAATGAATTTGCCAAGTTGGGAAATTTTTCAAATAACTCGCCAAACTTCGCAAGTTTTGACTGTACCGAAAAAAATTTCTCATTAAGCTTTTCAAAATCACTTTTATAGATTTTAAAAAATTTATAGACATCCGAGTTTATATTGTGAACAAATCCATTGAAGAAATTTACCCATACCTACAAGATCATCAGCATCCTATGCTTTGAGTAAAGTGCAGTTGAAATGACAGTTACTCAAACATAACCAACTTGATATCATTCTTTCTGTTCCTGTAACAGCACAGTTTGTGTTTAAACAGTCCACTTCGAAGTAAAATAAAAAAATTACAAATAGAGAATAAATAAGTTATGTTTAAAATAAAGTACAACTATCCTCAAAAAGTGTTAATTGAGTATCAGTGCTTTCCAATTGGAGAGCTCTCAGAACAAGCGTAGGAGTGCAGAAATAGAAACTATAAAAAATTTAGGTATGCAAACACTTACAAGATTTCACGCATTAGAGAGAATGAAGACCTCTTCAACATGTTGCTTTCTTCATCAGATCTACTTATTAAATTCTAAATTTAACATTAAAATCATTAATTGCTGCTTTCGCGTTCACACTGCAAAATTTAATAAATTCAGTATTTAACATACAGTGTGTAAGGTCTATTTGTACCAAATATTGAAATTTCAAACAAAAATAAGTGTATTTGATAAATCAATGTTATCATACTTTGGTAGTTATTCTTTGTGTGAAAAAACATGGGTCTAATAACCGCATATGATACCGAGCAGACTATCGCATCGAATAGCATTTCGACAGATCTTGAGTAAGCAAATCAGAGCATACAATGTCTATCAAATCGTAATATTGTTCAAATTGTAATAGATTTATACAGCAATGTTTGCCAAATGCAATTAAAAAAAATTGTAGCAAAGAGAATCTATACATATAAAATAGTAACCTTACTGACTGAATGACACCCCAAACTGCTAAAGCTACGAACTTGAAATTTGGTAAGCAGGTTCCTGTTCCAATGTGTAGAACGAATAAGAAGGGATTTTTGCAAATCCGAATATTAACGGGGTAAAAATGGATAAAATCGAACTTTTTATATCTTCGAAACTACTACAGTTAGAGCCAAAGTTCAAACTAAAAAATATTCTACTAAAAAAATAAGCAGATGGGTATTTGGTACTTTTTCAATATTTATACATTTGTGGCATAAAAAGGGTAAAAACTAATGTTGGTACGTTTTTTTAACCCCATTTATCTTTCAAAGTAACAATCACAGCAACAAATACTAAATTGTATTCTTCTCTTTTTAATAACGTCTCCAATGTATCACTTTTTTAAAATTCGAGCAAATAAGGGGTAAAATATGTACTCGTTTTTACTACTATTTCTAAATATGTACTTTTATTGTAGTACCCAATAAAAATTAAAGGTAATTTTTTTTCCAAGGTAAAAAAAAGTACCAAAAGGGAGAAATATGATTGTTACTTTTCATATAAACAAGCTAAGAGGTATTTTTTATGCTATTTGCAAACCTAGAATTGCGACAGTAAAATTTAATTAATAGTAAGGAATAGTAAAAGGGACATTATTGTACTTTTTATTAATTTTAATGGTACTTTTTGATTTTTTAGCATTAACAACACTAGAACTACGCGACTGAGCTTAAATGATTCAGGTCAAAGTGAAAAATCATTAAGGGGACAAAATTGTACTTTTTATTTATTTTAATGGTACTTTTTTACTTTTTAATGAATACGAACCTAGAAGTACAAAGTTATCCTAAAACGGTCCTGAGCATAGTGAAAAATCATTAAAGGGACAAATAGAACTTTTTATTAATTTTTATGGTACTTTATGATTTTTTAATATTAAGGAACCTAGAAGTAAGAGATTGATTGGGCTTAACCGGTCCTAAGCAAAGTGAAAAATCATTAGAGGGGCAAAATGGTACTTTTTATTAATTTGTATGGTACTTTTAGACTTTTTGATGAAAACGAACTTAGAAATACAAGGTTAGGCTCAAACAGTCCAGAGCAAAGTAAAAAAAAATCATTAGAGGGACAATGGTACTTTTTATTACTTTTTGATATTTTGTTATTAAGGAATTCAAAAGTTCGAGATTTGGCTCAAATTATCTTAAGCAAGGTGGAACACCATAAATGGGACAAAGTGGTACTTTTTAATTTTATCGGTACTTTTTGAATTTTCATACTAACAACCCTAGAACTATGAAATTGGGGTCAAACTCTCTTGAGCAAAGTAAAAAATCATTCAGAGTTAAAACAGTACTTTTTATTGATTTGAATGCTACATTTTGCTTTTTTACCATTAAAGAACTTATAATTATCACGTTGAGCTCAAACGAAGCTATATTTTAATGATACCTTTTGATTTTATTTGGATTAAAAAAACAAAGAACTGAAATTAAACGATCTACAACGAAATAATAAATTATAATAGCGAAAGTATGGTACTTCGCTGATGAAGTAGCGAGTTAATTGCTAGTTATTGTAAAAATTGCTTCTGCTGACGTTTTTTTCTTCAAATTCAAAATATGAAAATTTATTAAAATTACAATAACCAATTGTTTTAACCTAGAACTAAATAAAACTTAAATTTCTTTTTAATTGTTGTTGAACGTGCTCTTTGCAATCGCATGATATTTATTAAGATTATACTCGATCGAAGATTCACTTTCGAAAGCCATCATCTCAATTTACGATACATTTTACTCGATGTCAAGTGCTATGATACCAAATTGAAAAATTGCAATCATTTTCACTCAATATCGAATACGGTGATTGAACTACTGAATTCATTTTTTATTTGTCATCAGGGAAAATTGCATATTCTCAGAAATTTTTATCAGTCAAATGTTTCTTTTCATAGTCCATAGCTCCTAGTAAAGATTAAGCTCACCAATAAACTGTTTTTTTTAAATCTGAAAATTCAAAATATGAGGGTGTATGTCTGCAAATAGTGTGATGGTCACTTTAAATTTATAAATGGAATAATGAGTGCGCATTTATCTCGACATTTTAATTATTATTTTTAACGGCACATTTTGTTTTTTGTACAACCAAAGGCATAAAACTAAATTAATTCAATTTATTCAAAGATGTAATAAGCATAGTGCAGCTTAAATTTGTTATAAGTAGGTCGATTGATTATTAAATTTTAACTTTAATCGTATAATTAAGAAAATTAATAACAAAAATTTCGATTCTTTTACGTTTATAATGATATTCATTTAGTTTTTCTTTTGTATTTGTTGGCGCTATCATCAAAATTGGGATTAATTTATGCTCACTCTGGTAGCGCCCATACATAGTTGCACTGTATATTTACAATTTACAACACTTGTAGTAAAACTTAACGAAAATAGATACATATTATATAGATATAAAAATTGTACCTGAATACGCGCCATTTTACCAGCCATTTTTTTATAACTACGAATCGGATAAGTTGACTGTGCGCAGTACTCGGAGAAAAATTATAATCAAGTTTAAAAATACTAATTTAAAAATTTAAAAAAAAGTATGTACCACAATTTGTTATTTAATAATAATATAATTAATTGTTGTATAAAATTTATTTAGGAATTTTGGGGGTAGTACAAACATCAAAAAGTTCACTGTTAAAAATAACACTTAATGAATGGCAGTACAAGACTTCTAGCTTTACAGCCTTATTCAGAGTAGAAAATTAGTTTCTATATGATATCTACTTTAGTTAATAAAGGCTTTAAGCTAATAATCCTATATTAACATTTTTATATTCAAGGAAGGTTAATTAACTTTTAGCAAATTTTCAAATTTAATCGTGGCAATGATATGCCATTTTGTGTATTATTGTTGTGCATAAAAGATTGCTAAATTATTCGGTATTCGCAAATGTATATTTCAGTCGTACATTTTTTTCTTATTAAGCCACAAAAAGCTTATTTAATTTAAAGAACATGTTTACTAGTTTATCTCTAAAAAAATTAAAAAAGTAACAAAATTATATAGGCAATATATGTAACCTCTTCACAACGAATAAAAAGAAAAATCATTACCCATTACTTTTTTATTTGTTTTGATTTTATACACGTCACTGTAAATTTAAATTTGTGAATTTGTGTTAGTTTTACCAAAAAAATTGTGATGAAAATGGAAAATATTAAAAGAAAAAGGTGTGAAGGTGTGATTAAATTTATAAATATTATAAATTTTATAGATGCAGTTGATATATTAAAGTTGCGTTGATATAACAATATTTATTTACTTCAATATAAATTTGAACTTCAATATAAAATTTGGTAAGAATTAATTAAACCTTTAGGTTTGAAGGATGAGGAAAAAGTACTTTTAAAATTACAATATTCTTTGATTTGACCAACTTAACAACAACATTATTCATAAATGGTAGATTTGTAGTAAGATAAAAAAGATGGGAAATTTTACAAATAAATTTTCCCTCACAGTAATAATTCAATAATAATAATAATTAAAAAAAATATTATTGTTCAACTAGCTTGAACAAATTAATACTCTTTTTTTTCAGTAAAATAAAAAAGTTATTTTTAATTAAATTTTTGTTTTAAATAGGCTCTAGGTCTAGAGAGAGCTCTAGAGAGACCTTGTGCCTATATTTAAAAAATATTAATTAAAAATCATAGAAAATAAAAAGGTCGAAAAATTATCAAATAAATAAAAGAGTTATATTAACATTTATTTTGTTTTAACACAATGTAATAAAAAAACAAAAACGTCTCTGAATATAATTTAAGCTATTTTATCTTAATAACGGCTTGCAAACCCATATTAAGTCTTTCTGAATAAGGCTGTTAATCTTTATGTCAAGAGCAGAACTGCTTTACTCACGTCAACAGCAACATACCTGGGTATGTAAATAAGTTTTGTATGAGTTAGCATAAAAATGCTAATATCTAACTAGTTTGTTTTGTTTTCGGGTTTTTTTTTATTTTGTTAGAAATAGACAAAACGATCAAAAATTTTATGATAAAAGTGAAAAGCGGACAACGCAAGGTTTGACCATTGCAGAAACTTTCAAATTGATAATATTTGCGACAATTGGCGAAATATGCGACATAATTTTTTGTGAATCAAATCAAAAGATATTGCGTGACAGATGAATTGTATGCTTATCGTGATGGAACTGGGTTCACGCTATACATACCATCAAAACCTGTCAACTATATAAAAAAGTGTTTGTATGCGACTTCATTGTGTCCTATTCATTGGAGGTACAAGCAATATAGTTGAAAATCTAAATAACTAAATTTAATTTAATTTTTCAATGCAGGGACAAATCTATAAAGAAATGGCACCGTTTGGTCAACGTGAAAAAAATGTTGGCGAAAGAGTACTAAAGGATTTATGTGTCAACCTTTTTGGAGGAAGTGAAAGAAATATTGTATTTATATGAAAACTTTTTCACTAGCTACAACTTGGCAAAATCTTTGATGATAGACAACTGTAGTGTATTTAATAAGTCCTGTATTATTTAAGTCTTTTTTCTTAAAAACTATATTTAACTCTTTCTACTACATTTGAATGTTGTATTATATCCACTCAAATTCCACTCAATTAGAATTTTCTTATTTTTTATTTATTGTATTATTATTAACTTTAAGAATTTATCCCGTTAGGTTTGTTTGTAAGTAAGTAAATTTCTTAAATAAAGGATCATTGTTATCTTAGCCTTGAAATCGGCTACATTTTTAATTTTCTATTAAGAAGCATTCATCTGCTTCTCCTAAACTATTCAGGCAGTCACTTTGCATAGAAGCTATACTCTGCCAGTGGCGTTCTTAAGCACCGGCAAATTATCAGACTGTCCTTTTTATCTTACAACTTTTCACTACTCTCCCGATTATTATATGGCGATCCTGCCAAATCTTGCCAAAACAAATATCCCCAAAGAGGAACAGACACCAGCAGCAGGCCCTAAGGCAATAAGAATTGAAGAATACAAAAAAAACAACAAAGGAAATTGGAACAAAAACTCACCAGCATTCCGGTAACCCAAAAACCACGTCACAAGAGAGGTGGCAAAATTGTGCGGCTACGCAAGAAAATTGCAACATAGTAGAGGCCATCCCCACAATGCTGGCAGCAATCCAGCCAAATATGGTTTGAAATCGACGCACTTGAAGCTGAAATGCAGAAACACCGCAAATAAACCAATGAGAAATAAATTTTTAAATAAACCTTAAACACAACAATTAATTTCAATTTTTCATTTCACTTTTGGAAATAATAACGCATACAAGGAAATTTTCTTCAATAATTAGTAAATTAAATAGTTTACTGATACAAACAAAAAAAAACTTGAAAAAAATTAAAATTTCAACAAGCAGTTGCTGCCAACAACAACAAAAAATTTTTAGAACAAAAGCCATTGCAGTAAAATTCTAACATCTGTTTTAGATTGAAAAATAAAATAAAAAAACGTTCCAAACAATTAGCTCAAAAATTTTTTAAATAATTATTTTGTAATATTTATGAATATTTCTACATTTATATGGATAAGTTAAGAGAATTTTATATTGAACTTAATTTATATATAAAGAAAAGTAAAGATAGAATTTACTCCAACAAATATAAAATAGAGAAAATCAGCGGCTTAGATTTTATTGAAAAGGAGGCTGAGGAAATTTTTATAGAACTAAAAGAAGAAGAACAAATAGAATTCTTCACAGAAGACTTCAAAAAATTACATGACGATTTAGTAATCGCCATTGAGAACATTAAAATATCAGAAACAAATTTTGAATCAAAAGAGGAAATAGTAAACCACGATAGGATGGTACAGTTGAGGCGCTCGAGGATTTCTTAGTACAAACCGAGCTTTTGCATGATATATTGCAAGAAACAGATAGGGAAATATTCATTAAATATGTCTATAATTTCAAGCTTACTGCACGAGCTCGAAGTATTCTAAGACGATCAAATAGACTCAGTACTTTTACTGATTTAAAGAAATTATTATTTGAGGCCTATCCAAATCCAAAACTTTGCAACAGGTTTTGGCAGATTTCAGAACAATAAAACAAGGTAACATGAGCATAACTGCATATAGGGATAAAATTGCGTTACTATCTGAGCAACTGAGTACTTTTGAAATTGCAACGATAGAAAACCCTACACAGGAGGCCAAGGATGCAATTTTCAAAATGCCCCAGAATATGGCTCTTAATGTCTTTATTAGGGGATTAATGTCAGTATTAGGGAGTATCACAGTGTATTAATGGCGAGCAGTCCTGAAACACTTAATGAAGCAGTTGAAAAATGCATGACAATAAAAAGGGACATGCAAACGAATGATAATAGCATTTTTAGAGTCTGGGACAAACAAATAATTTTTTAGGAAACCGCAATAGGTACAACTACAGAAACAATACATTTGATAACACTAATAACGACAACAATTATGGCAATGGCAGAAATAGTGGGTTCAATAACAATAATAATCGCAATAATAGGAGTAATAATAATGGCAATGACAGAAATATTGAATTCAATAGCAATAATAGAAGCAATAACTATAGCATTGGCAGAAACAGAACATTCAACGGCGATAATAGGAACAATTACAATAATAACAGCTATGATAATAACAACAACTATGGTAATAATAGTAGCAATAATAGAGGCAATCACGGCTATCATTCCATGAACAACGTGAGTAGGAACAACCCTTCTAATAACAGGAGCAGGCAGGGAAACTAATAGGGTCGTATAACTCATACAGTTATCCAGAGCGGCCAAAACTTTTCAAACTTTTAGTAAATCCGAACAACTCCATAATCATAACGTTTAATAGTGTGAAGAAAAACCTTAGTTTTTTTAATAGATACGAGAGCAGACATCTCCATTTGCAAGATAGGAAACGTTGAGAACATTGATGATACAAATATATTATCATTGAGTGGTATCACCTCAGAAAAAATAAAAATATAATCCACCAATTTCATATTGTTCATAATGATTTCCTAATTCCCACAGATGGAATTATTAGTCGAGATATTCTTGAAAAATAAAAGTGTAAGATCGATTTTGAAACCTATATGACAACATTTAATATAGCAAATGAAGAGTTTGAATTGCCAATAACCCCAACACACATATACAAAACCAAAATTCTCATACTGGCTCGTTCTGAATCAATCATACCCGTTAAAATAAATACAAAAGAAGATATCATTGTTGTGAATAAGGAGATTTTTCCAGGAAATAGTATAACACCTTCAGTAGGAGTACAGCACGTGAAAATATTAAACACTACTAACAAAGAAGTTACATTACATGATCTAAATTTTGAATTAAAATCTTTAGCGGGATATAACATATACAAGTGTCATGGAAATAGCGCAACAAATAGAGTTCGTATACAAAAACTTTTAACAGTTTTAAACATCGAGTCAGTAGATCCGCTAGCAAGACAGTCTTTATTAGATATAATTACGGAATACAATGATAGTTTTCATCATGATAGTGACAATTTAACTGTAAATAATTTTTATACTTAAAAAAATTCAAGTCTCAGATTCAACCCCAGTATACATAAAACCATATCGTTTACCAGAATCACAAACAAAAGAAATAAAAGAACAGGTCGATAAACTTCTGAAAGACGGCATTATAGAACCATCAATAAGTTCGTATAACTCACCGTTATTGGTAATACCAAAAAAAAAATCTGCAAATTATTCAAAGAAATGGCGTTTAGTAGTAGTAGATTTTCGGAAACTAAATGAAAAAATTGTGAATGATAAATATCTATTAACAAGAATTGAAGATGTTCTCGATAAATTAGGTAGAGCGAAATACTTTTTCACGGTAGATATGACGAGTTCATTCCAATAAATAAATTTAGATGAAACTTCTAGACCAATGGCATCGTTTTCAACAAACGATGAACATTTTCAATTTACGCGTTTACCATTTGGTTTGAAAATATCCTCCAAAAGTTTTCATCGAATGCTAACAATAGCTCTGAGCGAACTAAGCGCAGAAGCATTTTTATATGTCGACGATGTAGTATACAACACCATCATGTTAACTTATCAAGAGTTTTTGAGAGATTGATATACTACAATCTAAAATTAAACCCAAGCAAATGTTGTTTTCTAAAAACAAAAGTCGTATATCTAGGCCATTTAATAACCAACAAGAGAATATGTACCGACCCCACGAAACACAAAGTAATAGAAAATTATCCGGTACCCAAAAATGCTGACGATGTCAGACGTTTTGTAGCTTTCTGTAATTATTACAGACGTTTCGTTAAAGATTTTGCACACATAACAAGATGTTTAAATCAACTATTAAAAAAAAAAATAAACCTTTTATATGGAACTAGGAATGTAAACAGTCGTTCGAAACCCTTAAGCTAAAACTCATAAGCCCACCTATTCTTCAATACCCAAATTTCAGCAAACCATTTATAGTCACCACAGACGCTTCTAACTTTGCAATACTATCTCAAGGTGAGATTATTTCCGATCTACCTGTATCCTACGCGAGTAAAACATTATCGAAACATGACTTAAATAAGTCAGTTATAGAAAAAGAACTTTTAGCCATACATTGGGCAATAAATTTTTTCCGACCATATCTTTATTGTAGAAAATTCTGACCCCAGACCTTTAGTGTCACTATTCTTGCACAGAAATCCATCATCTAGAATGACTCGGATTAGAATGGATTTGTGTGATTACGACTTCGAATGCGTTATCGAGAATTAGTATCGACACGAATACATTGAGGGCCATGATTCCTTCTGACATGGAACAGGGTCCAAAAGAAATATTAGTAATAACGAGATCCATGAAAAACAAGCCAAACATACAACAGAATGAAGAAAGCGTTACCAGTAAAAAGACTGATGAACATTTTGCATGGGAATGTATGTCAATTTCTGATGTAAAAGAAATGAAGAAAGTGCGATTTGAAATCGATAGTAGTCACGTAGAACCACGAATATTAGTAGATGATATAGGGGTAGTTACTAGATGTAGTGATAACCCAACTGGCACAAAGATGTCGTTGGAGAAGCTAGTATCGAAAATGCTATCACATGAAATCGCTTTAAGTAATAACGACAATTTATTTAAAATCATGTCAATTGAACAATTCAAAAATATTTTCAATAAATTAAAAAGAAAGAACAGGGAAGAAATAAAAATTTTGATATATAAAGAACCCAAAAGAATAATGAATAAGGATTTACAAAGAAAACTTATAGAAGAGTATCACAATTCAACGTCAGAAGGACATCTGGGGATAAGAAAAACAGCGTTAAGGCTTAAGCAAAAATATATTTGGAAAAATATGGGTAAAATGGTAAAGGAACATATTATGAATTGTCATTAATGCAAAATAAATAAACAAAGGAGACATACTAAGAAAAAATTAACTATTACAGATACACCAGGAGCTAGCTTTGAAGTCGTCTTAATCGATAATGTAGGCCCTTTAAGATATTCCAATCATTTCAGGTATATTTTAACTATGTAGTGTGATTTAACGAAGTATATCATAGCATGCCCTCTTGAATCAAAAGATGCTAAAACAGTTGCAAAAACGATGGTAGAGAATCTAATTTTGGTTTACGGTCACATCAAAGTACTTAATTTTATAAATGAATTGATGTCTGAAGTGTGTAAATTAATGAAAATAAAACAAATTTTCAGTACACCTTACCACAATGAAACTCTAGGTTCGATAGAACGTAATCATAGGGTATTTAATGAATATATCCTAAATTTTTGCAAAAATGATGAATGGGACCATTGGATCCCTTACTTTTGTTTCGCGTATAACACGACGCCTCATATAGAAACAAATTACACGCCATTCGAACTGATATTCGGGAGGTTGCTACCTAATGATATATTATTAGACTTTAAACCTATATATAAAATAGATAATTATTTAAATGAATTAAAAGCCCGATTACAATTTTCCTTAAAAAGGGCAAAGGAATTAATTGGTTTTGGAATATACAGGCTAGGTTATTATAACTAAATAAATAAATGAAATGAAATGAAATAGCTAAAAAGAAACGAGTTGATATATCGGAATATATCAACCTGTTGCGCCTAAAGGAAGGAGATATGGTTATGGTAAAACGATTTAATAGAAAAAAGAACCAAGCACCTTACCATGGTCCTTACAAATTAATAGAAACAAAAGGAGTAAATTCT
The DNA here is from genome assembly GCA_947397855.1 of Thelaira solivaga. Classification (NCBI taxonomy): domain Eukaryota; kingdom Metazoa; phylum Arthropoda; class Insecta; order Diptera; family Tachinidae; genus Thelaira; species Thelaira solivaga. The sequence continues at coordinate 2,421,966 of OX377615.1, forward strand.
ATAATAAATTTAGGAACAAAAAATAAAGAATTTCATAATAATAATTTAAAAAATTATTGAAAAAACAAAAAATTTACCAATTGCAAAAATAACAAGTTAAATTCGGCCGTGCCGAGTCTTATATACCCTTCACTGTGTTAGCGAAATATTAACATTTTTCACTTTCCACATAAAATTAAATGAAAGAAGATAAATATGCCGCTTTAAACATGTTTTAACGTTTTTTAGTATTTGTGAATACTTTCAGTATTAAAGGCTTATTTATCAAATACGTCTTACGTCATTAAATATTAAGTGTTTTTAGTAGTAGTAGTAATAGTAGTAGCGGAGATCATCTATATTTGTAACCAACCAATCAAATAATCATATATTACTTTGGATATTTTAAATTTTTTTTTAAATTTTCATAAAATCCAGTACTGTTGTTCTCAAGGATTTTTGCAGTTTCCGTTTTGTATCATAGAATAAGAACTATGAAATTTAAAGTAAATGTTAAAACGCTTCCAGAAAGCGTAGAACTTACAAATTTTATTTCAGTTTAGTTTCAGTAAGTTTCTGTTGCAAAATCGGGAATGGTACCTTGCCGAAATGAGGAATGATAAAAATTCCTCCGAGTATGAGTACTGGGATAGGAGGGAATTTAAAAAAAAAAATTTTTTAAATAATGAAAAGTTTTTTCTGAGTACTTAGAAGATAGATTACAAATCTAGATGACCTCCCTTTTAAAATGATATACATCTTATCTCGTAATCTTCTATGGTTCGTGCGGAATTTACTTTGGATTATTTTTAAATTTCCATATACCCCAGTAATTAATTATTCAAAGATAAATTCTTGAATAATTATTAAAATAAAAGTTTTAATTTATATATCTTTATATTTTTATTAAATTTTATTATTTAAAATATATATATTTGTATTGTTTTATGTTAATTCTATTAATATAAATTATCAATTGAATTTTTTTATTAAAAAATATTTTCTGACCAAAATGTAAAAGAATATTATACAAAAAAATAATACAGTGAAAATATATATGAATTAACAATATAAGTACATAATACCAGTAAGTATATTAACAGTATACTCGTTTATATAGTTATATATATATGTATTTATATCAAATATGTAATTTCCCCACCCTTTAATGACACATTACTCTTGGAATGTGGAACCATAATATGAAAATATATATATATGTGAAAATTTTTTAATATACAAAAATATTTTAACAATTTTCTTAGAATTTAGAATAATTTCTTCCAGTTATATTTCTTTGAAATTTTATATTCGGTATTTCTTTTTGGTATTTAAAAATTCTTTTAACCAACTGCCTATCCCTTTTGCAACCATTTTCAGTTAAAAAATTTTTATCATTTTTCTTTTTGACTTCTTTTATTATGTATTTGGGTTTTTGTTTTAAATTATAAAACCCTAAATTTTTTACAAATTCTTTCTCATTATAATCATGACAATTATCCCTTCCTTCATTTATCTTTTTTGTTCTATTAATTTTGTTAGTATGAATTTTATCATGCAACATATTCCAAATAGATTTGTCCACCTTATTATGTAGTAAATCATTAGGCTTATATCCTGTTGTACTATGAATTGAATTATTATATATTTGAACAGATTTTAAGACGAGGCTTTTATCATCAAAATCTTTGTGTTTTTGATCCAATTTTAATAATCTAATATGTTCGTTGAGTGTTAGATGGAATCTCTCTATGTCTGCATTACCAGTATGTGTATTTGGAGCAGTGAAATGAAAATTTATTTCTTCACAATTTAAAAAATTTTTAATATAAATTGTATTAAATTCATTGTCTGCAATTATCTTTTTTGGTTTTCTCAAAATAGCGAATCTTTCCTTTAATTTTTCTACTATAGTCAAAGAATTTTTGTCATTTAAATAATGAACTGAAACATGTTTAGAAAGTTTATCAATGCATGTTAAAAATGTTGTTTGTTTATTTATAAACCAAATATCAATATGAATTACTTCATTAGATTGAAATGGTGTTTCTGTTACGCATAATTTTGGTTTTATTGGCCGTCTATCAAATTTACACATATTACAAATAACACAATTATTAATGAATTTATTAATTTCTTTCTTTAAATTTGGATAATATATCTTATCTTTTAATTCTAAATATGTCTCTTCTATTCCTCTATGATTTTTATCATTGTGATATTTTTCTATCACTTTCAAAAGATTTTCTTCATCAAAAATATCTTTTATATACTTAGAACATTTAAAAAATTTATTTTCTTCTGAATTTGAAAAGTATTAAATTATAGTTTGTTGAAGCTTTCTGAATATACCAAAATTTTCACAAAAAATTGCTAAAGTTGATTTTATAGGTAGAATTTGCTGTAAATAATTTAATATTTTTTCTTCAAAATATTCTTTAATGGTTATAATATGTCTAATTTTTCTTTCATATAAAATTTTCTTCTCATATTTATAGTTTTTTCCTAAGGTAATAATAAGTTGATTTTTAAATATATTTACTGGTGATTCTGAAATAAATAAGTGATCATTTAGGTTTTCTTTTCCACTATGTATTGTAGCTATATCTGAATTTATTTGTTGATTATTATCTTCTAAGTAGTTTACATCTAAGTGACTAAGAAAATCTGCAACCTGATTTGTTTTTCCTTTAATATATTCAATATCAAAGTCGTATTCATTTAATTGTATTTTCCATCTCTGCAGTTTCATATTAGGTTCTTTTAATGAATTTAACCATATAAGTGGTCGATGATCAGTCTCTATTTTAAATTTTCTACCAAATAAATAAGGTCTAAAATATTTTGTAGACCATACAATGGCTAACAATTCTTTTTCAATTGTACTATAATTATGTTCATGTTGATTTAAAGTTCGCGAAGTAAAAGCAATTGGATGCCAATTTTGTGATAATACTGCACCTAATGCTTCATTACTAGCATTTGTGGTTAAAATGAACATTTTATCAAGCTTTGGATACGCTAAAACTGGTGTAGAACATAAAATTGTTTTTAATTTATTAAAAGAGTCAATATAATTTTGATTATGTATATTAATATGAGATCCTTTCTTAAGATATGCAATCATTGGTAACGCTATTCTGCTATAATCTTTAATAAATTTTCTATAAAAACCTGTTAAGCCTAGAAATGATCTTATTTCTTTAATTGTCTTTGGTAAAGGCATTTTTTTATAATATCAATTTTATTTGGATTAGGTTTTATACCATTAGGCGTTATAATATGTCCAAGATATTCTGATTCTCTTTTGAAAAAATTGCATTTATCTACTTGAACTTTCATATTATATTCAGACAACCTTTGAAAAATTTTTGTTAATGACAAGATATGTTCTTGAAAAGACGTAGAAAATACTAATATATCATCTAGATAAACTACACATATGTTATTAATATAATCCTGTAATACTTCATTCATCATTCTCTGGAATGAAGCTGGAACATTTTTTGAACCAAAAGGCATTCTTGTGAATTCATAATGTCCAGTTGAAGTTGAAAAAGCTGTTTTATGTCTATCTTCAATCAATAAAGGAATTTGATGAAATCCTTTAGCTAAGTCTATAGTACTAAAGTATTGAGAGTTTCCTAATTTAGAAAATAAATCTTCCATATTTGGAATAGGAAATTTATCTTCTATTGTAATATCATTTTATTTTCTATAATCAATTACTACTCTAAATTTCTGTTTCTCTGAATTATCAATTTTTTTAGGAACAACCCAAATTGGTGCGTTATACAGACTAGATGATTTAGTTATGATTCCTGAGTGTAGCATATCATTTATTTGTTTATTTACTTCTTCTTTATAAATTTCTGGAAATCTATATACTTTTGAATATACTGGAATTTCATTAATTGTTGGTATGTATTTTATGCCTGTATTTAACAACTGTTGACAAATTTTCACTTTCTATATAAAATATATTCTGAAACTTTTTAATTAATGCATTTAATTCATTAATTTGTTCATTATTTAAATTTTCAGTTTTTAATTTTTTGCTTAAGTATTCTATTTTTGGCATATTAAAGTTTACATCAATTAAAATTGATTCAAAATATGAGATATCCTTTTCATTGTATACATTAAACGAATCATATATTAATGGAATTTTTGCATTTTCAGTTATTAAAAAATTATCTTTGAAATTTATTTTTGCTCCTAAAGGTTTAAGTATATTACAACCTAAAATTCCGTCAAAATCATTTAATAATTCCGTTTCTAACATTTCAATTTTAGATCCAGGTAAATTAAATTCTTTGAAAAGAGGTATTGTTATTTTGGTAGATGTAAGAGTGTTCGAACAGATAGTATTAAGAATTATTGGTTTTCCAAGAGTTGTTCTAAAAGATTTATGAAATAAATTTTTTCTGATGAGAGAAGTTCCTGATCCTGTATCAATTAATAATTTTATGGGGTAGTTTTTGTTTGTACTATTATACAGGGTAAAGATTTAAGGCTTGTAATTGAAAATTTAAGGCTTGTATATTATCAACTTCCAATCTATTTGAATTATTTGAGCTTACTCGAGATATATTTGAATAATTTCTATTATGAGAAACATTATCATTTCTTAATGTATTTTCATTATGAAAATTTCTTTGATTGTCGTACGAGTTTTGAGAATTTAAAAAATTATGTTTATTTGGCTGAAAGTTTTTAAATGTATTTGGGATATGTTGATTTTTATAATTAGAATTATATCTGTTTTGATTATAAATGCGGGATGGACCAGATATGTTAGTATTTTTATTATATGAAATTTATATATAATATTATTTTCTAAATTTTTATTATAATTATAATTAGGATTTGATTGAGAATTGTAAAATTTATAATTGTTGTAGGTATTATTTGAATTAAATTGAAAATTTGAGGTTTTTGTATAAAAGAAATCTGTTTCTAGTAGAATTTCCTTTGCTTTTAATAATGAATGTGGATTTCTTGCATTTAATATTAATCTTGGCTCATTAGGCAGTTTAGATATAAAAATTTTTAAAACCATTACTTCGTTATTTCTACAGGTGTACCATTGTTCGCTTGTCTTATCTATACTTGTCTTTAAATTTAATTTAGTTAATAATCCTGACATATATTCCAATAAATTGCTAACACTATTTCTAAGCTCTGAAGTTTTAATTTGGTTTATAATAGATTCTATGCTTTCGGATATATTAAAATTAATTCTTAAAATTACTTTAACTTGATTCCAATCTATAGGATTATTATTATTTATAAGTACTATGTTAGCTTTAAAAATTATTTTATTTCTTACTCTTAAATCAAACAAGGATAAAAGGGATGAATCAGCATGCTTACGTATTTCCTCTACGTGCATTATAAAAATTTCCAATTCTTCTGCTTTACCATCGAATTGTGGAAGACCATCTAATAAGTTGAAAATATCGAGAGCCATCTTTGATTTTTAATTTCAATCTTGATTGAAGTTTTCTTTCGCTTCAAGTCAAACTAAATATTTACTCAATTTCTTTAAATTAAATTGCAATAGTGTAAAGGCAGATCACTTCCGTTTCCTTTGAAATTCTGGTAGTTCGTAAACCGACTGCGCCAATTAATTATTCAAAGATAAATTCTTGAATAATTATTAAAATAAAAGTTTTAATTTATATATCTTTATATTTTTATTAAATTTTATTATTTAAAATATATATATTTGTATTGTTTTATGTTAATTATAAATATATCAATTTAATTCTATTAATATAAATTATCAATTGAATTTTTTTATTAAAAAATATTTTCTGACCAAAATGTAAAAGAATATTATACAAAAAAATAATACAGTGAAAATATATATGAATTAACAATATAAGTACATAATACCAGTAAGTATATTAACAGTATACTCGTATATATAGTTATATATATGTATTTATATCAAATATGTAATTCAGTGCTGTTGCTCTAAGTGATTTTAGGAACTTGCCGACGAATCATTAAATATTGTGAAATGTGATATATATATATATATATATATATATATATATATATAATTTTAAAGAGGAGACTGTCTAGATTTGTAGTCTACTGCCAAAATACTCAGAGTTATTTTGGACTATTTAAAAATTTTTTTTGGAAATTTCCATACACCCCAGTACTGTTGAACTCAAGGATTTTGGCAGTTTCCGTTTTGCATCATAAAATAAAAACTAAAAATTTTTCAGAAAATGTTAAAACAATTCCAGAAAATTCCTTTTTGAGTTTGGTAATTTTCCTGGGCAAAATCAGGAATGGTACCTCAGCAAAGTGGCGAAAGGTAAAAATATTAACAAATACTTAAAAACATAAGGAGTTAGGTGAAAACATATTTAACTAACCGGATTTATATTCACTCACTTCAAAAAATTATGTGACTGAAACACTTAGTTTATTAAGCTTGTGGTCATATTAAATATAAAAATTTATTTATTTATTATTGGAGCGAAATATCTATAAAAAAATTAATTTTTTTAATACGACTAAAATTAACTAGTTCTAAGAAACAATTTTTTCTGAGAACCTAATTTTTAAATTAATAAAAAAAGAAATTCTAAGAAAGATATTAAATAGAAAAACAAAAAAATTTATTTTCATTTAATTTTGCAAATTTTTTAAAAAATTTTTAAGCCAAATTAGTTAAATTATTTATTATAATTAAATGACTAATTATCGACAAAGATCTAATGCACTCTCTTTCATAAAGATGGCTGTATTCGTAATACTATTATACTCAAGGCAATAAAAACCACACACACATACACGTTTTAGGTTTCGTGTTTCTGTGTACAAAGCATTACGCAGATGACAGCTAAAAAAATTTCACAAAAAAAACAAAGCAAAAGCAAAGCAAAAACAAAACAAAAATTAATGAAAATGTGAAATGCCGTTTGTATTTTTGATTTTTTTTGGTTCATTTGCGGACCGATCTTTCTGATTTTTTGCACAGACATTACGATTGTTATTTGTAACAAAACTGCGTACCACGTTTTATTGTCTGTTTTGTAGTTTAGACAAATTACGCAAAAACCTCACCAAAAATGGTCAAAAAATAGAGGTAGTCGCGATTTTGGACTCATAGCTCAGCCATGTATGGACCGATTTAGCTAATTTTTGATCCATATGCTATGAATATAATATCTGAAAAAACTGTTTACTAATTTTTTTATACTTTAGATAAAAAACGCAAAAAACAGAGCAAAATTTAATGAAAATCTAAAATTTTTTGATTTTTCTGGTCCATTTGTTTACCGATTTTTCCGGTTTTTTGCACAGACATTATGACTGTTATTTTTAATAAAACTGCGTACCACGTTTTTTTTTGCCCGTCTTTTAGTTTAGACAAATTACGTAAAAAACGCAATAAAAATGGTCACAAATAGAGGTATTCGCAATTTTTGACTCATAGCTCCGTCATTTAAGGACCCATCCAACTGCGTTTTGGTTACGATACTATGAATATAATGTTTGAAAAAACTGCGTACTACTTTTTTCAGTTTAGATAAAAATCGCATAAAAACAAAGCCATAATTAATGAAAGTCTAAAATTTCGGTTGCATTTTTCATATTCCTCAGCCTTTTGTGGACCGATTGCTTTAATTTTTAGCACAGGTATTATGACTTATATTTCAAAGAAAACTGCATACCACGTTTTTTTCCGTTTCTTCGTTTAAACAAAATAGCCAAAAAACCCACTCAAAAAATGGTCAAAAATATAGGTAGTTTCGGTTTTTGACTCATAGCTCCGTCATTTATGGACCGATCTAGCTGAATTTCAATAAATTAATGAAAATGTGAAATGCCGGTTGTATTTTTGATTTTTTTGGTCCATTTGTGGACCGATCTTTCTGATTTTTTGCACAGACATTACGACTGTTATTTGTAACAAAACTGCTTACCGTTTTATTGTCCCCACCAAAAATGGTCAAAAAATAGAAGTAGTCGCAATTTTGGACTCATAGTTCAGCCATTTATTAACCGATTTAGCTGAATTTCAATAGCAATAGTCTTACAGCAACAACTGACCGTTTGGTATGCTATACTTTTCTGTATGTTGTCTAGATTCTTTTGAAAGTTGATTTCAACGACTATACGGCCAGACAGACGGACATCGCTAAATCGAGTCCGCTACTTATAAGGATCCAGAATATATATACTTTATAGGGTGTCCCACGTACGGTGTAGAAACTACAAACGGAATCACAAAGTTATATATACCTTTCTTACTTACAGTGAAGGGTATAAAAAAGGGAAAAATAAGTGCTAAGGTTAATAAAATATATGTAAATGCTAGAAGTTCATTGGTTTAATTATTTATGTTTTTTTTGCTTCATATTACCTATTCTGATTGATCGTTTCGCGACTTTTGTTTTATTACCTATCGTTTAATACATAAAAAACTTACGGTGCGTTTTATTCACGAATGTGAATGTTTGTGAGTGTGTATGTATGGATGTGTAGATATTTGTGAGTGGGATGTTTGTTCACGTAAAAACTACAGAATGGATTTTAAGGAAACTTTACAATAATTTAGATTATAAAGTGTGTTTTTTATAGACGTATAGAACTTTAAATTGTAATAAAACAACGATGGATTATTCGATTGACATGAATTTTATTGATCCGAAAGATAATCTTGTGGCATTATATTTTAAATATGATTTCTGGCATATGACCGCCACGGCTGGCTCGGATGTAGTCCAATCTGGACGTCCAATTTTCGATGACTTTTTCCAACATTTGTGGCCGTATATCGGCAATAACACGGCGAATGTTGTCTTCCAAATGGTCAAGCGTTTGTGGCTTATCCGCATAGCCCAATGACTTTACAAAGCTCTACAGAAAGTAGTCTATCGGTGTTAAATCACAAGATCTTGGAGGCCAATTCACAGGTCCAAAACGTGAAATTAGGCGGTCACCAAACGTGTCTTTCAATAAATCGATTGTATCACGAGCTGTGTGACATGTTGCGCCGTCTTGTTGGAACCACAGCTCCTGGACATCATGGTTGTTCAATTCAGGAATGAAAAAGTTAGTAATCATGACTGTAACGTTCTGGCCATCATCGTTTTTGAAGAAGTACAGACCAATGATTCCACCAGCCCATAAAGCGCACCAAACAGTCAGTTTTTCTGGATGTAACGGTGTTTCGACATACACTTGAGGATTAGCTTCACTCCAAATGCGGCAGTTTTATTTGTTGACGTAGCCATTCAACCAGAAGTGCGCTTCATCGCTAAACAAAATTCGCTTCTGAAAATCGGGAACAACGGCAATCTCGTTTTGGGCCCATTCGACGAATCTACGCCTTACTTGATGATCGTTTGGCTTCAATTCTTGCACGAGTGTGATTTTGTAAGCACGCAAACCAAGATGCTTCCGCAAAATCTTCCATAAAGTGGATGGACACAGATCCAATTCCTGTGCTCGATGGCGGATAGACGCATTCGGGTCGTCCTCAATACTACGCTCTGCAGCAGCAATAGCTTCTTCTGTACGCACCGTACGGCGTCTCAGAGGATGCGAGTTATCAATAAGAGTAAACGTGGTGCGAAAACGTTCCATGGTTAATCGAATTAACTTCTCTGATGGACGATTTTGTCGACGATAAAATGGACGTAGTGCGCGATACGTATTCCGCACAGAACCATTATTTTCGAAATAAAATTGCACTATTTGCAAGCGTTGTTCAGGCGTGAGTCTATGCATGATGAAGTGCCAAACCAAACTGAAAATAAATCACTTGACAGCTGTTAAATCGGTCGCCATCTTGAACAGTAATGCCAACTTAAAGTTCTATACGTCTATAAAAAAAACACCCTTTACAAGTTAACACCGCAAATGTTGTAACTCCACAACAGGCAGTTTTTTTATTATTTAAACCAATTAATTTGCTGATATAGTCTTTCGCAATGATTGGCAAAGTTCGTTAACATACTTAAAGTCATTATTTGCTGATTTTGCGTCTTCAATATTTTAAATGAAATAACTAGAAAATTAAATAGTGGTGCATCGGCAAATTTGGCCAAAAACACAATTAACATTATTTTGGATTCTAGTTTCAAGTTCAGTCTTTTTGTAGTTGTGAAACGAATTAGTCAACAAATAAAGAAACATAAAAAAATACAAAAAAAAATTAATTATTATTTTTTTAAAACAAATGATTTAATAAAATCATAACTGGAGCCCAACGGTTAAAGTTCGCAGTATCCTGTAAAACTAGTGTGGAAAAGTGCCCTAAAGAAGTGACATCCCGCTAAAAAGGAAGCCCTAAAGCAGTACGATTCTCAGGAGAAAAAAGCGGCAACCACATAGCGTTAAAGCCCAAAGAGAAGGAAGACCCGCAGTAGCAGCAAGTAAAAAGGATAAGTCACCATCACCGTGGGATGAAGTTAATTATAATAACGTAAGAAATATATTTAAGCTAGATGTTAAGAATAGAATACAAGAATTTTGATACAAAAGTTGAAAGTAATATAATAAAGAGTGATTTTTTTGCTATTTTCTTTTTGGCAACACTAGTTTTGACAGCTCACGCACGTTTTGTATCTTGTGTCACTGTCAAACATCTTCAGTTTGGTCTATAATTTAATCATGAATCGTCTTACAAACGAACAACGCTTGCAAATTATTGAATTTTATTACCAAAATGCGTGCTCTGTTAGGAAAGTTCATCGCGCGCTTCTTCCATTTTATGGTCAGTTTAATCGACCTACTGAGGCTTCTATTCGGACTATTGTAACAAAATTTCGCACCAAATTTACATTGTTGGACATTAAACCACCAACACGCTTACGTAGAGTGCGAACTGAAGAAAATATCGCAGCAGTATCGGCCAGTGTTGGTGATGACCGTGAATTATCGATTCGGCGCCGTTCGCAGCAATTGGGCCTCTGTTACTCCACTACGTGGAAAATTTTGGGGAAGGATTTGGGTGTGAAGCCTTATAACTGGTGCAAGAATTGAAGCCAAACGACCTACCACAACACCAAATTTTTGGTGAATGGGCTCTTGAAAAGTTAGATGAAGATCCACTTTTTTATCGAAGAATTGTGTTCAGCGACGAGGCTCATTTCTGGTTGAATGGATACGTGAACAAGCAAAACTGCCGTATTTGGAGTGAAGAGCAGCCAGAAGCATTGCAAGAGCTACCAATGCATCCACAAAAAACAACCGTTTGGTGCGGATTATGGGCTGGCGGCATCATTGGGCCGTATTTCTTCAAAGATGATGCGAATCACAACGTTACTGTGAATGGTGAGCACTACCGTGCGATGATAACAAACTTTTTTTTTGCCCAAAATGGAAGAGCTTGACTTGCATGACATGTGGTTTCAACAAGACGGTGCCACATGCCACACAGCACGCGAAACAATGGACCAATTGAGAGGCGAGTTCGGTGAACAGTTTATTTCACGCTTGGGACCAGTCAATTGGCCGCCCAGATCGTGCGATTTAACGCCTCTAGACTATTTTTTGTGGGGCTATGTTAAGGCTAATGTCTATAGGGACAAGCCCGCTTCGATTGACGCACTGGAAGCCAACATTGCCAACATTATTCGTGAGATACCGGCCGAAATGTTGGAAAGAGTATGCCAAAATTGGACTAAGCGGATGGACCATTTGAGGCGCAGCCGCGGCCAACATTTGCATGAAATAATCTTCAAACATTAAATTATATCGACCCAACTATCGATCCAAATAAATATTTCATGCATTTTTCTGAATTTTATGTGTTTTTTTTTTTTAAATTTCCGATAGTTCTTATAAAATCACCTTTTACAAATTTAAAAAAAAGTAAAAACTAAATTTAACACAAATGAAAATATAGGCGAAATACAAAAAGTGAATATAATAGCAAACTATTTTTATCCTAAAGTGATTTATATTTAATTTTGTGTAATTGTAAAAAAGTTCTACTCTGTGAATCTAAGAACACCACTTTCGAAAAAAGTGATGAAATAATACGAAATAACACCAACAAACAAAAATTATAGCAAACATGTCGAATGCGAGTAATCTTATCAGACTTAGTATCTTAGAAATACCTGACGTATCAAACGCTCAGCGTGAACTCCCAGAGGCAGGTCAACCGATTACACTACCAGACTTAGAACGAATTATTAATACCATTGTCAGAAATGTAATACAGGGAAGTGTTAATAATAATCCAGATAGTATACTTACGACTGCAGCGGACGAGACCATTAGGCTGGAACACATGGGTCAAATTGGAGACCTAGATAAAATACCGGACATAGCAAGAAGCCTTAGGGATTGTTCAGGAAATCCAGCAGAATTTAGCTCTTGGAGGAAAATCGTAGACCGCGTCCTCAGAATTTACGATAACATAAAAGGAACGCCAAAATATTATGGAATTCTTAATACTATAAGGAACAAAGTGACAGAAAATGCAGACATGATTCTAGAATCTTACAATGTGCCTTTAGATTGGAAAGCAATTTCCCATTGTTTGAATCTTCACTATGCGGACAGACGTGACATTACGACTCTGAAATGTCAGATTGCGTCTTTAGTGCAAGGGAAATTCTATTCTCTAGTTTTACCAAGAGGTTTATAACCATCTTTTACTTATACTTAATAAAATATCAAGTTTAGAGATGGGACAGGAAGCTTTGCATTTACTAACTCAAACTTATAGAAACAAGGCTCTGGATATGTTCATAAAAGGCCTTAACGGCGACCTCCCGATTTACCACAAGCTGTACACCTATGTACGAAACTCGAAAATTAGGGTTATAAGTCACAATACGCGTATAATCAAAACAAAAATAGGGAGTTTCATTTACCTCAGGTACAGGTACCGCATATGCAAAGACCACAATTTTATCCACAAACAGCGTTTATTCCACATGCAACTAAACACCAACCTTATATTCAACATCCATTTAGTAGGCCCCCAATGCACCAACACAATTTCTCTTGTCCCAATTTTATACGTCCTCAAAATTCTAGCAATTCTCCGCAATACCAAAATTTCCAACCTCCAAGACCAATCGCCCCCAAAACCATTTCCTAAGCCAGTACCTATGGAAATAGATAGTTCGCAACAAACAAGAGATGTTAATTATAAATATAAACCGACCAAAAAAACGCCCGGCGCCATCATCCAACCAGTCTGGACAAAGTTACCCAAATAAGTATCAAAAAGTTAATCATATCTCTCAAGATACAAACAATAAGCAGAGTTATAATACAGGAAATAACGAGCAATTTTTGCAAGGGGAAATTGGCAATGAACAATCCTGTCAAGAATATTCACAAGAATATGAAAGTCAAGGAAAAGATTGCCCTGAATATAACCCTAACCAATTCGTAGACGTCCATTTTTTAGACTGAGCGCTTCCTCACTTCCCTATTTTGAATGTAGGACAAGTGATGGAAAAATACTTAAATTCCTCATAGACACCGGCTCTAACAAAAATTATATCCAGCCTTCACTGGCAAAACACCCTAAACCTTACCAGGACATATTCTTCGCAGATTCAATATGTGGTAAAATTAAGGTTTCACATCACATCGAACTTAATCTTTTCAGACTTAGAGATAGAAGACTAAAATTTTTTATCTTACCGACACTAAAAGCTTTTGACGCCATTATTGGTATTGACAGCTTAAAGCAACTAAAGGCAGTCCTATTTACGTCAGACGATTATATGCTAATAGAAAATAAAATTAGGGTTCCAATCAAACAGCAATTGTCGAAGACTGTACACAATATTGATATAAAAATTGAATATTTGACTTTAAAACAGAGGTCTACAATAAGATCATTGTTAAACAAATTCCCAAAACTATTCGCTGATCCGGACAAGAAACTCACTTATACAATAAAAGTCGTTGGCGAAATTATAACATCAACAGACTCTCCAATTTATGCCAGGTACTACCCTTACCCAATGTCATTAAGTCAGAGGTAGAAGAACAAATAAATAAACTTCGCGAAAATGGATTAATTCGCCCATCACGCTCCCCTTACAATTCACCTGTCTGGATTGTAAACAAAAAACCAGATTCTGCAGGGAACAAGCAATACAGGCTAGTGATTGATTATAGGAAATTGATTTCGGTAACGATTAGCGACTGGTATCCAATTCCCGAAATCAACGAGGTTCTTGCCCAATTGGGACGCAACAAATTTTTTTCCGTGATTGACTTAAAAAGTGGATTTCATTAGATTCCTTTAAAAGAATCAGATATAGAGAAAACCGAATTTTCTATTAATAATGGAAAATACGAGTTTACTCGCCTACCTTTCGGCCTAAAAAATGCTCGCGCGATATTTCAGCGCGCGTTAGACAATATTTTGGGAATGCATATAGGCAAAATTTATTACGTTTATATTGACGATATCATCATCTTCAGCAAAACCGAGGAAGAACACGCAAAGGATTTGGAAACCATTATCAGAGTGCTACAAGACGCAAATATGAAGATCCAATTGGACAAATGTAAATTTTTCTCAAGGGAAGTTGAATTTTTAGGTTTTATTGTAACAGATGAGGGAGTTAAAGCAAACCCAGCAAAAGTAAAAACAAAAGAGAATGTTCCCATTCCTAGGACCCTCAAGGAATTTCGATCATTCTTGGGAATGTCTGGATTCTACAGACGTTTCATTAGGAATTATGCTAAGTTGGCAAAGCCACTTACCCTAATTTTGAGAGGGGAGGAGGGACGGCTGTCCAAGCGAATGTCTGCAAAAAAGGAAATATCTCTTAACAGTAGCGCAATAAAAGCTTTCAATAAAATTAAGAATTGCAAAAAGAATTGCATTTGACAACAGATGCTTCTAATATGCAATAGGCGGAGTATTGGAACAGGAAGGAAAACCACTCTCAAAAAGTGAGGAGCACTAGGCGACCAACGAAAAGGAGGTGCTCGCTATCGTGCGGGTCCTAAAAACTTTGCGAGGATACCTTTACGGTTGAGCCGCTATTAATATATTTACGGACCACCAACCCTTAACGTACACACTGAGTAATAAGAACGGCAATAGCAAATTAAAAAGATGGAAAGCGATATTGGAAAAATATAATTATGAACTTAAATATAAACCGGATAGGACGAACGTTGTAGCAGACGCGTTATCAAGAATTCCAACGGACAAACAACAGGTAAACACACTGACAGCAAAACAACACAACGACGACAGTTCTGCACAAGATTTAATACCGTATACAGACATGCCCGTTAACGTATTCAAAAATCAGCTGTTTCTTTCAATTGGCAGCACAGCCTCCTATCAATTTAAAATAATTTTTCCCACTTACCATAGGCACAATATAACTCAGCCTCAATTTGACGAAAACAATCTTGTAAGAATCTTGAACCCTTCAGTAAGAAACGGAATCTTTACCGATGACCATATTTTAGGAAAAATTCAATCCGTATATCCCTTGCATTTTACACATTACAGGACACGGTATACTAGGTAAATTGTAGAAGACTTAACGGAAGAAGCACAGCAAGAAGCTAAAATAATTCAAGAACACAATAGAGCACAACTATTAGACAAATATTACTTGAATGATCACGAAAATTAAGAAGATAGTAAAGCAATGCAAAGTAATGCAAGAAAACAAATACGAGAGACACCCAATAACACTTGTTCTCCGTGCTACTCCGATTCCCGAGTATTCAGGACATATCATACACATCGGCATTTATCATATTAACAACAAAGTTATCTTGACCGCAATAGACAAATAACCTTTATCATCCCTAAAAAAGTTGTGATAGACAACGAGAAATCCTTAAATTCGGCCCCCATAACGTTTATGCTTGAAAACCAATACGGAATAGAAATATTTAGAATACCCCTATACAAAAGTACCATTAACGGAAAAGTAGAACGCTTTCATTCTACTCTGTCTGAAATTATGCGATGCGTAAAGGCTGAAAAAACTCATCGAAATTTTGAGGAATTACTTTTTAGATCACTACACAAATACAACAATTCAATACACTCGACGATTAAGAAGAAACCCATAGAAACATTGTTTTTACGGACTGTAAGTACTGATCCAGAACACATAGAAAAGGACAGGATAGACAATGTTAAGAAACTTATAAAGAAACAAAACAAAGACCTGGAGTTCCATAACAAAAACAGATCACCTTTCCCTAGTTATAACCAAAATGATGTAGTATATGTGAAAATAAATAAAAGATTAGGTAACAAATTGACCCCTAGGTATAAAGAAGAGATAGTAAGACAAGATAAGGGAGAAACAACTCTCACAGAATTTGGAGGAGTGGTTCATAAATCTAATATAAGAAAGGATAGTAAATAAAATAAAAAACTAATAACAAATAATGAAAACGATAATAACAGCAACCAAATAGTAGTAGGTATGAACAGTCAAAAAGACTTTGTACAATATTGTTAGGGAAAAAATTGGGAAAAAATAGTTTAACACATAAAAGTAAATATAATTAAATGAAGAAGATGTAACTATCAAAATATCAAGTAATATGCCATAGGCGTACGATTTAAAATAATTCAAAGAAGTGGACATAGAAAATAAAATCTTATAATTTTTTTTAGAATTCTCACCTATATGGTGCATGCAGAGTTCCAAGTATTGGACTACACAAGCTCTCAATTAATTAGCATAAAATATGACATAGCAAGAATACAGGAAGGCACTTTTAAAATAATTCATATAATTAACTTATCGGAATACGACAAACTGAGGAAAAAGATAGAGAAAACTATAATCAATAACATAACAGAATCTCAGGAGCTATACCCGTTTCTCTTACATCAAATGTCCCAGATTCGTACACTTATATCAACCCTAAAACCAAAAAGAAACGATCACTAGATTTCATAAGATCCCCTTGGAAGTTGGTTGCAGGCAGCCCCGACCACTACGACCTATAGATTAAAAACGAAAATTTACAAAATTTAGATGAAAATAATAACAGACAAATAGTTATAAACAAACAATTAATTGAGAAAATAAATCAACAAAATGTAAGAATGAACCAGATAACGAAAGTCGTTAGAGATAATGTAAAACTAGAGTTAAGTCTAAAAACTAAATACCAATTGCAAATGATCAAGGACGAATTAATAAAAATTGAATATGCCTTAAACTGGGCCAAGTCTAATATAGTAAACTCATTTATAATGTCCAATCTAGAAGTGGGAACTATTGAAAGAATTGTTAACCATAAAATTATACCATATATAAATATAGAAGAAGAATTAGAATTCACAGATGTCGGTGTGGCCGTAAATGGCTCTATGATTGTCTACATCTTAAGCTTACCTACTACAAAAGAAGAAGAATGCGAAACACTTATATTAAAATCTGTAAAAAATAATAATAAAATAACTGAAATTGAATATGATAGAATCCTACAATGTAAAGAAAAGGTTTTTGGAATTAATCTAATTGTAAGAAATATAACAAGAAAACAATTTTTAATGAAAAGAATTTAGTAGAATTAAGAGAAAATAGCTGTACAATTAGATTATTAAAAAGCCAAATGTCGCATTGCAAAGCACCAACGCTGACCATATAAGTAATTTTGAGGAAATACAGCCTTGTTTACTATTTCTTAATGACTATAATGATACAATATTGATTGATAATCAGCCGCTTCAGCTAATGGGCACATTTATTATAAAACACCACAATTCGATCATAATGCTCCATGATAAAGTATTTTGCGTCCAGGAGACAACGTACCTAGAAACATTGCCAGCTATTTTACAGCAAATAACAGCAGTTGGAAGAAATTTTATTCCTTAAGATGATCAAAGATCTTGAAATACAAAACAGAAATAGAATTTCAAGAATCAATCTGCCCAATAAAATCGGCTTCACTTTTCATATCAGCTTTACGATAATAATTATTGTCCTGATCGTTATACTATTGGCAAGGTTTCGGAAAAATAAAATCAAAGCAACACAAGTTGGACACCCTGAAGAGATGAAACATGTAAAGTCTTATTCCATGCAGACGGGGACGTCAGCACTTGGGAAGGGTGGAGTTAACACCGCAAATGTTGCAACTCCACAACAGGCAGTTTTTTTTTATTGAAACCAATTAATTTGCTGATATAGTCTTTCGCAATAATTGGCAAAGTTCGTTAACATAATTAAAGTCATTATTTGCTGATTTTGCGTTTGCAATATTTTAAATGAAATACCTGTAAAATTAACTAGTGGTGCATCGGCAAATTTTACCAAAAACACAATTAACATTATTTTTAGATTCTAGTTTTAAGTTCAGTCTTTTTGTAGTTGTAAAACAAATAAGTCAACAAATAAAGAAACATAAAAAATACAAAAAAAAAAAAAATTAATTATTATTTTTTTTAAAACAAATGATTTAATAAAAGTTTTTAACAATTAAAATTCTATTTGTAAAAGGATGTCGCTAAAAATTGATACAAACGCTTTCTAAGAATACCGACCGGACAAAAACATCTAGTACATACATAAATAAGTTTGTTATTTTTTCTCTTTGTTTTCTATTTGCTCAATTTGGTAGCCTACGGTCGGTCAGCTTGACTCAATTGTGCTTTGTATTAAATTAGAAAATTTTTTTATTTTTTTGTGAATAAATTTTAAATTAATTTAAATTGAAAACTTAATTAATTTTTGTGAAAATTTTATAAAGTGCATAATTCAATAAAATCGGTCAATGATAATAATTTTTATTTTAATTAAATTTATAGAAAGAAGTAAATATTTCAAAAACAGCACCCTCCACAGGCTGATTAAAATCTATTTGACTGATAGAACATTTAAGGTACGGTCAAAAAATATATTTTCACCAGTTAAGAAGATTTCTGCAGGTGTCCCCCAAGGAAGTATACTTGGCGCGATATTGTACATCGTCTATACATCCGACATGTCTACAAATCGAAATACTATCACGTCAACGTTTGCAGATGACACGGCATTCTTAAGTGTGAACAAAGATCCAAGAATTACATCTGAGCACTTACAATCTCATATAAACGAGTTGGAAGGTTGGCTATATAAATGGAAAATCAAAGTAAATCCATCAAAATGTGCCCATGTTACATTCACACTAGGTTAGGTAAGGTTAGGTTAAACAGGTCGCCCGAAAAGAAAAACAAAAGCTGGGCTCACTTTGGTCCTCTGACGTGGTCCCTTTGTGATACTTGTATAGAGGAAAATAAAGAAGAGGAAGGATAGTAACAGAAGAGTGAAGGGAAAGCAAAGAAGATAGAGAAAAAAAGTGAGTGAGTCCGTCACAAAAACCAACCGCTACTTCTAACGAAGCCATATAGCATGTGGACTCTTGCATTCGACAGCGAAGTGAAACCCTACAGACGTCGCTCACCGAAGTATATCATGCGCCGCTCTTCCAGGGCTGGACACTGGCAGAGAAGGTGTTCCACAGTCTCCTCCTCTTCCCCGTCCTGACAACTTCTGCAGTAGTCGTTATATCGCAAACCCATTCTCCTAGCATGATTGCCAAAATTGCAGTGTCCTGTTGCTACAGCCACCACATTTCTCAATCGGGTTCATTGGAGTCGGGTTCATTGGGCCGTAGAGCACATTGGCATCTTGCCCCGATAGCTCGACCCTTCTCTTGTAAGGTTATTCCCCTGCAGTTCCTTATTGTAGTCCCATGTCGACGCACCCAAATGAGGGTGATCACCGAATGCTCTGCCATTCTATTTAAGGATGTCCGGCATTCTTGGACCAGTTGAGATGTCGAATAGACACCCACTAAAGACCTGATTGCAGTCTGACTGTCGGTATAAATGCGAATATTTCTGCCAAATACTCCATGATACCACAGCCAGTCTGCTGCTTGCTTTATAGCCATCAATTCAGCTTGTAGAATGCTGCATTGATTAGGGAGTCTGAAGGATATACTAATCCCAGACTCCTCAATATAAACTCCACCACCAACTAAAGAACTATTCTTGGAGCCATCGGTAAAGACATCCAGATCTTCTCCTAGAGGAGAAGATCCCATTGAGATTCCCGTTTCGTCCAAAATCGTGAATCCGAAGTTCCTCTGTAGGAATGGTCTTGGAGTGACATAGTCAATGAGATTGGGAATATCCCCCCAAGTAATAATTATCCCCGAATGTCCCCATGATCTATGGTTCCACTCCCTCCCCCCCCCCCCCCCCCCCATGCAATCGCACGGATGCAAATAGTGCCAATTCCTCAGCTTGTAGATTAACTGGCAGCCAATTTAGCATCGTAAAGAGTGCCTTATTGGGCGTGGCCCCTGTAATCAAGGTGGCCATGCATCTGAAAATCCTCTCAAATCGGCATCGGTTCGTAGTCATGCTTAGGGCTTTCCACCACACCACGACTTCATAAAACATGAATCACCATCTTGAATAGCCAGTGAACGTTGCGAGGACTTAAGCCCCATTTCGTCTCTATGGCCCTCCCTCAGGCGTATATTGCCGCGTTTGCCTTCGAGGTTCTTGCCTCCACATTCTCCTTCCATGAGAGTTTTCTATCCAGAATCACACCCAGGTATTTTGCACTGGCAAAAAGACTCAGTTCCGAGCCGTTTAGCGTTGGCAATCTGAATGCAGGAACCTTGTATCTTCCCGTGAATAATACAAGTTCCGTCTTTGTCGGATTGACGCTTAGTCCCACTGACTTACTCTAGCTAGTGATGATTCTAAGCGCCGTCTCCATTCTCAGGGATAACGGATCCAGACAGATTCCCGATATCGCAACCGCGACATCGTCTGCGTATGCCACAGTTTTGAAACCCATGGAGTATTGCATTTATGGTAATGTTCCAAAAAAACCGGAGATAGGACTCCTCCTTGAGGTGTGCCCCTTACAGCCGATCTGGTTATCCCAGTCGTACCCAGTGAGGATTCTATAATCCTCCCCGAAAGTAAAGACTACTTACGAATCCAATAATTACAGGATCAATGCCAACATCCATCATAGCATCCACGATGGCTGCTGACCTGACATTATTAAAAGCACCTTCTATATCCAGAAAAGCCGTCAAAGTGAAGATCTTGAACTCCAGTGTCCTCTCTATATAGCCCACGAGGGTGTGCAACGCCGTTTCAACCGACTTGCCCTTCGTGTAGGCATGCTGAGAGGTTGACAGCAGGCGATCGTCAATCGACATCCGAGTTCTGATGTCGATGAGCCTCTCCAGCATCTTAAGCAAGAAGGATGTCAGACAGATTGGCCTAAGGTCCTTCGCAGTTACGCAAGACGTTTTCCTACCCTTAGGGATGAAAATCACTTTGCTCTTTCTCCAGCCCACTGGGATATATGGCCATGCGAGGCATGCATTATATATTCCCAGCAGCCAAGGAGAAATTACCCTAAAGTTCCTTTGTAGATCGGCAGGTATAATACCGTCCGGTCCAGGGGATTTATAAGGCTGAAAACTATTAATGGCCCATTTTAAGGAATCCGTCTCTATTCTCATAGAGGAGGATGCCCTACAGTATTGAGGGTCATCGCTCATTGCACCTGAAAGCTTCGAACATTCCGCAAAGTGGGTGTCCACTAACACTTCCAACGCCTCATGACTACTAGTAGTCCACTCCCTATTAGCTCTTTGGAGATTTGGAGAGAATCTTGCGTAGTCGACAAGCCTCTGAAGAGCTCCTAATGTGCTCACAAAAGTCTCTCCAGGACTTACGCTTTGCATTTCTCACTTCATATTTGCAACTGTTTACAGAAGCTTTATAGAGTGACCAGTTGCCTGTTCTCTTAGCCTCGTTGAACAGTTTCCTGCATCTTCTGCTAGATGCTGCTATGGTGGGGGACCACCACGGTAGTCTGTCTTTTTCCCTGTGTACGGAAGGTCTGCAAGAACTTGTAGTGGCCTCCTTGAAAGCCTCCGACAGCTGTGCTACAGTGAGAAACTGTACATTTACACTAAGAAAGGAAAATTGTCCGCAAATAAAAATAAATAACGTCATTGTTCCGGTAGAAACCCAATTTTAAATATCTAGGAATTCATGTAGACCGACGCCTAACATGGTCACGTGACATTGAGGCCAAAATCTTAGCTATAAGACTAAAAACAGCTCGACTAATGTGGCTAATAGGTCCATTTTCATCTCTTTCTTTGGAATATAAAGTTCTATTATATAAAGCCATTATTAAACCAATTTTACGAACAATAGTCTGCGCTCCTGGTATATAAGAAATGAGAATATCCAAAGAAATTTAGAAATTCCAACGGTTCGGGAGGATATTGGGAAATATTGTACTAAGTACATTCACAAACTGATGACCCATCCAAACGCCCTCGCTAAGGGCCTGTTACAGTTCGAGGGACAGAGCAGGCTTAAGAGCAGTGATACCTTGCGCCTAGTGAGAAGAGACATATAACTTTTTTTTATTTAATCGTAGAATATTTATTTTATTCTTAAGATTTGAGTACAAGTATCTAGTTATTACATTGGTAATAATTACACAGGTCTGTGAAAAAAATTTTTTTTCAGCTGCATGAGATATTTTTACTGAATTATATGTTTTAAAGTGCGCTGATTTCAAAAGTGATGGCAATTTTTTTCTATCACATAAGGATTGTTTGCAAATTCAAACACAAAAAATTGGTTAAAGCACTCCTTTATTCAAAATTTTCAGACAATAAATATTTTTTTAAAGCAAACGAAACATTATTTTGATACATATGTATACTTATTCATGTTCTTTATGAAACCTCTTCTTCTTTTCCTTGATACTTTGACGAGTTCTTTTCCGATTTCCATCTTCAGTTTCTCGCTTAAGCAGCCAACAGTAGTCAGCAAGCATAGTGACATCCCATCGCCCTTGGTACCTTCTCTCGATATCACGGACATCCTGGTGAAATCGCTCCCCCTGCTCTTCACTGTACGCCCCCAAGGTTTTCAGGAAAATTGTCTATGTGAGAGTGTAAAAATTGAACCTTCAAGCTCATCTTGCAGCCTTGAGCTTCGTATGCTGCTGGCATCTGTTGAACAATGGTTTTATGGTTAGGATCCTTGGTATTTCCCAAAAACTTTCACACTACGTCCTTGAACGATACCCAAGCTTCTTTTTTCTTCTCATTCATAGTTTCCACAAATGAATGGTCCGTTAAAAGTTTTCTTATGTCGGGGCCGGTGAAAACTCCCTCTTTCAACTTTGCTTCTGACAGCTTCGGGAATTTTGTATATAAATATTTGAAACAGTCTCCATCCTTTTGCAGCGATTTTACAAATTGTTTCATCAACCCCAATTTGATATGGAGAGGGGGCAACAAAACCTTTTCTGGTGGTACCAAGGTAGTGTTTATAACATTTTTCTCTCCAGGTTTTAAAGTTTCTCGGGATGGCCAATCACTTTTTTTCCAGTGCTGTTCTCTGGCTCTACTATCCCACAAGCATAAGATGCATGGGTATTTGGTATAGCCTGCTTGCTGACCCAAAAGCATTGTCAGTATTTTGAAGTCCCCACAAATCATCCATTGATGGTCTTGATACTTTATTTTTTCCAGGATAATGGCCAAATCGTTATAATCTTCTTTCATATGCACAGAATGTCCAATCGGAATCGAGGCAAATTTATTTCCATTGTGCAATAATACTGCTTTAAGGCTAGTCTTAGATGAGTCAATGAATAGGCGCCATTCAGATGAGTCATACTTTATATCAAAGCGATGTATAAGTTTTTCCACATTATTGCAGAAAACTAAATTTCCTTCTTTTGAGAAAAACTGGGTAAATTCTTTTTCTCGGTGTCTGTACCAGTAGAGAGAAGTGCCAGGTGATAAAAGGATTTTATTTTTTAATCTAGAACCTAACAGTGCGGCTGCATCTTTTGAAAAACCTAAATCTCTTACTAAATCATTGAGCTCACCTTGAGCAAATATTTGAGGCCTTCCATCTTCGTCAAAAGATAAATCTGAGCTTGATTCACCCGGACGAGGTAATGTAGCTTAGTCCTCCAACTCACTAGGGTATTCATCCAAACTGGAAGGTGGCTGCGGGATAGATATCTCGGAGCTATGGCGCACTGTATGTGTAGCTGAGTCTAGATTAGGATAACCTATGTTTCTTTTGTTTTTTGAATTGAATCCCTTTACGTCAACTGAGCAGAAGTAGCAGTCAGTGGTGTGATTTTTCTGCTCACGCCATATCATAGGAATTCCAAATCGAAATGCATTTTTCTTTCCCTTAAACCACAAACGAAGATCTTCTTCGCATCTTCTACACACCTTATGCGGGGCCCATGGTTTATCTTGATGACCAAGTTTTAATTTAAAGTAGGCAAAATAAGCTTTCCTTACAAAATCACTTATATTTCTCTGTTAACTTTTAATAGTGAATTCACCACAGATATAACAAAAACTGTTTGGAGAAATAACACAACTAATTGTAGCCATGATTAACAGACAACAGCACTGTTCACTTGAATATCAGTATGTCTACTGAGAGCTTTTCTTTGTTTCAAGCGATCTAAAATAAAACACTGCTGTTTTCACTTAATGTAGAGCGGTTGTAAATTCACTCTACGACGGTTGATAAAAAACTCTGTTTATTTTTAAAAACTATCTTCCTTAAATACTAAATCTTAAAACTAATTTGGTACACATGCGTACCTGTCATTTCCCCTAGTACCACCTCCGGTCATCTTTTCAAATGCATGTTAACATTGGGTAGTACCTAAAGTCTTAAACAGATTCCAAGAAACAATTAGCACTATCTATTAATTAGTGTACACGTTTATTACTTTAAGGAAAAACAAATAATCCTTTCTACGGCAAATACGCTAATTTGTAATAACAGACCTTCACTAATCGGTGTGTGAGATAATAGGGTTGGTTTTTTTCAAGGCCATAAATGTCACACATATTCGTTCAATATTGGGTACCTGCGGTAAATTGAGAATAAAATCCGCATTTGTTATTCGATTTTCATGATTTATACCTTATTTTATTCTTGAGGTATTTAGCTTTCAGAAAAATGTGCAAAATATAAAATTTTTGCTTTTTCTTTTTTTTTATTGCATTTTTAAACTGAAAAAAAACGCGAATTTTGCAAGAAAAAAATTTTTTCCCCTCTTAAATTTTTGAATAATTCCTAAACGATAAAATATAGAAAAAAATTATATTAAATTAAATTAAATATAATATTGTTACGCATCTTTTGGTGTTTTGTTTATGAAAATCGGATGAGCCGTTCTCGAGTTAGGCTGAAATATGTCTTCGTACCTGACTAATTTAAGGGGATAAAATTGCCACCCCCATAAAAAAATATTCCTACGTGATGGAGAAAACCCGAAAACGGATTTGAGTTTAGCGCATCAAAATCTGTAAGAAAATGTAAAAAAATCCTATGCAGTTTTTTGGTCGCAGACCTGTGTTATTTAAGTTTTCTCTTTTTTTATAGTTAAGATTTTTATACTTATTGTAATTCTCTTATAGAAAAATTCAATAACAAAGAAAAGAAAAAAAAAAACACTAAATAAATTTATAAGAGCAACAGATGCTTTAATGAAATTTGGGCAAAATTTTTATGCGTTTTCGCCGGAAATGCATACGGTTTTCACATTAGAGATTCAAAGCGAAGAATTAAAAAAAATTTGGGAATGTGTTAAAATTTCGCATGATTCGTGTTTAGATTTTTTGGACAATCTCAAAGACAGTGAGCCTGATCAATCTGAGTCAGTATCTGCAAAATATCAAGCCACCTACGTGACTTTTCTCAAATGTTCAGCTACTATTAATGAGAAATTCCACGAATTGCGAACGGTCCCAAAAGCTAATACCTCTAATGCAGCAATTAATCCCGATCATAATTTGGCACTCCCACCGTGCGATGTCAATACTTTTGAAGGAAATTATATTGCGTGTCCCGCCTTTCGTGATTTATTTACCGCTATTTATATTAAAAGCTCTCGACTTAGTGATATAGCACGGCTTTGTCATTTACTTCGCAAAACCGCCGGTGAGTCTAAAGGGATTTGAAATGGCTTGGTGCAACCTCGTATGTTGGTTAACAACCAATTAAAATTATTATTTAATCTCCCTACGGTTGGAAAAGAGTCTAGTGCCGGGCTAAGAACTTTGCAGCGCGGTATAAATAATTGCTTGGACTTTTTATCTGTTTATAAGCTTTCCACTGAGAATTGGGACCCAATTTTAATTATCATGTGTATTCAACGTCTGCCTACGTCTACAGTTAGTTTATGGGAACAGGGTGTTAAAGATAAATCTGTTTTGTCCACTTGTCAAGATTTTGATTCCTTTCTGACAGAAAGAATTCAAGCTTTACAGTGTGTTCGTGACCTTAAGAATTCTCAATCATTGATGAAACCTACGCAGAAGGTTAAAACTCATGTTGTGAATTCTAGTACAACTTCTAACTCCAATTCAGCTTCTTGTGTTTTATGTCATTGTTCCGGACATGTTTTGAGAACGTGTAAACGTTTTAAAAATCTTTCGCTATCAGAAAGATTTTCTACATTTCGAAAATTTCACTCTTGTCTTAATTGTTTATCACGAGAATATGGAGTCAAGAATTGTAACAGTGCCTCTAATTGTACCACGTGTAATAAAAGATATCACTCTTTGTTACACCGTGTTGTACCTAATATAGGAATAATTCTTCTAATGGGAACAATTTTGCTCCGGTTTCGGCTACTGTAGAACTGGGCCTTAGTAATGTAGACTCGTCTCTACCTTCTACGTCGACTGGTATTACCTCAAGTGGTAATTTTAATCGACAGGTTTCTTATGTCGCTCAAAACCATAGACTGATTCTGGGAACCGCGATGGTGAATATTCTTCACCAGGGTATGATGTACCCAGCTCGGGCTGTTATTGACCCAGCTTCGGAATCTTCGCTTATCTCTGAACATTTTTGTAATCGTTTAGGACTAATAACACATTCGACGAATGTTAAAGTTTAGGGGAAATTCGTCGTAATGTCTTACATTATTGACTCAAAAGACAATATTTGGATTTATCATTACTCGATCTGTTCAAAGACCACCTATTCAAGTATACTCCACTACTACAGAGTGCTCGCCCGACGATAGTTTGATTAGAAATCTTCTTAGATTTTGGAAGCTAGAAGAGAGTCCAAAAAAGAAGATATGGACCCAGTTTGATAGATTTTGTGAGGAAAATTATAGGAGAACAACGCGACGCGACTCCGATGGCCGTTATGTAGTGACGCTACTTTTTAAGCCAGAATTTCCTCAGACTATCAGATTAGGCGTTTCAAAACAGAATGTCATGGGACAATTCTTGAGAAACGAGTCGTCTTTATTACGAAAACCAGACGTAAAAGCATTATATGATAGCGTTGTTAATGAATATTTAACACTGAGTCATATGAAGCCAGTTTTGCATAAATTTTCAGATCCTTCTCACTCATTTCTTATTTGCCTCATCATCCGATAATTAAACCTGATCGGAAAACTATGAAATTGCGTGTCGTATTTAATGCTTCTAATAAAACCTCCAATGGTAATAGCTTGAACGATTGTCTATATGTGGGCCCCACATTACAATCAGATTTAGTTCTTTTGATTTTACGTTGGAAATTATTTAGATATGTTTTTAATTGCGACATAACGCAGATGTATAGGCAAATTCGACTTGCTCCTGCTCATACCCCATTTCAACGGATTTTGTTTCGATCCTCTCCGACGGAGGAAGTGATAGCGTATGAGTTGCAAAAGGTAACTTTTGGCGTCAATTGTGCTCCTTATTTAGCAATAAGGACATTATTACAATTGGCAGATGATTCAGAGACGGAGTACCCTCTTGATTCAAATATTTTGCGCAAGTGTATGTACGTTGACGACGTACTCAATGGGGCTCATGATGTTTCATCTGCTTTAGAAGCACGCGATCAACTTGTTACACCTCTATCGTCTGCTAAATTTGAGTTGAGAAAATGGACATTTAATTCTATGGAAATTCTTAGCGATCTTCCTCCGGGTACTTGGTAGATTCTAAACTTTTAAATTTTGTGGAATCTAGCAGCTCTAAAACTTTAGGCATTCAAGTAAATGCAAAGTTAGGTTAAACAGGTCGCCCGAAAGAAATAAAACAAGAGCTGGGCTCACTTGGGTCCTCTGACGTGGTCCCTTTGTGATACCTGTATAGAGGAAAATAAAGAAGAGGAGGGATAGTAATAGAAGAGTGAAGGGGAGGAAAGAAGATAGAGAAAGAAAGAAAGAAAGTGAGTGAGTCCGTCACATAAACCAACCGCTGCTTCTAATGAAGCCATATAGCATGAATCTAATGCCAAGTTAGATTCATTTTATTTTCATGTTGAGCCTATCGCCGATAAGTTACATTTTACAAAAAGAGAGGTTTTGTCAACTATAGCTAAATTATTTGATCCTGTGGTTGGTTAGGCCCTGTTATAATTGTAGCGAAAATTATCATGCAAAAGATTTGGCGTGATAATATAGATTGGGATGACTTTCTACTGCCTTCTACAGAAAACGAATGGCGTAAGTTTGTTAATTTTTATACAGAGGTAAATAGTATGCGAATACCTAGATGGGTACACTACACACCTTGGTCATCATGTTTTTTCCGATGCTTCAGAGAAAGCATACGCGGGGGCAATTTATATTCACGTGGAGTCATTTAGGCAGATTTCTACTTTTTTACTTTAATGTAAAACTAAAGTAGCCCCCATTAAATCAATTTCCCTTCGTAGGCTTGAGATTTGTGGTGCAGTTTTAGCTTCAGAACTTTTGCAAACTGTAGTTCGTGAAATATATATCCAGCTTAAACAACTATATTGTTGGACAGATTCTACTATTGTTTTTTGTTGCTTGCGAAAAACTCCTAGCAGTTGGACAACTTTTGTAGCAAATCGTGCTTGTAGAATTCAAGAAAATGTAGGACAGCATAATTGGTATCATGTGAGGTCTGAAGAAAACATAGCAGACTTAGGTAGTAGAGAGCTTTCGCCTTCAGAACTCACAAGTCTTTTGTAGCATGGTCCTGCTTGGCTTCAGAGAGACAAAACCAACGTATTATCCGTAGATACTAATATTGAGGCTTGAACGGAAAAAGCACATGAATCGTTTTTTTCGAATTATGAAGGTGTTTCAGAACGCTTTTCAAAACTAGATCGTGCTTTAAGAGTAATCGCCTATATGTTTAGATTTAATTATAGAACTCATCCTTCATATAGAGCAAAATGTATGTTTTCATCTGTGGCTACTTCGAGTGATGAAATAACCCAGGTCAAGTTACAATTAGCAATATTAGCTCAGAAATCTCAATACGCAGAAGAGTATCGTTGTTTGTTAGTGAAAAAACCTATTTCTTCGAAAAATTCATTACTTTCACTCAATCCCTTTTTGGATGAGAATGGAATAATGAGGATGAATGGTCGTTTAGTTAAGTCTCCGTCTTTGTCGTACACAGAGAAACATCCAATTATATTGCCATATTCGGCACGTTTTATACGTTTGTTGATTGAATTCGTACATGTGATTTTAATTCATGGTGGAAATCAGATGATGTTGAGGATTATTCGAATAGAATATTGGGTACCTCGATTGAAGATTTTGATTCGTACTATAATTAATAGGTGCAAGCGTTGTATTTTAAATAAAAAACGGTCTTGCAATCAGATAATGGCTGCATTGCCTGCTGAAAGAACTACGTTAGAACGACCTTTTACTACAACAGGTGTTGATTTCGCTGGTCTCTTTGAGTTTTTACTGGTAGAGGTTGTAAAATTACGAAAGCATATGTGTGCATATTTGTTTGTTTTGCACCCAAAGCAACTTCGAATTTGTCTACTGATGCTTTTCTAACTGCCTTTCGTCGTTTCATAGCTAGACGTGGTTATCCATTGACTATCTTTTCTGACAACGTACGAATTTTGTAAGCGCTTCTCCTGAAATTGAACGAAAATTTCGTGGATTTCTTACTGAAAGTCAAGCGAGAATGTCTTCAACTTTTGGCATTCAGGGCTTGTCGTGGCGTTTTATTACAGCTGGCGCTCCCCATATGAGTGGCTTGTGGGAAGCTGCTGTTAAGAGTTTTAAGCAGCAATTCCGAAGGGAATCCCAGTCTGCAAGATATACGTTTGAAGAATTGTCCACAATATTAGCGAGAATAAAGGCATGTTTGAATTCACGTCCTCTTTGTCCTATGTCAGAAAATCCGAATGACCCAGTAGCTCTTACTCCTGGTCACTTTCTAATCGGTAGCCCGATACTACCTTCGCCAAAACAACCTATATACGAATCGGCTATAAGTTTGATAAATCGGTTTCGAAAAATAAAAGCTTTTTCACATCATTTCTGTCACGGATGGAAAGCATAAGCGATACAAATGGAAATTTCCAGAACGTCATCCAATGATAAACCGCAGGAGTCTTCTATCATAATCGTCGAGTCCAACGACCCAGTGGACATCTGACCCATCAGCAAAGGAAAGGCCTAAAACCAAGCAGTGCCCTGCAGTCTTTGCCAAAAACTTTACCCATTAAGAGCATGCTTCCGAAAAAACTTCGACACGTGTTGATTTAGGGTTACCGCTCAAAATTTTTGGCCAGCAATCACACGGCAGGTGCAAGAGAGACCATCACACTCTACTATTGAAAAAGTTGCAGAGACTGTACGAGAGCATTTTCCAGGTCTTCAATTGGCTGACCCTACCTTTTACCATTCTGGTATCTCTTGTTCTTGGCCCCGAACTTAGCGGTCAATGTTTGGCTGGATTATCTCCGATCAATCACCGACTTAGAGTTTGTCATCTATGAAGTGTAACTCTAAGAATCTACCTTTTTTCGTTATTGTACTTCTGGATTTATGTTTGAGTTTTTTAAATATATTTCTACGTTTTAATTGAAACTTTTGTATTATCTCATTAAAATTTTTTGTGTTGCATTTCCTCACGTTGTTGCAAGGCGGCCACCAACGTTTAAGCCAGATTCTTGTTTCATAATTTATACATTTCAATTCGCCTGGCGACTTTGCTGAAGTCCAAATTTCCGTTTGTTTATGAATTTTATATTTGTTGTGCATATGGATTTCGGAAAAGTTAACCGCTTACGGTCTATGTATGTTTATTTTTGTGTGGAAGCTACGCAACAATAAAGGTCACAACACCAGAAGTTTTTTAAATATAATAATTTTTAATCCAATAAAAACAAAATTTTATAAAAACTAATTAAACCTGATATTTTGTATTTCATATTTTATGCCTGGCGCGCAAACACCCACTTTTATTGGCTTGTCTGGCTGATGCCATTTAGTACGCCTTGTTAAGTCCGGAAGATACTCCAACACCCACATCTCCAAAATGTTTGCTGAAGTTGTTGCAAACAAGTCTTTTCACCAACACCAAGAGTCTGCACGATGTTTGGACATACAATCAAAAAATGGTTTGGAATGAGTGGTTTACTGTTTTTAATGATAAATAAGTAAATGTGTTTAGGGACGCGAATTTACCAAATTTTCCGGCTCGATCAGCAAACCATTTAAAGTGTCGACTTGTGGTGATCTTTCCCTCAGGGTAAAAGCTAGCACATTCGCTCGCACGCGCCACCAGCAGAAGGATCAGCTGTTTTATTAAATATCCATTATATGCCTCTTTTTCAATACTCGTCGGCCATTATTGTTTCTATCTTTACAAACTCTTCTTTACTGGCTCCAACGAAATTGGTACCTCTGTCACTCCTTATATGTATGGGAATACCTCTCCTATTCACAAAATTTCGTATACACAAAATAACGGCATCCGTGGACAGATCTCGTGCAAGCTCTAGATGAATGGCTTGCGTTGTCATACATGTAAAGAGTGATACCCATCTTTTTTCACATCTACGACCAATTGATACTGTGTATGGCGCTAGATAATCAATTCCGGTATATGTGAAGGGTCTTACGAATCGAGTAATTTGGTCCAGTGGTAATTTTCCCATTAACAGTGGCAAGGGCACTGCCCTTCTATTTTTACACATCTGGCAATTTTTCTTTACACTTCTTCCCAGCTGTCCAAGCTTGGAATCTAATAAGTAGTGGTAATAGCGGCACAAATATCCGGTTTTGATGAATGGATTTTTGGTGATATATTTTAACTTTTAACCTGGTAATTGTATGGTGTCTCGGCATAATGATAAGTTCTTTCGTTGATTGACTAACACACATAGCGCATCCTGCAATTCTTATTAGTCCATCAGTTTTAATGCAAGGATTCAATTTATGCATACTGCTCTTTTCTGAAAATGGCTTGCCACATCTTAATGAATTATACTCATTCGCAAAAACTTCTAGCTGGGCTATTCTACACCAATATATTTCTGCATCCTTAATTTTCTGTAGGGTAATATACTGTTTAAGATTCTAAACTGATTTATTTTTATGTGAAATGACGGACCACTCACCCAGCGGGATTCTTGCACATTTCCCGAAAAATATTGTTGTCTTGTCACATCGACAAGACAATCTTTCAATCAAGCACCGCAGCCTGAAGTTCAAGTCTGGGTATCGATAAATGTTTTATTGGAGCACATTTATATTTATCAGCAACAAATACCACTTCGACCCTGTAATTAGTTGCATTCGCCAATAACTGACGCAGCTAAGGCTAGCTCGCTAGCGTCCACGATCACATGTAAATCCACTATCAATGATGTACTCTCCATAACATCTATAAATTCTAACTTTACTTACATTTTGGAGTTCATTGTACCATTCTTTCCATTTTTCGTAGCTTTTGCCGGGGATTGCTGCATTCTATTCTATATTCATGAATCGTGTCGAAACTATCCACGTAATCGTCCACAAAATGACAGATCACAATTGCCTTGTAAGGTCTGGCATCACTCTTTTCAATTTTCTTGGCATTCATATTTTTCGGCGTGATTCCAAAATATTCGCAAACGACAATATTTTCCGACCAATTTTTTTGATATTTATTGAGATTATTGGGTTTAAATAGCACAAAATAAACCCTTAATAATCTTGACAATATTTTCCAATACAGGAAATTTTTTCTTAAACATTTGTAAAGGGTGTCCCAACAAGAACGCAAGATTTAAATTTGGCGGCATTCGAAGTGTCATTTTTTGATATTTGAACAATTGTTATTGTTTTCTAGTAGAAGGTACAAGGCTTGTAAAAAAAAGACCATGGACAGCGAAGGGAGTTCGTTAATTGGGTATTGGAGAGACAACATGAAAATGCTGATTTTGCCCATAAAATCATCTTCAGTGACGAGGCCCATTTCCATCTTGATGGCTTCGTCAATTGATTCACGAGAAGCAAATGTATCCCCAACGTGTCACTGTGTGGTGTGGTTTTTGGGCTGGAGGAACATTGGATCTTTTTTTTATGAAAATGAGGCAGGTCAAACGCAAACAGTCAATGGTGTTCGGTATCGTGAAATGATAACCAGTTTTTTCTTGCCTAGAATTGAAGAAATGAATATGGAAGGCTTGTGGTTTCAACAAGACGGCGCCACATGTCATACAGCCAGAGAAACAATTCAATTGCTGAATCAGTCATTTATTTAAAATTTAAATCTTGCGTTCTTGTTGGGACACCCTTTAGTTGCTAACTTTGCGACGGAAATTTTAAATTCTGTGTTATTTTGGCTTTTTTCATATGGAAGCTCTGACTGTCGTTGCTAGTGCTGCCAATTTCCATTTCTATTTTCATTGAGATTTCGTTTGATTTCTTTCCTCCTATCCATCAAAGCGATAAATTATTCTTTGGCCCCTGTAGTCCTCTTTGATATGCAATATCTTCTTCGTAGAACCGTCATCAATAAATACCACCACATCAACGCTACCATACGGTCCTGTTACACGTACTGGTAAATATTTTAATAAAGTTTTCTTGCCTAAGCCGTGTATAATAATTGTCGTCACTGATACATTGTCACTTACATCTTGTACAGGTTTTTGTACCATTGTATCAACACTATTAAATGTACCAACACAGACTGTTTCTGTTTGTTTACCTTTTGCATTAAAAATTTTATTTGCCTTTTCGTGAAGCAAACGATTGTGAAATTTATTACATTTAAATATTCCACATGGTCGACGGCGGCTATATTTAAAGGACTTGTGACGCTTTTCTTTCACAAATCTCCATTTCTGGCCAGTAGAGCTGCTTCTAAATTTCGTGCAATTAGCGAGATTATGATTTCCATTGCACATCACACATTTCAATTGAATGCGATCATCAACTGTGATAGCGAACGTTGGTTTAGATTTATTCACCTTAGTTCCAGAACGTTCACCATTATCCGAATCCATTTGTGTTTCCAAGGAAATGTAAGTAGCTATATTTTGCAACCATTCGCCAAAGTGTTGCACGCTTGGTTACTGGCCCAAATTATTTAGTGAATATTTTACCTACTCTTCTCTTTTATTTAATGGCAATTTTCCCACTAGTTCATCCAATAGAGTTGGATTATTAAGATGTGGACTAGCTTTATTATTTTCTAAAAATGTTGTCAAATTTGCAACCTTGGTTGGAAAATTCATTATCTCATTTATTCTCCTTCCAGAAATGGCTGGGAACGCTCTAACTTTAGCGATTTGGCTGCGAATAATAATTTCTGGCCGACCGTGGTGAAATTCGAGAGTGTTCATCACTTGGTCTACGCTATCAGGGTGAATCAAGTAAGCCTCAACTTTTGTTTTATCATTCCCTTATAGTGCTTTTTGCAATCTTGTCAAATTTTCTTATCTTTTATAGTTATAATACCGTGTAGTCTCACTATATGAAACTGCAAACATTGGCCATAGTTCCGGTTGGTCATCAAAACTAGGATAATCATATAATTTCCGGAAATGGTGCAAAGGTTCTGGCTGCAAATTTACTTGGCCGAATGGAATTTTTTTTGCGGTTACAGCTGGTTGGCCCGCTGCTGTATATATGGGTGGCTGAGGCGCAGTATATCTTATTCGTTGGGGTGATGTATGTAAAAATTGAGATATTGTTGTATATGTGTAGTTTGTGTTGGCAAGGGTAGTGGCGTGTAATTATCTGAAACATATCGTGATTCAAAACTAGAAATTTGCATACTTATCTGATTTGTGGTACAGCAGTCGTGTGAAATTCATGTTGGCTGCCTGTAGCAAGTCCGTTGTGGCATTAATTGGCAGATGGGAATTATTATATGTTGTTGTTTGTGATGTACTAGTATTAGAGTTTTTTATTAATGATATCAATGACATCTTTAAATTTCTGATTTCTTCTCTCATTTCGGCAACATCGTCGCGGTCAACTATTGTAGCTTCGTTTTTATTTTCCGACAACTATGTATCAGGATCAATTGCATTTTGCAGATCTTCTTCTTCCATCTTCTTTGCTCTAGTAGCTCGGCGTTACATTTCCTTATCTTTGTAAAAACTCCGGCACAATGGAGATAATTTCAAGAATATATATATATTAGGGCGGGTCAAATTGTATGGAACGATTTTTTTGAGGAAGCGTATAGCAAAAACGTAATCTATAGGTGATTCTGAGAACTTTTGCTCAGGAGACCATAGCTCTAAGTCGGATTTGGAACCCCCCAAAATTTCAAAATAGATATTTTTCCATATATACATAGAATAATTTAATTAAATTAGTCATAAAATCGGATAGAATTATAGTAGATTTCTAAATCTGGGCTTGTTTGGAAAAATATCTATTTTGAAATTTTGGGGGGTTCCAAATCCGACTTAGAGCTATGGTCTCCTGAGCAAAAGTTCTCAGAATCACCTATAGATTACGTTTTTGCTATACGCTTCCTCAAAAAAATCGTTCCATACAATTTGACCCGCCCTAATATATATATATTCTTGAAATTATCTCCATTGTGCCGGAGTTTTTACAAAGATAAGGAAATGTCACGCCGAGCTACTAGAGCAAAGAAGATGGAAGAAGAAGATCTGCAAAATGCAATTGATCCTGATACATAGTTGTCGGAAAATAAAAACGAAGCTACAATAGTTGACCGCGACGATGTTGCCGAAATGAGAGAAGAAATCAGAAATTTAAAGATGTCATTGATATCATTAATAAAAAACTCTAATACTAGTACATCACAAACAACAACATATAATAATTCCCATCTGCCAATTAATGCCACAACGGACTTGCTACAGGCAGCCAACATGAATTTCACACGACTGCTGTACCACAAATCAGATAAGTATGCAAATTTCTAGTTTTGAATCACGATATGTTTCAGATAATTACACGCCACTACCCTTGCCAACACAAACTACACATATACAACAATATCTCAATTTTTACATACATCACCCCAACGAATAAGATATACTGAGCCTCAGCCACCCATATATACAGCAGCGGGCCAACCAGCTGTAACCGCAAAAAAAATTCCATTCGGCCAAGTAAATTTGCAGCCAGAACCTTTGCACCATTTCCGGAAATTATATGATTATCCTAGTTTTGATGACCAACCGGAACTATGGCCAATGTTTGCAGTTTCATATAGTGAGACTACACGGTATTATAACTATAAAAGATAAGAAAATTTGACAAGATTGCAAAAAGCACTATAAGGGAATGATAAAACAAAAGTTGAGGCTTACTTGATTCACCCTGATAGCGTAGACCAAGTGATGAACACTCTCGAATTTCACCACGGTCGGCCAGAAATTATTATTCGCAGCCAAATCGCTAAAGTTAGAGCGTTCCCAGCCATTTCTGGAAGGAGAATAAATGAGATAATGAATTTTCCAACCAAGGTTGCAAATTTGACAACATTTTTAGAAAATAATAAAGCTAGTCCACATCTTAATAATCCAACTCTATTGGATGAACTAGTGGGAAAATTGCCATTAAATAAAAGAGAAGAGTAGGTAAAATATTCACTAAATAATTTGGGCCAGTAACCAAGCGTGCAACACTTTGGCGAATGGTTGCAAAATATAGCTACTTACATTTCCTTGGAAACACAAATGGATTCGGATAATGGTGAACGTTCTGGAACTAAGGTGAATAAATCTAAACCAACGTTCGCTATCACAGTTGATGATCGCATTCAATTGAAATGTGTGATGTGCAATGGAAATCATAATCTCGCTAATTGCACGAAATTTAGAAGCAGCTCTACTGGCCAGAAATGGAGATTTGTGAAAGAAAAGCGTCACAAGTCCTTTAAATATAGCCGCCGTCGACCATGTGGAATATTTAAATGTAATAAATTTCACAATCGTTTGCTTCACGAAAAGGCAAATAAAATTTTTAATGCAAAAGGTAAACAAACAGAAACAGTCTGTGTTGGTACATTTAATAGTGTTGATACAATGGTACAAAAACCTGTACAAGATGTAAGTGACAATGTATCAGTGACGACAATTATTATACACGGCTTAGGCAAGAAAACTTTATTAAAATATTTACCAGTACGTGTAACAGGACCGTATGGTAGCGTTGATGTGGTGGTATTTATTGATGACGGTTCTACGAAGAAGATATTGCATATCAAAGAGGACTACAGGGGCCAAAGAATAATTTATCGCTTTGATGGATAGGAGGAAAGAAATCAAACGAAATCTCAATGAAAATAGAAATGGAAATTGGCAGCACTAGCAACGACAGTCAGAGCTTCCATATGAAAAAAGCCAAAATAACACAGAATTTAAAATTTCCGTCGCAAAGTTAGCAACTAAAGGGTGTCCCAACAAGAACGCAAGATTTAAATTTTAAATAAATGACTGATTCAGCAATTGAATTGTTTCTCTGGCTGTATGACATGTGGCGCCGTCTTGTTGAAACCACAAGCCTTCCATATTCATTTCTTCAATTCTAGGCAAGAAAAAACTGGTTATCATTTCACGATACCGAACACCATTGACTGTTTGCGTTTGACCTGCCTCATTTTCATAAAAAAAAGATCCAATGTTCCTCCAGCCCAAAAACCACACCACACAGTGACACGTTGGGGATACATTTGCTTCTCGTGAATCAATTGACGAAGCCATCAAGATGGAAATGGGCCTCGTCACTGAAGATGATTTTATGGGCAAAATCAGCATTTTCATGTTGTCTCTCCAATACCCAATTAACGAACTCCCTTCGCTGTCCATGGTCTTTTTTTTACAAGCCTTGTACCTTCTACTAGAAAACAATAACAATTGTTCAAATATCAAAAAATGACACTTCGAATGCCGCCAAATTTAAATCTTGCGTTCTTGTTGGGACACCCTTTACAAATGTTTAAGAAAAAATTTCCTGTATTGGAAAATATTGTCAAGATTATTAAGGGTTTATTTTGTGCTATTTAAACCCAATAATCTCAATAAATATCAAAAAAATTGGTCGGAAAATATTGTCGTTTGCGAATATTTTGGAATCACGCCGAAAAATATGAATGCCAAGAAAATTGAAAAGAGTGATGCCAGACCTTACAAGGCAATTGTGATCTGTCATTTTGTGGACGATTACGTGGATAGTTTCGACACGATTCATGAATATAGAATAGAATGCAGCAATCCCCGGCAAAAGCTACGAAAAATGGAAAGAATGGTACAATGAACTCCAAAATGTAAGTAAAGTTAGAATTTATAGATGTTATGGAGAGTACATCATTGATAGTGGATTTACATGTGATCGTGGACGCTAGCGAGCTAGCCTTAGCTGCGTCAGTTATTGGCGAATGCAACTAATTACAGGGTCGAAGTGGTATTTGTTGCTGATAAATATAAATGTGCTCCAATAAAACATTTATCGATACCCAGACTTGAACTTCAGGCTGCGGTGCTTGATTGAAAGATTGTCTTGTCGATGTGACAAGACAACAATATTTTTCGGGAAATGTGCAAGAATCCCGCTGGGTGAGTGGTCCGTCATTTCACATAAAAATAAATCAGTTTAGAATCTTAAACAGTATATTACCCTACAGAAAATTAAGGATGCAGAAATATATTGGTGTAGAATAGCCCAGCTAGAAGTTTTTGCGAATGAGTATAATTCATTAAGATGTGGCAAGCCATTTTCAGAAAAGAGCAGTATGCATAAATTGAATCCTTGCATTAAAACTGATGGACTAATAAGAATTGCAGGATGCGCTATGTGTGTTAGTCAATCAACGAAAGAACTTATCATTATGCCGAGACACCATACAATTACCAGGTTAAAAGTTAAAATATATCACCAAAAATCCATTCATCAAAACCGGATATTTGTGCCGCTATTACCACTACTTATTAGATTCCAAGCTTGGACAGCTGGGAAGAAGTGTAAAGAAAAATTGCCAGATGTGTAAAAATAGAAGGGCAGTGCCCTTGCCACTGTTAATGGGAAAATTACCACTGGACCAAATTACTCGATTCGTAAGACCCTTCACATATACCGGAATTGATTATCTAGCGCCATACACAGTATCAATTGGTCGTAGATGTGAAAAAAGATGGGTATCACTCTTTACATGTATGACAACGCAAGCCATTCATCTAGAGCTTGCACGAGATCTGTCCACGGATGCCGTTATTTTGTGTATACGAAATTTTGTGAATAGGAGAGGTATTCCCATACATATAAGGAGTGACAGAGGTACCAATTTCGTTGGAGCCAGTAAAGAAGAGTTTGTAAAGATAGAAACAATAATGGCCGACGAGTATTGAAAAAGAGGCATATAATGGATATTTAATAAAACAGCTGATCCTTCTGCTGGTGGCGCGTGCGAGCGAATGTGCTAGCTTTTACCCTGAGGGAAAGATCACCACAAGTCGACACTTTAAATGGTTTGCTGATCGAGCCGGAAAATTTGGTAAATTCGCGTCCCTAAACACATTTACTTATTTATCATTAAAAACAGTAAACCACTCATTCCAAACCATTTTTTGATTGTATGTCCAAACATCGTGCAGACTCTTGGTGTTGGTGAAAAGACTTGTTTGCAACAACTTCAGCAAACATTTTGGAGATGTGGGTGTTGGAGTATCTTCCGGACTTAACAAGGCGTACTAAATGGCATCAGCCAGACAAGCCAATAAAAGTGGGTGTTTGCGCGCCAGGCATAAAATATGAAATACAAAATATCAGGTTTAATTAGTTTTTATAAAATTTTGTTTTTATTGGATTAAAAATTATTATATTTAAAAAACTTCTGGTGTTGTGACCTTTATTGTTGCGTAGCGTAAGCGGTTAACTTTTCCGAAATCCATATGCACAACAAATATAAAATTCATAAACAAACGGAAATTTGGACTTCAGCAAAGTCGCCAGGCGAATTGAAATGTATAAATTATGAAACAAGAATCTGGCTTAAACGTTGGTGGCCGCCTTGCAACAACGTGAGGAAATGCAACACAAAAAATTTTAATGAGATAATACAAAAGTTTCAATTAAAACGTAGAAATATATTTAAAAAACTCAAACATAAATCCAGAAGTACAATAACGAAAAAAGGTAGATTCTTAGAGTTACACTTCATAGATGACAAACTCTAAGTCGGTGATTGATCGGAGATAATCCAGCCAAACATTGACCGCTAAGTTCGGGGCCAAGAACAAGAGATACCAGAATGGTAAAAGGTAGGGTCAGCCAATTGAAGACCTGGAAAATGCTCTCGTACAGTCTCTGCAACTTTTTCAATAGTAGAGTGTGATGGTCTCTCTTGCACCTGCCGTGTGATTGCTGGCCAAACATTTTGAGCGGTGACCCTAAATCAACACGTGTCGAAGTTTTTTCGGAAGCATGCTCTTAATGGGTAAAGTTTTTGGCAAAGACTGCAGGGCACTGCTTGGTTTTAGGCCTTTCCTTTGCTGATGGGTCAGATGTCCACTGGGTCGTTGGACTCGACGATTATGATAGAAGACTCCTGCGGTTTATCATTGGATGACGTTCTGGAAATTTCCATTTGTATCGCTTATGCTTTCCATCCGTGACAGAAATGATGTGAAAAAGCTTTTATTTTTCGAAACCGATTTATCAAACTTATAGCCGATTCGTATATAGGTTGTTTTGGCGAAGGTAGTATCGGGCTACCGATTAGAAAGTGACCAGGAGTAAGAGCTACTGGGTCATTCGGATTTTCTGACATAGGACAAAGAGGACGTGAATTCAAACATGCCTTTATTCTCGCTAATATTGTGGACAATTCTTCAAACGTATATCTTGCAGACTGGGATTCCCTTCGGAATTGCTGCTTAAAACTCTTAACAGCAGCTTCCCACAAGCCACTCATATGGGGAGCGCCAGCTGTAATAAAACGCCACGACAAGCCCTGAATGCCAAAAGTTGAAGACATTCTCGCTTGACTTTCAGTAAGAAATCCACGAAATTTTCGTTCAATTTCAGGAGAAGCGCTTACAAAATTCGTACGTTGTCAGAAAAGATAGTCAATGGATAACCACGTCTAGCTATGAAACGACGAAAGGCAGTTAGAAAAGCATCAGTAGACAAATTCGAAGTTGCTTTGGGTGCAAAAC
Organism: Thelaira solivaga; assembly: GCA_947397855.1. Lineage (NCBI taxonomy): Eukaryota > Metazoa > Arthropoda > Insecta > Diptera > Tachinidae > Thelaira > Thelaira solivaga. Next base: position 2,463,385 of record OX377615.1, read on the forward strand.
AAACAAATATGCACACATATGCTTTCGTAATTTTACAACCTCTACCAGTAAAAACTCAAAGAGACCAGCGAAATCAACACCTGTTGTAGTAAAAGGTCGTTCTAACGTAGTTCTTTCAGCAGGCAATGCAGCCATTATCTGATTGCAAGACCGTTTTTTATTTAAAATACAACGCTTGCACCTATTAATTATAGTACGAATCAAAATCTTCAATCGAGGTACCCAATATTCTATTCGAATAATCCTCAACATCATCTGATTTCCACCATGAATTAAAATCACATGTACGAATTCAATCAACAAACGTATAAAACGTGCCGAATATGGCAATATAATTGGATGTTTCTCTGTGTACGACAAAGACGGAGACTTAACTAAACGACCATTCATCCTCATTATTCCATTCTCATCCAAAAAGGGATTGAGTGAAAGTAATGAATTTTTCGAAGAAATAGGTTTTTTCACTAACAAACAACGATACTCTTCTGCGTATTGAGATTTCTGAGCTAATATTGCTAATTGTAACTTGACCTGGGTTATTTCATCACTCGAAGTAGCCACAGATGAAAACATACATTTTGCTCTATATGAAGGATGAGTTCTATAATTAAATCTAAACATATAGGCGATTACTCTTAAAGCACGATCTAGTTTTGAAAAGCGTTCTGAAACACCTTCATAATTCGAAAAAAACGATTCATGTGCTTTTTCCGTTCAAGCCTCAATATTAGTATCTACGGATAATACGTTGGTTTTGTCTCTCTGAAGCCAAGCAGGACCATGCTACAAAAGACTTGTGAGTTCTGAAGGCGAAAGCTCTCTACTACCTAAGTCTGCTATGTTTTCTTCAGACCTCACATGATACCAATTATGCTGTCCTACATTTTCTTGAATTCTACAAGCACGATTTGCTACAAAAGTTGTCCAACTGCTAGGAGTTTTCGCAAGCAACAAAAAACAATAGTAGAATCTGTCCAACAATATAGTTGTTTAAGCTGGATATATATTTCACGAACTACAGTTTGCAAAAGTTCTGAAGCTAAAACTGCACCACAAATCTCAAGCCTACGAAGGGAAATTGATTTAATGGGGGCTACTTTAGTTTTACATTAAAGTAAAAAAGTAGAAATCTGCCTAAATGACTCCACGTGAATATAAATTGCCCCCGCGTATGCTTTCTCTGAAGCATCGGAAAAAACATGATGACCAAGGTGTGTAGTGTACCCATCTAGGTATTCGCATACTATTTACCTCTGTATAAAAATTAACAAACTTACGCCATTCGTTTTCTGTAGAAGGCAGTAGAAAGTCATCCCAATCTATATTATCACGCCAAATCTTTTGCATGATAATTTTCGCTACAATTATAACAGGGCCTAACCAACCACAGGATCAAATAATTTAGCTATAGTTGACAAAACCTCTCTTTTTGTAAAATGTAACTTATCGGCGATAGGCTCAACATGAAAATAAAATGAATCTAACTTGGCATTAGATTCATGCTATATGGCTTCATTAGAAGCAGCGGTTGGTTTATGTGACGGACTCACTCACTTTCTTTCTTTCTTTCTCTATCTTCTTTCCTCCCCTTCACTCTTCTATTACTATCCCTCCTCTTCTTTATTTTCCTCTATACAGGTATCACAAAGGGACCACGTCAGAGGACCCAAGTGAGCCCAGCTCTTGTTTTATTTCTTTCGGGCGACCTGTTTAACCTAACTTGGCATTTACTTGAATGCCTAAAGTTTTAGAGCTGCTAGATTCCACAAAATTTAAAAGTTTAGAATCTACCAAGTACCCGGAGGAAGATCGCTAAGAATTTCCATAGAATTAAATGTCCATTTTCTCAACTCAAATTTAGCAGACGATAGAGGTGTAACAAGTTGATCGCGTGCTTCTAAAGCAGATGAAACATCATGAGCCCCATTGAGTACGTCGTCAACGTACATACACTTGCGCAAAATATTTGAAGCAAGAGGGTACTCCGTCTCTGAATCATCTGCCAATTGTAATAATGTCCTTATTGCTAAATAAGGAGCACAATTGACGCCAAAAGTTACCTTTTGTAACTCATACGCTACCACTTCCTCCGTCGGAGAGGATCGAAACAAAATCCGTTGAAATGGGGTATGAGCAGGAGCAAGTCGAATTTGCCTATACATCTGCGTTATGTCGCAATTAAAAACATATCTAAATAATTTCCAACGTAAAATCAAAAGAACTAAATCTGATTGTAATGTGGGGCCCACATATAGACAATCGTTCAAGCTATTACCATTGGAGGTTTTATTAGAAGCATTAAATACGACACGCAATTTCATAGTTTTCCGATCAGGTTTAATTATCGGATGATGAGGCAAATAAGAAATGAGTGAGAAGGATCTGAAAATTTATGCAAAACTGGCTTCATATGACTCAGTGTTAAATATTCATTAACAACGCTATCATATAATGCTTTTACGTCTGGTTTTCGTAATAAAGACGACTCGTTTCTCAAGAATTGTACCATGACATTCTGTTTTGAAACGCCTAATCTGATAGTCTGAGGAAATTCTGGCTTAAAAAGTAGCGTCACTACATAACGGCCATCGGAGTCGCGTCGCGTTGTTCTCCTATAATTTTCCTCACAAAATCTATCAAACTGGGTCCATATCTTCTTTTTTGGACTCGCTTCTAGCTCCCAAAATCTAAGAAGATTTCTAATCAAACTATCGTCGGGCGAGCACTCTATAGTAGTGGAGTATACTTGAATAGGTGGTCTTTGAACAGATCGAGTAATGATCCATCCAAATATTGTCTTTTGAGCCAATAATGTAAGACATTACGACGAATTTCCCCTAAACTTTAACATTCGTCGAATGTGTTATTAGTCCTGGTGAAGAATATTCACCATCGCGGTTCCCAGAATCAGTCTATGGTTTTGAGCGACATAAGAAACCTGTCGATTAAAATTACCACTTGAGGTAATACCAGTCGACGTAGAAAGTAGAGACGAGTCTACATTACTAAGCCCCCGTTCTACAGTAGCCGAAACCGGAGCAAAATTGTTCCCATTAGAAGAATTATTCCTATATTAGGTACAACACGGTATAACAAAGAGTGATATCTTTTATTACACGTGGTACAATTAGAGGCACTGTTACAATTCTTGACTCCATATTCTCGTGATAAACAATTAAGACAAGAGTGAAATTTTCGAAATGTAGAAAATCTTTCTGATAGCGAAAGATTTTTAAAACGTTTACACGTTCTCAAAACATGTCCGGAACAATGACATAAAACACAAGAAGCTGAATTGGAGTTAGAAGTTGTACTAGAATTCACAACATGAGTTTTAACCTTCTGCGTAGGTTTCATCAATGATTGAGAATTCTTAAGGTCACGAACACACTGTAAAGCTTGAATTCTTTCTGTCAGAAAGGAATCAAAATCTTGACAAGTGGACAAAACAGATTTATCTTTAACACCCTGTTCCCATAAACTAACTGTAGACGTAGGCAGACGTTGAATACACATGATAATTAAAATTGGGTCCCAATTCTCAGTGGAAAGCTTATAAACAGATAAAAAGTCCAAGCAATTATTTATACCGCGCTGCAAAGTTCTTAGCCCGGCACTAGACTCTTTTCCAACTGTAGGGAGATTAAATAATAATTTTAATTGGTAATTTAATTAAATTATTCTATGTATATATGGAAAAATATCTATTTTGAAATTTTGGGGGGCTCCAACATATTTAAAAGAGAGTGAACAAAAGGCAAGTAGTTGTGAGAAAGCAAACACTGTAATCAATATTATTAGCACATATTGATGATTGAAAACACAACAAAAGCAGTGAGTAGATTCATATAAGAAAAAAGGGAATCAACATGTAAATACATCTCTGGTACATAGATAGCCAAGCTATGGGTCAAAAATCGACCATTTTTGGTGAGTTTTTTGAGTAAGTTGTGTAAAATACAAAATGGACAAAAAAACCGTGGTATGCACCAGAAAAATTAAAAATACACCCAATTTTCAGATTTTCATTAATTTTTGCTTTGTTTTTTATGGAAATTTTCAAGCTGTCATGTAATGTTTTACACACAAGCACGAAACCTAAAAAAGTGTGGCTTAAGTGTAATAGCATTACGAATACAAAGAGAATTTTCTCGATTTTGCCTTTAATTTCAAATACTTTATTGATATTATATATTTAATTAATTAGGTTTGGTTTGAAAAATGCTTGTAAATATTTCCAAAATTTAATTTAATTATATATGTATATTATAATTTGCATTCCTATTAGATATCGTTCTTAAATTTTTTTTATTTATTAAAAAAATTGAATGCCTGCACACATTTTACTGCTTTTAAAAATGAGATTCTCTCAAAGGATTTTTTTAGAAATTAATTATTTATTTAGGATTAATAAAAAAATGTATTCAAATTTCAATTTCAATATTTTTATTTTTATATAATTTTTAAGTCTATTTAACTTTTTTTCATTGAAACGGCTAGTTTATTAATTATAAAAATTTATTTTTATATCGATATTTCGCTTCAATAATAAATAAATAAATTTATATATATAATACGATCTCAAGCTTAATAATATATTTTTTTGATATTTAAAACGAATGTCGAAAGTGAAAAATATTAATATTTTGCTAACACAGTGAATGGTATATAAGACTCGGCACATTCGAATTTAACTTGTTTAAAATCATTTTCAACCTAACAAGGTTAGCATTAGTTATCGTAATTCAACAGTAACATGTTTTATGAAAATTTGCAAACAAAATGAGTGAAAAGCAGTTAGAAGTTCGGTTTTGTTTTTATTTATTGAAATTGTGCTTTAATGAAATGTTGACTACAAGTAAAAGAACATTTTTGAAACGTTGAAACGTTGTATGGACCAAACTGTCTGTCTTTAGCAGTAAGTCTCTTTAGTTGTATTTTTTTTTTAATTATAAGTATAATTTTCTTATTATGCTTTAATTAGGGTAGTTTACATTTTGAGTGACAATATACGAGCATTTATACACGCATATGTATATGTATGGATTTTCCTTTAAATGGGGGCATAAAACACTTCTGGCCGTTATATAAATATTATCTGGTAACACTTGACATCATATCCTCGTATATTTGGCAAGTTGTCAAAACAGTTGTAAATGCTTTCAACATAACAGTCGCAATATGCCGCATTAAAACAACGACCAACTACGACGTACATCTTTAACGTGCTTTAGCAAATTACAAACTAAAGATGAAAATAGTCATGAATACATTTGTAATACCGGAAATAATTTCTTTTAACAAAAATTATCATTTAAATTAAATTAAATAAAAAAAAAAAACAAAAAGATCAAGTGTAAAGTGTGAAAAGTTAAATGAACAAAAGTTAATAGCAGATACGTTGGCACACGTATGTAATAAGTATTAATACATATGCACCTACATACACACATAAATTAGTATATTAAATAATATTTATTGCACCTACTGAGCTAAAAAAATAATAAAAAAAAATTTTTTTCAATATTTATTTAGTTATAATATGAAGAAAAGTCGGTACATAAGAATTTAATTAATTTCTTAACGTGATTACTTGATGGCTGTTGCAAGCAGGAATACTAGGATATAAATTTTGTAAAAGAATCAGTATCAGTGCTGTTGTAAAATTAGAAAAATTACTTTAAAAAATTGTACAGACATGCACCAAGCATGGCTATACACACATATGCATACACATACACACAAGTGCTATTAACTTAACTTTCAGTGCTTTAAATTTATATTTGGGGAACGTAAAGCAGAAAAATTTAAAGGAAAAGACATTTGTTTTGTCCCCATGGTAAATAAATTGAACACACATAAATATCATCCCTCAGTATTAAAAATACACATCCATGTGTGCCTACGCACACATTCAATCACAACTTTGTACAAACTAATAATTAAAATTACTTGTATCTCTTCACCATTTAATGCTGCAGACTATATGGCTGCGGAGTTTAAATTATTGGTAGTCAGAGAGCTTAACACTCATTTTATTATTCTCAGTTTTTGTTTTCTACCAAAAACAACGAGCATAATAAATACAAAATTCACCCCTGGCATATCTCCTGGGCCATCAATAGTACAAAGTTACAGTGTTTTAATAGATTCACATACATTTGTATTTGCAGCCAGAACTGGAAGTAATAACTTTGCTGTCGCCACTAAATTTTATGATACATACACATATGTGTCTACATACACACATATTGAAAGCAAAGAGATTGCTTCATGTATTAGCTAGAAAGGGTGTCGGCATAGCCTAGCCCAGAGACTAGGCAGGTAACAAATCAATAATCCCCCTATTGATACGTTATCACTTACCAATCTTTAGCGGTACCCTGGACATAAGTGAAAAAAAACAAAATTATATTATCAAATTTGTGTAAAATGATAATTTCGTAGTTCCAACAAAACAGGTGATTTATGTGCTTTTTTTACAACACAAGGAATCAACTCATCTAAAACATTTTTATGAAAAACAATCAGTATTTTGAGTACTTTTCATATAAAATTTTCAAATGACTTGAACTTGATCGCTTGTTTTATAAAAACAGCATCGCGGAAAAAATATCATAAATTACAACAAAAAATTTTACATTGTACTAATCAACAAAAAATTGGTAGTACAAATGTTATCCAATTATGATATGAAAAAATAATGAAAGTGCATCGGTGGTAACACTAAGAAAGATTGAATTTAATTAAAGCTGTGTATTGTGATGAGAGTTCAAAAATTCTCGTATTCTATTTCTGTTGATACTTGGCTTAAATATTCAACGTTAACAATACATAGCATCCCATAGCTGGTGACACTATGGGGTTAAAATCAATCTTTCTGCATTTTCAAAAATAATATCAATTGTTAAAATTTAAAAAAAATAAAAAATATTTCATACATAGCACATACCTTCAATAAAATGGAATTGTACGGTAAAATATTGATAGGTACATATATATGTATTTATATACAAAATATTAAGAACTAATTAGCGTAAATACAAGAAAATACGTAATTTACATTTATTTTTATTTTACTTAATTTTTTCACTAAAAATTTGTCTCTAATAGGAATCTGAAACGAGTGCGTTACAGAAAATTATACGTAGCCACTTTTAATTGCAGATTCTGTTTCTGTTTATTATTATCGGTCAATGCATTTAAGAGAAGGTTTTTAAAATTAGTTTGTATTAATCATAAGATTATTTGATTTTATCCTTTACTTGATGTTTTTGCTGGTCTTGCCTGTACAAGTTCATCGGATTACAAATAAATTTTTGTCAATAAAAAACCCATCCAAATAAATACAGTCACTCACTACTTTATAAAGTAGCTCATGCTTTTGCTAGAATTATTGTATTTGGTAGCAGAGGCGTCAACTAAATATTTCACAACATAATTTAGGCACAAAGTAAGTACGGTCACACATCTTTATGGATAGTTGTGAATGAAAATCGTTAAAAAGTGGGCGTGAAAATATGCGTGCCTAGTCCAAAAGTATATGGCGACCTATCTTGGAGTATGGTGACTATACACGCAAAGAAAAAAATTGGTTGAATATGGCCACCGCAAAACATAGTGTGTTCTTCACAAAAATATTATTATTAATTTGAAGTATCTAAACATTATTATGATCACGATAAACATTTCTTATTATTTTTAACCATATTATGTTTAGCGTTTTAGGTCAACCATATAATTATCATATTATTTTTGATAAAATTTTACTTGAAACCATAAATATGTTCATAGCAAACATAATAACGATAAGAATATTGTTGAATGTAAATTGTTTTCTATTTTGTCTTTTCCGCTACCATATAAATAAAGTAGAATAAAACAAAAACTTAATCATTCAAACTGAACTGAGCTTTGCAGCTGAAGTGGTTGAGTGGCGAGCTAATGCTTCTTAACTAAGTGTTCACAAGTTCGAATCCTGGTAGAGTCAATAAAATTTAAAAAAATAAATTAAAACCCGCTGTATTATGTAATAAATAAATATAAATTAATAGAAAAGAAAAATTAATGGAATAAAAAGAATTTTATTTATACAAAAAATTTAAATTATAATTTTTTTTTAAATTCATGTTAAAAAAAAGTTTTAAAAATATGTAAAGGGTGTTTTTTATAGACGTATAGAACTTTAAATTCTAATAAAACAACGATGGATTTTTCGATTGACATGAATTTTATTTATCCGAAAGATAATCTTGTGGCATTACTTTTTAAATATGATTTCTGTCATATGACCGCCACGGCTGGCTCGGATGTAGTCCAATCTGGACGTCCACTTTTCGATGACTTTTTCCAACATTTGTGGCCGTATATCGGCAATAACACGGCGAATGTTGTCTTCCAAATAGTCAAGCGTTTGTGGCTTATCCGCATAGACCAATGACTTTACATAGCCCCACAGAAAGTAGTCTAGCGCTGTTAAATCACAAGATCTTTGAGGCCAATTCACAGGTCCACAACGTGAAATTATTTGGTCACCAAACGTGTCTTTCAATAAATCGATTGTGGCACGAGCTGTGTGACATATTGCGCCGTCTTGTTGGAACCACAGCTCCTGGACATCATGGTTGTTCAATTCAGGAATGAAAAAATTAGTAATCATGGCTCTATACCGATCACCATTGACAGTAACGTTCTGGCCATCACCGTTTTTGAAGAAGTACGGATCAATGATTCCACCAGCCCATAAAGCGCACCAACTAGTCAGTTTTTCTGGATGTAACGGTGTTTCGACATACACTTGAAGATTAGCTTCACTCCAAATGCAACAGTTTTGTTTGTTGACGTAGCCATTCAACCAGAAGTGCGCTTCATCGCTAAACAAAATTCGCTTATGAAAATCGGGAACAACGGCAATCTCGTTTTGGGCACTATTTGCAAGCGTTGTTCAGGCGTGAGTCTATTCATAATGAATTGCCAAACCAAACTGAGAACAAATCACTTGACAGCTGTTAAATCGGTCGCCACCTTGAACAGTAATGCCAACTTAAAGTTCTATACGTCTATAAAAAACACCCTTTATATTTAAAAAAAAAATGTAGTCCTGACCGGGGGTTGAACCGCAACATCTGCAGTTGAAAGGTTAAATGCAACCATATGGTTGCCTCAACCATATTTTTTCTTTGCGTGTATGAATCAAATTACAGACAAATCTGTTAGAAAACAAAAATTTGTATAGCGAAAAAGTAAACAAACAAACTTGATATAAGTTTATACTCATTTATTTTTATATCGATATTTTGCTTCAACAACAAAACTATATAAAGCTGAAATTGAAAAGGTGATTGAACGAGAATGACCGTTTCGAACTGCATATGGAGATTAAGCAAACAATCATTCGGAGAAAGACGAGGCATATTTTATACCAGACTTAGCAGTACCACTAAGATTGTAATGCCAAAAATATCTATAAAAATTGAATTTTCAATCCTATTTTGCGCCTTTAGAGAGAAAATTAGCTTAAAATGGAAGGTTTCTGTGATAACTACAATATGATACCTTAACCAGGAAAACGCCATACAAAAATGGAATCTTATGGGCCTATTTCGGTCAATGTGTTTTGAAAGCACAAAAAAGGTGTTCTGTGAATTATAATTTTGTGATTTCAAAGCACTTGGTTATTTTCGTGACTAGTATAAGACAGGCGTTCAAATAAATTACTTAAATAAATTATTCAATGTGTTCTTTATTAATTTTTTAAAGAATTAGTTGTGTTATAAAAGAAAAACACTTACAAATTATTAACAATTATAAAAAAAATTACGTCTTTTTCGCTGTAAATGTTTTATTTGCTCTTGTGTTTTCTTTTGTAATTTCTGGCTTATTTTCATTTCTTGTGCTTTCATAAAGATAAAATCATACAGAAAAATACAAAAGCAGCGTGGTTTAGAGAACATCACAAAATGACACTTGTAATTTCGAAACTACATATGATTTGAAATCACGTGCCTTCTGCAATAGAGGAGATTGTCTAAGGCCATTATTACAAGTTAGGATTTTATAATACAAATATCAAGTTTTTGATTGGACATTAAATTAAAAATTTCCATAAGTGAAATATATGATAGAGTGTACTTAGCTATTCACACAAATTTGGTTCCAAAGTTTTAGAAAAACTGTTGAAAGTTGTAGTAACGGGTAATGAAAAAGAAGACGAGAATAAAGTTTTAATTTTGAGAGTTACTTTTGTCTTTGGAGTATTAAAAAATCGAGTTGAGATTTGCACAATATAATAATGTTAAGTGTATATATGACCAGCTGCTTATTGTATCAATGTTCTAGAAATAAAATTTGTTGCGCACAAATTTGCCATACGGTTTTATTAAAAAAAATACAATACGAGTAAGTGCTGAGAAACTGAACTTCTTGTGTGTTTTATTTTACAACACCGAAACTTTAAAAAATCAACGGTTTTATAATATAAAAGGGTAAAAACGTAACAATATATTCAATTAAGTTTTTTTTCTTAATTTTCAGAAATCTTTAATATAGAATAACTACTTTTAATCACACAAACAACAACAAAAAAGTTTGATGAAATAGCTTAATTATTATTTTTTTATTGTTGTTGTTCTGAAATATGAAAATTTTATTTAATTTAATAGCACCAACAGCTGACATGCCTTGACACAAATAATAGTGGCCAGTAAGATCTATTCCTTTTATTCTCTTGTTGTACAATTATGTGTGAAATAACATGATTCTTCACACTAAAATATTTCGAGCGCACAGTGGGGCAGAATCAAAATACTTTGGAAATAATTTCAAATTGAAAAACGATTATCTTTGGACTCAAAAGAGAGTTTAACCCGAAACTTTTCCGTGTGCTTAATAACTTTGTTGACTAGCTTACTAAAAAGTTTTAAGAAATTTCCATAAAAAATCTGACCAATATTTTGAAAAAACTGGATTAGGGTCCTGGAAAATTTTCAGTTTTTAATTTTTAAGAGTGTATAACTCGTTAACTATAAGTGATAAGTTATAGTTCTTCACTAGGGCTTTAAGACAGTATAAAATTAAAAAAATTTTAACGTTTTAAAAAATTACATGCCTAGTACACCCTACTTTACAAGCTCTAATACTCCTCTGCTATGTCTATATAAAATTTTATCCATTTCGGACCAGCCGCTTAGAAACTGCTGAATTATTGTCAAAATTTTTATTCTGCCCCACTGTGCAATAGTAAGTAAGAAGGGTATTTATAACTTTGTGGTTCCGTTTGTAATTTTTACACCGTACATGGGGCACCCTATAAAGTATATATATTTTGGACCCTTATTAATAGCGGAGTCGATTTAGCGATGTCCCTTTGTCTGTGTATCTGTCAAGTCGTTGAAATCAACTTTCTGAAGTCCTTAGGCAACGTACAGAAAAGTTTAGTACACCAATCTGTCAGTTGTTTCTGTCAGATTGAAATTCAGCTAGATCAAGTCTATATTTGATCATTTTTGAGTGGGATTTTTGCGTATTTTGTCTAAACAACAAAATGTATTTACAAAAAAACGTGGTATGAAGTTTTGTTTGAAATGACAGTCATAATATCTGTGAAAAAAATCAAAGATCGGTTCACAAATGGACCAGAAAAGTCAAAATTACAACCGAAATTTTTAATAATATTTGTTTTGTGTTTTTGCGAATTTTGTCTAAAATACAAAAGGGAAAAATATATTTGCCTTTTTTAACAGAAATCGGTCACCAAATGGCAGAGAGATATCAAAAATACCACCGACATTTTACATTTTCAGTAATTTTTGTTTTGCTTTGCTTTTTTATGGAAATTTTTAAGCAGTCATGTGCGCAATGCATTGATCACACAAACACGAAACCTAAGAAGTGTATGTGTGTGTGTGTAATTTTTAATGCCTTGAGACTTCTTTATAAAAGAGAATTTTTTTTTTATTTTTGTCGTTAATTAAAAATATTCGGCTTAAAAGTTTTTTACAAATATTTGTAAAATTAAATGAAGATAAATCTTTTTGCATTCCTATTTAATATATTTCTTAGAATTTATTTTTTTATTAATTTAAAAATTGAGTGTATGCACACATAACTGCAATTAATTATATATTTTAAGATTAATAAAAAAATATGTTTTCAAAGAAAATTATTTTTTATCAATGTTTGCAATTTATTTATTTTTTATAATTTTTTAATTGTAAGTTTATATGACTTTTTTTGTTATAAAATTCTATTTTTTATCCATATACTCGTATCGCTACAATACATAAATAAATTTTTATATTTAATATGGCCTTAAGTTTAATAAACTAGGCATTTCAATTACATATTTTTTGAAGTGAGTGAAGATAAATATGGTAAGTTAAATATGTTACGTAGAACTCCTTACGTTTTTCAGTATTTCTAAACATATTTTCAGTATATATGACATACTTATAAATAAATATGGTTAGGAGAAATATAAGTACATACATAGGTACTAATGTGCATAAATACGTTGATTTCTCTAGCAGATTTTACCAAGTACTCAGAAATAACGTTGGATTATTTTTAGAAAAATTTTGAAAATTTTGAAATACCTCAGTACTCTTGCTCTGAAGGATTTTTACTATTCCAGATTTTGCACGAGGAATTTACTAAAACAAAACTGGAATGAAATTTGTAAGTTCTACGCTTTCTGGAAAAGTTTCAACATTTACGGGAAATTGCCTAGTTTTTATTTTTTGATGCAATCGGAAATTGCTAAAATCCTTCAGAGCAGAGTATATGGAAATTTCGAAAATTTTTTAAAATAATCCAAAGTAATTTCTGAGTATTTGTATGGTAGATTACATGACGACCCTCTCTTTAAAATGATATGTGTCCCATTCCGTAATCTATGATTCGTCCAGAAGCTGCGAAAATCCTTCAGAGCAATAACATTTGGGTATATGGAAATTTAAAAAAAAAAATTTATAATCTAAAGTATTTATTGAGTATTTGGGCAGTAGACAATCTCCGCTAAGCTACTACTGAAAATATATATAAAAGTATTTAATGACGTAAGACTTATTTGATAAATATGCTTTTAATACGTTAAAACATATTTAAATCGGCATATTTATCTTCACTCACTTAATTTCTTGTATGTTTTGGATATTTTAGAAGACTGTGGAAAGTGAAAAATATTAATATTTTGCTAACACTGTGAAGTGAAGGGTATATAAGACTCGGCACAGCCGAATTTAATTTGTTATTATCGTCGCATATTGTGGCAATATTTTTCGGTTAATATCGGCCATACGATCAACTCGTCTGTAAATTTGATCTGAAAAGTACTCAAAATATTGAGAGTTTTTCATACAAATTTTTCAGGCTGTGCCGAATTCAATGTAATTTAAACGGATACTTTATTCGAAAAATTTATTTATTTATTATTGTAGTGAAATAGTGACCTAAAGCTTAATAAACTAGACATCTCAACAAAAAAAGGGTAAATAAACTTACAAATTAATAATTATATAATAATAAAAAAGATATGACAAATATTTTATTAAGTTTATTCAATTTTTATTTTTATAGAAAAATGTCAAAAGGTTCTTCCAGTTTGTTTTGAATGCTGCGTATAGTCGCAGCAGTTTGAATTCAACCGAGAACTGTTTAAAGTGCTCAATTCGAATATTGGGAATCAAAAAGACAATCTGTTCGTTTTCTAAGTCTGAAATTTATTCTCCTTTATTTACAATTTTGTGTCAGTATTTATACAAACCTAGCATTTAACTCGCTACTTTGTTAGAGAAGGATCATACTGTCGCTATTATAATTTCTTATTTCGTTGTAGACCATTTAATCTCAGTTCAAATTTTTTTTAAAACAAATAAAATCAAAAGGTATCACTGAAGTAGATAAAAAGTATTATTCTGTTAGTTTATTAATTTTTCTATTTATTGAGTACCCTTTGAACTCGGTCTAATAGTTTTAGATTTGTTAATGTTCAAAAATCTAAAAGTACTATTTTCTTCTCTTAATTATTTTTCACCTTGCCCTAAGGTTCGTTAAAAAATCAAAAAGTATAATTCAAATCAATAAAAAGTACTGTTTTGTCTTTTAATAATTTTTTATTTTGTGCAAGAGCGTTTTACTCCAATCTCATGGTTGTTAGTATGAAAAATTCAAAAGTGTCAATGAAATCAGTAAAAAGTAAATTTTGTCCCATTTATGGTTTTCCATTTTGCTTCCCATCATTTGAACCAAATCTAAAAGTTTTAGATTATTTAATAATAAAATATCAAAAAGTAGAAAAAAAAAATAAAAAGTATTTATTATTTGTCCTCTTAATGATTTATCACTTTGTTTAGGACCGTTTGAGACAATCTCGTATTCGCTTACGTTAAAAAAAATACCATTGATTAAAAGTACTATTTTTTCCTCTTAATGATTTTTACTTTACGCAGGAACGCTTGACTCATATTTTACTTATAAAGAGTGATTTTTTTGCTATTAACTTTTTGGCAACACTAGTTTTGACAGCTCACGCACGTTTTGTATCTTGTGTCACTGTCAAACATCTTCAGTTTGGTCTATAATTTAATCATGAATCGTCTTACAAACGAACAACGCTTGCAAATTATTGAATTTTATTACCAAAATGCGTGCTCTGTTAAGAAAGTTCATCGCGCTCTTCTTCCATTTTATGGTCAGTTTAATCGACCTACTGAGGCTTCTATTCGGGCTATTGTAACAAAATTGCGCACCAAATTTACATTGTTGGACATTAAACCACCAACACGCTTACGTAGAGTGCGAACTGAAGAAAATATCGCAGCCGTATCGGCCAGTGTTGGTGATGACCGTGAATTATCGATTCGGCGCCGTTCGCAGCAATTGGGCCTCTGTTACTCCACTACGTGGAAAATTTTACGGAAGGATTTGGGTGTGAAGCCTTATAAGATACAACTGGTTCAAGAATTGAAGCCAAACGACCTACCACAACGCCAAATTTTTGGTGAATGGGCTCTTGAAAAGTTAGATGAAGATCCACTTTTTTATCGAAGAATTGTGTTCAGCGACGAGGCTCATTTCTGGTTGAATGGATACGTGAACAAGCAAAACTGCCGTATTTGGAGTGAAGAGCAGCCAGAAGCATTGCAAGAGCTACCAATGCATCCACAAAAAACAACCGTTTGGTGCGGATTATGGGCTGGCGGCATCATTGGGCCGTATTTCTTCAAAGATGATGCGAATCACAACGTTACTGTGAATGGTGAGCGCTACCGTGCGATGATAACAAACTTTTTTTTGCCCAAAATGGAAGAGCTTGACTTGCATGACATGTGGTTTCAACAAGACGGTGCCACATGCCACACAGCACGCGAAACAATGGACCAATTGAGAGGCGAGTTCGGTGAACAGTTTATTTCACGCTTGGGACCAGTCAATTGGCCGCCCAGATCGTGCGATTTAACGCCTCTAGACTATTTTTTGTGGGACTATGTTAAGGCTAATGTCTATAGGGACAAGCCCGCTTCGATTGACGCACTGGAAGCCAACATTGCCAAC
Organism: Thelaira solivaga; assembly: GCA_947397855.1. Lineage (NCBI taxonomy): Eukaryota > Metazoa > Arthropoda > Insecta > Diptera > Tachinidae > Thelaira > Thelaira solivaga. The sequence continues at coordinate 2,478,937 of OX377615.1, forward strand.
ATTATTCGTGAGATACCGGCCGAAATGTTGGAAAGAGTATGCCAAAATTGGACTAAGCGGATGGACCATTTGAGGCGCAGCCGCGGCCAACATTTGCATGAAATAATCTTCAAACATTAAATTATATCGACCCAATTATCGATCCAAATAAATATTTCATGCATTTTTCTGAATTTTATGTGTTTTTTTTTTTTTTAAATTTCCGATAGTTCTTATAAAATCACCTTTTACTTTCGTTAATAACAAAATATCAAAAATACTATTAAAATGTATAAAAAGTACCATTTTGTCCCTTAATTATTATTCACTTTAACTTGAACCATTTGAGCCCACTCTCATAATTCTAGGGTTTTTTATACTAAAAAATCAAAAAGTACTATTAAAATCAATAAAAAGTACCATAATGTTTCCTTTACCTTATTTCATTCAGTACTGTTTAATAATATTGTCATAATTTTAGGTTTGCATTTAACTTTAAAAATACCAGTAAACTTGTTTAAATAAAGAGTAGCAATCATATTTCTCCCTTTTGGTAATTTTTATCTCCCATGAAATTAATTTTTTTAAATAGTGTTTTATTGGGTGTTAAAAATTAATAATAGAATGCTCATATGTGCTTATTTAGAAATAGTAATAAGGAGTATATATTTTACCCTTATTTGCTCGAATTTTTAAAAAGGGCCAATATACATTGGAGACCTTTTTAAGAAGGAAGGAGTTTTAACACTTTTTCCTTACCTCTTATTATAAACAAAATTTCTCCCTTTTTTAACATGGCAAGTTATCTGATTTAGCGAATTTTCTCCAAAAAACCAAAATTCTTTCAAGGAAATAATCCTTGGGAATATTCATAATTGGCATGTATATGTAATAATAATGCTTCACATTACTCGTTTTTTAGATTTAAAATCAATTATAAATATATTGCAAGTATGTTTATGGTACAAGAGATGGAAAAAAAATTAAAACATGTATATGTATGTAGATGGAGTTAAAACAGAACAATTAAATCAAAATATATATAAAATGCTTGTAAAACTTTAAGCTTTCGATTATTCCAAGAACATTGAGAGAGAAATCGTAGGAAAACATTTGTGAAAATTATAATAATTTTTCGTCTTTAAAAAATATCCAATGGATCGGTGGTTGGAGCCTAACAATTAACAGGAATAACCAAAAACTTATTGAAATTCCATTTAACAGCATTGCCGAATCTACCAATTCGCTTGGCTTTTAAATATTGATGACATATCTTCTTTAGCATCCCGTAAGTGACAAACCATAACCTTTCCACCACTCTCTGGCTTTTTAGAAATAAATTAATTGCACCACATTCTTCATATAATTCCTTGTAATTGTTCTGGGTTAAGCCACAGAAGCACTTTACTCCATACTCTGACATTGTGCCTGTGATCTACGCAATTTCACATTGTTTTGATTTATCAACCTTTATCATTATATATATTTACATTTGTTTTCGCCAGGCAACTCATAATTGTGTTAATTAGGCCACTTTTTATTTTATATAATTATTTTTTTAAGAATGTACACACAAAATAAACAAAATTGAAATCTAATATTTATTACTAGCATTTAACTCGCTACTTCGTCAGCGAAGTACCATACTGTTGTTATTATAATTTCGTATTTCTTTGTAGACTATTTAATCTCAGTTCTAAATTCTTTATTACAATTTACATAAAAAGGTATCATTAAAATATAGATCACCGTTGGAGCTCAGTCTGATAGTTATAAATTCGTTAATGTTAAAAAATCAAAAAATGCTATCATAGTATATGAATAAAAAGTACAGTTTTCTTCTCTTAATTATTTTTCACCTCGTCATCGAGCAACCAGAGGTGTCAGAGTGCAGATATAGTATACATTTTCTTTGTCTTTTTTGCACGAACTCAAAATTTTTATTTTGTTTTGCTCAGGTATTTCTAAAAAATTTACACTTTCATTATTTACATTTCGTAAACATGAAATTTTAGACATGAAAATTTGTGTTTGTTATCACTTTTACATTAAATTCCATACTTCATAACAATAAACGTATATATAAGAATCTCCGGCATATGCATTTTCATTACGGAAATAACTTTTTAATTAATGTTTTTTAAAACAAAAAATTTTTCATTTTTCTTATTTTCTCTTATTCGTAATATTAAAACACTATATCTGTCTCTTTTATACAAACTCAAAATAAAAAGCTGAGTTTTTCAAAATTCTAACCTCAAAAGTTTCATCTCTGGTTGCTTAGTGACCTCGTCCTGAACCGTTTAAGCTCAGTCTAATAGTTTTAGGTTAGTTAATTAATAAAAAATCAAAAAGTACTATTGAAATCAATAAAAAAAAGTACTGTTTGGCTGTTAATAATATTTTTACTTTGCTTATGAGCGTTAGACCCAATCTCATAGTTCTAGTGTTGTTAGCGTGAAAAACTGAAAAAGTACCAATAAAAAGTACTATTTTTCCCATTCATGGTTTTCCACCTTACTTAAGATCAAAAGAGCCAAAACCCATAATTTTACATTCCTGCATAATAAAATACCAAAAAGTACCAAAAAAATTATAAAATGTACCATTTGTCCTCTTAATGATTTTTCACTTTACTTGGGACCATTTGAGCTCAATATCGTACTGCCACATTTGTTTACATAAAAAAATCTAAGAGTACCATTAAAATGTATAAAAAGTACCATTTTGTCCCTTAATGATTTTTCAATTTAACCTGAACCGTTTGAGCTTACACTCGTAGTTCTAGGACTGTTCATACTAAAATATTAAAAAGTACCATTAAAATCAATAAAAAGTACCATTCTGTCCACTTAATGATTTTTTATTTTGTTAAGGATAGTTTGTTTAATTCTACTGTAAAAACTCTAGGTTTGCACATAACATTAAAAATACCATTAAACTTGTTTAAATACAAAGCACAAATATTTCTTTTGGTAGTTTTTTCTCCCTTAAAACAATTTTTTTACCATTGATTTTTATTGGGTGCTCCAAATTAGTAATAAAATGTTTATATGCTGCATCAATTTACATTATGGTACATATTTAGAAATAGTAGTAAAAAGGGGCACATATTTTACCCCTTATTTGCTCGAATTTTAAAAAAGTACCAATATACATTGGAGATCTTTTTCAGAGAAGAAGAGTAAAATGTAGTTGTTGTTGCTGTGATTGTTACTTTGAAAGATAAATGGGGTAAAAAAAACATAAAAATATTTTTATCCCGCAAATGTATTTATAAATAAACAATTATACAGAAAAAATGGTTATTCACACATATACTTCAGTGTAAATATCAATCGCAAAATTTATTTGCATATGTATATGTGGACATCTATTCACAACCCCTTTTAATGTTTGTCGCTTGTTTATAATATATTTATAAAACTTGTATTTCAGTTTTAAACATTAATAAAATTTACATGTTGAAATACATCAATCTGACACTTTTATAGGTTTACAATTGCAAGAATAAATAACAAAATTTTTATTTAACTTAAATTGCAATAAATGAAATTATCAATGTCATTAACCTTATAGTGCATTTTATTATAATAGGCGCACTACAATTGATAAAAATAATTTTCTCAAAATTTTTTTATTAACCCTCAAATCTCATTTTTAAAAGAAATAAAATGTCTACAGGCACTCAGTTTTTAAATTGCACTTTATTTCTTATTCCCTTTGCTTTACTGCAAGGAAATTGTTAATTATATTTGCTCCAAGGCGGCGCAAATATAATTAATGGGTTTATGTTGAGCGGTAGAAGAATTGATTTTAGAAACACGGGGATTGTGTTTATCCATTTAAATAAAATACTTACTAGATTTCAATCTAAGTAGGAATGAAAAAGGTAAGTGGACAAGTACTCCGAGTCGCTAGTAATCTCTTTTAACTTCCTAGACGTTAACAATTATTTCCAATGAGTAGATGATTTTATTTTTCTGAGCACAGTTTAATATTTTTTATTTCACAATTTAAAAATTTAAGATTGATTTAATTTAACAATAAGTAAAAGTTAGTTAAGAAAAGTAAGGTAAGTAAGAAAAGTAAACAAGCAATGCCTTAAGCTCACGATTGATTTGGTTTTAATATGAGAAGTTGAGAAGTGTTTTTTATCTCATTTTCAATTTGTTTTATCTCAACTCTCAATTTCAAACTACAAAATTAATTTAAAAAAAAATTCTAAGAAAGATATCCAATAGGAATGCAAAATATATATAATTTAATATAATTTGCAAACATTTGCATACATTTTTTGTATCAAACATATTTAATTAAATATTTAATATCAAATAAAGAATTTCAAATTGACGGCAAAAACCACAAAATCTTCTTTCAATAACATTTCTATATTCGTAGTTCTGTTACACTGTAGTGCCATCACTGCACACAGAATACACGCATACATAAACAAGTTTTTATAAGACCGCCCCGTAGGCCCAGCAGTCATAGACGACATTTTCATCGAGGATGTCTGTAAGACAATTGCTAATTTGTCGGCTATAAAACACATTTGAAACATATATGATGACAAGGGGGTATAATTTGTCGTGCTTAAAGATTTGTTCCTGACAAGATAGAGAAAATGGATATTATAAAGCCTTTTTGACGACAGGATGTATAACAACTGCATGCAATATGACGTGTGTACAGTTTTATTGCCGACAACAAGAGGAACAATTGCGTCGAAGTTGTCGGGTTTCCTTTATATTAAAGAGTTTAAGTGTCAAATAAAACGTGTTTTTTTTATAAAGTTTAGTTCATATGTACTGAGAAGCATAAGAAAAAATACGGGACTTTACCGTTTAAAAAAAATGAAAGTAAAAAAAGCAGAAGAAACAATTAAAACTTTTTATTTAGTTAATGTTTGTAAGTGCTTGAGTGCGGAACTAAATAAAAAGTGCGACCAGAAAATTGTAAATAGTTTAATTATGACGGTGTTAAAGGGAAGAAATCTTTAAAGAAATATCCAAATGTGCTAAGTGCTATTTATAGTAAGTATTTAAAACAATAACACTAACTAACAATAAAATTTTGTTATATTGAATTAATTATTTTATTATAGAATCAACTAGAGTTGAAGGACAAACGTACGAGTTATTCATAAAAGAACTCCGTTTTCAATTTCATCATATCAAAAACAAATTAAACAAGACCAGCTTAAGAAAAATAAAACAAAACGAAAGTGTTTAAATAAGGAAAATATTCAAAATCAGTAAGAACTTTTTTTGAAAAACAAAATGTAATAAAATTAAAATTTTTTCCACTCCTTGGCTTTAATTGAAAAAGTATTATTTGTTTTCTTTTTATAAAAAAATTATATCTTTTTATAATAATATTAAATAACTAAACTATTTATTTTTATTTCGAAAAATAAACATTTAAACTACATTATTTAAATTAAAAACTAATAAAAATATATTTATGTATTTAAAAAAATCTGCGACAAAGGAGGAATATTATCGCGCTTGATATCATCGACGACAATTTGGAAGTCAATGTCATTAAATAGTTACATACGACAACATTAGAGAAATGTCGCTTATATATTCATTGACGCCAATGATAATGACATTGTCGTCTATATGGCCATCAACGACAATATACATAGCAATGTTACCCACACTGTCATTCACGACTTTCGTGCCCTTTGTTCGAAAAAGTCATCAATAGTTGTTCTGGACTGTTGTGAATATGTCGTCGGTGATAGACACTTTTCATGCAGTCTTCAGCGACGATGTCTCGAAGACTTTGCCTACTGGGCGACTACTGGTTTTGTGTTTGTGTGCACAACATTCCTTAAAAACAAAGAAAAAAAATTACTAAAAACATAAAATTTCCGTTGAATTTTTATTTTTTCTTGGCCAATTGTAAACCGATTGTTTTCATTTTTTGCACAGATATTATAACTGTCATTTCTGACTGTATACCATGGTTGATAGTTTATGATTGCATCTAACCATATAAATTTTTTTTAATTTTTTAATACATACATATTTTATATACTTGTATATATTTTTAAAATAAATTTTAATATGAATTTTAAAAAAATTTAAATTTAAATTTTTTGTATAAATAAATTTTTTTTTTATTTCTGCATTGATTTTTCTTTTCTATTAATTTGTATTTATTTTTTATATAATACAGCGGGCTTGAATTTATTTATTTTTAATTTTATTTGACTCTACCAGTCAACCACTTCATATACACAGCTCAGTTGAGTTTGAATGATTAAGTTTTTGTTTTATTTTACTTTATTTATATGGTTGCGGAAAAGACGAAATAGAAAATAATTTACATTCAACCATATTTTTATCATTATTATGTTTGTTATTAAACAGACTAAGATAATTATATTGTTGAGCTAAGACGCTAGACATAATATGGTTAAAAAAAAACTAGAAACATGTTTATCGTGATCATAATAATGCTTAGATGCTTCAAATTAATAAATATATTGAGATGCTCGATAGCTTAAGTTAGTTCGTTTGTGGAAGATGAAATAATATGTAAAGTGTGGTTAAATTTTAAGGGCCGATGTTGAATGTGAACCACACCTAAACGTCAAATTTTTTTCTGCATTTCATTCGACATTTCTCAATTTCAGACTAATTCAATTTGAACCATGGAAAGATACACAATCGAGAAAGCGGGTCTGTAGAAAATGTGAAAACACCAGTGCATGCTCGTACAGCTCGTACTGCAGAAAATATTGGTGCTCAACTCGTCGTGCCCAACAATTACACTTCTCAATTGACTCAAGAACTAAAGCCTCTTGACCATTCCAAGCGTCGTCAATGGTCAGAATGGTGGCAAGAAATGGCAACAGTGGATAATAAATTTTCGAAGAAAATCATCTTCAGTGATGACGCACATTTTCACCTCAGTGGATTCGTCAATAAGCAGAATTGCCGCATTTGGGCGAATGATAATCCAAGAGTGATTGTCGAAAAACCAATGCACACACAAAGAGTGACTGTTTGGTGCGGTTTATGGGCTGGCGGCATCATCAGACCGTATTTTTTCCAAAATGAGGCCGGTCAGGCAGTTACTGTGAATGGTGTTCGCTATCGTGAGATAATAACAAACTTTTTATGGCCCGAATTATAAGATATGGATGTGGACGATATGTGGCTTCAACAGGACAGTGCCACTTGCCACACAGCTAACGATACAATATCTCTTTTGCGCGACAAATTCAATGGCTGTGTTATCTCACGTGGTGGCGATGTCAATTGGCCACCAAGATCATGTGATTTGACAGAAAGAAAAGGTGTAAGTCGATAAGCCAGCAGCAATTCAAGAGTTAAGGGATGAGATACTTCGGCACATTAACGGCATAGAACCTCAATTATGCCTCAGCGTCAATGAAAATTTGGACCATCGGATGGAGGTGTGCTACCGAGGTCGCGGCGGCCATTTGGCCGATGTTTTGCTCCATACATAATTGAACTATATCATATTATCATAATAAAAAGAAATGACAATAATTTCCTAAATAATTTGTATTTTATTCAAAATCAATATCGGCCCTTAAAATTTAACCACCCTTTCTGTTCTTTCTCTTCTTTTCAGGATACTTTCTAGATTCGCATCAATTTCATTAAAGATAGAAAACTCATCGACAAAAAACGGTGCATTTTTCATAGTTTTATAGGCCGTAATTGTGCAAAAGAGCGGTCACATTATCAGCGTTAGGATAAAATTTTGATTTTTTTCTGTTCGCACGATTTCTGCCTTTATGTGTGTTCACACTATCGGCATTTAAAATGTTCCGAAAATTGGCACATTGTGTCGATAGTGGGATCTTAACTTTAGTCTTTACAATTTTATTTTATATTTTTTTTTTGACATACATATAAATGATTTAATACATTAATTTATTTTTTTAGATTAATCAAACACAATAATAGACATGAACGATTTAACCGACTAATTTTAAAATTGATAGAATATATGGCAATTAATGAGGAAACTTAACAGAGAAATTAAATTTACGTTAGAGTTTGGTATAAAGTGGGAGTGATATACAACATATTTCTTTTATATGTTACATTCATGTAATATGGTTATAGAAATAAAGTCAAAAGGCTCTAAGAAATGTGACGCTTCCACAATTACTTCTATGAATTTTATTAAATGGGAAAAGCTCGTCTTTGTTATATGGTTGACAATTATATGGTCTATAAATGTTAGCAATAGCCTCAATCAGCATGATAGTAAACAATATAGTTATAATGGACATTTTGTTGGCGAAGAAGAGGCCCGTGTCATAGCAGTTGAGGAAAATGTGAGGTTAGCTAAAATTCCATGCAACTTTACTACAAAAACTAATTGCATATATGCCGAACAACAAAAATTATTTCTACCCATTAATTATAATTTACAACAACGCCACCAGCAAAAAAACAATAATGAAATTGTAGTGTCTTGGGTGCCTTATTCAGATAAAATAAATACAACGCATCAAGGTTTTGGTACTACAAATGCCACTAATAATATCAAAAGCAAAAGCAGTTTTACCAATAATGACAACAAACAAAAATCAACTAAAAATGATTTTTGTAATTTCAATTGGATTTTTGAGATGTTGGCTTGCATGATGTTGGCCAGTGCATTTGAAATTTGTCTATTAATGTTGCGCAATTTGCGAAATATTAGTTTGGCAATATTTGGTTTGTGGTCATCAATTAATTCATATCTAAAAAAGTTTTGTTGTACAAGTGCAGCAATAACGTTTTCAATTAAAAATGCACAACAACACCAGAAACAACAAGAACAGCAACAACAACAGAAACTCAATGTGGCAGTAAGCGAAAAGCGTACCCTATCGTATATATTTGCTATACTAACATGGCGTGCTTCACAAACGGTTAAAGGTAATACAACAAATACAGTGCCAAATTTGAGAGATGAAACTGATCAAAATTCAATAAGTTATGGACATGTTACAACAATGGGTGATCTTTTGCTGCTCATACTGTTCACTCATGTCTATTATCAAAAACAGAAATTTGATCAAGGTGTTGAAAATGATGTGAGTGCTGAACCAGCAGAACACATATTAAATAATCAGCAGAATAATAAAGAAGTAAATAATTCCATGTACAAAAAATTCTATGACAAGCAAGATAACAACAGCAATAATAATAACATTAAAAATTATACTAATATTAATAAAAACAAAAATCATAATGACAATGCTAGTGATAATATTAGCAAAAACTTTAATAAAACAGATAACAACATCGACAGCAGTACCAATAAAAAATATAACAACAACAATACCCATCATGACTATGATAATGACAAAAATAATGCCTTAACAAACAAACATGGCTCTAACACACGATGTTCTCATTCCTGTGGCAACATGTACCAACAACAAATTTCATTATTGGAAGAACGTAAATTCGCTCAAGCAAAACTTAAAAATTCGTGCACAAATAAAATTTTATATCTGAATTATTGCATTCCATGGTACACATGCTGTTTATGTCAATATTCTTATCGGTCATGTTGCTATTGTTGTAACAATTGCCGACAATGGGATCAGCATTGCTGTATTTATATGCCTTTATGTAATACAATATATTGTTGTTGCTTTTACAAATCTTTAAAATCTTTTTATGATGTCCAATATCAATATCCTTGTTGTTATCCATATTGTTGCCAAGATTTTTGTCACATAAATTCAAACTATCGCTGTTGCTGTCACTTTTGTTGCACACGTGCCTACAATCATTATTGCCTTTATAATCTCAAATTAAAAGAGATGCCTGTACGGACTGTTAATTTATTTTTGCTTAATAATATTTATAATCCCTCCACCGATTATTGTGTATGGAAGTTAAAATGGAATAATCAAAGCTACACCCTTCTGTATGAAATAAATGGCCAATGTTATTATTCTGCAGTATATTTAACAGATTGCAAATCCATGATCTTCTGTAAGCGCAGTCATTATCAATCTGCAATTGATATGCTAAGAGTTTTCTTGCCGCAGTATTTATTGTCGCTAAAGAATTGTCCATCATTTTTGAAATGGAAAAAATTACATGTGGCAGTTGTTGTTATGGCTTTAATTTTTATTTGTGCTTATAGTTCTGGAGCAGCTGATTATAATCATCGTCGCTATTACAGTTCTCTATTAAATAAATGCAATAAACATTTTTCAAAATGCAAACAAAATAAAAAACGACGTAGAAGACGTCGTCGCCGGTATCATCATCAGCATTGTAAAGCATATAGACCGCAACACTACTTTTACACCACTCCTATACAGTGTGCTAAGAGACAAAAACCAAAAAAGATACAAAAGAAATTTCTCAATAAACCCCATAAGAAATCATTGAAAGTACTAACGCCCAGTACAACAAACTACGAGCATACCTTAGTACCAGTAGTAATAACAGCAACAGTAACAACAACAACGAAAGCACCTTTAGTACGAGCCATAAAGCGAGTGCGTGGCACAAAGCCAAATATTGTATGGTTGCTTATTGGTTTGATATGGTTCGAAGGACCAAAAATCGTTAATTGTAATGTTATTATTCATTATCAAAATCATCAGCAAAATGAACAGCAACAACAACAAGAGCAATATCAGCAAACGGGTAACAACCACAAGCAAACAATCACAATAACCAATAATGTTAATTCAAATATTGAATATAAAATTGACAACTTAAGTCAAGTTAAGGCTAAAAATGGTAACAAAAATAGCAATAATAATGATAATATTAATAGCAATAATAAAATAAATAACAACAATAACAATAATAATAAAAATAAAATTAATAACAGCAGTAGTAGTGGTATTAGTAGTAGTAGCAGCAATAATATTCTTAATAATAAGAATAACAATACCAATAATACTAACACTAAAAGATCAACGGATAACAGAATCAACGTTTATTTATCCGGTAATACCATTCCTACTACTAGCATAAATACTAAACATTTGAAACACTGTTGCAATAATAATTATCATCAGAAATTTATACGATCAACGCACCGTGTTCAAAGTGCCTTAAAAATTAATCCCACAAATCTGGATACTAGTGTAACTTCAAGTGCCTCCATAAATTACAATAATGTTAATGATGATTTTGATTCAGAACAGGAACAGTTGCCGTCATCCATATTTCAAACCATTAATGAAGGTATGTATGCATCTACATACGTACTGCATGTATGTATCTTATAAACTTGAAAATAACACGCACACTTACATAATTAAATCATAAACACTATTTAAGGAATACAAAATCTAATATTTTTTTTTTATTTGTTTTACGTTTTTTTACTATACGAAGTATTATAGATAATTAATTAACTTTTATTTTATTTCATTTGTAATACAATTTTTTTATATAAAAGCTTTGCGCATGCCAACTTAAAGAAAAACTCATTTAAAACCAACAATATCCTAGTGTTTAATAAATAATAGTTAGTATTTACTTGTAATTTGTTTTATTTTTGAAAGAAAGATTTTATGCAATGCTAAGTAAGAATTTTCAGACATTTTCTAATAACTTAGTCTTTGCTATAGAGTCATCCCTTTATAACGGTCCGCACACGCTTACAGAGCTAGCTAGTTCGATAGTTGTGAACTGTGTTCTTGTTTTTCAGATGAACTTCAATATATACAATTAAAAAAATGCACATGCGGGTTAAAGCCTTTTAATGCGCGTGGGAGGAAAAAGAAAAGAAAGCTATCAGTTATATTTATCTCACACTTATATTTTTTAAATCAAAAGGGTTCTTGCTTTATACCTCTTAACCTTCTCGACCTTTGGCTTTTCTGACGGCAGAAGATATTATGAAAAACCACAAATCAATTTCATTATGAAATTACAATCCACATTTATTAAAATTTTAAATCTTAAAGAAAATTAAGAACAATAATGGAAAATTAAGTCTCTTAGTTGAATTAAGGGGCTAATACATGTACTATATCAAAATGAATTTCATTAATTAAAATAATATGTATATATTTATGTACATATTAAAAATGAAATGTATCACACGAAAAAAATTATGAATCCAAATAATTATTTATATATATGCCTACATATGAATGTACTCGTAAGTACATAACAAAGATTTAGTCGTACTATTAAATAATAGCGAGTTTTAAGAGAGCGACATATTTTACAGAATAAAATCTGAATTCCTTGCGCATGAACGATAATGTTGTTGTAGTTGTAACTAAAAATTTTTGTTTTCTCCTTTTTTTATATAGATTTTATGGATACATTTTTAGACTTACTGCCGGTTCAGCGATGTCACAAGAAAACTTAAGCGAACGAAAGCAAAGCACTCGAAATCGAATAAATTTGGGTTCAGCGATAAAGACAACTTTCTTTCGCTTGACTTAAGTATGTCAGGTGTTACCAGGTCGATAAATTTCAGTTTTTGTTATGATTTTGAGTGAAATTTTCAGAAATAAATAGGTACTACTAATTTTCTTTGTGCATGTATAGTATACGCAAATAAATTTCAGATTAATATTTACTCTGAAGTATATGTGTAATAACCATTTTTTCTATATAATTGTTTATTTATACAAACATATTTTTTTAATTTTATTGCTTTGAATATTTAAATATTTTTTTTTAAACAACTTTTAACCATTTTGGTATGTATGCGACAACAAAATAACAAGTGATTGATTTTGGCATTTGCGTTCGTAATTACGCCATTTCTTTCGATATCGCTGAATCGGATTTTGTATGAAAGTACTGACGTTTTCTTTATTGGTATCATTCGGAGGACCATTCGCGTAGAAGTAAGTAAGCTGAACTTAAATCAAATTTTTTCGCTTGGCATGCGAACGAAGATGTTCTTTTGAAAACGGTGAACAGGCCTTTAATTACACTGCTCTGCAAAAAATCACTTTTTGGCTCTCCTTTAAATAAAACTATGTGGACTATATGGATTTTGATGTGCTAAACTCAAATCCGTTTTCGGTTTTTCCCCATCATGTAGGAGTTTTTTTTATGGGCGTGGCAATTTTTTTCCACTAAATTAGTCAGGTACGAAGACATATTTCGGCCTAACTCGAGAACGACTTATCCGATTTTCATAAACAAAACACCAAAAGATGCGTAACAATATTATATTTAATTTAATTTCGTATAATTTTGTTCTATATTTTATCGTTTTGGAATTACTCAAAAATTTAAGAGGGGAAAAATTTTTTCTTTTGCAAAATTCGTTCTTTTTTTCAGTTTAAAAATGCAATAAAAAAAATAAATCCAAAAAGGCTTTAGTTTTAGCAGAATTAATTTAAAATGATCATTTACAGAAGAATCAATGTTGATCATTATTCCAGACGGGATATTATCAAGAAGAAGAATGTCATCAGCTAATATATATGGTCTGAACTCATTTAGATAATTAATAGCACCGATACGTGAACGTATTGTTCCAACCGATAAGCACTGAGAGCGTTCATTTAAATAAAAAATATATTAACTGGCACGCCGACTTACTGAAATTAAAATTTTTATACACCTTCTTTATGAGAATATTGTGATTTATCCGGTCGAATGCTTTAGAGAGATCAAGTGATACCTTAATAGAATTTTCATAACGATTTAGTTGTTTCCTAACAGAGACTGTAAGTGCTAGCAGCATTGACGTAGTGTTGTGATTTGAACGAAAAGCAAATTAACTGCAATGTAAGAGCGAAAAAGGTTCACAATGAGAGAGTATTTGTGCTTTCATAATGTTTTGTACGATTTTAGACATTGCAGAACTTAGATTATTTAAGGTATAGCGTTATATCTTAGCAACAGGTGCTATCCGGCCCAATTTCCAAATGATGGAAAAGTAGGTTGAGTGAGAAAACAATTTATAAGATGGCACAGCAATGCAGAAGTAAGTGGAATTTAAATATATGTATATTTGGCTACAACGATAATAGTTCTAGCTAAATTGGTGAGGCAAGCGTTTTTTATTTGCCAAAAACTCTCATGCTAAATGAATAAAACATAGCGAAATAGTGCGACGGGAACGCTGTACAGTTGGAAAATCCAATTTCGACAGCGCGTTTTGTAGTGAAATTGGCTGCAAAACAGTAGTTTTATTTTTATTTTTAACTAGTTATGACATTGTAGTGTGTGTACACTGATGTACCACACTGTAAATACACTATTATTATTTTGTACTTTAGTATTAATACAATACAATTTTGTTGTTATGCATTGACAAGCAACACTATGTATTTCATTACTAAACGTAATTTGTAGTATCAGCATTTTATGTAAAGTTCTTTCACTTGCTTAATGTTACTTGATGTAAGTGTTATGAAATTATGTTGAGCAATCAAAAGCTCAAACTTTAAATTAATAAAACCAGAATTGATTTAACTAGCAAAAAATATTGTTATTGATTAATTCTATAAAACAAGTTGATTAACACTACTGATGACACTATTTTACTATAAATAGAGGTCGGTAAAAAACGCTCCGCTTGCCGCTCCAATTTAATTTGAGCTGCTAAGGGTATATAAGACTCGTCACTGAAAAATTTACTAAGTTCCATAAAATATATTTATATATACAACACCCACAGATAATAAATATTTAAAAAAATTGCGTTTTTATATGCTTTTTAATCGTTTTCGAATTGCTCCTAATGCTTTTGCTCATTGAAAAGTTGGCAACACTGGTCTTTTTGATATTTTAATACTCTTATAATTTTTTTATATTTTTAACATGAATTGAAATATGCCCACCAACAACCACACACCAAATTCATCAAAATCTAACACTCCAATAAAACACATTTTTTATGTAAAAAAAATCCACGAAAATATATACTACACAATAATAACAACGACAGAAAGCCATACTCAAAGCGATCTTATGCGTTTGGAATCGATTAAGCATCAAATTTTATTCAAGTTGGGTTTAACTAGAAAGCCCAATGTATCACATCCTTTGCCAAAGCAATTTATATGGGACACCATTTACCGAGCTGATGGTATAAAAAGTTTTCATGAATTTTCCAATACAAATAACGTGCAAGATCATCAACAATTTACACCACAAAACCAAAATCCTTATTGGTCGACAACACAGCCCAAAGGCAGTAGCAATATATTGCCCATTAAAAATTATCAACAGCGACAACAAAAACTATCAGATCATCATGATTCTTTAAAAAATTCTGAATACGATATAGAAAATATAAAACGATCGCTAAAGGGTATTAATCCTGTTCGAAAAAAGTTTTGCAAAAATAGAGAGAAGCTACAATCACAACGCCAACAACAACAAGACAAAGCACAAGCATATACTGATGAGCACTACAAAAACAATGATATTATTTATCAAAAAGGTGTTACTAGTGAAACGTCGACATTAAAAAATTTATACACAACAAAACATCGAAACAAATTTATAAATCTCACAAACAATATGATTAACAATTTTACGTTACTGAAACTAGAACAAGAAAAACACCGACAATTTCATAAAAACTCACAACACTCAACAACAACAGTAAAAAAACCAACAATAATACACCAACAGCAACAGCTACAAGAACATCGAAGACAACAACATGAACAAATTAGCCAATACACAAACAAAAATAATACCAATAACAATAAAAATGCTAATAAAAATAATAATAATGTTAATAATAGTAACAACAAAAATATTGATATGGTGCAAAACCATCTTCGAAACAACAATAAATATACTGAAGAAGCGAAAAAGTTTACATATCTAACAGATATCAGTAGTAGTGACGATAGTATAAATAATATGGCAGAGTATCACAATCACCACTCTGATGACATTAATAGCATAGTAATGAAGCAAAATCATCACAATAATCTGCAGCAACAAAAACATAACGCAGTTCCGTATAAGAAAACATCAATAGATTATCAATATTTCAATATTGACGGTGATATTGGAAATGGTAATATGGAATCTGAAGTTATACTTGGCCATGAAGATGACAATAATAATAATAATGCTGACGACGATGATGATAATGATGATGATGACGCTGATGGTGACACTATTGGATATCAAAGGTATAATCAGCATCACCACCGACATGACAATCACCTGTCAAAATTAGATACTTTTGATGAAAATGATGAATTCTTTGGCAGCACTCAAGAAATAATCACTTTTGCTGAAAAAGGTAAAAATTGCTTTTTTAGATTTTCTTTTTGAATTCAAGATATTTAGTTTTAGTATGAGTAGTCGAATTTGTGGCCAGTGTTGCCAAATACGGCTGTTTTTAGCAATGATACTCGTAGTAAGACGTATTACAGTTAGCAATATGAAAAAAAAGTTTATTCAGGGCTCAGTGAAGAATAACCCACGATGCGAGCATTAATACAACAAAGTTGTTACTAACATATCTAAATGGTGTGCCAGTAATAGTGCACTTTTACATTTCATGCTGCAATAAATCTATTAGCACCATCTTTCTGAAACAACATGTCGTCCAGTTAAGGCTACAAGAATTCCGTTATAATATTCCTGTAAGGAATGTAGTTCACAGTCACCGAAATGTAGGCCTCATCTTCAAAAAAAATAAGGCTCGACTAAAATCCGCACCAGATAGTTGCTAGTTTTTTTCTCATGAATTGCATGACTATTTTCTAAGCCCCATTCAGATGGAAATGAGTTCCATCACAATTATAGTGGGTTGTTTTTCATAAAGCGCTTCATTTTAATACATACAGGGTGTCCCATAATTCAACGTCAAGCCGAAAGTGGGTGATGGCTCACATGGTGACTGCTCCCAAAAAAATTAGAAAAAAATTTTACGTCGCGAACTTTGCGACTTACTGCCATTCGGAATATTTTTTAATTTTGGTACCCTGCATTAAATTTTTTTTAATTTAAAGAAAAAAAATTACCGGTTTAATTAAAAAAAATATTTTTACTGTTGCAAAAACCAATCAACTAACTTTTATACCATTTTGGAATTGGCTTCAGCTTAGCTACAGCAAGAGATATATAAATGCAGGGTACCAAAATTAAAAAAATATTCTGAATTGCAGTAATTCACGAAATATACGACATAATTTTTTTTTAATTTTTCTGGGAGAAGTCACCAAGTGAGTTATCACCCACTTTCGGCTTGACATTGAATTATGGGACACCCTGTATATTACAGCTGTCAAATTTCAGAGTTACCACCAAAAATATGACACTAAATTTAAAAAGTGCACTATTTCTGAGACACCCATTAGAATATCTAAATACTGATATAACTTTCATTTATAGTACACGATCTGGGTGAACTCAAAAACTAATCTCTCTTTCACGTTTCCCCTTCCTTTTTTTCTTTCTCCGATTTAGGCAAAATGTACAAGAACCATCGGCTCGTAGAGTTTTCCCATCAAAACAATGAAAAGTCAAAACAAGCGCTACATGTACGAAATGCTGAAATTCACATACGCATCGACAAAATTTCTTCAAAAAATAAGTCCAGAGCTGGCTCAGGAATAAAACGAAAAAGACTGAAAATATGGATATTTCAACTGATTGAAAATAATTATAATTACAAGGTATGTATGTTATGTACACTAAAAAAATAAATAGAAAACCAGCCTAATCTCATTTGCGCATCAAGCGTTTTTAGATGTCAAAAGCCCTGTAATTCTAATACAAAATGTGTTGCTCTAATTAAGTTTTTAATAGACTCAATTAAATATTTAAGTTTTATTTATAATGAAAAGATAGAAGCTAGCTAGTCACTTATTCTAACCAGCTGCTTGCTAGAATGCTAATTTGTTGTAGCAACTCGCTGACATAGAGTTTATTGAAAAAACATTTTTAGAATATTCTACCTTCGAGAATATCAACTAGTAAATTTTGTGATGCCAAGCTGTATTAGGTTAGTCTGTTATTAAATACAGTCCAACCTAAATTGGAGCGGCAAACGCAGCGTTTTTTAGTGCCCCTTATTTATATGAAAGCGGCATACCTAAATAAAATCACTGGCGGTGTGTGTATTCTACAGCATCTTGTTTAATAAAACCCACTAAAGCCAAACAAAAATAGAGATAAAAATGCTAGATTAAAAATTCGGCTGTACCAAGTCTTACATACCCTGTAGTATTCATATTTTTATTTTGCACATTCTTAAATATTAAAATAAAAATATAAAAAAAAAATTTTTAAGGCACATATGGATTAAAATTATTTTCTCTGAATATTTTTTGTTAATCCTAAAATAAATAATTCATTTTAATTTTTAAAAATTAAAAATTTTAAAATTTAAAAATGCAAAATAAATTAAATTAAATTTATTTTAAAATGTCTGCAAACATTTGTTAAGCCAAACATAATGCTGAAAAATCAAACACTATTTTGGAAATTCTATTTCACAAAAAGTGTTTAGAAGACACACATTATTATTTTTATCATTATGGGCTATTATCCCATTATGGGCTATTGTGCAGCCCAGTTCCTAACAACAATCTGAAACTCCTTACTAATGTCGTAATTGTTGTAGAACTAACCTTGCCTAGATCTTCTGGGACCAATTTCCCACTACCTAAGTAGCTCATTCTGTGTCTTGCCACAGCTGGGCACTAGCAGAGAATATGTTCCGACAGGAGTCATTTGTACCACACCATTGAGTTTAATGTTACGAGTATTTCTGCTGAGGTTCAAAACAAGATATGCCCTAATGCGGTCAAGGTTGATGAGTCTCTTTGCCTGCCACATGCCCACTTCGGCCCTCCAGCAGTCTTGTACACTTCGTTTCTCGTCCTTGCGTAGAAGGGCACTAGTGAAGTTGTTGGTCACCCCGCAGAATAGCTCTGGAGCTATGAAGGGAATATTCGCGCTCTTTTGAGCCAGATAGTTCGCCATTTCATTGCCCACATGCCCTTCATGACCCAACACGCACAATAAGGTAATCGGGTTTTTCTCTGCCAAAACATCGAGAAGCTTGTAGCAGACCCAGACCAATCTTGATCGAAAGAAATAGCCCGCCAATGCACATAGAGCTGCTCGACTCTCTGAGAAAATATATATTCCGGCATCATATATGCCCCTTCGTAAATATTCCCTAGCACATAGCTCTAAGGCTTGGACCTCCGTCTGAAAAAATGAAAACTGTTTTCCCCATTGCAACTGCCCCACGCACCAGCACTGCCATCTTCCATTTTGAACCCAACAATATACCACAATTGTCGATTTTGCTCCAGTATTATTTCACCGTTTCTCCAAGCAGAGCGTTGGCTAATGACTACTTCAAAACGCATAGAGACGGCAAGGCATGGAGAATTCCAGACAGATTCTAGAATTTTCATGTGCTCATTAAATTGCCCTCTTTCAGAAAGGATATACTAAATAGCCTTAAGGCGGATCTAGCTGCTACTCCCCTACTCACAATATACAAGGACCCCCCAATGATAATACCCAAGACTAGCGTGTAATATCCAAGGCACGTATTTACTGCCCCCGTTAGACTTAAACAGGCTATTCGATGCACCTTGTTGAGGATTATCTGAGCCTGTTTTTGTTCTACCTTTGGCCACCATACTAAGGAGTCATAAGTGACCATCGGTACTACGATGGTTTTTTAGGACCACGCTATCATTTTCGGTCGTATTAAACACGTTGTACCATACATTCTTTGGGACACAAATATTGCCCTTAAGGCTTTGCCAGTTATGTATAGTAAATGTTTGTTCCAAGTAAAAGTCTTATCTAGAACTACTCCCACATATTTTATCTCCTCGGACATCACCAAGTAACTATACCCCAATTTTAAGGTTGCTATACTAAACTTCTTTCTTCTACTGAAGGGAACCACTTTGGTTTTATTCGGATTTATCGAAAGTCCCCTTTCCTGAAACCATCTGTAAGTGGTGTCAAGAGCCGTTTGTATTCGATTGGCAATCACAGACTCAAACTTGCCCCTGACTATGACTACCAGATCATCTGCAAAGTCCTGAACCTCGTATTCGAGATCGCCGATAGTCTCCAGTTGCCCATCGGCAACCAATAGCCATAAGAGTGGCGATAAAATGCCTCTTGACTTGACAAATAATTGCCTTGCCCCCGCATTGAAGATTACAGTCCTGTTACTCAGCATATTGAAAACCCATGGCATGATCAGTCGGGCTATTTAATTCTTGATCATCGGCTCTTCAATAAACTCGAATGTAACGTTGTGCATAGCCCCTGTAATGTCAACCGACGTAGAGAAGGCTATTTATTTACCAACCAGAGCCTTTTCAATTTTACTCGTTAGGCTGTGCAGTGCAGTCTCAAGTGATCTGCCTGATTGGTAAACAAATTGTCCAATATGAAGAGCGTTGTCTCTAAGATGGATGAATATATTGATTCAAAATCTTTTCCATAGCTTTAAGCAGGAAGGACGTTAAGCAAATAGGTCACCATCTTCTTGGCGTGTAATTCACCTTTTTGCCTGCTTTCGTCATAAGAGCAACCCTTGCTCTGCTCCATTGTTTAGGTAATACTCCTAGTTCTAGGCTCGTCATAAATATATTAGCCAACCTCTCAAGGCATTGCTATATGCCATTAAGGCACTTTTATAACTTGACCAATCCCCAGTGGTCTTTGCTCTATTGAAAAGTTGGCGGGCAGTCCTTCTCAAGGTACCCAATTCTTTATTAAACCAGGAAACATTTCTGGAACGTTATGATGGCTTCCAACTTGTTAACTTCAAGATCTAATTCCTGGGAGTTAGTTATCCATTCATTTAGGCACCCTGTACCTTGCTCCAAATGAAAGTTATACAATTACCAATTGGTCTTTCTAACATTGCTTATTGTGAAAGTGTTTCTAACCTCTCCATTCAGGTCAAATCGAATATATCGATGATCTGACAGAGAAAGTTCATCTATCACTCTCCAATTTGAAATGTTATTTGAGATAAATGCACTAGCCAGGGTGAGATCTAATACCTCCCCCCTTATCGCATTTACAAAGGTTGGCTAATTACCTGTGTTTACTAGAACAATATTATTAGTTATAATAAAATCAAGAAGTAACACACCTCGTGTGTTGATGTCCGCGCTTCCCCATACCATGTGATGAGCGTTAGCATCACAGCATACCACCCACTGTAGGTTACAGTTTCGGCAGTACTCCGTATCACCTCTTCTGCATCCACAGGGAGGTAGATGGAGGCCAGGACAATAGTTCTCCACCCATGGGCTCTAGACACTTCTGCCTGTATAGCCACAAGATCTCGTTGCTTAAGCTCTGAGATAGGGAGAATTTTAATGTTCCTTTTGACCATTAAAACTACTCTAGGTCGGTCAACGCTTTTCTCGTAGATCAACCAACAATTTCTTGTCTGCAAACCGTTTATCTGTCCGTTTGCCCCCATGGTTTCTGAATGGCCACAAGGTACAGTTATTGCTGTTCCACCAGGGCACTGAGCCTGTACGAGGCTGCTATTGCCCGGTGATTATAGATTTGCACACATGATATCATTGTCGGCGGGACCAATTGCCCCTACCCCCAATGATGATTGCTGGCTTCCAGAAGCTATATGCTGAACCCTTTAAGGTATGCAATCTATATTTTCATTCTTCCCATACAATTTCATGAAAATATTTATATGTATATTATGTGTGCATTCTGGTCACCTATGAGTGCCCCTACAGGAAGGCTAAAGTTAAACCTAGGGTCTGACCAATTCGATAGTCAAAACAATGACCCTAGTTAGCCTAACGTCTAACCAGGAATTCCGAATTGTTTCAGCCTGTGCGTTGGGGTAGTTCTTAGTATAGATCTTAAGTATGATCCATGTATATTGCCGTGTTTCACACCTCAGATCACAGCAAGCCTCTACACCACGTCAATGTGACATATTTGTATAAGACTGATTGCCTGTTTTCGTAAGTTCGTGCTAATAGAAGTGTGTACAAATATGTTGATTTTAAAAATTTCCATAAAACAACAAAATGGAAATTAATATATAATACAACTAAAATTTCAGATGTATTTTTGTAAGCTATTTGTTTACCGATTGTTAAAATTTTTTTTGCACATCCATTATAGGACATTATTAGAAGTTACCAATAGTTAAAGCTTTTGGTTGTACATTGAATTATAAATATCGCTAAGTTGAATATCGAATAATGTTTGCTTAACTATCAACCCAAATTTTTACTTCAAAGTTTTAGCCAAAAATTAGGTTTTTCTCGGTTTTGCATTTTCGACAAAATACGCAAACAAAAAAACCCACTCAGAAAAATTTTTTAAAAATACGAAGTCACAGTGAAGGTTATAAAAAAAAACAATAAAATGTCGATAAGCATTATTCGATATGTTACATCGACTTATTTTAATTTATTTGAATTCAGTATGTGTATACAATTCTTAGCAAGAAACAAAACTATTCTGCAATATTAAATTATAACAAATCTGTCAGAGCATAGCTGCAAGTGTGTTACAGAAGAGATAATTAAAAATTAAAAGAAAAAGTGCAAATTCAGCACACACATAAATCCATACATACACACACAAAATATTCTAAAAATTCAGTTATTACAAGGCGTATGTAAATTATTTGCAACACATGTAGAAAAATTTTTTAAATATTGAAAAAATAATTTCAGGGCTTTGACCATGTGGCTCAATTTTGTGCATCCTTTGATGTAGACACATCACATTTAGGATGGAAAAAATTTGATATAACTACAACTGTAAAGGAATGGTATTCACGACGGGAAAATGAAAAGCTAAGATTGCTTATTGATTGTACTGGTTGCGGCAAGATGTATTCAGTACATCTATTTAATGGCAATAATGATAAAGGTGCTGTGAGCATTAGAGAACGTCGAATAGCCGATGAAAGACGTAGTGCCAACGTGAATGATATTAATAGCAAACACTTGTATGACGTCATACAAAATAATGAAAATTATAATCAAACATTAATTGAAGCGGATGAAGATGAAAGCAGTAGAAAAAAGAATTCAGAGAATGCAGACGAAGACGTTCTGAAGTCCAGCCGGCCATTTTTGGTACTCCATACTGAAGCAAGAAGACAACGTCGTGTACGCCGTCGTGCTATAAACTGTAATGGAGCATTGCATGGGCAGTGTTGTAAAGAATCATTTTACGTTTCTTTTAAAGCCTTAGGCTGGGATGATTGGATTATAGCTCCACGTGGCTATTTTGCAAACTATTGTCGTGGTGATTGCACCGGACCCTATCGCACACCAGACACATTTCAAACATTTCATGCTCACTTTATAGAAGAATATAGAAAAATGGGCCTCTTAAATGGCATGCAACCATGCTGTGCGCCCATAAAATTTTCCAGTATGTCTCTTATATATTATGGCGACGAAGGTATAATAAAACGTGATCTACCTAAAATGGTGGTCGATGAATGTGGGTGCCCATGATATTGGTATTTTTTAACAAAAACCTTAAAAATTATAAACACGCTGTCATCTATTCCCACATAACATTTGATGATTCTCTGAAATTCCATCCATGTATTTGATATACTCGTATAATTAAATCACACACAAGTCGCCCCTCCCCTATCCCCCAACAAAAAAATATAAAGTGAAACAAAAACGGTATAAGTCTCAACTGATAAGTTCCAACTGGGCAGCTCTTAAATCTCCGGCCTACTAATCGCTAAGGCGAATATAATAATACTGAATATGTATGAGCTGTACATAAACAACTAAATATTATTAATAATACTAACTAGAATGTGATTTTTTTCTTTTTTATGTATTTCTATCTATTTTGTTAATACATTATAATAAATCATGTAACATAAACTACTAAGCACATTGTGTTTAAACACAATTGGAGCGATGCGTGCTTTCGCAATAACGTATGAGATTATTTTTGGCTAATGACTAAAAGCTGATTTGAGTTATACAATTTTTATTAAATTTAAACAACACACAAATTCAATATGTTAATAAGACACATAACACACAAAAGATACATGCAACAAACATACAAATAATTAAAATTAAATATTGTAGATAACTTTTTAACTTGTCATACAACTTTGCTTCCGCGATTAACTCTAGATCAGTAAAGGGCGCTAGTATTACCTGATTACCCCTGCAATTTAGGTGTAGGTTTTTTTATTGTTAATACACACGTGTACTACAAACTAATTTGACTAACTTTCACAAGTGTGCTTTCAACAATAGCTTTTAGATAAAAAAAAAATTAAAGCAAAAACCAAAAATTTTTAGTCACTAAATTTTAATTTGCGGCGTTTTATATATTTAATACAAACTAACTAATTCAGGGTTAAAGAAGTTTTTCAGGGTTCAACATTTATTCATCATGTTAATTCAGTTCATCAAAAATCTTCAAAATATGCCATATGCACTTTGTTTATGACACTGCTTTTTAACCTGGCAACAAATTATTTAAATTTTTCAATGCCTTTAAAAGAATTATGTAGGGGTCTAAACAACGCATTCGATATCGAGTAAAATTGATCGAAATTTTTTATTGTGGTATTTTGGCACTCGAATTTGAGTAAAAGGTATCGTAAATTGATGTGATATCATTCATAGTGGAGTATAATCTTAGTAAACATCATTTTATAGCAAAATGGTTATCGTTAGCTAGCACGCTTAACGAAAAGTTAAAAAAATTAAGTTTTATTTAGTTTTAGTTTAAAACAATTAGTTTTTGAAGTATTTAATGTATTTTCATCGTTTGCATTTGAAGAAAAAGACGTCAGCAGAGGCAATTGTTCATCCATTTTATCAAAAATTCTTTTTGCTCAGTTATTGCCTAAATTCATGCTATAGTTTTTTTTATTTACTTAAATTTGAAATCTTTTACAATTTGTACAAAATTACGATTTGATAGATATCGTATGCCGTGATTTTCTTACCCAAAACGTATGGAAATAACTACTATTCGATTCAATAGTCTACTCGCTATCGAATGCGGTGATTAGACCTCAGGTTTTGTTTTCATTCATTGTTAATTTCGTGCAATGTACGATGACTTGTGGACTTGCGTTCATTGTATTTTTTGTACACCGTTACTACCTGCTAATCAGCTAGTGACTCCAGCGAAATGTCATGTTAAATTAAAAAGAAAATATTTTTTCCAAATATTTGTTTTTATTAAATCTTTCCAAATATGAATCCTAACTATAAAATACTTATTACCAATGCAATAACAAACTAGTTTAGTTTAGAAATAAAAATTAGCTATAACTTCTCTCTAGGCGTAAGCCTCCTGTGTCTCTCGAACTGTAGCAGGTCCCTGACGACAGTGCTTGGCTGGTTCATCAGTTTGTGTGCATACTTCGTGAAATATTTTTCAATTTCCCCCCGAACCGTTGCAATTTCTAACTCTTTGTGAATGTTCTTATTTTCATTTCTTATATACCAGGTGGGGTGACTAAATATTCGTAAAATACTGCACTGTTTTCTTCATAGCTGAACAGAGTATGTCCAAATTGGTCTTATGCTGAATTTGTACATATAATAGATTTTTATATTCCAAAGAAAGAGATGAATATGAACCTATGAGCCCTATTAGTTGAGCTGTTTTTAGTCTTATATCTGAAATTTTGGCCTTAATGTGACATCACCATGTTAGGCGTCTACCTAGATATAGTCTTAAATTTAATCTGGGCTCGAATCGTTACATCCGTGAACGTATAGGCAATCGTACGAAAATAAATTACGTGCTACGATAAGCGTATGAACTGAATGGTATTACCACATACGATTATAAACTTAACTTAATTATTTTCTTTATTCACAGCAAGGCGAATTTATTTAATTAACAATAGTTGTAAATCTGTCAAAAAATTAAAATTATTGATATATAAATAATTGAATTAATTATATTTTTTTAATTATTAAAAATTAAAATAGGTTTTTTTTAAAGAAAAAGGTACATTCTTATGTATGTTTCAACTTTATGTTAATAGGTACTTCAGTTACATACATACTAGTATATGTATATGCATATCTTTGGTTTAAAAAAAAAAAAAATTTATTGCAGTTTTACTACAGGTGAGCATTTCAGGATCTAAACTTCTGTCCCTAGAAATTTCAGGCTCATGTTGAATATCTAAATTTTAATTTTTACGAATGCCGGAATTGATTTTTTTGCCTTCAACAGTTGCTTCGATTCTGACTGCCTCAATTTAGAGCTCCTCATTAAGCATCAACAACTTTTCCAGATAAAGACCTCCACCAGTTTCTTTTTTTTTTTTTTGACAAATTCATTAAATGAGAGTTTTTTGTCTGCTATGTTGGTCAGCATAGGCCTGCACCATAGAAGCATCGATAAGTGTATTTTTAAGAAAAATAAATGCAATTATGGCGAGTGTTATGAATTAAGACGCTTTGCAAGGTCATGCCACAGACAGTTGGAGGCGGCTTTCCCTTGAGCGCAATTTGACATCAAGTTTTTTGCCAAGTTTTTGTGTCCATTCATGAACTCTGCCATTACCTCCTTTTGTTTAGGATTAAGTTTATTGTAGTTAGTCCTAAATAAATAACAGCATTAGAAAATTATTTTTT
This sequence comes from Thelaira solivaga, assembly GCA_947397855.1. Lineage (NCBI taxonomy): Eukaryota > Metazoa > Arthropoda > Insecta > Diptera > Tachinidae > Thelaira > Thelaira solivaga. The sequence goes on from OX377615.1 coordinate 2,505,482, forward strand.
TTCAAGAAAATTACAAGTAACTTAAATTTTTTTTATAAAAAAAAAAATAATTTTTATATGCATTCGAAAGCAATTTAGTTAACGGATGATAGTTCGTAAAATAACACGTTCAATCTTACGATCACGTGTGTTATAATCTCAATTATTGTGAATTGTTGTACGTTTTCGTATGTTATAATTTCAAAATCACATTTTTACGTGACGAGTTGTACGTGTACGGATGTAACGATTCGAGCCCTATTTTTCTACCGGATTAGTAATATTTCCTTTCTTAGTGTGAATAGCACAAGGACACATTTGGATGGACTTACTTTAATTTTCCTGCTCACTTATAAGTGAGCCGTTCGAAAAGGTCTTCCTACAGAAAATAATGCGATTCCAACCGAGCAACACCTTATTCCAAAACAACAATTTGCTTTCTGGGCAGGTCATGGAACTATAGAGTATGTTCACAGAATCTTGAGGGTTTGACATGACGGTCTCCTTCCAAAAGTAACACGACGGCTGATATAACATTTAAAGTACAGATGAAATATGCATTTTCACTAATTAGGATAATTTAGCGGGCCGAGTATAATTCCTTAAGTGACTTTTGCAAAAATTATCCTAATTAGTGAAAATGCATATTTCATCTGTACTTTAAATGTTATATCAGCCGTCGTGTTACTTTTGGAAGGAGACCGTCATGTCAAACCCTCAAGATTCTGTGAACATACTCTATAGTTCCATGACCTGCCCAGAAAGCAAATTGTTGTTTTGGAATAAGGTGTTGCTCGGTTGGAATCGCATTATTTTCTGTAGGAAGACCTTTTCGAACGGCTTTAGTGGGATACATAACAAGCTGATGGGCTTATATTATATAATTTGAGTATCGTCTTTCCACGGTTGAGGGAAATTCACGTAGATTGTATTTTTAATTGCCTATTTTGTTAAATGTCAAATGAAATTGACAGCAGAATTTGACGTTTTATATTCGCAATAATTTTTAACGAAACTTTGCTTGCACAATACATTACTTTGACTTTTGCTGCAAGATATATCACAATATTTATTGCCAGTGTAGCCCATAGGTAAAAGTTAGTGAACGGTGAACAATGTCAGTGAACGATAAACCAATTAGTATAAAAAAAATAATTAAAACACTCGAATCGTTTAATTTACTAAATATTTCCTTTGAACTAAGTCGCACATGAACATCACATGCCTAAATTAACGCTTGCGTGATCGAAAAAACTTTCGTATCGAACAAACTTATGAAGGCCTTAATAACTCCATTCGATTGCTTTAGAATGGCATTTAAAAAAAATTACACTATTTTTGTTCGTTTTGAAATGGAATCGCAACATATGCTAAAGAAATATATGTAGGAAGTTGGTGTAATACACTTTTAGTGCATCAAATTGAAAGTTTTACTTGAGGTTTTTAGTTGCATATTTAACATGAGGAGAAAGACAATTGAGTGTATATTTTTAATTAATTAGTTTTATTGTGTAGTGTAATTTATAAGCAGTTTTTTTTTCGAATAAAAATTTTCTTCTCTAGATGGTACACTAAGATGTAGCGAAGTATCAAAAACTTTTAAATGTAATTATATTTTGTACAAAATAATAAAAAAATTATCTAAAGCTTAAATAAATTTATTGAAATTACAAAATACAAATAACAAGATCAATTAATAAATATTCATTAATATATTTTTATTGGAATCAATTAATTATATAATATTTTGAGCTGAACTAAAAAAATAATCATAATCATATTTACTTAATTAAATTAAAAATTTAGTCAAAAAAAATATCTGTGGGGTGTTCGGAATAAAACTTCTTTTATTATTTCTAAATTAACTTAAAAACTTTTATTTAAAACATAAATATTTTTACAGCAAAAGACAAGATTCTGCTTTCTTAAAAAAATTAAAATCAAGTGAAAAGAACACTACAAAAATTGTCGTCAGCAAAAACTTCACAGTAGTAAAAAATAGTACTTTTCGCTGTCACTAGCCCTCAAACTAATACAAGTCACCACAATACCCTCCCCTTAGTTAAGGCATTAACAGTACTTCAGAAGGATTTGCACTTGCCGGCCCGATGAGGTAGTATTCGTCTTCGGAATGCTGGTGTTTTACATTGCCTTGTTGCTGAAACATCTTGTTGCACTGTTTTCTCTGGTTCTGCTTCGTTCTCTAACAATGGTTCTTCAGGTGGTTGCTTGTCATCGCCAAAGATGTACGCAGCCTTTAGGCGATCTATGGCAATTTTTGCATTTCGTTGATCAATCAGTAATATGAAGTATTTATCATATCTGTAAATGACTTTAAACGGCCCCTCGTAGCTAGGTTCTAAAGGTGCTCATAACCGATCTACCCTTACGAAGACAAGCTTACAATTAGCTAGGGCTGACTGGACGTGTCGAAGTGGCGTCGTAGTTGGCAGACGTGAAACTACTTTTCGTAGTTGTTGGGCGAATTCTGTTTCCGTAATGTTTATTTTAGCGAGAATCAAAAATGTGCCTGGAACCCGTAAAGAAGCTCCAAAAAACATATCTGCTGGGCTTAACCCTTTGTCGCTCTTAACTACAGATCGCATGCCCAAAAGAATCATCGGCAGTGCAAAATTCCAGTCGTTTGTTCCAGAACACTTAATTGCTGATTTTAACGCACGATGCCAGCGTTCTAATGCCCAAAACTTTCATTAACTCGCTGAAAATGGATGATTCGAACTGCCTTTCTAAGTCGGTGGTCACGCGAAAGGGACACCATATATTGATACCCAACCAACTAGAGAAGCATTTGCGACGCTCTGAGCTGTTATATCGACTAGTGGTACTGCCATAGGCCACCTACTAAATCGATCGATACACGTGAGGCAGTAACGGAAACCATTTGATGTTGGCAGAGGCCCGATTATATCAATGTTTATGTGCTCAAAACGAGCAGCTTCTCCTGTGTAATGACTTATGGATGCCTTCGTATGTCGGTGCACCTTCACCTTTTGACACGGAATACATGAACGCACATGCGCAGCAACATCAGACGCCATCGAAGGCCAAATGTAGTTGTTGGCAATCAACAACTTTGTCGGGCTTATTCCAGGATGCGAAAAAGAGTGAAGCTTTTTAATTACTGTTTGTCGTTGATTTTTTAGGACGTACGGACGCACTCTATCTTTGGAAATGTGGCAGTAAAGTTGCTTCGTAGAATTTGGGATTGCTAACTTTGTTATTTCAACTGTTGTATCGGCGCACTTATCATTTAACAGTTGTTGTAATTCGCTATCACTATCTTGCTGTTCAGCCATTTCCTCAAAATTTACTTCTCTACTTTCCATAACGTTTATGCGAGAAAGAAAATCGGCTACTTGATTATCTGACCCAGGTAAGTGGCGGATGTCAGTCGTATACTGACCTATGAAATCTAACTGTCGGGCTCTGCGCGGGGAAGCTTTTTCGCTCTTTTGCTTAAAAGCAAAAACAATTTGTTTGTGGTCCGTAAATATTATGAACTCTTTACCCTCAAGTGCGTATTTGAAATGTTGAATGGTCTGGTATACCGCCGTGAGCTTTTTGTCGTAAGCACAGTAGTTCTGTTGAGACGTTGTTAATCTTTTTGATTAAAATCCTAATGGCTGGATTTGATTATCGCTGATTTGATTAAGTGCAGCCCCAACTGCATTATCAGAGCCGTCCGTCGTAAGCTTCAACAAGGCGTTATGTGCCATGTATTTAGAAGAGCTGCGTCTGCAATATCATTCTTACATGCTTCAAAAGCGGCCACTGTAGCAGCCGTCCATTTAATAGTGCTATTGTCGTTTTTCCTGTTTCCCGGCATCAAATCTAGTAAAATACTATAGTTTTTTATTGCATGCGACGGTAAAAATTTAGCATGCCCAAAAATTTTTTTAAATTTTTAACGGTATCAGGTCTCTAAAATTTTCGTATAGCATCAACCTTACTTTCGGATGGCAAAAGACCATCAGAGCTAATTTTGTGACCTAAAAACAAAATTTCATTCTTACCAAACTGACATTTGTCAAAGTTGACTGCTAAATTTGCTTGAAATAATCGTTGCAAGACTATGCGAATATGTTTTGAATGCTCTTCCTCTGTCGTCGATGCAATAAAAATGTCGTCTATGTATGCAAAGACAAAATCAAGTCCTTTTAAAACCTAGTTAATATGGCGCTGGAATGTTTGAGCTGCATTCCGCAGGCCAAACGTCGTGAAGCAAAATTCAAATAAGCCAAAAGGCGTAATAATAGCTGTCTTATGTATATCACATGGTTCGACAGGTATTTGATGATAGGCCCTTTGCAGATCGATTGAAGTAAAAATTGTTTTTCCATATAATATGCTTGTTACATCTCGCAAATAAGGTATTGGGTATTTATCGGGTATGGTGATGTTGTTTAAGGTACGGTAATAATCACAAAGCCGGCAATCACCATTTGGTTTTTTTACAAGATGCAGTATGCTGGCCCAATTACTTTTTGAGAGTCTGCAAATGCCCATCTCCATCAGATATTCAAATTCTTTCTTGGCAGCTTGTAGCTTGTCACCGGCAAGACGACGTAAGTAGGAGGGCCCTTGGTTGAAATGTGATTAATTACTGTAGAATCAATATGTCGAATTAATTTTGTGTTTTGAATGCCTTTAGCTTCCAGTAACGTTGTGCGATCAATAATTTTGCTCGCCTTTACATCAACCAAGAGATCGTAGTGTTTTACAAAATCTGAGGCTATTATTGCGCAGTTAACGATTGCTACTAAAAACGTCCATACAAATGCGCGCCATAGGCCCAAAGATCCGATGAGCAGCTTTTCGCCGCACGTTTTGTTGTTGACGCCCCTTTCCGTACATCTCTGACGCTACTAGTTGGTAACACTGAAACGTCTGCACCTGTGTCGATTAAAAAATTTTGTTTTGAAATGCTGTCATTAATTATAAAACAGTCATCTTAAGATTCGCTCGCTGACTCGGAAGATGTTTTTAGTTTTTTGACGATTTTCTTACGTAGGAACAAGGCTCGCGACATTTAGTAGCCTTGGCCCCAAACGTTCGATGGTACCAACAATTTCCTCCTGAGGCTTGTTTTGGGGTATTATCTGTCTCAGCTGTGATTCGATGTCTTGAGGACCCTGATCGAGAGCGACATGTGTATCTCTTTTCGATAGACAAACTATTTATGCGTTATTCGATTCGTTCTAGGCGTTTGTCCAAGTCGTCTTTGTGAGTATGCTGTGTAGGAGATACGACCGCCAAATGCTGGTATTCGCCGACTTCCATAATTTTATCGGCTAACTTCGCTAATTCGGTTAAGTTAGCATCGGATGCATGTAATATTGCTCGGACTTTCGCCGGCAAACGCTGTAGCCGCAATGATTTTAAAAAATTATTAGTTACTTCATCTTTGGACAGCGTGCTTAATTCATTTAACAGTTTCGTCGGCCGCTAAATCAATTTCCGAAAGCAGTTTCTGGGTCTTTTTTGCTCGCTTTCGCAGTACCGCTCTACTATACACTTTCCTAGATTTACATATTTATTGTCTTCAGGAGGATTTAAAATAGCATACGATATTTGCACCAGCACACTTGATTCTATTGCTGCCACGACAGTATTAAATTTAGATGTGTCACTCGTTATTGCAGCCACAGCAAATTGAGCCTTTATTTGTGCAAGCCATATTTCGGCGTGATCAGGCCAAAATTGCGGAACTTTCACGGCTACACGATCTGGAACCCCTTTGTTGCCATTATCTTATCAGTCACTCCCTAAAACTGAGCTTAATAGAGCTCCAACATAGTTCGCAAAATGATTCTGAACCTATGAAGCTGTTAGTCGCGACTTTTCTTGCAAGTTGGTCTGCTCTCTCTTATCTACATGACTACGATGACCTGGCATCGTTATCAGGTGAACCCTTTTATTAGATGCTAGTATTTGGTAAAGGCACTGAAGACGTTAGAAAACTATATCAAGGTGTTGTTTATGTTCTTCTTCTCAACTCAAATGTCGTCAATGTAAACCACAACAAAATCGAGATCTCGAAAGAGCTGATCCATATAGCTTTGGAACGTCTGTCTGGCATTTCGAAGGCCAGACGTCGTCACGTTGAACTCATATAAGCCAAATGGCGTGACTATGGCGATTTTTTCATGGTCCTTTGGGGCGGTTGGTACTTAATGATATGCCCGTTCTAAGTCGAGAATGCTAAAAATCTTTTGCTATGCAGCCTGTACATAATTGTTATGTATGTGAGGTATTGGGTACCTGTCGGGCTTTGTCATCGTATTCAGACGCCATTCGCCAGTTGTTTTTTCGGTGCCATGTGAAGAGGCCTGCACCACTGTACGCTATTTGAGCTACAATTTGCTTCGTCGCGCATGTACCCAAATTCTTTTTTTTTTTGCAATTTTTAGAATTTCTGAACTTAGTCTTCTTGGTTGTAATTACATATGTATGCGGTAGTATACCGTGTTGCTGGTAAAGTCTGCTGCGAATTGAAAAGGTTGTGTTAAGCTTTTATATTTAAGTACCAAATTTCTAACCCAATTTTCAATAGCAGGAAAAATTGTGTAGATTAGCTCTTGTGAACTTTTAGATAAATTCATGTTTATCATATGCTTTGTTTTGTTATCTACCAATTTTTTATTTGAAATATTTACTGATAAGTCAAACTCAAGTCAAAAAATGTATACCTATTATGAGCTTTGTGACGTCTGCAACAATAAATTCCCATTCTTCGTAGGGCAAAATCTACTTACAACCATTTAATATCATACGTTTTTATTGGGGTGCCATTAGCAGCATACAATTAGTGTGTATGCGGAGCACTACGATTAGTTGGTGGTATAACCGGAAAATCAACGCCGGTGTCAACTAGATACTTAATTTTTGTTTTGTCTGTGACGAAAAGGCGACGATTTTCTGCAGCCTCTACCATGTTTGCCGCCGTTGACACAGCTGCAGTTAGTTTTCCGACTTCAAATTTTTGTATTTTCTTGATTCGTACCCAAAACGATAATGATACTTGCAGAAGGGAAAACATACCTTTTGTTTTGTCTTACTGCGAATGCACTGTTGTTGTGTGCGGTTGGACGAGCGGGCTCTTTCATAGTTTTCTGTATGCAGTTATTTTAGTTGTGTGGGGAGTTCTTCAATTTCAGCTCTGGGACTTGAATCTTAGTGAACTGCTTTTATTGTTGGATAGTTTTGCACTTCCATTAATTTATCGTCCTGCTGTACCATCTGTATGGAGTCTACGTCAATAATAGATGCAACAGAACATCAGTCTCAGGCAACCGTTATATCCACAGTGTTGCGAACAATATCTACTACTTACAACAGGTATTGCGGCTCCAGTGCAGATATCTCGTGGTGATACATTGTGTCGTTTTGCTTTATACCAGCGACAGTGAATTGTGATTCCATTTGTATGAAGTACAAATCTGGTTGCTCTCTGCAAAATACTATAGGCTTTATTCCTATAGGAAATACTTCATGACCTGGTTTTGACATTGATTTATTTTTTTTTTCCTCAACCATGTCAAATAATTCTAGAAAATCTTGGTCATCAGACATTATTCACATGTCGGGGTCACCAATTTAGTTATTTTAACTTCCCAGTTTAAAATAACTAACAAAATATCGACAATCTTTTTAAGTTTGTATCTAGCCACAAGTAAATACTTGTTTTTTCTATTTTATTAAAAAAATATAAAAAATTTTATTTAGAAAATGTCGGCTTCACGCTGCTTTTATCAAAAGGGAAAAGAAGAATAAGAAACTTTTCGATCCTCTCGTCAAAAATTTTAAAGTCAGAATTATGTGCTTGCGGGCATGTGAAACTTTTACGTTTGCTAAAGGATAGGGTTTTCGAAGTAACAGGGGTTTTCGGTGCACGGAGAACTACGGCCCAGTGGTATAAGCATAACCGTCATATCTTCTACATATACGTTTACATATTTATGCGCTTAAAATAGTTTAATATTTTTCCTTAATATCAATCACGAATTTTCTCCAGGAATTTTTCCACCAATTATATGTTAGTTTTAGAAAACAAAATCCCTAATTCAGTCTTTCATAAAAGAGAAAAGTTAAAAATTGTACAACAGACACACAAAAAATTACAAGGATCTGACTACTTATTATGATAGAGGAAACCAAAAAACTTATACGTGACCTATTTTAAACTGAGATTTAAAAGTATCCCCTTTTTTTAATTTTAATTGTCAATCGGCGCAGGTACCTTTAATTTGAAATATAATGTAATGTTTTGGGTGAGTGTCGAATAGTTGTATGTAAAAAAATTATTATTAGCCGGCGCTTAAGAACGCCACTGGCAGTATAGAATTATAGGCAAAGTAACTGCCTGTAGAAAAGCTAAGAAGCAGATGAATGCTTTTTAATAAAATGAAAATATCAGCCGATTCGAGGCTTAGAATAAGGTTGTTTTATTTTCATAATTGCATATCCTTATAGATAAACATAACGGGATAGTTTCCTTAATAATTACAATAATAAAAATAAACAAATTCCAGTTGAGTGTAACGTTACAATATTCATGTGTTAAGGACAAAGATTAATATATTTCACAATAAAAAAAAGGACTTAAATATTAACGGATACAGTGAAATAAAATTAAAGTGAATAACTTATAAAGTACACTACAATAACTTAAGATCATACAAGTCAGATGTACATGAATGCGATTCAAATGCCTATTTTTAATTTTTTGAAAATGTGTATTGAATCGTCACTAAACATAAACTAAGTAAATGGTGTCATAGCAAGATTCACCATATCAAGTAGTTTGTTACAAAATGTATGTCATGCTTGCATTTTCTATAAGCAGTTACCATTAACAAAAGCAAAGAATCAATTAATAATGTTAAAACTTTTTAAGTAAAGCTTATCAAAGCTGTTTAAGTAAAGGCTTTTAAGTATATATATTTTGAACTGTATTTAGTTGTACATACTATAAATAATAATAGTGTTGTCTTACAGAAAAAATATTTTAAACAAATTTCAGACATTTTTCAGATATTAAGAGAAAAAATAAAGCAATACTTCAAATTCAATAATTCATTATTTAAAGATAAATATAACTACATATTTTATTTAAATTTTAATTCACGAGCTCTATGTCTTTTCTATAAAAAAAAAATAAATAGTTACTTATTTTTCTTTGGCTAAATTTCGCTATTCGTCATATACTCCGGTTCACTTATTTAAAGGCATTAAAAATTCCATATTCAGCAGCCTGTATCTTTTGCAATTTTTAACATCAATTTTAGTTTTTTCCGATAGATTTTAAATTTTTGTTTATCCATTTTGACTCGTAAAATGATTAGGATGTAATAAATTGCAATAAACAAACGCTCTCTACAAAAGAATAAAAATAATAAAAAAATAATAAACTGCCTTTATTCAAGTGGACTTTTTTATATAAATTGCTTAAAAAAGTTCTGTAGTCATGAGTTTTTTTAAATCTCAAGGTGTCTTGCTTCCATTTTTTTTATGTGTTACTGCTAACGGCATATTTACAAGAGAGTGAACAAAAGGCAAGCAGTTGTGAGAAAGCAAACACTGCAATCAATATTATTGATGATTGAAAATACAACAAAAGCAGTGAGTAGATTCATATATATATATATATATATATAAAAAAGGGGAATAAACTTCTGTACATCTCTGATACAAGTATAATATATTTTTTTGATTAGATTTCACGTTGTTATTAGATTTCACTTTATGCAATACAGCCGATTTTTAAAAATTTTCGTTTTGTTTTGCTGGAGTATTCATGTTCACATTGATAATAAGCTACAATCGTTATAAATTACTTTTTGATACTACCTATATTTCTCGAGATATAACGTTATACATAAAAAAACTATCAGGTTGCGCCATATTATTTGCAATAACTCAAGAAATATTTACTTGTCTGATTAAATTTAAAAATTATATTCTTAACAATTTTTTACCAGTCTTATAGTTTACAAGATATTCAAAAAGTTTTGTTTAAAAAAACAAATTTTTTAAGAAAATTTTTAAAACTTTCTTTTTAAACAAATCATTTAAAATTTAATATAAAGAAAATCTAAAATTTTGCTCTTGACATTGATTACAAATAAAATGAGATATAGTTCATCAAAATCCATTCATAGGTTCCAAGTTTATTTACTATTTAGTGGTAGCACCAAAGACTGCAACACATAAAATTTTAGTAGTCTGCGCATACAGTAGAAATAATGTCACGAAATTTATACCTATTGTCTAATAACACTGTGCGACAAACAAAAAAATACCTGGGAAGTGATATTATTTTTGTTGTAGATGCTGTCGAGTACAATAAGAATATGTATTTGGAATTTGCCAAACCCCCCAAAATCTTGAGTTAAAAGTAAGAAACCGTTTTTTTATGCTCTTTTAAATTAGTAACTTAGTTTAATATCAACTGATTTAGTAAGAAAACATTAAGGCCGTTTGAATGATATATACTCGTATATAATATACGTAAACTGAAGAAATCTGTGCGTATTTCTCAATCAAACACATTTTTTTAACTCAGCATCATCAGTGAAGTGACCAAAAATATTCTGAAATCATTTTTTTTTTTTTTTTTTGGAATGATTTCTTGGTGCAAATGTTGGCCTTGTTCAGCGCTGAACTGGCCCAAGTTGTCTAGGAAGAAGTCCAAATGTAACTATAGGAAATGAATTTTTTTTAGATATATTGAAAGCGCATAAAGCTACGAAAAACCGGTTTTTTAAGCTTAATTTAAGATTTTGGGGAGTTTGGCAATTACCAAAAACAGATTCTTGTTGCATTCGGCAGCATTTACCACAAAAATAATATCACTTTCCAGGTATTTGCACTTCATTCTTTCTTGTATCAGTGTGAAGAAATTTATAATTTTTTTCTTCAAAAAGAAATTATTCGCATGTCGTAATCGTGTATCTATCGTTCCTGGTAGCACGTAACACCTTACGAAATAAATTTTTTTTAAAAAGTCTTAGGTGTTACCACTAAATTGTGTATAAATTAAGAACTTATAAATCGATTTTGATGATAACATTCATTCATTTTGTTTATAACATATTCTGTAATTCTCGTAACTAAAGCTTAATCTCCATCGCTAAATATTTTCAGGCAAATATTTTAGAGATTTTTCTAAAATAGTATTCTGTAACTCTAATTACTTAAGCTGTGTTCATATTATGTGTACAAGTCATATATAATGTCAGAATATAACATACATAAAAGTATACACATAGTGTGATCCCCTTGAAATATAACATATGTGTTTCTCTTATGTGTGATAGCAATGTTATTTATTTTATTTAGAACTCATTCTATTTGATGTGGAAAAGCGTATGTATTGAATGATGTCAATTTTTCATTTCAAATTTCCGCTCAAATAAAATTTAAGTGGACAGCGTACAAAAGAGATTATTTTAAACATAGTTTATTTCTTTAAGCTTTTATTATATAAATTTTGTTGATATTGTTGCTCGTTTTATTTATATATAAACTTTTTTTATATGTATCGTTAAAAAAAATAAATTACCAGCAAACATTTCACATAATTGTGTAGAACGTTTATTACGCAACAAAATATCAAAATCCTGTATGATTAACACTACTGGAAACACTTTATAAAGCAGCTGTTTTAATAAATGTTTGTTTGTTTTCGTAAATTAGAGGTTATGTCATATGTACATAACATATATGTGTGTGAACACAAAAATTATAAACCGTATGTAAAACGCAAATTTTTACGAACATATGAAAATCCACAATTAAAAACTTTTGGCATTCCATATGACTTGTACACATAATGTGAACACAGTTTTAGCTAAATGTACTATTTTCGCCGTAGCTAATTTTCTATCATTACACTATTCCTTTCTTACTATTTGATTAACTCTTGTTGAAAAGAGACATGTATATTGTGTTGGTTTTTGATATTGTATATTAGGGCTACCATAGGTTGTAATTTGTTCTCTTTAAAATGCACATTTTTTAAATTAAAAATTTTACTATAAAAATGGGTAAAAAGTAAAAAAAAATTTCACAAATAATACAAAACTGAATTCGAAAAAAAAATATTAAGTATATTTTCTCGGGGAAAGTCGTATTTTCCGAGTTATGAGCCTCCAAAGTTTTTATAGCTTCAATAAAAAATTTGTGATTTTTCACAAAAAATAATGCATATGATAAAAAAAGTTCATTATAACAAGAAAAAATTAAGTACGATTTTTCATTAAAACCTATATTTTCTGAGTTATGGGTCTTTGAAGTTTTTAATTTGCCGTTAGTGTCCAAATTAAATGTAACCCTTATTAATTATATTTTACAGCTTTTAATAATAACTGTTTGTATTTTTGCAAACATGAATTTTAATTGTAATAAAGTGTATAAATTTTTCTATTTTTTTCATAATAATTTTCAAGCGATGGCATTACTTAAGATTTATTTATTTTGTAAACAATGAATGTTATTGGTGTGGTTTGTGCTTCAACGAAGCCCTTATTCTTTACAAGCGTAATTGGTTATGTTTGTAAGCTTAAAACTAATAAATGAAGTTTTGTCAGAAATTAACAATGCTCATTTTTACCTTTTGACTATTGCTAGTCCTCTTGAGCCTAAGTTCCGTTAAAAATATATTTTTTAAATTAGATTTCATATAAAATTAATTAAAATTAAGTATTTATGACGAACCTTAAGTTTTAAAAAATCAGCCTTTCATTTATTGTTATTATATATGGTAATTATATATATTTTTATAGCATTTATATAGTATTAGTATTTTTAGCGTCCAAAAAATTTCGTTGCTAAAAATTAGTAAATCTTAATATATTTTACACTGCAGTCACACGATCAAGTTTTTTTACAATTCTCTTTCAAGAAATTTACACATACTGCTTGTCAAAATTCACAAAAATTGAAAGCTGTGACGTAGGCTGCACGCAATTTCGAAGCAAGTTTTTCAACAAGATGTTTTTTTTAACCTCTTCCACCGACAGTTTTGTTTCGGCAGCAATAGAGTTATATGCCTTAATTTTTAAATTATTCCGTCTATATGCAGGAATATTCATGTTCCACAGAACTTCATGCTTTCTGTATATCTCTATGAACTGCAAAACGTCGTTATATTTGTTTAATTTGTTCACAAACATATTTAAAAAAAACAAAACAATACTGGCGGCAGAATTAGAATTAAAATTTGGAATAAAAAAACTGCAGTCAGCTGTTTTCTTGACTGTAATTTGAAACACTCAATTGAACGAAAAATTGAAAGCAAACTCTCAGCAAATTTTAAAAGTGTGAGTGTATTGTTAAAAAAATGAGAGAAATTTTAAAAATTGAATGAAAACTTGATCGTGTGACCCCCAAGTTAGCGAAGGAAACAAACGATAAAATTGCGGCGATTTCAATTTTTTAGAGAAAGCTAAATTTATCATTACAAGTTACAGAATTCCATTTGTAGCTAAAAATTCCTAAATTGACTTTTTAGCTTTTTAGCGATGGAAATTTAGCTTTAGCGATTTACAGAATAGGGCTGCAGAGGTATCAACTTTCAATACAAATTTTAAGATTTTCTTTACATTAAATTTTAAGGAAATTAATTGAAATTTTCTTAAAAAAAAAGTTTTCTTGATAAAGCTTTCTGAATATCTTGTAAACTATAAGACTAGTTTCAAATTGTTAATAATATAATTTTAAGGTTATTTATATCCTACCCTATTTTTGTAAATTTAGTCAGAGAGCTCGTTATCGAGTTATTCCAAATCATATGGCGCAACTTTCTCGTTTTTATGTATGTATGTATATTTTGATAACTACAGGTAGGATTAAAAAATTTGGTTTGGAGTTTGAATCAGGATATAGAGTATACTATAAATCAATTCTAGTTTTGGCGGCACCAAAACCATTGTAGGCTAGTGTTATTGGTTAGTTACGTTTCGTCAAGTATTTGTGCAATACGACACATGAACTCCTCTTAATTTTGTTTTTATTACGGTGGAAGCTAAGTTGTACAAGTATATGTAATGCTAATTAATTCGTTAGCTGAGTATAGAAACTAACAAAACACTAACAGCCTTATTCAGAGAAGAAAATTAGTTTCTATATGATATCTACTTTAGTTAATAAAGGCTTTAAGCTAATAATCCTATATTAACATTTTTATATTCAAGGAAGGTTTATTAACTAATATGCCCATTAGCAAATTTTAAAATTCGATTCTGGCAATACTATTGTTTTCATTAGCCATTTTGTGTATTATTGTTGTGCATAAAAGATTGCTAAATTATTCGGTATTCGCAAATATATATTTCATTCGTACATTTTTTCTTATTAAGCCACAAAAAGTTTATTTAATTTAAAGAACAGTGTATATTACAACATGTTTACTAGTTTATCTCTAAAAAAATTAAAAAAGTAACAAAATTATATAGGTAATTTATGTAACCTCCTCTCAACGAATAAAAAGAGAAATGATTACCCATTACTTTTTTATTTGTTTTGATTTTATACACGTCTCTGAAAATTAAAATTTAAAATTTGTGAATTTGTGTTAGTTTTACCAAAAAAAATTGTAATAAAAATGGAAAATATTAAAAGAAAAAGGTGTGATTCCATTTTTTAATTAATTAATACTCTTTTTTCAGTAAAATAAAAAAGTTATTTTTAATTAAATTTTTTTTTTAATATAGGCTCTAGGTCTAAAGAGAGACCTAGAGCCTATATTTAAAAAAATTTTAATTAAAAATCATATAAAATAAAAAGGTCGAACAAATTATCAAATAAATTAAAAAGTTATATTAACATTTATTTTGTTTTAACACAATGTAATAAAAAAACAAAAACAAACAATCAGTTGTCACAGCTTAATATAGCTTTAAAGTAGGGCCATATCTACTTTAAAATTTGTGGATTTAATAAAGGTTTAAAATAGAATTATTAAGATTAAAAACGTCTCTGAATATAAATTAAGCGATTTTAACTTAATAACGTCTTGCAAACCTATATTTAGTCTCTCTGAATAAGGCTGTAAGAAATGTATAACATAAATTATAACATTTTACGTATGTATTCATTAGCTCCATTACAAATAATTTGCATTCACTCTAATTGTGTTTATGATACTTGTAGAATATGCCAAATCTTATAAAAGGTGATTTTATAAGAACTATCGGAAATTAAAAAAAAAAAAAAAACACATAAAATTCAGAAAAATGCATGAAATATTTATTTGGATCGATAGTTGGGTCGATATAATTTAATGTTTGAAGATTATTTCATGCAAATGTTGGCCGCGGCTGCGCCTCAAATGGTACATCCGCTTAGTCCAATTTTGGCAAACTCTTTCCAACATTTCGGCCGGTATCTCACGAATAATGTTGGTAATGTTGGCTTCCAGTGCGTCAATCGAAGCGGGCTTGTCCCTATAGACATTAGCCTTAACATAGCCCCACAAAAAATAGTCTAGAGGCGTTAAATCGCACGATCTGGGCGGCCAATTGACTGGTCCCAAGCGTGAAATAAACTGTTCACCGAACTCGCCTCTCAATTGGTCCATTGTTTCGCGTGCTGTGTGGCATGTGGCACCGTCTTGTTGAAACCACATGTGATGCAAGTCAAGCTCTTCCATTTTGGGCAAAAAAAAGTTTGTTATCATCGCACGGTAGCGCTCACCATTCACAGTAATGTTGTGATTCGCATCATCTTTGAAGAAATACGGCCCAATGATGCCGCCAGCCCATAATCCGCACCAAACGGTTGTTTTTTGTGGATGCATTGGTAGCTCTTGCAATGCTTCTGGCTGCTCTTCACTCCAAATACGGCAGTTTTGCTTGTTCACGTATCCATTCAACCAGAAATGAGCCTCGTCGCTGAACACAATTCTTCGATAAAAAAGTGGATCTTCATCTAACTTTTCAAGAGCCCATTCACCAAAAATTTGGCGTTGTGGTAGGTCGTTTGGCTTCAATTCTTGCACCAGTTGTATCTTATAAGGCTTCACAGCCAAATCCTTCCGCAAAATTTTCCACGTAGTGGAGTAACAGAGGCCCAATTGCTGCGAACGGCGCCGAATCGATAATTCACGGTCATCACCAACACTGGCCGATACGGCTGCGATATTTTCTTCAGTTCGCACTCTACGTAAGCGTGTTGGTGGTTTAATGTCCAACAATGTAAATTTGGTGCGAAATTTTGTTACAATAGCCCGAATAGAAGCCTCAGTAGGTCGATTAAACTGACCATAAAATGGAAGAAGCGCGCGATGAACTTTCTTAACAGAGCACGCATTTTGGTAATAAAATTCAATAATTTGCAAGCGTTGTTCGTTTGTAAGACGATTCATGATTAAATTATAGACCAAACTGAAGATGTTTGACAGTGACACAAGATACAAAACGTGCGTGAGCTGTCAAAACTAGTGTTGCCAAAAAGATAATAGCAAAAAAATCACTCTTTACATACTTTATTACAGACTTTCTTACATTCTTGCTTATTTACTTGCATACGAAACAAATGTATCGTACGTACTATATACTAGTATAATATATTTAATATAATCTTGTTTGGCTTTTACTTATAAAAAAGTAAATTCAATTTCACAAATACTGTACTATTAAAGTTATTCTGTTGCTTTTTATACTTAATAATAGAATTAATAGATTTATAGCAAAATAACTACTAAATACTTACTATATATACACTTGAATTTTTTAATTAAAATATATAAAATTATTTAAGCTTTTTAAGATTTGCTTAAAATTTAGTATATTTTATAATTTAAGATTATGTAGCAATAAATTATAAAAAAAAAGCCAAACTTTTTGGTAAACAGTAAATTTATTATAGTTTCTAAAACAAATTTTGCTTATCTTTAAAAAGTAAATACATACAAACAAACATAAATAATTAAAAAAATAATATATAGCAATTAACACCACAAAAAGCTAAGTTATGTTTAACTGAAAAGCTTATTAATATTTGACTAGCTTAAATGGAGATATTCGTTCACACTATAATACTGGATAATACGGCTTGACAAAAATAGAAATAATATTTAAGTTGAACTATAGCGTGAAAACAATGTTATTTCAACAGAAAACAAATTTTTTATCGTGGTTATTATTATTATTTTTATTTGTTTTTTTTTTTTTTTTTTTGTAAAGATCGTGACTATCTATCCATCGGACTATCTATCCATAGGAATTATTTGCTCCATCTGTTCAAAAAGTATGTTATTATTTTGAAACACGGTTTGACAGGTCTATACAATTTTTTTAAGTTTCTACGCATACTTACGACGCACACTGTCACGAGCATGGGCAAAAAAGGATAAAACCGATATTGGACATTTAATTGTTTTTTTTAATTTTTCTGTAGATAACACACTATTAATATATATATAAAATATTATGCAAAACTATTAAGTAGTTTCTTAGTCATTGTACCTCCAAGTTAAGGTTTCTGTACACCAAAGTAATTTAGTAGAAAAAATCTAAAAATTTACGTGGGTTTTTTATAGTTCAAAGTCAAAAAAAATTTTTTAACGACTTATATATTTGTAGTAGAGTTGAGAGAGAGGTACGCTTAAATGCAACACTATTTTTGCTTAAATATATTTATCATATTTATGCATAACCAAATTTTGGTGGTAAAATTTAAACAAAAATACCCGATAACACTTTTGTAATTTTTTAATATTTTATTGCTATAAGTGTGTATTTTAACATATTTTAACTGTTCTTTTAGATTTTATACTTATTTTTCACTGTCAACACCATTACATATCAGTGATGTTTTTTAGCAGTGGGTGCAGCTTAAAAAAAATAAAACATCATTTGTGCTGCATTCACTTAGACCAAGACCACACACAGCAAGTTTAGTTGAGCAATTTTTGATTTTGTAGGAGAGAGAGGAATGGAAAGGGGTATAAACTTGCTCGTACTCGGTAATTCCTTTTTGTTCTCTCTTGGTATCTTTTATAAAGATGTAAAAAAAGAATGACTGAATAAGAATTCTAAAATTGCCGAAACAAAATTGCTGTGTGTTGACACAGCGGCAATTTTAAAAGAAAATTAAGAAAGAATTGCCTAACTAAACTTGCCGTGTGTTGTCCTGGTCTTATAAAATTAATAAAAAATCGTACGAAAAGACTACTTTCAGACATAAAAAAGAAATATTAAAAAAATATGATCGCTTTGAACAACCTGTCATAATTTAGTATACTATTTTCAATTTTAATCAGCTGATCTAAAAAAAGTAATAAATTTATCAAAATGCCACAAGAAAGCGAAAAAAATAAAATAATAAGCGGCTTGTGCGAATATTACATATTGGACGTCATAATGGCTGATTCTAGTAAGTAATAAAAAATATAACTATTTAAATTTTAATGCATATTTTTCAAGGTGATGAAGATGAAGAAGATCAAGCTAGTGAAAGATTTTTAATGAGTGTTGCTAGTTTACTTACTAGCCGCAGAAGCGTCCATCTTGGGGTCCCAAAATCTGGCTGAAAAGGTGTGGAAATAGCAGCGAACATACCAAAACTGAAAGGGATCTCTACAATAAACACTTCTCTAAATATCGTGTCCGTATTGAGATCTGCTTTGGCATTTTGAAAGAAAAATTCAGTAGCTTGAAGGAACTCAAATTTCGAATGAACTCAAATAAAAATAAGGAGAAATGCAACGATTGGATTCTGGTTTGTTGTATTTTACATAACATTTTGATTGCATTTCAAGACAAAACAACAAAATTACCTCCAACAAGCTATACTAGAACAGGTTTACTTCATTTTATACAAAACCAAAATGTTTAATAATTTTCATTTTATTTATGTATTGAAATATACTTATACCTATTTGAATAAAATAATTTAAAAAAAACAAAAGGTATTCGCCTTAAAAAAAACAGAAATAAACGTTATTAAACTACATATACATATAAGAAACAAAACTAAAAGTTATTCAGGTACATACTCATACATATAAAAAACAAAAACAAAACTTCTTTAACTACATACTCGTATACAAAAACAAAACAAAAAATTTTATATTCACAGCCTATAAAAAAATAAAGGAAAAATTGTGTGCTTTTGCTAATTTGTTTGGTTTGTACTGGGCAATTTATGTTTACAAATGTTTAAGCCCTAAGCTAGGATTTTATATAAAAATGTGTTTATTCAAGATAATTATTATTGAATAACAACTATGTTAAACAAAAACGTTTTTATATAAAAGCTTATCTTAGGGCCTAAATATTTTTAAACATAAATAAATTAGCACTTAATCATATTCGACACAAATATTTTAATTATTTGTATTTTCGGTTGAGCTCTACCATTGCTAACCTTTCTTTCATCTCAAGCTCCATAATTTTTATTCTTTCGTTACTTTTTATTTCCATTTCACGAAGTTGTATTTCCCTTTAATTTAAAGCTAATTCTTTTTCTTTATAAGTACATTCCTTTTCCGCTTTTTCCTTTCTAAAGTTCAGCATTTCTGAATGAATTTCAAGTATATCCGAAAACGCTGTTCTGGAATAAATGCCTTTTCGGATAGTGGACCTTAATTTTCGGATTTTTAACAAGGTTGCTGAAATAAATACAAGTATTACTTTCCAGTTTTTATTGATACATACATGTGTTATTGTTAACTAAAATGAAAACCCAGAAGCAATGTTTTGAAATTTGTGGTGGTTTTGCACTTCACCTGACGGTATAGCACTCTAAACTAAAACCAGTCACTACTCCATCTAAATAAAGTTATACCTTTTACAGTTTCGCCGTTCATGCTACACGCTCCGGTCGAACCCTCCCAACATTTGGTTTTGTTGTAACTTGTGCGCATATTTCTCACTTTTGCGCGAGTCAGCTTCCATTCCACATCCACTTTCATCTCTGCCGAAAATCTTTTGTAATAAACTTGAGCAGTAGGCTTCTGTAAATATTTGACAATTATGTTTTTATGTATGTATGTGTGTACACTACATACAAACCTCAATATCTCGATTGGTCATCAAAAACTCTATCAGCGCCTTTTTTTTCTTCAAGAGTCCATTTCTTGGTTGGGTTGATGCGCAACCGTTTACATTTTGCCTTTAATATAAACACTTTTTAACTTCAGCTATTTATATAGTAAATAAAAACTTACCTCAATATGTTCTGATATATCCATATTTTATTTTTATTTAAAATAAAGTAAAGTTATTAAGCAAATTGGGCACACAGACTTTGTCTAATTAAAAACTAAAAATAAATAATAAAAAGAAACAGCTGTTGCCGTAATACGAGCTGAAAATTTTTTTGAACGGCGGATGGTGGAAACACGTTCAGTGGCTGCTGGCCACTTAGGTTATGAAAGCAAAATATTTTCACTTGTATATTTTTGAAAGGGACTTAAAATTTTTTATTTTTTTTTAATATGAAAATGTTATGTAATACGAATATATAAAAGTGTAAAGAATTTTTAATTGTTCATATATTCTTTGTATATTTTGGCGGCGAATTTTGAATATTACTGACGACTCGACTAAAAAGCTTTAGATATTCAACTCAGATATCTATTGCTAATTTATGACAAATCATAAACACAGCTCTAAAAGTCTTATTATTTTATGACTATTTTTGTTCACAGCCCAACAACAATTTTTTTAAACTATTGTAAAATATTATGACATTAGGACATTATGACCTGATAAGACACCGTTTGAATACCCCAATTGAGTTTACTATAAGTGGTTTGTGTACAGAATTAGTTTTAGTAATTTTTTTTTTGACTTTTTTAATTTTTTGACAAAACACCTTTTAGAACTTGGCGTGTCTTTGATCTCATTTCTATAAAATTTGGTCAAATTGTTAAGGATATAATATCTAACGATTATAAAAAATTTCATAAAATTTTAACTTTTTTTCTTACTTTTATGGCGTTTTTAAATTTCACGATATATGGGAAGGACATGAATCCTTGTTCCGAAACTTCTGAAATTTTGAATTTGGTAATGTTTTATCAACCTGTATATATGTGCTAAATTTCAATTCTTTACAATAACTCCTATTTATGGTCACTCCATATATAAAACCACGACACTGTACGCCAGCAACAGCCTTATTCTGTAAGCTAAATTTTCATCGCTAAAAAGCTAAAAATTCAATTTAGCAATTTTTAACAAAAATATAATTCTGTAACATGTAATAGATACATTTTTATACTTCTCTAAAAAATTTTCCTGTTTGGTGCGTTACGGATTTTTCTTTTATATTCACCAGTGGTGGGCACACCCTGGTTGTGAAATTCTAAGGTAAGGGGAATACAACCAAGCAAGAGCCATTCCTGCAGTGGGAATCTGGCAACTTCGTATTTTATACTGCCATTGGCATGACGCAGCCCAATCAGCGATCGACGCGTAGGGACTGACAGTTCACGCATTATGCAGAGAAAACAAAAGGGGTGGCAATACTCACGCATCGTTGTGGTGATTGTAGAATTGATATACATTCTCTTCTTACTTTGGGCGTTGATCACTAAAGACATGTGTGCGGTGAAATAAAATTTTACAAAAATTTTTTTTAAACAAAAAATTAGTGACCACACACGTGGTTAAAGTATATTTCTTTTTTCACATAAGAATGTGTGTTAAGATGTGAGAAGTGAAAGTTTAATTCTTCTGAATAGCAGACTTTGGCTATGTACTATATAAAGGGTGTTTTTATAGACGTATAGAACTTTAAGTTGGCATTACTGTTCAAGATGGCGACCGATTTAACAGCTGTCAGGTGATTTATTCTCAGTTTGGTTTGGCAATTCATCATGAATAGACTCACGCCTGAACAACGCTTGCTAATAGTGCAATTTTATGAAGCGCACTTCTGGTTGAATGGCTACATCAACAAACAAAATAGCCGCATTTGGAGTGAAGCTAATCCTCAAGCGTATGTCGAAACACCGTTACATCCAGAAAAACGGACTGTTTGGTGCGCTTT
This sequence comes from Thelaira solivaga, assembly GCA_947397855.1. Lineage (NCBI taxonomy): Eukaryota > Metazoa > Arthropoda > Insecta > Diptera > Tachinidae > Thelaira > Thelaira solivaga. Next base: position 2,527,484 of record OX377615.1, read on the forward strand.
ATGGGCTGGTGGAATCATTGGTCCGTACTTCTTCAAAAACGATGATGGCCAGAACGTTACAGTCAATGGTGATCGGTATAGAGCCATGTTTACTAACTTTTTCATTCCTGAATTGAACAACCATGATGTCCAGGAGCTGTGGTTCCAACAAGATGGCGCAACATGTCACACAGCTCGTGCCACAATCGATTTATTGAAAGACACGTTTGGTGACTGCCTAATTTCACGTTTTGGACCTGTGACTTGGCCTCCAAGATCTTGTGATTTAACACCGCTAGACTACTTTCTGTGGGGGCATGTAAAGTCATTGGTCTATGCGGATAAGCCACAAACGCTTGACCATTTGTAATACAACATTCGCCGTGTTATTGCGGATATACGGCCAAAAATGTTGTAAAAAGTCATCGATAATTGGACGTCCAGATTGGAGTACATCCGAGCCAGCCGTGGTGGTCATATGCCAGAAATCATATTTAAAATGTAATGCCACAAGATTATTTTTCGGATAAATACAATTCATGTCAATCGAATAATCCATCGTTGTTTTATTGCAATTTAAAATTCTATACGTCTATAAAAAACACCCTTTAGAAAATGACTACCTATATATGCAGTAGAGCGTTTTATTATTTTTTTTTTTTGATGAAGCGTATAGCAAAAACGTAATCTATAGATGATTCTGAGAAATTTTGTTGAAGAGACCATAGCTCTAAGTCGGATTTGGAGCCCCCCAAAATTTCAAAATAGATATTTTTCCATATATACATAGAATAATTTAATTAAATTCGTCATAAAATCGGATAGAATTATAGTAGATTTCTCAATCTGGGCTTGTTTGAAAGGTCGAGAATAATATTTAAAAAAAAAATGAATTAAAAATGTAAAAATAGTGTTTTTTGGTTGAAACCTTGAAAATGTTGAAAAAAAAAAAATTTCGAAAAAAATCGATTTCTCAATCTCGAGATCGTTTAATACTTAAAAAACCTACGGTGTTTTATTTACGTGGACGGACAGAGTTTGTGTGAAAAAATAAAATTTCCAAAATTTTAAAGAATAAATATATTTAGTGGTGAAAATTAATTATAAAATTATAAATTTAATAACAATAAGTGCTTTTTAATACGTGTATATATTTAAAGTACATACAAAAATAAGTTTGTTTTTTTTTCTTCTTTCTCCTTGTTTTCTATTTGTTCAATTTGGTACCCTACGCTCGGTCAGTTTGACTTAATTGTGGTTTGTACTAAATTTGCATAAATTTAATTTGAAAATTTTTAAAATTGTTTTGTAAATAAATTATAAATTAATTTAAATTATTTAATTTATTTTATAAAATGTTGTAAGTTTTTCGAAAAATTACGTTTGATTTTTGTGAAAATTTTATAAATAAAATCGGTCACTGATAATAATTTTTATTTTAATTAAATTTATAGAAAGAAGAAAAATATGTCGAAAACAGCACCACTAAATAAATTTATAAGAGCAACAGATGTTTTAATCAAATTTGGGCAAAAATTTTTATGCGTTTTCGCCGGAAATGCATACGGTTTTCACATTAGAGATTCAAAGCGAAGAATTAAAAAAAATTTGGGAATGTGTTAAAATTTCGCATGATTCGTGTTTAGATTTTTTGGACAATCTCAAAGACAGTGAGCCTGATCAATCTGAGTCAGTATCTGCAAAATATCAAGCCACCTACGTGACTTTTCTCAAATGTTCAGCTACTATTAATGAGAAATTCCACGAATTGCGAACGGTCCCAAAAGCTAATACCTCTAATGCAGCAATTAATCTCGATCATAATTTGGCACTCCCACCGTGCGATGTCAATACTTTTGAAGGAAATTATATTGCGTGTCCCGCCTTTCGTGATTTATTTACCGCTATTTATATTAAAAGCTCTCGACTTAGTGATATAGAACGGCTTTGTCATTTACTTCGCAAAACCGCCGGTGAGTCTAAAGGGATTTGAAATGGCTTGGTGCAACCTCGTATGTTGGTTAACAACCAATTAAAATTATTATTTAATCTCCGGTATAAATAATTGCTTGGACTTTTTATCTGTTTATAAGCTTTCCACTGAGAATTGGGACCCAATTTTAATTATCATGTGTATTCAACGTCTGCCTACGTCTACAGTTAGTTTATGGGAACAGGGTGTTAAAGATAAATCTGTTTTGTCCACTTGTCAAGATTTTGATTCCTTTCTGGCAGAAAGAATTCAAGCTTTACAGTGTGTTCGTGACCTTAAGAATTCTCAATCATTGATGAAACCTACGCAGAAGGTTAAAACTCATGTTGTGAATTCTAGTACAACTTCTAACTCCAATTCAGCTTCTTGTGTTTTATGTCATTGTTCCGGACATGTTTTGAGAACGTGTAAACGTTTTAAAAATCTTTCGCTATCAGAAAGATTTTCTACATTTCGAAAATTTCACTCTTGTCTTAATTGTTTATCACGAGAATATGGAGTCAAGAATTGTAACAGTGCCTCTAATTGTACCACGTGTAATAAAAGATATCACTCTTTGTTACACCGTGTTGTACCTAATATAGGAATAATTCTTCTAATGGGAACAATTTTGCTCCGGTTTCGGCTACTGTAGAACGGGGCCTTAGTAATGTAGACTCGTCTCTACCTTCTACGTCGACTGGTATTACCTCAAGTGGTAATTTTAATCGACAGGTTTCTTATGTCGCTCAAAACCATAGACTGATTCTGGGAACCGCGATGGTGAATATTCTTCACCAGGGTATGATGTACCCAGCTCGGGCTGTTATTGACCCAGCTTCGGAATCTTCGCTTATCTCTGAACATTTTTGTAATCGTTTAGGACTAATAACACATTCGACGAATGTTAAAGTTTAGGGGAAATTCGTCGTAATGTCTTACATTATTGGCTCAAAAGACAATATTTGGATGTATCATTACTCGATCTGTTCAAAGACCACCTATTCAAGTATACTCCACTACTATAGAGTTCTCGCCCGACGATAGTTTGATTAGAAATCTTCTTAGATTTTGGGAGCTAGAAGAGAGTCCAAAAAAGAAGATATGGACCCAGTTTGATAGATTTTGTGAGGAAAATTATAGGAGAACAACGCGACGCGACTCCGATGGCCGTTATGTAGTGACGCTACTTTTTAAGCCAGAATTTCCTCAGACTATCAGATTAGGCGTTTCAAAACAGAATGTCATGGCACAATTCTTGAGAAACGAGTCGTCTTTATTACGAAAACCAGACGTAAAAGCATTATATGATAGCGTTGTTAATGAATATTTAACACTGAGTCATATGAAGCCAGTTTTGCATAAATTTTCAGATCCTTCCCACTGATTTCTTATTTGCCTCATCATCCGATAATTAAACCTGGTCGGAAAACTATGAAATTGCGTGTCGTATTTAATGCTTCTAATAAAACCTCCAATGGTAATAGCTTGAACGATTGTCTATATGTGGGCCCCACATTACAATCAGATTTAGTTCTTTTGATTTTACGTTGGAAATTATTTAGATATGTTTTTAATTGCGACATAACGCAGATGTATAGGCAAATTCGACTTGCTCCTGCTCATACCCCATTTCAACGGATTTTGTTTCGATCCTCTCCGACGGAGGAAGTAGGAGCGTATGAGTTACAAACGGTAACTTTTAACGTCAATTATGCTCCTTATTTAGCAATAAGGACATTATTACAATTGGCAGATGATTCAGAGACGGAGTACCCTCTTGCTTCAAATATTTTGCGCAAGTGTATGTACGTTGACGACGTACTCAATGGGGCTCATGATGTTTCATCTGCTTTAGAAGCACGCGATCAACTTGTTACACCTCTATCGTCTGCTAAATTTGAGTTGAGAAAATGGACATTTAATTCTATGGAAATTCTTAGCGATCTTCCTCCGGGTACTTGGTAGATTCTAAACTTTTAAATTTTGTGGAATCTAGCAGCTCTAAAACTTTAGGCATTCAAGTAAATGCCAAGTTAGGTTAAACAGGTCGCCCGAAAGAAATAAAACAAGAGCTGGGCTCACTTGGGTCCTCTGACGTGGTCCCTTTGTGATACCTGTATAGAGAAAAATAAAGAAGAGGAGGGATAGTAATAGAAGAGTGAAGGGGAGGAAAGAAGATAGAGAAAGAAAGAAAGAAAGTGAGTGAGTCCGTCACATAAACCAAACGCTGCTTCTAATGAAGCCATATAGCATGAATCTAATGCCAAGTTAGATTCATTTTACTTTCATGTTGAGCCTATCGCCGATAAGTTACACTTTACAAAAAGAGATGTTTTGTCAACTATAGCTAAATTATTTGATCCTGTAGGTTGGCTAGGCCCTGTTATAATTGTAGCGAAGATTATCATGCAAAAGATTTGGCGTGATAATATAGATTGGGATGACTTTGTACTGCCTTCTACAGAGAACGAATGGCGTAAGTTTGTTAATTTTTATGCAGAGGTAAATAGTATGCGAATACCTAGATGGGTACACTATACACCTTGGTCATATGTCGAACTTCATGTTTTTTCCGATGCTTCAGAGAAAGCATACGCGGGGGCAATTTATATTCGGGTAGAGTCATTTGGGCAGATTTCTACTTTTTACTTTACTGTAAAACTAAAGTAGCCCCCATTAAATCAATTTCCCCTCCTAGGGTCTAGCTTTGTGGTGCAGTTTTAGCTTCAGGACTTTTGAAAACTATAGTTCGCGAAATAGGTATCCAATTTGAACAGATATATTGCTGGACAGATTCTACTATTGTTCTATGTTGGTTGCGACAAATTCCTAGCAGTTGGACAACTTTTATAGCAAATCGTGTTTGTAGAATTCAAGAAAATGTAGGACAGCATAATTGGTATCATGTGCGTTCTGAAGAAAACCCGGCAGATGTAGGTAGTAGAGGACTTTCGCCTTCAGAGCTTGCAAAAAGTGATCTTTGGTGGCATGGTCCTGCTTGGCTTCAGAGAGACAAGACTACGTGTCTACTACGTAGACAATAATATTGCAGCTAGCACGGTAAAAGCACATGCATCTTTTTTTTTTTTTTTGAATTATGAGGATTATTTAGAACGATTTTCAAAACTTGTTTGTGCTCTAAGAGTAATCGCCCATATGTTTAGATTTTATTATAGGACTCATCCTTCATGTTTTCATCTGTGGCTATTTCGAGCGTTGAAATAACCCAGGTCAAGTTACGATTAGCAGTATTAGCTCAGAAATCTCATTACGCAGAAGAGTATCAGTGTTTGTTAGTGAAAAAACCTATTTGTTCGAAAAGTTCATTACTTTCACTCACTCCCTTTTTGGTTGAGAATGGAATAATGAGGATGAATGGTCGTTTAGTTAAGTCTTCGTCTTTGTCGTATACAGAGAAACATCCAATTATATTGCCATATTCGGCACGTTTTACACGTTTGTTGATTGAATTCGTGCATGTGATTTCGATTCATGGAGGAGATCAGTTAATGTTGAGGATTATTCGAATAGAATATTGGGTACCTCGATTGAAGATTTTGATTCGTACGATAATTAATAGGTGTAAGCGTTGTATTTTGGATAAAAAACGATCTTGCAATCAGATAATGGCTGCATTGCCTGCTGAAAGAACTACGTTAGAGCGACCTTTTACTACCACAGGTGTTGATTTCGCTGGTCCCTTTGAATTGAAAAGTTTTACTGGTAGAGGTTGTAAAATTAGGAAGCATATGTTTGCATTTTTGTTTGCTTTGCAACCAAAGCAGTACACTTAGAGGCGACTTCGAATTTGTCTACTGATGCTTTTCTAACTACCTTTCATCGTTTCATAGCTAGACGTGGTTGTCCATTAACTATCTTTTCTGACAACGGTACGAATTTTGTAGGTGCTTCTCGTGAGATTGAACGAGAATTTCGTGGATTTCTTACTGAAAGTCAAGCGAGAATGTCTTCAACTTTTGGCATTCAGGGCTTGTCGTGGCGTTTTATTACAGCTGGGGCTCCCCATATGGGTGGCTTGTGGGAAGCTGCTGTTAAGCGTTTTAAACAGCATTTCCGAAGGGAATCCCAGTCTGCAAGATATACGTTTGACGAATTGTCCACAATATTAGCGAGAATAAAGGCATGTTTGAATTCGCGTCCTCTTTGTCCTATGTCAGAAAATCCGAATGAGCCAGTAGCTCTTACTCCCGGCCACTTTCTAATCGGTAGCCCGATACTAGCTCCGCCAGAGCAACCTATATACGAGTCAGCTTTAAGTTTAATAAATCGGTATCGAAAAATAAAAGCTTTTTCACATCATATCTGTCGCCGATGGAAAGAAGAATACCTTCATTCCTTACATAAACGGTATAAATGGAAATTTCCAGAACGTAATGTTGAAAAAACGATTTGGTTGTGATTCGTCACGAACATCTATCGCCCACTTCTTGCAAATTAGATAGAGTTATAAAAACCTATCCGGGAAGTGACGATCAGGTTCGCGTCATTGACGTTCGAACTGAAAACGGAGTTGTGAAGCGACCAATCACTAAGCTGGTCGTTTTGACTTATTCAAATTAGAATATATTAATTAACCTTCATTGTTTCCTAGTATTATGAACGCTCTATATATTTTTGAAGACGTTTTGTTAGAAGAGTACGAGGAAGCTATGGAGGTAGCTGGTCCATCGTCCGCGGCTATAATATCCTTGCCCGGAATGTATACATCGTCTGCTGCGTCATCCAATGATGAACCGCAGGTGTCTTTCATCACAATCATCGAGTCTAACTGCCCAGTGGATACCTTTGACTAAAATATTCACCCTTCAGCTAAGGAAAAGCCCAAGAACCAAGCCGTTGCCTACAGTCTCTGCAAAAGATCTCACCCTTTAAGATCTTGCTTCCGTTTCCGATACCTTGCTTATGAGAAGAAAATTCGACACGTGTTGATTTGGGGTCACTACTCAAATTGTTTGGCCAGCAATCACACGTTCAAGGATAGTCGCAGTTCGCGGAAGTGTGACAGAGACTGTACGAGAGCATTTGCCGGGTCTTCAATTGGCTGACCCTACTTTTTACCTTTCTGGAACAATTTCTCTGGTTCTTGGCCCCCAACTTAGCGGTCAAATATTGACGGGGAAAGTTTTTACGAGTCCGAGCTCTCCACTGGCGCAATACACAATGTTTGGCTTTATTATCTCCGGTCAATCACCGACTTAGAGTTTGTCATCCATGTAATGTAACTCTAAGAATCTTCTTTTCTTAATTATTATACACTATATACTTCTCGATTTATGTTTGAATTTTGTATATCGTGTGTATATTTACTTCTTCGTTTTAATTGAAACTTTGTATTATCTAATTGAAAATTTTTGTGTTGCATCTCCTCACGTTGTAGCAAGGCGGCCGGCAATGTTTAAGCCAGATTCTTGTTTCATAATATATTTATTTCAATTCGTCTGGCAACTTTACTGAAGTCCAAATTTCCCTTTGTTTATGAATTATATTTGTTGTTTATTTGGATTTCGGCAAAGTTAACCGCTTACGGTCTATGTATGTTTGTTTTTGGTTTTTTGTGTAAAACAAATATACTTAACTTACTTGTATTTATGAAAGCTACGCAACAATAAAGGTCACAACACCAGAAGTTTTTTAAAGGTAATATTTTAAAATCAAATAAAAACACAATTTTCTTAAAACTAATTAAACCTGATATTTTTTATTTCATATTTTATGCCTGGCGCGTAAACAATAACTAATTAATAAAAAAAAGAGTTTTATTGCCTGTTATTGCAATTTTGTTCTCAAATGAACGATACACACATCAATCATGCATTTGAGTGCGTTTTTTTAATGGAAGTCACGTATACGCACGCAAAGAAAAATATGGTTGAGGCAACCATATTCTGGTGGAAACATAGTATGGGTAGATTTATGATTGCTTCTAGCTATATATATTTTTAAATCAACTGCAGATGTTGCGTTTCAACTCCCTCACAGTGGGGTTTTTGATACCAAAAGTGGGAATTAATCCGAGGTAACTTTCCCTGTTTCTAATTTTAACTTTTTTCAGTCAAATTCACTTTAAGAATTAAAACTAATATTATTTAGTACAAATTTTATTTATTTTCCATTAGCTAAATTTTTAAAACATGCCTTTAATATTGCTAAAAATTGCAATAATTCCAAAAAAATAAAAAGAATAATATTTATTCACACATTTCTATTCCTTATCCGATTCTTTATAATCATCATCATCAATTATTATCATCATCATTATCATCATTATTGGCACCTTCTTCACCATCGAGATTTGATCCAAATATTGAATTGCTTCCATAGGCAAATTATGGGTTTTTTTCTCTTTCAATTTTTCTCATATTTGATATTATACACTGTATTGCTTTTTTTCCATATATTTATTCTTATCAATATTAACTGTTTTGGTTACTTATTGTTTTTGTTGCTTTTATTGTTTACAATTGTTATTGTTTTCCCTTTCTTTTTTTAATATGCTTTTATCTACTCTAATTTAATAATTAAATGCGAGCTCTTATGAAAACAAAAACAATAATAACACTAATGTTTGTATTGCTTTTTATATGTAGGTGCACAAATATATTTAAATTATATTTTAAAATGTGCAAAAAAGTGCAGACAAATTTTTCATAAATATTTTTAAAAGCTTAACAAAACATTAATCTTTATTTGTGCTTAATTCCAGAAATTGTGTTGGTTTTTAAATTTATTCTTTTACTCATGATATTCTCATGAGTTATTTATTCAGTACAATAAGTACTGAAGGGGATAGCATAACTATATGGACCATTTCATAAGACGCTACTCTGATTCCTCAGTAGGTTACTCCCAACGTTTCTTGCAAACATTAGAACCTTTATATTGTAAAAGCAATTGACTAAATAAGAATTATTTATCAATAGTTACTGCCTCTTAGAATTACATTGCCGTAGAAAATGTTTTTTGAAACAACGTAAGCAAAGTTTCTGGTCACGAATAAACTTCCACCTTTCATCCACATTTAATGAAGTAAACTCCTTACATTCTGATAAACGGTGGGGCTCTGCACACTTTAAGCATTTACTAGAATTTTCAGCTGTTTTTTTAGTGTCAATAACATCGTGTACAAATATTCTTTGTTTTGTTTGCTTGCGACAACTTCTATGTTCTTCATTTGTTTGCATAGTTGTCATCGGTGAGCATGAAGAGACTTGCGTTGCGCATTTTGCTAGGTTATAAAGCCAAGCATCAAAAAGGGTAATATCTACTCGAGTAAGCGCAATGCGATAACGACCCCAGTCTAATTTTAAGTCACCCGGTAGTTTTTCTAACAAATCATTCAGTAGCATTGGGTCGTTAAGATAGTCAGCAAGACCCATTGCTTGCATTGTTGCTCTGTAATTTTGTACAGCAAGAGCAAAATTAATAAGAGTGTCCAGTTTATCTTTTCGCACAGGTGGCTCTTGTTTTAATTTGCATTGAAGAGTGTGATGCACTACCTCAGGCCTACCATATAGCATTTGCAAAGTTTCAATGGCAAAAGGTACTGTGGCCGGCATTATCAATTTGCCACGAACTGCCTCTAATGCAGCACCTTTCAAGCACTTTTGCAGCCGCATAAGATTTTCCTGGTCGGTAAAACCGCATCATTCAGTAGATTGTACATAATTTGTAATGAATATGGGCCATTAATCTGGCTTTCCCGTAAAGGTGGGTAAATCTTTAGTAATAGCGTGGCGTGCTGCGAGGTGCGTACTAGACAAAGTGCAGCCAGAAGCTGAATTTTGTAAAAATGTGGACTAATTTATTGGAATGGATGGCAAAAGGGTATTATTTGGTACATTATATGGACATGCAGTGGGTACAGTGGATATTTGAGGCGCTTGAGCGTATACTGGCATTAATGCTTCATTACTAATGGTATATGCTGCAGTGTGCGGATTTTGTGTGGGTGCGGAAGAAACAGTGGTTTGATTAAAATAATTGCTACTATGGGGTACTGTTAAATTTAAAGAATGTGCAGAGACTGCTGGTGTGTTAGCTATATTTGACATGGTAGTGGTATTATAAATGGATGGTATAGCTGATGAATCAAAAAAATTAACAGAGGTTACGTTTGGATGGGACTCTACCCCATATGCCATCAATGTATTGCGGTTTGTGTCAGTACGGCTGCTAAATGAAAAGGACGTTGGCCTAAGAATTTTATTTTGGGGAAAATTGTGCTGCATATCAAATACAGTGGAACTCGACGCCGCTGGGGCAAAAGAAAGATTAGACAATATAACATTTTTCATAGCAGTGCCGCTTTTTGCCGTAGAATATTGAAGTCTCATATCGGCCAGCTGTGCCGAAATATCTCTATTACTATTGTCATTGCTGAGAGTTGTTAGAGTAGTTTGCTGTGGTGGCAGAGCTAGTGAAGAGGGTTGCTTCCAAGGAACCTGCTTATCAGCTGTAGTTGATTTTACTGTTAGTTTTAAGGTAAGGGTCTTGCGAGTGCGCTCCTTTAGTGTCTCTTTCCTTATAGCACCCGAGCGCGTGCGAGGCAAATCTTCGTTAATTGGTTCGTCCCTTTCGTTTACAGCCGAAGAAAAATTACAGATGTCTGCCTAGGTGTAGATGCGCATGTGTTGCTGTAGCTTGTGAAAGATGACCAATATCTACTTTTGCATGGAGGTAATCCAATGATGCTGCACCGATGTCGTCGTCAGTGTTGGCGTCGTGATTGCCTTCAGCAGTTTTTGGCGTCGTACCTCCTTTAGAAGATGATGCGAATCACAACGTTACTGTGAATGGTGAGCGCTACCGTGCGATGATAACAAACTTTTTTTTGCCCAAAATGGAAGAGCTTGACTTGCATCACATGTGGTTTCAACAAGACGGTGCCACATGCCACACAGCACGCGAAACAATGGACCAATTGAGAGGCGAGTTCGGTGAACAGTTTATTTCACGCTTGGGACCAGTCAATTGGCCGCCCAGATCGTGCGATTTAACGCCTCTAGACTATTTTTTGTGGGGCTATGTTAAGGCTAATGTCTATAGGGACAAGCCCGCTTCGATTGACGCACTGGAAGCCAACATTGCCAACATTATTCGTGAGATACCGGCCGAAATGTTGGAAAGAGTATGCCAAAATTGGACTAAGCGGATGGACCATTTGAGGCGCAGCCGCGGCCAACATTTGCATGAAATAATCTTCAAACATTAAATTATATCGACCCAACTATCGATCCAAATAAATATTTCATGCATTTTTCTGAATTTTATGTGTTTTTTTTTTTAAATTTCCGATAGTTCTTATAAAATCACCTTTTACATCTAAATCAAGTAACTTGATCACACTTAAATCTAAAAAAATAAATAAACAGCTGTGGCTGGATTTACTATCCGCAGCTTATAAAGGGTGTCCGAACAAGAACGCAAGATTTAAATTTGGCGCCATTCGAAGTGTCATTGTTTGACATTTGCTAGTAGAAGGTACGAGGTTAGTAAAAAATGACCATGGACAGCGAAGGGAGTTCGTTAATTGGGTATTGGAGAGACAACATGAAAATACTGATTTTGCCGATAAAATCATCTTTAGTAACGAGGCCCATTTCCATCTTGATGGCTTCGTCAATAGGCAGAATTGTCGCATTTGGGGTGAGGAAAATCCTCGAGCGATTCACGAGAAGCAAATGCATCCTCAACGTGTCACTGTGTGGTGTAGTTTTTAGGTTGGAGGAATCATTGGACCTTTTTTTTATGAAAATGAGGCAGGTCAAGCGCAAACAGTTAATGGTGTTCGGTATCGTGAAATGATAACCAGTTTTTTCTTGCCTAGAATTGAAGAAATGAATGTGTAGGGCTTGTGGTTTCAACAAGACGGCGCCACATGTCATACAGCCAGAGAAACAATTTAATTGCTGCATCAGTCATTTATTTAAAATCTTGCGTTTTTGTTGGGACACCCTTTATATAAATTTTTCACAACCATTTAATCCATTGTCTACAATAATTTCTTTTGTTTATGATTATGTGTATGTATGTGTGCATGTGCTCTTGAGCAAATAGCTTTATTTGTTTTGATTATTTGGCCTAATTATATAATTGACACAAAATATTTGTCATGTAACCATAGGACAAATATGTTTTTGCACAGTTGTGTTTGCCCCTATTTGTAGGCTGTGTTTACAAAGAAAAATGAGCAAATAAATGGTTATAATGTGGCTATAAATAAAACTTAGTACTTAGTAAAACATATTTGCTGCTAATATTTTATAGGTGTGACCATAGCTTTATATACCCTTCACTGCATTAGCGAAATATTCATATTTTTCGCTTTCTATATTCTTTTTATATAGAAGAAAAAAAATATAAAAAATTATAAAATTATAATACAACGGCTTGGAGTAAAATATCAATATAAAAATAAATTTTTATAATATCACCTCAAGCTTAATAAGCAAGCCGTTTCAATAAAAAAAAACCTCAAATAAACTTGCAAGTAAAAAGTATATAGAAATAAAAAAATGTTGAGTCAAACTGTTGATCAAATTGTTTGGCTCAATATTTTTCGACTTAAAATATATATGTATAGTTTTCATATTTTAATAAATTTAATTTAATCCAAAAATTCAGATTTCTTATGTTTTACATTGCTGTAATTTTTTTTTTTATGCAAATATAATTTAAAATTATCAATTTTGTTATATTGTATTTTTTTTCTCGTTTGGCAATTAATTGAAATAAATTTTGTTTTTTTTTTTTTTGTTTGTTTTACGTTAATGACATTTGTTTTTATTTATGTTACTAATATATAGTTTACAAAATAATTCAATATAAATTCAATTTTATATTTAATTGTGGGTAAAAATGTTTTTGTTGTTCTTCTTTGTTAAATTTGTTTTTGTAAATAAGCAGTAAATTTTGTTTTACAATGTTTTTTTTTCGCAAACATTTTTTTCCAATATATTTTAATTAGGCTTTTCGAACTCTGTCTTTATGTATAATTTTATACTTTTTCATATCTTTATCATATATGGTTACATTTACACCGTTAATTTGTGTTACAATAAAAGGTCCATCATATATGTTCTTAAATTTGTCATATGGTTCTTTTGTAATGAACACATAATCACATATTTTATGGTGTTTTCCTTTCTGAAAATAGATTTTGCCCTTTATTTATGTAGCAGTTTTAGCAGATAACCTACACATGAGAAATATGATGCCTGTTTTATGATTTCAATGGAACAAACTTTTTATGTTTCACTGAACAGTTTTGTAAATATAGCGTTTTAAGTAAATAAATAATTTATTTATCAATTTAGTAGCGATATTTAACTATGTTTAAGCGGTTTTCGTTACCCACTTAGTAGCGATTTCAGCTTTCGTACTTTAACATCACTAAAATTAATAGTCATCTGTTATTTTTGACAAACACACAAATTAAAATTTTGCGGCATAAAAAAGTTACCAAAAATGGATTATACTCGTAGTCAACAGGAAGAAATGTTACTAAAAATGGATTATACTCCTAGTCAACAGGAAGAAAATGTTTTATCTCCCTCTTCATACAAAAGAATTCAAGGAAAGTGACATGCATACATAAACATGTAAAGTAATACATTTATTTTTTTCCAGTTTGGACTGATAGTTATTTACCTGAAATAGGACCACTAAAAAAATTTAAAACAAAAAAAGATATGTGGGCCAAAATTGCAACGGAAGTCGAAAATAGAACAGCAAAGCAATGTGAAGAAAGGTACAAGACAGTCTTGCGGAGAAAAAAGCTGGCAGTGGAAAATAACCAAGCTTCTGGATCAAAAAGAAAATCTATTGAATTCGAAGAAGAGCTTCTTAGAATTGGTTTAATGGATGATTCCATCGAACCAGAAATCCAAATGAGGAGCAATAAATATATTAAGGTTGAAAAGAATGAACATAAAAAAAGCGAGAAAAAAATAAAATATAAGACGGTTCAAGAAACGTTGATAGAGCTATCCGCAAAAAAGGAAGAAGCAAAAGAAAGACGGCATAGGGAAAAAATGGAACTATTGATGAAAATACTAGAAGATAAAGAAAAATGAGATGAATGCCTATTCATTATTTTTTGCTGACTTTTATTAAAAGTTTGAATTTTAAAAGTGTTCCTTACTGACTGAATTACTTTGTACCTATAATTTTTTTTCTTTGTTCCTTACCTACATATATACCTTAACATAAAAATTAAATGAATTATTTTTTAAGTTTTATACACATTAAAGTTTTTATTATTCATACTAAGCTCTTACTACGTATATGTATTTGTTAGTTATATAGAAGATTTTTAACTTCATCTCTTTTCATTTGTCCCAGTTGAGTAAGTAGATTGTCTCTTCTATCACTTGTCATAGGCTCATCAATGCCATTAGTGAACTCCGTGTTGGAAATTTCTTCTGGGAGATTTTCATTTCTATCGATGCAAATGTTGTGAAGAACGCAGCAAGCAATAACAAATTTTGCCATAGTTTCGACATTATGAAAATATAAGCGCATCAACTGTCGGAAACGATTTTTCAATAAACAAAATGCATTTTCAATTTTAACTCTGGTTCTACAAAAATTAATATTGAAATTCCGTTGAGCATCGCTTAGGTTTCCATAATCTCTATACGGAGTCAACAAATATTCCCTTAAGGGATATGCAGCATCACCTAACAAATAATATTTACTGCAACATAATTTCGCTAATTCTTTTCCGATGAAAGAAAGTTTTAGTACTCTCGAGTCATGAATTTTGCTAGGAATTCCAGTAAATACATCCAAAAATCTTAACTTGGAGTCACATATACCTTGGAGTGTTATTGATACTCCATCGTGTGTGTTGGCATATGTTGATCGAATTTTATTTTTTGGCGTCCTGGTAACTATATAACTACCATCAATACATCCCAAAATATTGGGAATGCCTGAAATCTGATAAAAACAATGCTATTTTCATAAAATTAAAAAAATGAAATAACAAACCTTTTTAAATTCATTTGCCACTTCTTCTTTTTCCTCATCAAATGTAGGAAATTTTATAACTTCTGGAGCTATTTCGCTCACAAAGAAATTTAAAACACTCTGAAAATTTATGTGTACACTTGAAAGCGACAAATGAAACAGGTTAGCGACTTCCCTTATAAATAGTTGTTTTATTACCAGCAAACCTGAAAATATTTATTTAATAAAATTACGAACTTTTTGTATTACTTTTTTGTAATTTACCATAAAAACGACAGAACATGGACTTCAGCACTAGTTTGTAGCCTTCCGCCTTGATATCTTCTTTTTTAAAATGCATTTGAATATCTCTCAATTAAGTAGGATGCACTTTGTCGGCTAATGCGAAAATTCTTTTTGAACTAAAATTAATTTTATATATATATAAATTTATGATTGTTAAATTTTGTAAATATAATTCCACTTACATCAGTATCCGAATATGCATAGATCACAGTTTCAACAAATCGTTTGACACGCGGTTGAATATTTCTGTTTAATAGAATTAACTCTTCATCTTCTTCAGATGATGAAGTTGATTCTAATAATTCATTAATAATAAATTTTTGGCTGTCCATACTCGTACAATTAACTTTCTTTTAATTATTTTTTACAACTTCAAAATAAAATAAAATTGAAATGTAAATAGAATAATTTTTTTAGTTGTACAAACAAAGCAGTTAACACAGTTGAAAAAAAGGGCAATATCTCACCCTTAAATAAAACTGAGTGCCGAAAATGTTACATATGTACAGATTTTTCGTGTGACATATACAGAAAGGAACATGATTTTCATTTTAACAGTTGATATATTTTTAGAATGGAACGCGAAAATATATTACAGGTAAAATATATGGAACATTTTTGTCAGAAAGGAAAACACCATTAATATCAGATGGGTTTGAAAAATGATCATAATAATTTTTGTTTCTCTGTTTATGTTTTTCCATTAAATGTTTTGCTAAAATATGAGATTTTTGCAAACGGTATTTAACCTCTTTGCAATAATTTTCAATATTATACAGAAGATCGATATTTCCGGTATGTAAATCATTCGGCATATTTGCTTCTTTTCCGAATACCAGTTCAAATGGTGTATATTTATTATCAAACACCGTATTAGGGGTTATATTGTGATAATATGTAAAGTATTTAAGGTATGTGTCCCAGTCTGTTATGTTTTCGTCTATGTATGCTCTGATATACTCGTTGAATACTCGATGGTTTCTTTCTGCTGTTCCTACAGTTTGATGATGGTAGGCTGTCGAAAAATTTAGTTCAATATGTAAGAGTTTACAAAGTTCACTAAAAATTTCATTTTTGAACTCTGTGCCTAAATCGGATTTGATTGCTTTCATTTTACCATATATTAATACAAAATTTTCGAAGATTGCTTGTGCCACAATTTTTGCACTTTTGTCCGGCACGGATATTGTTACAAGGTATTTTGTAAGGTCGCAAATCAGAGTTAGAGCTTATCTGTTACCATAGTTTGAGGTTTGCATAGGACCAATTGTATCAAGTACTATGATATCAAAAGGTTTTGCAGGTGTGGGAGTTAAAGTAAGTTTCTCTTTGTTACCTTTTCTAACTTTATTTACATTACATTTTCCACAATTACCTACAAACGAAGCAATATCCTTCGTCATTCCCTTCCAGTAGTATTTAGTTTTCAATTTTGCGTATAGTTTTTTACGTCCGCTGTGTCTTCCTATTATTGGATCATTATGGAAAATTTCTAATAGTTTTGTCTGTTTACTTTTATCGAATATGGTTTCTATTGGTTCTATTAACATTATCTCAAATGTTTTTAATATTTTATTTTAAATCTTGTATACTGTAGCTACTAAAAAATGTGTCATTTATAGACCATTCTGTCATATAAATGTTATTATTGTTGGCTTCTCTTTCGAGCCTCAAAAGCATTTCATCGAAATTCAATGTTTTGTTAACAACTTTAACGTTTATAGAAAATTTCAATTTGAATCTTTTATAAATTTTTAATATTACATTAGTTAGTTTTCCATTTTTGTAGAACATTTCCGTTTTAATTTTTGAAATATTTTTGTTAAAATCTTGTGTAAATTTATCGTATACTTGCATCTTCAAGTTATCACATTTCGTAGAGATTTGTTTGCTTATCTTATTTTACTTTGACATTGTTCGAGTTGTCATTGCCAAAATAGTTTCATCATTAGTCTCGTTCTTCAATTCGTCAATTGATATCCGAGATAATACGTTAGCGCTAACATTATTTTTGCCCTTAATATACTCTATCGAAAAGTTATATTCTGAAAGTTGAAGTTTTATTTTGGTTAATTTGGAAGAGGGATTCTTAATATTAAATAAGTAAACTAGGGGACGATGATCAGTTCATACAACGAATTCTGTTTCGAAATTGGTTTATCGCAAAATATAAGGTCCGCCATCGAACGTTTTTTTTTTCAAATAGTGCTTATTTCGTGAATGGTACCACTTAGCTCATGTCTGATTTAACAGATAATTAGTTTTATCCTTCCGCTGAAAGAATATGGTCGTGTTTTCGCTTCGCTAAGTGGGCCTGCGATCGACTTAAAGAAGATGCCGATTTTGCCAAAAAAAAATCATCTTTTCAGATGAAGCTCATTTTGATCTTGGCGGGTATGTAAACAAGCCAAATTGTCACATTTGGGGCACAGAAAACCCGCACGCATACATTGAAAAGCCGACGCACCCAAAACGAGTCACTTTTTGGTGCGGATTTTGGTCCAGAGGCATAATTGGGCCATTTTTCTTCGAAAACGAGCAAGGAGTGGCCGTTAGTCAATGGCGATCGTTATCGGGCCATGTTGAACGAATTTTTGTTAACAAAAATTGAAGAGGAGGATATTGGCAACATTTGGTTTCAACAGGACGGCGCTACGTACCACACAGCTGAAGCTACACTCGATTTTTTTATAGCATTTTCAGTAAAGTCAGGGTATTGGAGGATTTTTGGAGAAATTAATACAGATTATAATGATTCGAATGGTTTTTGACAATTTGTGTCCCAAGCAAAATTTACTTTTTTCCTTGTTAAATAATTTAATGGTGCAGCGAGCGAAGCAAAATTCGGTATAAATCGCCTATAATAATTACCGAAAGCTATAAAACGTTTGGTAGCATCTTTGTCTAAAGGAGCTGGATAATTTTTGATAGTGAGAATCTTAGAGTCATCTGGCAAAAGGCCGTTTGACGTACACTTGTGACCAAGATATGTCACTTCTGGTCTGAAAAAATTACATTTGTACGGATTGATTTTTAGATTGAACTTTCTTAAAGTTTCGAAAACGCTAGATAAATTTTGCAAATGATGATCTTTACTGCATCCAACAACAATGATGTCGTCAATGTATAAAAATGCTTTGTTGGGTTCTAAACCTGAAAAAGCTATGGACATCATCCGAGAAAATGAATTTGGGGCTACGTTCAAGCCAAAAGGTAAAACTTTAAAACGAAAAGATCCTTGATCTGTGCTGAATGACGTTAAGTCTCTTGAATCTTTGTGAAGTGGTATTTGGTGAAAACCGGAGAATAAATCAATTATAGAGAAATGTTTAGCTCGACCAAGATTATCAAGAATGTCGTCTATTCTCGGTAAGGGGAATTTATCCGCACATGAGGTATGATATACTATCATTTGGGCTTTTCTTTGGGACTAATATCATAGGGCTATTGTAATTGAATACACTGGGTTCAATTAAATCGTTCTCCAGCAAATTTTGAACTTGTCTTTTTATTTCGCTTCTATGGGCATACGGTAGACGATAATTTTTAATGTAAACTGGCGAGTTATCAATGAGTCTTAGTTTCGGCTGATAAAAATTTTTTCTAGTCATCTTGTCATTATCCAAAGCAAATATGTCTGCAAATCTTTCTCACAATGGCAATAAATCTTTTCTAACGTAACTTGGCATTTTATCATTCAAAATAAGCTTTAAGTTCTTAACCCGATTGTTGCTATTATCTGTTTTGTTAATTGCATAAGTATAAAAGTTGGAAAGCTTTTCGGTCTTGATCTCATAATTGTGTACAAATTTAGTTTCATCCATTGTATTTAATAAACGTAAGACAGGGTTGCTAGAGTCTACAACGCATTTGCTTACGAAAACGCCTTTGCAGATTTCCTGCGACTCAATAAAAACTGGTTCCGATACATTTTTTAATTGGAAGACCCTATAAACTTCACATCTAGGTGTAAAAAGATATGAATTTTTGCAAACTCCATTTGAAACTGTCATCGAGTTATAATTTATTTGGCATTGATTAGATTTCAAAAAATCTTTATCCAAGATACCATCTGATGGGATATTGAAACTGTCTGGTACGACATGAAATGTTTGAGCTGTTGAATAATTAGGAAATATTAATTTTGAAATGATTGTACTCAATGTTTTTGTTGTGCTTGCTGTTACTCCAATAATATTGATAACATTTTGTTTGTTTATTTGCAAATTGTTTTTTAGACAAGAAAATTTTATAGCTGATATTTCGGATTGTGTGTCGACCAAAAACGTATTAGTTTGTTTTGAAGCGTTTGAAAAATTATTTCGAATACTAACAAAATCTGAAAAAGTTAAATTAAAGCTGTAAATCGATCTAAAATAGTTGTGAGTATCAATATCCATTATTGGTTCAATTACTCTTCTTCTTCCCTCAACAAGTCCTGCTGAGGGACTTGTCAGTTTAAAGTCCTTATGTTAGCATTTCCTCTATTATTATGACCGCGATTTGATCTGTTTTAAACCTTCCACAATAATTGTGATTACGCATAGGGACATAGCTATTGTTATTTTGACGAAAATTGTTTGTATTTGATCTGGACTGATAATTATGGCTACTATTGCCGCGAGAGAATCTATTTGTTCCAGATGTATTATAGTTACCGTAGTTATTTCTATTACCAACATGTCTCATTGACAAAACTTGACCCTGTTTCTCTGAGTTAGACTCTTCAATTATTAATTTAGCCACAACATCCTTAGGTTCCTTAAAAGGAGTAGCTGCAAGAATTGCCTTAACCATATCCGACTTTGCATTGCATCTACAAACATCGACTGTTTGCTCATGAGCCTTGTCTTTTGTTATGCCTTCGATTACCAATGAGCGTTCTAGTGCATCTGCTAAATCTTCGAAGGTTTTAGAAAAATCTGTAAAGTTATTTTGTTTTATGCGTAAAGCAACAATTCTTCCTGCAACAACTTTCAAACTATCATGTTTTATTCGAGCTCTAAGTGTTATTTTAATTTGTTCCACATCAGTTATTTCCTCTGGTAAAATTTCCCTAACGTTGCCATCTAACTTAGATTTAAGAAACGATATTAAACAAGTATTCAGATTGGGAGCTGTTAGTTCTTGAATTAAAGTGATTTTGTCAATAAATGAATTTAAATTGAGGGGATTTCCATCATAATTGTCTCGTATTATGTTGGAACATATTGAGATAAATTTTGTTTTTTCTTCTAACGAAGCCATTTTCAAACTATTTTTGTCTTCAGTACTGTTATCGGTCAACACTATCTCAAATTGTTCGTTTGTCTTGGTCTCGGACTTGGAATCGCTGATTTCGCTATCGGACTCGGACTTTGTCAAAATGTCTTTTCTAATTTGTTCAAACAAATTTACACCAAAATGACCTTTTATGCTAGAGTTTAGTTTACAGAAGCATTTAAATAACAATTCTCTGCTGTATAATATTTTACTACTTACTTCTTGCTGTAAATTGGGTGGTATTTCATTGAAATATGGTTCTGTATAAATTAAAATGTTGTTATAGCTTGTTATTAACAAATCTATATATTCTTCTATTTTATTTGTATTTGTAGAGATAGGCCGATTTTGTATAATACGTTTTTTAATTTTGTGAAAATCTTTTAGAAAATTATGAAACTTTTCAAGTTCAAAATTGGATGTCGACATAAGAATGAACAAAGCAATATGAAGATGTATATTTCTTTTCAAATTTCAAACCAATTGATATTGTTATTTATTTAAAAAAATTCAATTCTGTAATAAAAATTATTTAGAAGAAAATGTTTTATTGTTATCATTTTTATTTTAAATAATTTTTATTTTGTTCTACATTACAATTGATGTTGTAATTCAATTATTTAATAAAAATTATTTAGAAAAAAAATGTTTTCTTGTTTTCATTATTATTTTAAACAATTTTTATTTTATTTCGTTTTCTTTTTGTGTAAATATAGAAATATAAAACTATATTTACCAATATCGATTATATTCAAATGTGAAATCCACTGATAATAATTTTTTATACATATAAATAATATTTATATAATAAATATATATACATTTCATTATATATAACAAATATTAAAAAACAATAAAGTTTTTATAATGTACAATATTTATTTCATTGATATACCTATAATTTTCGCCTTTACTGTTGCTGAAACTTCTGTTTGGTGGTTGTTTTTCCTCTTTAATTTATTCCAATTTGTCATAGCTGGTATGTACTCTGTGGCTGGTATGTGGTTTTTTTTTTGTTGTGGTCCTTACTTTTGTTGTTTAAGATTTTATAAATGGTATTTTTATAGACGTATAGAACTTTAAATTGCAATAAAACAACGATGGATTATTCGATTGACATGAATTTTATTTACCCGAAAGATAATCTTGTGGCATTATATTTTAAATATGATTTCTGGCATATGACCGCCACGGCTGGCTCGGATGTAGTCCAATCTGGACGTCCAATTTTCGATGACTTTTTCCAACATTTGTGGCCGTATATCGGCAATAACACGGCGAATGTTGTCTTCCAAATGGTCAAGCGTTTGTGGCTTATCCGCATAGACCAATGACTTTACATAGCCCCACAGAAAATAGTCTAACGGCGTTAAATCACAAGATCTTGGAGGCCAATTCACAGGTCCAAAACGTGAAATTAGACGGTCACCAAACGTGTCTTTGAATAAATCGATTGTATCACGAGCTGTGTGACATGTTGCGCCGTCTTGTTGGAACCACAGCTCCTGGACATCATGGTTGTTCAATTCAGGAATGAAAAAGTTAGTAATCATGACTGTAACGTTCTGGCCATCATCGTTTTTGAAGAAGTACACACCAATGATTCCACCAGCCCATAAAGCGCACCAAACAGTCAGTTTTTCTGGATGTAACGGTGTTTCGACATACACTTGAGGATTAGCTTCACTCCAAATGCGGCAGTTTTGTTTGTTGACGTAGCCATTCAACCAGAAGTGCGCTTCATCGCTAAACAAAATTCGCTTCTGAAAATTGGGAACAACGGCAATCTCGTTTTGAGCCCATTCGACGAATCTACTTGATCATCGTTTGGCTTCAATTTTTGCACGAGTTGGATTTTGTAAGCACGCAAACCAAGATCCTTCGCAAAATCTTCCATAAAGTGGATGGACACAGATCCAATTCCTGTGCTCGATGGCGGATAGACTCATTCGGGTCTTCCTAAATGCTACGCTCTACAGCAGCAATAGCTTCTTCTGTACGCACCGTACGGCGTCTCTGGGGATGCGAGTTATCAATAAGAGTAAACGTGGTGCGAAAACGTTCCATGGTTAATCGAATTAACTGCTCTGATGGACGATTTTGTCGACTATAAAATGGACGTAGTGCGCGATACGTATTCCGCACAGAACCATTATTTTCGAAATAAAATTGCACAATTTGCAAGCGTTGTTCAGGCGTGAATCTATTCATGATGAATTGCCAAACCAAACTGAGAATAAATCACTTGACAGCTGTTAAATCGGTCGCCATCTTGAACAGTAATGCCAACTTAAAGTTCTATACGTCTATAAAAAACACCCTTTACTAATAATAAAGGGTGATGCATTTGGCATTGCAATCTCACTTAAGAGCAATAAAATGTCTGCAGCCATTCAGTTTTTTATATAATAAAAAAAGAAATTCTAATAACGATATTTAAGAGGAATGCAATTATTTGCAAGCATTTTTAAAACCAAGCTTAATTAATTAAATATTTATTATAAAAAAGATTTGCAAACTAAAATCAAATTCTTAAAAACTGTCTTTCATAACGATGGCTATATTCGTAATGCTATTACACTCCAAGCATTAAAAATCACACACACACACGCATAAAATTTTTTAGGTTTCCTGCTTATGTGTACAAGCATTACGCACATGATAGCTTAAAAATTTTCATTAAAAAAGAGAAAAAGCAAAGCAAAAATTATGGAAAATCTGAAATATTGGTTATATTTTAATATGTCTCTGCTATTTGCCAACCGATTGCTCTTCTTTTTTGCACAGTCATTACGAATTCTATTTCTATTAAAACTATAATATATCACAATTTTTTGTCCGTTTTGCAGTTTTGACGAAATACGCAAAAAAAAAACAACGCAAAAATTAATGAAAAATTTTCTTCGACTATTTGTGAAACGATCCTTATGAATTTTTGCACAAACATTATGACTGTTATTTCTAATTAAACTGTGTATCAAGTTCTTCTGTCCGTTTTGTAGCTTAGACAAATTACGCAAAAAAAAAATTCAAAAAATTCATAGCTTTATGTGAAGCGCAAAATAGAAAGTGACCTAAGGGTAAAAACCGGTTTTGTTCAGGAGAGCCATTTTAAAGATTTAAATACGTGTATCTTTGGTGTACCATCACTGAGCGTGTTGGTATTGGTCTCATTTGAAAGCGACACATCTTATTACGTCAGGAACGTATTGGTCAACCTTGAAAACGCGCGTAGGTTGTCCCTACCTCTTGTTTTGTGTAGTTGGTTTGTACTGTTTTCTACTTAGCGCGCTGTTTCCATGAGTTTGATATCAATTTTGCTAGCGTTTTTTCGAATCCAGGTTTATTTTCTGAAATTATTAATTGTGTATTATAATAAATACTCATTTATAATTCTTTTAAATCGTGAAAATCACTCTGTTAGTACGAAAAATTTTTCATATAACCTTATTATGTTATTCGCGAAAATAATTTAAAACTAATAACATTCTTACTGACTGTTTTAGGATGAAATGGTGGACGAATTCGAAGAAGTAGAATTACTTTATCGCTTCCCTGATGACGAGGATGATGACGATCACTTCTCAGAATTATCGGATAGTGACTCTGAAGATGATACCGATAATATGTACCTTGATAAATCTGATCTTGATTTACGCGAAGAAAAGATAGTGGCTCGACTGTATGGTTCAAAAATACCTCCGTGTTGTTCAAATCAATGCAATGAAGTGATCCCTAAGAAGATGGCTGTGGATTTTCGTACGTCTTTCATGAATTTAGATAAGGAATCCCAAGATTTAATTATTCTCGCACATCTGGCAGCTCACCGTGACAATGCAATGCTCAGGTCAAAAGATGGTGATGGATTGCGAGCTATGAAGAAACGGTACAATCAGATATATTATTTTCGAAGTTTGCCGACATGCCGTGATATGTACTTCTTCCTGTATACAATGGGAATTAAACGCTACAAAAATCTAATCGAATATTACGACAAAAATGGTGTTTATCCACGTGAACATGGCATGACGAATAAAATTAATTGTACAGATGCTTTAACTGCTTTGGAAAAAAAAGAAATTGTTTTATTTATCTGCCCTTTTTGCTGAAACTGTTGCTATCACTTTATCTGGACGTCAACCAAATCATCGTGATTATCGTTTATTGAAACTTCCAACTACTGAAAGTAGGACTTCTGTTTACACTAGATACACCAACAGCGTCGAACCGGGTGGTAAAATCGTAAAACTTTGCACTTTCCAAACGCTGTGGAAGAAATATTGTCCCTACATCGTCACTATGAAGCCGGCATGCGATTTGTGCGAATTGTGTCGAAATCTTGCAAAAGATGCTGTTAATACAGTAAACGTTAGTGAAGTTGAAAAAGAAGCAGCATTGAAGGTGTATTCTGATCATTTGCAATCTGCCAACAATCAGCGAGAGTACTATAACGACTTGAGAACATTAGTCAAGCCTGATCCAAATGCCATGTATCCAGGTATTCCAGAGGAGGATTATCTAGTAATATCTATGGATTATGCTCGAAATGTTAGCTTTCCGTCGGGTCCACAGCAAATAGGAACTGCATACTTTTAATCAGGTCGCAAAACAGCAATTTTCGGAATTACAAACGAATGTCAAAATGTTCAACACATCTTCTGTATTGACGAAAGCGATTCCATTGGAAAAGGTCCGAATTCAGTAATATCAATGATTGATTACTACCTACGAGAAGTGCATTCAACTAAAAAATTAGTGATATTCGCTGATAACTGTGTTTCACAAAATAAAAACAATGCGATGATACGATATTTACAACACCTTGTCGATACTTCCAGATGTGAGTCAGTTGAATTGAACTTTTTGTTAAGCGGACATACAAAGTTTTCACCTGATCGTTTATTCGGGGTTTTCAAATCAAAATATGCCCAAACTAATGTCGACTGCTTTATGGATGTAGTTGATTGTGTTAGAAAATCATCTCGTAATGGATTTAATGTTCCTGTACCTATTCGACTTCCAAACTCAAGTGAGCCTGTTGTTGAGTGGAGAAAATGGGACGAATACTTCTCCACTAAATATAAAACTTTAATTGGAATATCGAAGTATCATCACTTTGTATTTATTGCTCAGTCACCAGTGCAATGTAAACTGTTTGCGAATTCAGCCAGCATAAATGAAAATATACATCTGAGTAACAATACCAGTTTCGATGACAAACCAATTATAATTCCGTCACCAGGTTTATCGATGAAGCGTCAATGGTACTTGTATAAAGAGATCCGGGGTCTATGTTTTGACGATTCAAAAAAAGATTCGGTTACTCCTCTTCCTTTGGTCTCTGGAAATGGAAACGAAGAGGAAGATTCGGTGAAAGTGGACAATCCTCAAGAAGTCGAGGCAGCAGACGTTAAGAAGAAATCGAAAAAAAAGTAAAGGACCGGTACCGTCAAGTTCTAAGGAACCAATTCGCAAGAACCGTCGATTAAAATGATTTTTCTATTTTTTTAAATTGTTCATAAGGAAAAAATAATTAAATAAATGAAAATAAATAAATTTTACAGTTAGGTCCCTTTCTATTTGCGCTTAGAATCGTCGACTTCACTTTCATAAAACGCGCATATCTCTGGGAAGGAACACTTTTGGGGCATGGGATCGGTCTCATTCGATGCTCAGATGTTGTCCACATCAAAAAAAAGTGAAAACTGATTTTTTTTTACCCTTAGGTCCCTTTCTCTATGCGCTGTCACATATATAGAGCGATTGGGCTGAATCTCAACAGCAAACTGATAACAGGAACTTTCAACAAATTGAAGTGAAAAACTTTTTTTAGGTCTTCTAGGGACTTCAGAAAGTTGATTTCACATACACACGGAGAGACGCACATCGCTAAATCGCTAAATTACTCTTTTGTCTATTATTATTCATAAGAAATGGTATTTATGTACCATATGTGTAAATATAGCAATTAAGTATTTATGTTAATGCGTAAAATTCGATAGTGTAATACTTGTGTGTAAGATGTGTATTATTTATATCTGTGTTAGTGTATAAGCTTTATGATAGCTTTAGTTCTAGAAATTGCTAGATAAACCATTTTAATTTACCTTGTTGTTCTATACTTGATACACCTAGAAGTATGCAGTAATGTCTAGATCTTTCTGACAGTTACAGTGAATCATTGTTGCTACACGAATCTAGATGGCTCTAGTTTTAAGTGGAACAGTATATAAGGCAATGCTGAGATTGCCAAATGAGTTTAGTTAAGTTCAGTTCTGGTTGAAACATAAGACTGTAAACAAGGTGTGTCAAAAACAATAAAGTGTCATTGTGACGGTTATAAATAAAGTGTGTTTCTACAACAAGTGTTGAGAAAAGAGAACTAATTGTGTTTTCATTTTACAACAAAGAACCCTAATACACTAAACGTTCTCTTGATAAGGTAAAAACGTAACAATATATAGAGCGCCTCAACTCGTTCAATTGTACCCTAATCGTTGAATATCTGCTATTCTACACATTTCTGCATGCCATTTCCACAACAAATTTTTCTGTTTCATTTTCTGCTTTCATTGAATTTTTCTACAATTCTTTGGACTAAAGAAATTAACTAAGCCAAGTATTAAAGAACTTCTGACTGAAAGTAACAAGACTAACAGTAGAAGGGTCATAGATCACTCTTTACTAAAACTAAAAAAAATTATTGCCCAAATGATGAATTTTTTCCCCAGCAAACATTCTACTTTTAAGAGTAAATTCCTGCCTAACCACAAGTAAATTTTATTCAAATTTAGGGAATTGTATCGCTGATTAAATACTATGCCGAACTTGATTCAACTTAGGGTGTGGTTACGAAACAATAAATCATAAAATATCCAATAGGCATAACCTTCAAGGCTATAAATATATTTTGTGGCCACTATTCATGAAATGATAAAGAACAATTTTTTTTAGCTGTGAAATATAAAAACCCAAAAATATTATTCACCCAATAGAAGAAAACATTTTTTACAGCAACGACGAATAAAAATTTAAAAAATATATTTCTGCACGTGTATCAAAAGCTCCTAAAGTTTATGTAACTTAATCAGTTAATTCTATAAAATATATTCATCGTATTTCTGTACCGTAAATAATTTAATCCTTTAATTCTCATTACTAAAATTTACCGATAGTTAAAGTTAAGACTTTATAAAGCTTTTGGTTGGACATTAAAATTGAAATATCGCTAAGTTAAATAGCGGATAGAGTGTCCTTAACTATTCACCCAAATATGGTTAAAAGCTTTTAGCAAAAAACTGGTTATTTGCCCCACAATTTCCTAACTTTAACTATTGAAAGTTGTAATAACAGGCATAAAAATAATAAATCGTTCATATTGCTACTATGGTTCATAAATCTCTGTCAGTCATAGAGGACCCCAATTTAAAATTTTTTTTATTTTGTAAGTAGTATTATTTATTTATACTTTTTGAATTACAATAAAAATATTTAAAATTATATAATATAATTAGCTCTGATTAACAGTTTTTATAAAATTTACAAATTTATTTCTAAAAACAATGTTGTGAGATTCATTTTTAATAAAAAAAATTTTTCTTATAAAATTCTATGGTATTCCATGGGATCTCATCTATTTTGGATTATATCGCACTGGATATCCCTGCACCACATTAATAAAGTTATTAAGTTAAATACGATAGCAACTACATTTTTACTTAAATTCACTTGAGCGGTTTTTTTTATAATACTCGTAGCACAGCAAAAATAATCCTCTAATGCATTAAAATCGTTATAGTAAATATAATTCATTTTCTATTTGTTGTTTGTTTGTTCGCTATACAATTTTTTTTTTTACCAACGGATTTGTCTGAAATTTTGTATATAGAGTCTTTATACTCCAAGTAAGGTCGCCAAGCCCATTTTTACGTACGATTTTCAACGATTTTCATTCGCCCCTGTTCAAAAAGATGAGAACCTGTACTTAATTTAAGCATGACAGCATGCATTGAAATATATTATTTAGCGCTTTGGTTAGCGCACCTGTGATAATAATTCCACTTTAAAAGGTGGTGACTGGCTGTATTTATTTGCATGGCTTTTTTAAACGAATTTCTTTAAAAATTAGTACATAAGGATACCGAGTCACCAAAGAAACTCTCAACAAAGTTATGAAAAATGTTATAAAAGAATACATATTTGTGTTAGAGGAAACACTTCTCATATTTAATAAAAAAAAGTAACATAAAATAAACGTTATTTATATCATTAAAATTTTTGGTCTTCTTTCATTCCATTTAATATTTATTTAAAAAACAAATCGTATAGTTACTTACATTTTATTCATGACTTCATTTAATAATTTTACAAACATTTTTAAATCAAGGAGAAATTGTTTTGTCTGTAAAAAGAAGCGTAAGAAAAAATTATGATAAAGCAAACAATTTTGATAATTAACTTTATTTTCGTTCTCTAGTAGCTTCCCATATATGTATTTGTTGAATACTAAACAAAAAAAAAAAATCTTTAAATAACACTGTGCGACAAAAAAAAATACAAGGGAAGTGATATTACTTTTCTGGTAGTTGCTATCGACTACAAAAAACCTGTTTTTGAAATTTGCCAAGCACCCCCAAAATCTAGAGTTACGGGTAAAAACAGGTTTTTCGCACCTTCATGCACTTATAAACCAGTAACTTAGTTGAATATCAACCGATTTTAAGTTTCTTACCGGATTTAGAGAGAAAACTTGAGAAATCTGTGCATATTTCTTCACTAAACAAAATTTTATTGGAATTTTTTAATTTAGAAGACGGTTTTACAGGAAATTTTGGAAAGGAACCGTACAATTTTTGAATTTATTTTCAAAATATTGTTACGAACCAGTGTTTTATTATTCATAAGAAATTGTATATAAGTACAGGGTGGGCCAAAAGAAACCAAGGGGTGTAAAAGTTTAATAACTTTTTTGTTTATTAACTTTTTTTTATTTTTTCTTTCAGATTATATAATATACAAAATGGAAATTTTTTTACACTAAGTATGAAAAATGATGTCTCTTAAATGACCACCGTTTTCAGCTTCGCACTGATGGGCTCTTTTTAGAGCATTTTCCATAACATCTTTCAAAACTTGTGGCTGTAGCGTTCGAATTTCTGCAACAATGTTTGCCTTGAGTTCAAGGATTGTCTCTGGCTTGTTCACATATGTAAATATAGCAATTTACTATTTAAGTTAATACAAGGAATTTGTGAATGTGATGCTTGTGTGTGAGTTATAAAGTAAAATGTATATTATTTACAGCTGGATTAGTGTATGAGTTTCATGTTAGTTTTAAGTGTTCTACAATTAGCTAGAATAAGAATTTTCGCTTACCTTTTGATTCTAAAACTTGATATACCTAGAATCTTGTAGTAATGTCTAGCTGTTTGTATAAGGTTCTAGCCCAAGCTGCTAGATTTAAAAAAAAGTTGCAGTATGGCATTGTTAGTAAATAAATCTAGGGAGTTCTAGGCTTAACACTGCAGTCACACGATCAAGTTTTTTTTACAATTCTCTTTCAAGAAATTTACACATACTGCTTGTCAAAATTCACAAAAATTGAAAGCTGTGACGTAGGCTGCACGCAATTTCAAAGCAAGTTTTTCAACAAGATGTTTTTTTAACCTCTTCCACGGACAGTTTTGTTTCGGCGGCAATAGAGTTATATGCCTTAATTTTTAAATTATTCCATCTATATGCAGGAATATTCATGTTCCACAGAACTTCATGCCTTGTTTAATTCGTTCACAAACATATTTAAAAAAAAACAAAACAATACTGGCGGCAGAATTAGAATTAAAATTTGGAATAAAAAAACTGCAGTCAGCTGTTTTCTTGACTGTAATTTGAAACACTCAATTGAACGAAAAATTGAAAGCAAACTCTCAGCAAATTTTAATAGTGTGAGTGTATTGGTAAAAAAATGAGAGAAATTTTAAAAATTGAATGAAAACTTGATCGTGTGACCCCCAAGTAAGTGAAACAGTATGTGATTGCCAGTCAAGTTCAATTTTAGTGGACACATTAAACTGTAAACAAGAGTAGTTGGGAAATGAGGCAGCGAAATTTTAGTTTTCTCAACAGTTTTGAAGGCAATAAAAAATTACCTGCTATGAATGAATCTAAATTTTCTTTATAAAACAAAGGTTAATCGAAATTTTTTGGGACCTGCTATTAAAGAGGAACCTACAATTTTTTTATAAAAGAAACCTTGAATGATCATGCACAGTTTAACCCTGCATAACTAATGTTGGTCGTTTCGACTAACACAGTTTACTTTTCTTATCGTAACTTTTATATCTCGTTGTCTCTTATTGATTTTTTAATTATAAAAGCAGTTAAAGTAATTTTGGAAGTACTAGGTGCACTCCCGGTTTCTTATATGCAATTGAAAGTGGAAATGACTAACATTGGTATAAACGTATTAAAAATAGGATAGGTTCTTCAGGGTTAAGTGAAATGTATTTTTTCATTCATTTATATTTGTACATGTTCTGTTAGACAGCTATTTCACAATGCTACGCAATGCAATGCATTGTGAAATAGCTGTGCAACAGAACATATTCAAGATTTGGTTTGTTTTTAACAAAACAAATCTTGAACGATCTTGCACAGTTTAGATAAAATGTATTTTTCAGAGAAAATCTTAAATGTAATGTCTTGCTTTCTAAAACAAAACAAGCCATGAACTATGTAAAACAAGAATTTATTTCTCCCACTCATACACTTACACTCAATTCAGCTCTTATTCTCATGCAAATAGATTTAGGACTTCTTCTCATTAAATATTATCAGCCTTATTCAGAGAAGAAAATTAGTTTCTATATGATATCTATGTACTTTAGTTAATAAAGGCTTTAAGCTAATAATCCTATATTAACATTTTTATATTCAAGGAAGGTTTATTAACTAATATGCCCATTAGCAAAATTCGATTCTGGCAATACTATTGTTTTGATTTGCCATTTTGTGTATTATTGTTGTGCATAAAAGATTGCTAAATTATTCGGCATTCGCAAATATATATTTCAGTCGTACATATTTTTCTTATTAAGCCACAAAAAGTTTATTTAATTTAAAGAACAGTGTGCATTACAACATGTTTACTAGTTTATCTCAAAAAAATTAAAAAAGTAACAAAATTATATAGGTAATTTATGTAACCTCCTCACAACGAATAAAAAGAGAAATGATTACCCATTACTTTTTTATTTGTTTTGATTTTATACACGTCTCTGAAAATTAAAATTTAAAATTTGTGAATTTGTGTTAGTTTTACTAAAATAAAATTTAATAAAAATGGAAAATATTAAAAGAAAAAGGTGTGATTCCATTTTTTTAATTAATTAATTAATACTCTTTTTTTCAGTAAAATAAAAAAGTTATTTTTACTTAAATTTTTTTTTTAATATAAGCTCTAGGTCTAGAGAGAGCTCTAAAGAGACCTAGAGCCTATATTTAAAAAAATTTTAATTAAAAATCATATAAAATAAAAAGGTCGAAAAAATTATCAAGTAAATAAAAAAAGTTTTATTAACATTTATTTTGTACTAAAAAAACAAAAACAAGCAATCAGTTGTCACAGCTTAATATAGCTTTAAAGTAGGGCCATATCTACTTTAAAATTTGTGGATTTAATAAAGGTTTAAAATAGGATTATTAAGATTAAAAACGTCTCTGAATATAAATTAAGCGATTTTAACTTAATAACGGCTTGCAAACCTATATTAAGTCTCTGAATAAGGCTGTATATGTATAGATTTATATTCATGGACATTATGATATTTCATTAGTCGAAAGGTTTACTTCAAAGTTGATCTACAAAAAATTAGAATTTGAAAAATAAAAGGTGAAAGTGAAATTTTAAATCAGATATTTAAAAATAAAATGGTAAGATCCTTAATAATTCATTGTTATTATTGTTTAATAAATTATTATTTTTTTCTATAATAGTTTTATAAAGAATTAATTGACATTGCTCAAAGTATAAAATACAAGTACACAAAAGTCGATGAGATTGCCTTACATCATCCTTACAAAGTTTCAAATTTTAAATAGAAAGATACCCAACATGGAAAAAAAGTAGTTATTTACTTAGAAAACAATAAATGGTCTTATCTTCCCAAAGAATAAATAAATTCTTAACAAAAGAAGATCCATTCTTAACAAAAATAAATTCCAAATGTTGGACTATAATTTACAAAGGACGAATACCAGAAAATAATACGGCAATATGTTATTTATACTACAAATAAATAATACTCGTATAACCACAATTTTTCTTACTTACACAAAAATAATTTCAAGAGAAACATTTTTGAGAAAATTAGCAAAAGTATTTACTGCACATATACATAAATATAGCTGACGCACACATACGTACATATACTTATTTAGATCTATATAATGAAAGACAAAATATATGTCTTTTATCAGTTGTAACGACACGTGTCTGCTGGTTGCTGGGGTAGGTCAGCGGCGTCCAGGGTCGTACATAAAGTAATGAAAAAATATGTTTTTTTATTCTTAACGTTATAAAATTATATTTTATTCACTAAATCCTTAATATCTACTATCCTGTCGCAGAATATATGTAAGCTATCAGAGCCGGTAGGCAGGATTCTTTGTTGAAGTAGGAAGAGTTTAGTATGCACGGTAAGTAATCCCTCTACCTACTAAAGCCTTCCTACGAACACCTGAACACCGGACACACGAACAGCACAAAAAACATACGTGGTGATTTGGCTCTGTCGAAGCCGGCAGACAGGATTTGCTGTTGACGTAGGGAGAAGTCAGTCCACACGGTAAGTAATCCTTCTACCCACTGAATCCTTCCCACGAAGACCTGAATACCTCGCACACGACCAACAAAAGACGAAAAATGATAAACTGTTCCTGGTAAAAGGACTCCGCAGCGCACGCACTACGAAGCGTCTTTTACTAACAACCACGACTGGAAAGCTTAGAAGCCCCTCTTTCGAGTACTCATAAGGTACAAGAATACTTAGTAGCGCACCTTAAACAATTCCTCTACCTACTAAGCAGCTCTTGTCCCTTGGCGAGCTGCCAGCCAACTGATCTCGCATAACACTATTTTGTAGCTTTGCGGATCAGCTATGGTCGTGTTGTGGTAGGTATTTTTGAGATGGTGTTGCCGAGATGGAGAATAATACCTACTTATTTTCCCCGGTTGGGAGTTCTCTAACAATGCTGATTTCTATTTATAAAAATTATAAAAATTTTGATAATTTACAAGATAATCTTAATTACTAGGAAAAAAATATAGGAACTAAATTAAATAGAAACTAAAAGAAATTTTGAAGTTGTGGTTGCCTGACCGGAATTTCCAGGTTCGTCCGCGGAGAACGTGCTACGCTCGTACGATCGCTGCTTGCCGAAGCAACGTCTATGTTTGTTGGAGCCTCCGAAGTAGGTGCAGATTGTGCGCTCTCTTGAGCTTGTGTTTCTGCCGTATGCTCTGTGTTTTCTTGGCTACCCTCTGGGTCGTATAGTTGGTTTCCTCCTAATTCATGATTATTGTTTGCCCCGTTATCGGTACTTATTGGTTGACTGACAAACACATTTTTTTCATATTGTTGTAAGGGGCGATTTCCATTTAAAATTTTATAACTGTCACTTATTATTTCCTGATTCAGTGGTTGATGGTTGAAGATATTATTTTCATCAGATTTTGTCTTTAATTTGGTCAATATGACGTTTGTAGATTTTACCATTGTACAAAATGTTATAGTGTAAGTCTCCTAATCGTTGAACCACAGAGCCATCAACCCACTTGTCTATTAGAGGATTTCCCGAGAGAAACCAAATCGACTGACCGGGACTCACAGTACGGAAATTTAAATCAAGCTTCATGAACTCGTTGTGTGTAACAGTAGTAGCGACATCTTCGGGAAAAATTAAATGCTTATGTGAGCGAGTTGATCTTCCCAAAAATAGCTGAGCTGAGGATTTACCGGTAGTCGCGTGCGGTGCATTTCTGTATTGTCGTAAAATGTGGTTAAGATCTTCTTTAATGCTAGATTTATTAGTACACATAGCCTTTAAAGCATTTTTGAACGTCTGTACTAACCGCTCGGCTTGCCCGTTTGTTGAGATGATAAGACCCTGTCAATTTATGGTACTTGACCCCGATTTTTTGAAGATAGATCTTAAATTCATTTGAAGTAAAATTAGCTCCATTATCTGAGACTACGGTAACTGGTACACCAAACGATGCGAACAGATTTTCCAACATTGCTATCGTAGCTCTGGTTGTAATCGTCCTTGTAGGCTTCACTTCAACCCATTTACTGTAGGCGTCTGAAATGACTAAAAACATTGTACCCAGAAATGGGCCAGCGTAGTCTATGTGCACGCGCCTGGCCAATATACAAAAGACCTCGCCATGCCTTTCATTTTCGAAATTCCTAAATGAGCAGAATGCAAGTCATTTAATATTCTTTGTTGGAGAGCTGGGGGTATGACAACACGATGTTTAAGTACCAAACATCCCCCAGTAAGTTTATAGTTTACTTCAGGGGCTTTGTTACCCAGTCTCTTAAGGCACCTACCTGATTCTAGCTGCTGAAGAAGTATGCCCAACTTTGCATCTCTTTTTGATTCTTTAGCTATATGATGTGAATTTACTAGTATTTAATGAATTTGTTGTACCATACAATTATCGAATCCGTCGGCTTGAACTTGGTCGTTAGTTGCACACTGAACCTTTATGATTGACGTAGTAGGTTTTATCATTCTGAAGCAAAAGTCTGCATTAGTGTTGCATTTTGTTGGTTTGGATATGACATCAAAATCAAAATTAGACAGGTAGTCAGCGTAATTTGCCATTCTTCTAATACATAAAACTGGCAACGATTTACTTGGTTGCAATATCTGTGATAATGGCTTGTGATCCGTTAGTAGAGTCCGTTCAATGGCAGGCATACAAGTAGAGAAAAAACTTCTGCACCGCCCAAGCTATTGTCAAAGCCTTCTTTTCCATTTGTGGATACCTTTTTTCAGTCTGTGTTAGTGTGCGACTCGCATATGCAATCGGCCGCTCTTTTCCATCTGCCAACCCACTTGACTCGCATCCGTAGCTAGTAGTAGTGGTAATTCAGGATCATATGGTATGAGTACATCTGGAGAAATTAACGCTTTCCTTATATCATTTAAGCGCGCTCCGCTTCAGTTGCCCATTGAAATTTCTTTTGCAGCAACATATCTCGTAACGTCCTCGTTCTTGTAGACAAGTTCTGTATTGAAGCAACTGTAATAAGATGCCTTTCCTAGAAATAATTGGAGTTCCTCAATTGAATTTGGTTTTGGCCATCCCGGTCTGCCTCAATATGCTTATCGGATTTATGAATTCCAAATTCATCAATTTTATGTCCCAGAAACTTAACCGCTGGTGCCACAAAAACACACTTAGATTTATTTAACTTGATACCGTGAGACGTTAACCGTTGTGATGTTGCTTTCAAGGTTGCGATCATTTTATCGAAATCAGCAGTATGGACCAGAATATCATTAAAAAAAATTGCATACCTTAGGAATACCTTGAACAATATCTTCCATTCTGGCTTTAAATGTACCTTTGCTGGTAGACCGATAATTTTTCCCTGTGTCTCGCTAAATATATCGGTGTACTTATTTAGTACCTCTTGAAGTTGTTGTTCTTGTTTTTTAGTAAGAGATGGTTCTGCAGTCTAGATAGTATTTACTTTATCAATATTTGAAAACATTCTATTAATATTTATTTCATTCATGTGGGATCCATTCTCTCGCAAAAAGTGAATCATACTCTTCCTCTACTACGTACAAATTAAGTTTGCGACTCGTTCTACCCACTCTCACGCTTACTGGCATCCGGCCCACCACCTTCAATTTATGACCTGTATAGCTGGAAAGCTGTCTGTCGGTTTTGATAATTCGACCTTTTAAACCGGTTTTCCATAAAGTTTCTTTACCGACAATAGCTACTGGTGCACCTGTATCCAGTTCCATTTCAATTTGATAGTTATTTAAAAGAAGTATTAATTTTTGTTTGTTTGTCATAGAATTGCTGTTTACAGTTTTTATAGCATTAAGACACTGAACGGTATCGTACATTTCTTCCAGTTCATCCTCTGTAACTTGCTGTGTCTTAGATTTGCATACCTGAGAGATGTGGCCAGATCTGCACACAGAGAAAATATTTCGCTTCACGAAATTTGCATAGCTTACGCAGATGTTTACCGCCGCAGCTATAGCATGTTGTTTGGTTTTTCGGGACCTACATTTCTATTTTCTTGGTGCTTACCTTTTATTTTTCCGGCCGTATACCCTAATATATGCATTGGTTCCATTGTAGCCTCCGGCCCCGCTAATTTCATATCTGTCGTCGTTTGCCGTGTTGCTTCCAAAGCGTGAGCGATTTTGTATGCGTCGTTAAATGTGGCTGGTTTTTTAGAAATTATTTCATCGCAAACATTACGAGATTCCACATCGAAAAGAAATTGTTCGGTAAGCATCCTGTCGATAAACTCACCATACTTACAATGCGTTGCTGCTTTTTGGAGTCTTAGCGAAAAATTTGCAACTGACTCTGGCTGACTTCCAAAACGTCAATTGCTTTGTATTCGAACAAAGCATCGTATTTCATAACACCGAAGTACAAAACATTGACGATGTGTCACATTTCAAAACGTCGTAGACAAGTATAAGAAACGCCGCAAAATAGCAATCGTCGCATCAGTTTCAAAGTTGATGCTTTTACTTTTGACAGCTAATACTCACAACAAAATACGTGCATATACTTATTCTGGTAAAAAATGTATAAAGTTTTTTAAAAAATGGAAAATTTACAAAGGTAGAAATATTTTCTTTTTTTAAAACAACATACAATTTCTTATAATTATACGTTTATTTATATTTCAGCGAAAAAAATGGACCTATGAACAAAAAAAACTTTTGTTAGTTACCAGGCTGAAGAATGAACCAGATTTTTATACAAAACGGGAAAAGAGAACAGTTTCTCCCATAGAAAGTCTTACGAGAAATAAAGGACGTTGATAAGGAATTCCCATTCTCAGGAGATAACATTATAAGGAAATTTTTAAACTTTATTGTAACTTATAGACGTATAAAAAACCGTAATAATACTTCCGGAGAAGTAGCTACCACATGGCAATTTTTTGATGAAATGAATGAAGTCTATGGCTACCGATGCGATGTGGCAGTCCCAGACGAAAATTCATTTCTTCTGGGATTTGATTTTTTGAAGTTTTATCTGATTCACAAATGGAAAATATTATTCCAGAGGTAACTACTTCGCCAGCAGAGGCTGCTGCAAGAAAGAAAAAATGTGAAGTTGTAGACTTTTTGAAGCAGCAAGCACATAATGATAAAGAATCTCTGCAAAAGTTTTTGGAAATAGAAGAAAGAAAGCTGGTGGTTGAAAAGCAGAAGTTAGAAGAAATGCGTAACTTCTTTTAAGCAATTTAATTTACAAAACTTAATTTAAAAATTAATTACAAATTAATTTTCTGATTTTAAACTTGAGCTGTGTGAAAAAGTGAATATGTTTTACTTTAAAATGCTTTATTAAAATGAACTGATATTATTAAAATGTTAACGTTTATATTTAGATTATAAGTGTTTTCTACATTCCTAAAAATTAATTTATTTATAAAATAGTAGTAAGATATTCAAAAGAAATTGAAATGAATTAATAAAAGTATGAAATCATAGTACAAAATTCAATTTTATTTTATTAAAGCTTAAAAATTAAAAAAGTGTAATATTATGTGTTTCTGAATTCTTAAATCTATGAAGAAATGAGAGTTGTCAATCTAATCCTCTTTTGTCTTGCTTCCTCTTTTTGAGAAACAACTCTATTATGTTCCTCATCATTAAATCTCAAACTTTCACAGCAAATGTCATCCACTGTTTCTACGTCATCTATATTACATAGGTTGTTCATTATCAATTATTACATTACTCGCCATGATAATCTGCTTTGCTAAAGATATATTCTACAATTATATATGATTTAAAATGCGAAACTTTTCTTTTAGTACCCCATATGCCTGTTCTACAAAAACCCTAGTCGAGCTCAACACGTAATTAAATGTTTTTTGTTGCCGTGTGAGATATCCATTGTTTTTATAAGGCGTCATTAAAAACGTTTCTAGGGTATATGCCCCATCACCCAACAAATGACATTCATGAGGTATTTTTATTTTTTGACTAATGAGAGCTTTTCGAATTGGGCTATTATGCCACACTGAAGCACCGTGACATCTTCCTATATAGCCAACAAAAGCGTCCAAAAATCGCATTTTACTATCAACAATTGCCTAGAAAAGAAGATGCAGTTACGACAAGTACAAACTATATAAGTAGAATAATCATATTACTTGCACTATTATAGAATATGATCCTTTTCTATTGTAATAACTGATGCTATCCTTTACTGGTTGCGAAATGCGAATATGCATACCATCTATGCATCCTAATACGAAATTGAATGGATGCGCACGGCTAGCTTCAAATTGTTCCATTATAGCTCTTTGGCTTATCGCCGTCGATGGAAATGATATTACTCTACTTTTGAGTAACAACATTATTTTAATCAATTTTAAAAATGATCTATACGCTGTTGCCGTTCCTACCCCAAATCGATCACTCAATTCCCTGAAGCTGTTTTGATTACTTAGCTTCCACAGAGTTAAGTAAAGCGATTTAGTTAAAGATAAACAGTGTCACGCTGTGGCCACAGAGGCTTTAACATATTTTCCAATACCTAAACAAAAGTAAATTTTAGTAAGTATGAGAGTAGAAGCACTAAAGTCATTACCTTAAAAGTTCCAATTTTCATGCGGAAGTGGCTGCTAAATACGTCGTCCGGCATTTTTGTTTTTTTATCGCAAGTAGAAACATTTCTTTTTGCTTTCATATGTTGTGTTAACAGCGCATAATTTTTAATAGTATTTTCAATGGAACTCTCGGATAATTTTAAAAAATTCTCCAAAGAAACCCGTACTGCTGCGTTTTCCATTTTCCTGTTTTTATAAAGGGTGTCCCAACAAGAACGCAAGATTTAAATTTTAAATAAAACACAGATATTTAAAAAAAATCGGGAAACTTTATTATATCGTAAAGTAGACAGAATGAGGTTATGTATGGAACAACATATCGGACAGATGGCCGCCGCGGCTTTGCTGGCACACACGCGATCTTTTAATGAAATTTTCAATGACCATTTTGCATAAATGCTGCGGTATTTCATTAATGCAGCGTCCAATTTCCTCTTATAAGGCTTGAGTCGACGTCGGCTTATTCGCGTAAACCGTCGACTTCAAAAAACCCCAAAGAAAAAAGTCTAATGGCGTTAAATCGCACGATATAGGCGGCCAATTCTGGTCTCCAAAACGCGAAATAAAAAAAGGTCCAATGATTCTTCCATCCCAAAAACCACACCACACAGTGACACGTAGACAACAAATTTAAATCTTGCGTTCTTGTTGGAACACCCTTTACAACATAAATTATTTTTTAATATGACACAAACAGCTGATTAGCGCATCATTTATGTTTCATATTGTAAAAATTAACAACACACATTGTTGCATTGTTTCGCAACTCTGTATTTATAATAAGTTTAAATACCGTATTAGAATTGTATGTAAACATTTTCTTATAACGTTTTGGAAGTCAGCCTCTTCTTTATTTTGCATGATGCGGCGGAATCTAACACTTTCAGAGAATTTATTTCTCTTTTTATCAAAATGTGCTATCAACACCTTTTTAATTTCATCATAGGTACACTGCTCCGCATTTGCAATGCTTCATTTAATTCAGCTCCCATATGGACTCAAGCATAGGTAGGGTAATCTGTACTTGGTACTTTACTAAGACTCAATGCCAGGTCAAAACTTTGAAAGTAATCTTCCACAGAGGAAGTATCGGATGCTTTAAACTCGTTTATACTGAATTGTGGAGGTTTCTGCGATGAGCCTGTTGCAGGCTGCGGGTTTGATTGTGAAGCAGATGCTCAGGCTACCTGCATTGCTTCTGTTACCGCCTGTCGTAAGGCATCGGCAAACATCGACGATATTTTTTGAGAATCTTCCTTGCTCAAAATCATTTTTTTTTTCGTTTACTTCTGACAACAATTTTATTAGAATGTTTTAGTTTTATTTAATTTCTTTTTGTTTAATAAAATTCAATACATATGAAATTGCAAAAGCGGAAGGTTTAGAATGACTAAGCTAACTTTTTACTAGAGATGCCAAAGTAATAAAATCAATTGTAATAAAGAATAGAGTTGCCATCAGATACAACAAAAACAAACCTTGAACTGTGTAAAACAAGAATTTATTTCTCCCACTCACACACTTCTACTCAATTCAGCTCTTATACAGCTATATGAAGCCTAAATATTTATCCCAAGTTGTACTTAATGACAATATATGGATACTGATTCATTTACTCCATTAAAACAGATGATTTTTATAGTGATATTCGCAGTGATATTTCTGCTAGGTTTGACACATTAGCTTATTCGAAAATAAGGAAATTATTGGCATGATGAAAGATGAAAATAGCAGAAAAATCATGAAAGAATTTGTAGGACTTTGCTCAAAAATGTATTCATTCGAAGCAGTTGGCATGAATGTAGTAATAAAATCAAACTGTGTTAAAAAGTCATGTCTAAAAAATTACTAAATTTTAGATTATAAGACAAATTTGTTTGAACAAAAGATTATTTCAGATTCAATGAATACATTTAGATCAAAACTTCATCAGTTTTATATATTAATTCAAAAGACATTTAATTAGTTCGAGTTGAGTCTGAGGAGGTACAGACTAACTTGATCACTAAGAGCTTTAAGGTTAAGTCAGTGAGAAAAGGAATTCCTCAACCATTATTCCGAGTTGAATTAGAGCCTGGCGATGTTAAGCTAAAAAAAAATGAGACGCACCCCATTTATGATTTAAAATTATTTATGCACCAACGAGTTACTGTGGAAGAGCCACATAAGCGATCTGGACCTGTTCAGTGCTTGAACTGCCAAGAATACGGGCACACAAAAACTTACTGTAAATTACCAACGGTCTGTGTTATATGTGGTGATCTACATGAGTCATCTAAGTGCGATAAACAAAAAGATGTCTCCAAGGTAAAGAAATGCAACAATTGCGGAGGAAACCAAACTGCTAATTACAGGGGATGCCCAGTTCTTGAGGTCGTCAAGCGTTCATTTGGACATAAAACCATTCCTGCTCGCGCTCAACCGGTAAAAATATCAAACATAGATCCTCAGTTAACACAGGTAGACACAAATCATTTTTCATACGCCAGTACTCTAAAGGGAAACCAGTCAACAGTGCAAAAAATATAAAAAGTGGTGCCGTCAAATGAGGGAGATTCAAACGTAAAGCTTAGCAGCCTTGAAGTCACAATAGAGATTTTAGTGCAAACAATCAACAATTTTACAAGCTCTATGAATATTATGATGCTAGAGGTGGTAAGAATGCAGTCCGCTCTGATGCAAGCTATATTCAATAACCCATGAACAATCTAAGAATTTGTTTTTGGAACGCAAACGGCATCCGCCATCACAAAGTCGAAATCGAACAATTTTTAGCTGATCAACAAAGACCCGCGCCATAGGGCTTGTGGTGTATCAGCAATACTAGTTAGGGCCAGAGTAAAACATTATTTGCTGGACGATTTTTGTGAAGATTAACTGCAAGCAACTTCAATCTGCCTTGAAGACTTTTCACGGAGCTTAGTCATAGCATCTATCTACAGTCCTCCTAGATTTTCAACTACACAGACGCAAAACTGCAACTTTTTTAAATCATTGGCCTTTGCTTTCTAGTAGCTGGTGATTACAATGCCAAGCATACCTATTGGGGATCGCGACTTATAACACCTAAAGGTCGTGTGATATACGATGCAATCTCAAATATGGGTTTGAGGGTGGTTTGAAGCGGGCAACCAACCTGCTGGCCTAGTGATCGCAATAAGGTTCCTGATGTTATTGATTTCGGCATTACAAAAAATATACCTGCAGAAATTGTAAAAGTTGAGTCATCTCTGGATTTATCTTCAGATCAAAGCCCAACCATAGTATCTTTATTGA
The DNA here is from genome assembly GCA_947397855.1 of Thelaira solivaga. Classification (NCBI taxonomy): domain Eukaryota; kingdom Metazoa; phylum Arthropoda; class Insecta; order Diptera; family Tachinidae; genus Thelaira; species Thelaira solivaga. Next base: position 2,570,153 of record OX377615.1, read on the forward strand.
ATACCCAAAAAGCTAATCCGCCAAATATGTTTTCTCATATAAACTGGATAAAATATCGTCAATACATCAGTACTCACTGTTCAAGAAATATGCTACTGCGTTCGGCAGAGGATATAGATGTGGCTCTTGCCAATTTTGATGAACATCTCCACCATACAATACGCGACGAAAACCATACCTCAACATAGATTTGGCGGAACTAGTTATGCAACTTGTTCGGCAACTTGTTACCGAAAAACGACGCGCTCGAAGGGCGTGGCAGCGGCAAAGATCCCCGAAACTTAAACTCAGGTTAAAGAAGTGCACAGAACGTTTGAGAGAGTTGCTGAAATTTCGTAAAACAGCATCGCTGAAAGAATACTTAGAAAATCTGGATGCTACTACATACTCTAACTATTCATTGTGGCGTGCTACAGGAAAACTTAAAAGACCCATCTTGCGAAAGCCTCCCTTAAGGACACCAAGTGGTGAATGGGCAAGAAACGACATGGAAAAAGATGAATTGTTTTTTGACCACTTGAAAATCGTATTCACACCAAATATCTCAACTGACTTATCTGGCTTGCCGCCAATAGAAACAGAACAAGCTATAGCTAATTTGAATCACAAAAAATTTCCTGGTGTTGACAAAATCAGCAGTAAAATGCTAATAGAACTGCCGTACGTAGCAATTAAAATACTTCTTTATATTTACAATTCTATACTGCGCCTTGAGCATTTCCCTGCAAAATGGAAGACCTCGTTAATAAAATTAATACCAAAGCCTGGAAAAGACCATGCAAAGGTAGAGTCATACAGACCTATTTATAAGCCTTTTGTCAAACATATCAAAACTATTTGAGAAACTACTGATATCTAAACTGAATCCCATTCTGTTCGAGAAAAACTGTATTCCAGATCATCAGCTTGATTTTAGAAAACAACATGGAACAATTGAGCAAATACACAGAGTTGTAAACATAATTAAATAGATATTTGAGGAGAAAAAATATTGTTCGGCTCTTTTTATTGATGTTTCACAAGCTTTCGATAAAGTGTGGCACAAAGGGTTGATACATAAATTGAGGCAACACTTTCCATAAAATATTTGCAGACTATTAGAGACCTATTTGACAGATCGGAAGTTTATCGTTAAGCAAGGAGACTGGTTATCTTCACCGCAACCTATCGAGGCTGGAGTTCCTCAGGGGACGATTTTGGGGCCGTTATTGTATTTAATATACACCTCGGACTTGCCAACAAGTAAAAATGTGCTTACATCAACATTAGCTGATGATACAGCTTTTATGAGCGTTCATGAAAGCACACAGGTAGCAACTAATCGCTTACACGACCATGTATCACAGTTGGAAGCGTGGCTGAAAAGATGGAGAATAAAGGTAAATGAATAGAAATGTGCTCACATTACATTTACTCTGCGAAGAGAGACATGTTCACCAGTTATCATAAATAATCAAACTATCCCTTAGCATGCACAGGTCAAATATCTCGGATTGACATTGGACAGACGTCTTACCTGGAGATACCACATAGATGCAAAAATGGTACAACTTAAACTAAAAGCAATTCAACTTTACTGGCTTATTGGCCGAAACTCAGTTTTAATTCTAGATTGTAAGATATAATACAGTTTTAAAACCAATTTGGCAATATGGTACGCAGTTATAGGGCACAGCTTCAGCCTCTAATATAGAAAAAATTCAGAGACGTCAGAACAAAATTCTAAGAACAATTACAGCCGCTCCCTGGTATATAAAGAATTCAAACATACACAAAGACCTAAACGTGTTATCAGTAAATGAAGAGATAAAGAAGCATGTGTGGTCTTACTTAACAAAGCTGGAAATGCACCAATGCACATTTTGAACGAGAGAGGCTATATTCGCTTGAAACGGAGGGATGTTGCTGCACTTGTTCGGATACAAGATAGATGAGAGATAGAGTATTTTGTCTAGCACTGGCTGGACTCAATAATTAATCTATAGACTTTAAGATTTGAGTACTTATTGTTAGTTCAGAAAAATTCCGAAGATACAATAAATAAAAAAAATCGAAAAAAAATTAGTTCGCGTACTTGACGTGTCTTGAGCTACGCCGATAATAAAAGGATCATTATACCGAACAAAATTAACACATATGTTGACGATAACCTTTTCATGGAGATTGATAACGTGTAATAAATTTCCTTAATAACCCAAACGATGATGACATTTTTATGGAAATTGATAATGAAAATATCAATTAACTAAAAAAATATATATATATTAATATATAATATTTATACATTAAAGTAAGTAAATAGTATTGTACTAGTTTATTTATTGAAATAAAAATTTAAAAAATGTATAATTATTTGTATTTTTATTATATAAAAATTTCAAACATAAATGACCACAATTAAATGTATTAAATTTTTGTTTCTGTTTATAATTATATACAATAGGTGTTTTTAAGTATTTTATTACTTCAATTGGTTCTAAATTTCCAAAACTATGAAAATATTCTTTATAATTATGATTTTTATAATAGGCTACCAAATGTGTTCCAGGTTTATTTGAGCTATCTAAGTTAATAATGCCACATTCTTGAATTAAAGTTTTCTCAGCAAACTGTCACGCATAAAAACACCTCTAAAATGTTTTAAATTACTACAATACTTTATTAAATCTAGATCAGTCAATGGACGGTTGGGTTTAAAATATAATCCTTTTCATATAGCAATTGAATCCATACGTCCGTTATGACGAGTTGCCTCTGCCAGTTGCTCTTTTCTATTATTTATATCATTTACTACTTTAGCAATAGCTGTTCCTCCAGACGCCAAGCTTCCGAATGCAGAAAGAGCTGTTAAAATTGGTATCAATGGGATAAATCCACCAATTTTGGGCATTGGGATTACTCTTGGTACGGCTATATTAGATCTTCTCTTGCTTTTGAAGAACGAATTTATAGACTTTTGTACAATTTTAATAGCAAGTTATTAGGTTTTTCCTTTTTTTAAATTAGTTTACGAAAATAGATTTTTTTTATTTTTTAGTTTTTTCTTAATTTTTTTTGTATTATTGATGCCCAATATTAATTTACCTTTACTCTTCATAATACTTGTTACACACAAAGCATGTATACTAGGGAGTCTCGATTTAAAAATCGCATAAATTACAAGGAAAATCGTATTCTATTGATAATAAGAAACTTTGCCGAAAGAACCATACCTCTAAAATGTATTTTGATGCCCCGACTTTTGATCCGAAGGGTAAATTTTGAAAGGGATTACCAGTATTCAACCCAAAAATAACACAAGATTCTTGTTTCATTTACATATGTTCTGACTAAATAAATTTCTAAAGAGAAAAATAAACTCCAAAAATAAAAAAACATAGCCATTTCGCTGATTTTTTCTTGTAGTGCCAAAAATGGTGATTTTTTAAATGTTTGTATGGGGAACCCCCCAGGGGTGGTTCCCGGGGGGTGTGCCACTGGCATAGGTGGGTCGGCCCTCCAAAATTAGTTAGGGTCGTTTATACATTTTGACTCGATTGAGGAACTCTAAATGGGTCAAAGTGAGATTTTTCAAAATTTGACCCTTTGGGTCAAAAGTCGACACATCAAAATACATTGTAGAGGTATAGTTCCTTCGGCAAATTTTCTTATTTTAATCCCTAGAATACGATTTTCTTTGAAATTTGAGCGATTTTTTTGCCTCCATACAAATCGACCCGCCCTAATGTATACGTTCTTTTAAATTACTATCTTTAGATTTTACTCTCTGCCAAGCTTTCTCAGCTAATATTTTATCTCCTTGATGTCTCTTATTAATGTCATTTGATTGTGAATATGCAATATCGTGCTCTCTACAACCTGCGTCTAAAAAGTTAATTCCTCTATCTCCTCTGCAAAACTAACATCCAGTGTAGCTTAATAGGCAATTTATTAATTAAGTTGTTTACAAGTCCGCTTCCAAGTTTGCACTAATTATTTTGAGTTTTTTTTATAAAAATTTTTCTCCTCTTTTGTGCAAACCTATCAAACCTTCAAAACGAAAATGACATAAATTTCGTACATAAGATTGAATTTATATAATTAAAGAATAATAAATAAGAATAATAAATAAGAAATAGTGCACAGTACTTTGCTACCCAATTCAATAAGGGCGTTAATTGTAGGACCAACAAACTGTGGAAAAACTAATGTTATGATTAGTTTACTAGAAAGTCCTAATAGTCTTAGATTTAAGAACATATACGTCTATTAAAAATCTTTATATCAACCTAAATACTGTTATCTTAAATCTGTTGGAAATAATAATTAAAAACAGTTTGAATATGCAATAATATAGTTTAGTTTATTGACTTCAAAGTAATATAATATTAATTCGTATAGTTATAGAAGGTTAATTTATAGAATTCAACGTATACCACACGAGGTTAACAAAGTGAAAGATAAATAAAGAATAAAGAAACAATAAAAGGGTTAACACATTATTAGAAAAAGTGTTGACAAGTAGAGTAGATTTGAAAGTGTAAATAAATAATATACAACAATTTCCTCCTTAATTTACACTTTCAAATTATGTTAAATTCAATTTATTTCTTAATAATATAAATTTGTCCTTTGGTAGAGCTTTAGTGAACAAATCAGCCAGCATTTCTTCAGTTGGACAATATTGCACCTGGATAATTCGTTTATCAATGTAATCCTTTACAAAGTGTGTTCTTGTATCAATATGCTTTGAACGATTACTGAGATTTTCTTCTGCTGTTAATTTTATGGCACTTTGGTTATCCTCAAATATTGTTGTTGGTTGTTTGCATTCCCAATTAAGGTCTTGAAGCACGCCTTGAATCCGTACTTCTTTGCAGGCTTCAGATAATGCAATAAACTCTGCCTCAGTTGACGAGAGTGCGACACAATCTTGTCCAATCTTGTCAAGTCCAACTAATAACACCATTTAATAAAAAAAACATAGCCAGAATTTGACTTACGTGTTTGGCGATCTTCTGCCCAATTAGCATCGGCATATCCGATAAGGTCACTTGCTGTTGACGTATTTCCAAGTTTAAGTTTTAAGCTGGACGTTCCTTTGAGATACCTAATCAGTCTTTTAATTTCGTTCCAATCAGTTTTTGTTGGATTGTCAACCTTTTGGGAAAGAATACTTACAGCAGCCGAAATATCAGGACGCGTATTGGTTGAAATGTACAACAGGCAGCCAATTGCCGCTCGATTTTTATCATTGTTTGGCAATTTGTCTTCGTGTTATGGCTGTCTGTGGTACTCTGAACTTATTGGTATAGCTGAATCTTTCGCGTCTTCTAGTTCGAACTTTTTTATAACTTCTGCAATATACTTTGCCTGATCTATTAAATAGATATTGTTTTCCTTGGTAATTTTAATACCCAAATAATTTGATACTAGATCTAAATTATCCATGTTGAAATGTTTTCTAAGAATATTCTCAATGCCATTGACTTCATGATTGCTATCTGAAACAACTAATATGTCGTCGATATATACCAATATAAACAAACGTTTTTCGTTTATATACAAGCAATTGTCAGCTTTACTTTGCACTAGTTTGGCTACAAGGAAAATGTTGTGCAAGGCTTTATTCCATACACGTGCTGACTGCTTTAGACCGTATATACTCTTTTTTTTTAACAAAAATACCTTTTTAGCGTTATTTTCATCAACGAAACCTCGAGGCTGCCGCATATAAATTTCCTCTTCCAGTTCTCCGTTCAAAAAAGTGGTTTTTGCACCGAAGTGAAATATATTCATTTTTCTAGTAGCGGCAAGAGAAAGAAGAATTCTAAACGTTGAATGTTTTGCAAACGGAGCGAAAACTTGGTCGTACTCGACTCCATACTTTTGACTGAAACCTTGCGCCACTAACCGGGCCTTATATTTCTTAATTGTTCCATCAGCGTTAGTTTTTAATTTGTAGACCCACTTGCATCCTATTAAATTTTTATCTTTTGGTAAGTCAACTAAATGCCATGTATTATTTTCAATAAGAGAAGCATACTCCTCCTGCATTGCAACAAGCCAGTTGCCCTCATCACGGCCATTTATTGCTTCATTGTAAGTATTTGGTTTGCTGCTAAAAACAACATCTATTTCTTCTATATAACGCAACGGAGCCATTCCTTTATTTTCTCGTTGCGACCGACGTAAAATATTCATATTTTCTTCCGGTTGATTGTTGGTATCATTTTCTCTCTCAAGACTGGGCATTGCATTTCATCTCGTTAACAGGATAGTCTGTTATTATAGGTTGACTTATAAATTTCACATCTCGAGATACAACAACCTTTTCTTTTTCTCTAATGAAACACCTATACGCTTTTGATTCCATATCATACCCAACAAAAAACGCTTCTTCTGCCTTTGGATCCAATTTTCTTCGCTGATAAATAAATAGCGGTTTCATTTTGCTGTATAGTATTTGCTTTTGGTCTACGACTTTCATTCATTTTCCACGCAGAGTGCACTTTGCATTTACTTCGCACATGCCATTTCTTTTTAAAAAAGAAACAAGTAATTGTACTCCCACTCCTGCGTTTAAAATTCAATATTTGTAGTACATCTGAACCTTCGTTTTTCACAACGCTATCCTTTTCTCGCCTTCGGCGATATTCTTCTATAATTTTTGCAGTTACCACAGCCGGCATTAATTTTGTTTCATCATGTGCCTCCATTGCTGCAACAATTCCATCGTAGCTACTTGGAAGAGAACCCAACATAGTAGCTGACGTTAAAAACTGCCATGTTATGGAGCTGCCATAGGCCACAAGCTTTTGAAATGTTTCATTTATTTGACTGATATGTGTCTCCATATCTGTTTCTTCATTTGCTCTTTTTGCCATCACTTCTCGAAGTAATCTTACTTTGACACCTGGAGAATCACGCTCGTAGAAATCCTTTAATGCGTTCCATGTCGATTTTGTGTCGGTCATATTACGTATGTGATGAATTTGGTCATCAGCAATGGATAAAGTGGAGGCTTATTTGAATTAATGTGTCATTTAAAACCTATGCATTACCGTAAAAATGATTTGAAAAAATATAAAGAAATTTTAATAAGCACAAATGCAGATAAGCGATATTATCAATCAAAAGCACAAATTAAAGGAACAAGAGCACTTAAATATCAACACATAATAAGAAAACTTTTTACTACAAAAATGAAAACTCCAACAAAAGGTAGTGGATTATCCTTAAAAACTGTAGAAAATCGTAAACCTAGCTATATATATTGGGATGATCCTAATGACTTATTTGACACACTACGTTTACTCCTTTCATCGGAAAGTGTTGGCCATAATAATCATAAAAACAAAATAATAGCTATTGTTAAAGAACTGAAAGAAGCTAATATTTTGTAAAGAGTGATTTTTTTGCTATTATCTTTTTGGCAACACTAGTTTTGACAGCTCACGCACGTTTTGTATCTTGTGTCACTGTCAAACATCTTCAGTTTTGTCTATAATTTAATCATGAATCGTCTTACAAACGAACAACGCTTGCAAATTATTGAATTTTATTACCAAAATGCGTGCTCTGTTAAGAAAGTTCATCGCGCGCTTCTTCCATTTTATGGTCAGTTAAATCGACCTACTGAGGCTTCTATTCGGGCTATTGTAACAAAATTTCGCACCAAATTTACATTGTTGGACATTAAACCACCAACACGCTTACGTAGAGTGCGAACTGAAGAAAATATCGCAGCCGTATCGGCCAGTGTTGGTGATGACCGTGAATTATCGATTCGGCGCCGTTCGCAGCAATTGGGCCTCTGTTACTCCACTACGTGGAAAATTTTTTTATTTATTTATTTATTTATTTATTTCTGTCTATGGACAATTTATCCTTACAGACGCATATAATACAATAAAGTTTAACTATTTAAATACATTATAATTTTACATTTAATGACATTGATATTTAACGAAAAGTCAATACAATTACTTAACTTATTGAACTGATAGCATATTTTTCTGAACGGATCAGCATTTGCGTAGTTTGTTCTAAAATATTCAACAGAAAGTAACTAATAATGGCGTGAATAGCGTTGCGGTATATTGAAGGAAATGTTGCTTAGTAGAAATCCGGATACAATATCCCCATTCATTAGTTTTAGGAGAAAAGTGACATTTAGCATTGTTCTCCGGCTTTTTAAGGTTGGTAATTTAATTAAAGCGAGTCTACTATTATATGACGGGAGATTAAGGGGATTCCAATGTAAACTTCGAAGGCAGAATAACAGAAATTGCTTTTGTACTGATTCAATCGTTTTGTCATGTATGTTGTATGTAGGATCCCAAATTACCGACGCATACTCTAAAACAGGTCTCACAAGTGAAATATAAAGTTGTTTTGTTATATACGGATCGCTAAATTCTTTTGCCCATCGTTTTATAAAGCCGAGAACGCCTCGAGCCTTATTTACAGTCATAGAAATGTGTTGAATGAAATTCAACTTGGCATCCAATAAAACACCAAGATCTAATATAGAATCAACTTTTTCCAGCGTATGATTACCTAGCGAAAAGTTTAAATTCATGTGATTACCTCTATAAAAGCAAACATGTTTACATTTTTTTAGATTTAGCCCCATCATATTTATGTTACACCAGTTTTGGAACGCATCCAAGTCTCTTTGAAGTAAAATATGATCATGGTACTTATTTAAACTTAGAAATATTTTTACGTCGTCAGCATATAATAAGACATTAGAATATACAATTATGTTCGGAAGATCATTTATGAAGACCGTAAACAGCAAAGGCCCTAAGTGGCTACCTTGTGGAACACCAGACGAAACATTTATCATTTTAGAAGAAGCGTTTTTAAAACGAGCAGATTGGGTTCTATTTGTTAGATACGACTCCATCCATTTAGTGCAGTTATATGAAAAACCAAAAACGTCCAATTTTTTTAACAGTAACTTATGATTCACTTTGTCGAACGCCTTGCTAAAATCCGTATATACAATATCTGTTTGCATTTGTTGAATAAAGCCACGATTTACAATAGTTTTTAATTCAAGTAAGTTGGTTACTGTTGAACAACCTTTACGAAATCCATGTTGATGCGGTGACAAAAAAGATGATATATGATGTTGAATGTGCTCTGTTGCAAGTTTTTCAAATAGCTTCGGAATAGTGCTAAGCTTAGCAATTCCACGGTAATTAGCAATCTCAGATCTGCTTCCAGACTTAAATAACGGAATAATAAATGAGTTTTTCCATATTTTGGGAAAATAACCATATTTTATTGACAAATTAAAAATAATTGTCAAAGGTGCAGCCAATGCCTCAGCACAATTTATTAGGAAGCAGCTAGGAACATTGTCAGGCCCACTTTTATACGAGAATTTCAGCTTCTTTAAACTAAGCATGACGGAAGAAGTATCAAAGAAAGGAATTGAAATTACTCGGTTTGTTGATTGCAAAAATGGATAATCCGCAGAGTCATCATAGTCAGCATCTGAATATGTTGTAGAGAAAAAGTCAGCAAACATGTTACTAATATGAAGGTTGTCGCAAGACTGTTGATCTCGAAAATGCATCACGGTTGGAAATTTGGCAGACTTCTTTTTTGAGTTAACAAAGTTGTAAAAAGATTTTGGGTTGGACTTAAAAATATTTCGCATTTTACTTAAATAGCGTGAGTAATAGATTTTATTTAAATAGATATAGTCAGCACGTGCAGTTGAATATTTTCTATAATCAATTAATTTACCAGATTTGTTATAGGCTCTATAGAATTTATTCTTCTTGTTTTTTATTCTGGATAAATGTTTTGTATTCCCAGGTGGGCCACTAAATTTATAAACAGTGCGTTTTGGAATACATAAATCCATCAGGGACCAAATTTTATCGTAAAACCGATGAACTATTTCATCCATTGTAGCATTCGAGCATAATAATAAATCGTTCCAGTTAGTACCGAAGGATTTGGGTGTGAAGCCTTATAAGATACAACTGGTGCAAGAATTGAAGCCAAACGACCTACCACAACGCCAAATTTTTGGTGAATGGGCTCTTGAAAAGTTAGATGAAGATCCACTTTTTTATCGAAGAATTGTGTTCAGCGACGAGGCTCATTTCTGGTTGAATGGATACGTGAACAAGCAAAACTGCCGTATTTGGAGTGAAGAGCAGCCAGAAGCATTGCAAGAGCTACCAATGCATCCACAAAAAACAACCGTTTGGTGCGGATTATGGGCTGGCGGCATCATTGGGCCGTATTTCTTCAAAGATGATGCGAATCACAACGTTACTGTGAATGGTGAGCGCTACCGTGCGATGATAACAAACTTTTTTTTGCCCAAAATGGAAGAGCTTGACTTGCATGACATGTGGTTTCAACAAGACGGTGCCACATGCCACACAGCACGCGAAACAATGGACCAATTGAGAGGCGAGTTCGGTGAACAGTTTATTTCACGCTTGGGACCAGTCAATTGGCCGCCCAGATCGTGCGATTTAACGCCTCTAGACTATTTTTTGTGGGGCTATGTTAAGGCTAATGTCTATAGGGACAAGCCCGCTTCGATTGACGCACTGGAAGCCAACATTGCCAACATTATTCGTGAGATACCGGCCGAAATGTTGGAAAGAGTATGCCAAAATTGGACTAAGCGGATGGACCATTTGAGGCGCAGCCGCGGCCAACATTTGCATGAAATAATCTTCAAACATTAAATTATATCGACCCAACTATCGATCCAAATAAATATTTCATGCATTTTTCTGAATTTTATGTGTTTTTTTTTTTAAATTTCCGATAGTTCTTATAAAATCACCTTTTATTAAACAAATGAGTTTTATAAATAAATTTAGAGAAAGTTGCTTTAAAAATAAAATTAATAATCCAAAATTAAGTAAAGATCTTTCTAAGTTGTTAGACATTAGCATAAACAACAATTGTTTAGATCTAAATGGCAAGAGGATTAGTAATTTATAGACACCATCAGATTCAAAAGATGCCGTCACTAAAGCTTATATGATGAAAAAAATTTAATTTATATTAGATAAAATAACTGAGTTGGAGAATAAATATGATTCTAAATTGACTGCTATTAAAAATGATTTAGAAAGATTGCAGGTAGCTGTTAAAACCAACATTCTTAACAATTTGAAAGCTACAGAAAAAGTTATTATGGATCAAATGTACGAGTATAAAGTAAACCAAGAACTAATAAGCAATTTCAAAACAAGGTTCAGTAAAATTGAAGATCATATTTTCAAGCAGATCATACAAAATTCTATAGGGGATGATGTGAAAAAATGAAAAATTCCACCTCTCCAGAATGAATGTAATATTTCCATATAATAACGCAGGTTTATACTCACATGCAAACAGTATGAATCTCCACACAGATAAGAGAGGAATAGTTAACGAGATACATAAGCAAGCGCGTAAAAATTTTAAAAGAAGACGAGTTATTGTGAAAGGAATTGATGATTTATGGCAAGCAGATTTAGTTGAAATGGGACATTACGCGTCAAAAAATATTGGTTTTTGCTATCTTTTAACACTAATAGGCACATTTTTCAAAAAAACTTGGGCTGTAGCAGTAAAGAAAAAGACCAACGAAAATGTGTCGCTTGCCTAAAAATTTGCAAACAGATGATGAAAAAGAATTTTTAAATATTAAATTTCAACAACTAATATTAATCACTATTCAACATATAGTGCTCTAAAAGCGTCTATTATAGAACGTTTTAATAGAACATTAAAGGGTTTAATGTGGAACGAATGTAGTTATCAAGGAACATATAAATGGATTAATAAATATTAAGAACTTGATGATAAATATAATAACACATTCCATAAAGTAATAAAGATGGCACCTAATGAAGTAACCAAAGCAAATGAAAAATTTATCGTAGACACAGTTTACAATAATTTAAAATTATTCAAAAAACCTAAATTTAGAGTTGGTGATAATGTTCGAATAAGTAAATACAAACATATATTTGAAAAGAGTTATACATCGAATTGGACTACCGAAGTATTTAAGATCAAAATAATTAAAAACACAAATCCTAACACATACATCTTAGAAGACTATCAAGGACATGAAATTAAAGGTGGATTTTACGACTTTGAACTAATGAAAACCAAGTATCCACAAACTTACTTAGTTGAAAAGGTTTTAAAAAAGAAACAAAACATGTTGTACGTTAAATAGCACAATTCTAAATATTAATGATACTTATATATAAAGATTAAAAAAAATTTTCAAAATAAATTATTCATTCATCAAACGTTAAGACGATACTTATCACTCTATTCCAAATGTTGATGTGGAAAACAACATGTAATAGAAGTTCCTGTAGGATCGTATGAATTAATTGATATATCTGATTGCATTACTACTAAATATCATTAACTAAATGAAAAGGGAGTAATAAAAATTAAGGTAACTACAATACATTGAAAACACACATAAGCAGCAAAATTGACCCAATATTTTTTAATAAAGAGCGCTCTATAGGATCGTTGTTAGCCTTTAGTGCCAAAAAATTGGAATATGATTTGGATCATTATTCAGATAAAACACTAGATATAACAAAAATAAATACAGTAATTGTTGAGTGCAATATTGTAAGCGGTTCGTATATAAATAACACATCTGCACATATTCTCCATCAGTTTTATCTTATTGTTAGTCCAGGTTATAAAATAATGGAAACACCTGCGAACGTAATATATGTATTTGCCTATGGACACAAGAACCATAAGTACTGTTGTTTTGAAAATATTTGATCAAGACGGAAATTTAATAAACTTTCGAGGAGAAAAAATATCAGTACGATTACATTTAAAACCAATTAAAGAATGATTATATTTAATAAGAGTGGCTCACATAAGATATCAACATTCATCCAATACACTCTAATAATCAACAAAAAGTATTAACTCAACAAATTAATCTAGTAAAAAGAAATCAAAAGGCGATACATATACTTAGCAATACTAATCTAGAATTTTTAAAAAGTTTAGGATTTAAACTAAAAAATGAGTAGCATTATAAATATTTTTCAGAAACCGCACTTTGATAATTCAATTATCAAAAAAGAATATCATAGTTACACATCCTATTTACAGTCATTGAAAAATAATGATGAAATTCGTATAACAATTCAAAATCAAGATTTGTATGTGTTAGTATGTGAAAGTCTTCTATATGTTGAAGAATTTGTATCAAAAGAAGATTCCTAGACTTTTTTATCTATAGAACTTTTAAATAATTGTGTAGCACATATGTTCAACGAAATTCGATATGAACTTAATGCTGTAGAGATTGAACTCACACGTCACTTGGGTATTGCAACTGAATTAAAAAACTATGTGTCACTGAATAAATTGGAAAGTGAAAACTTTTTGAATGCCGGATGGTCACCAGATAGTAAAGTAAAACTATTAAATATTACTTGGAAAGTTCCATATGTTCAACTTGCTGATGCTTATAAATTAGGAATGTTAAAAACAATTAATAATCGTCGTCCATTAAACATATCGTTTAGAAGTTGCGATATGTATTATTATCCCTCTCTTCCACAAAGTACTACTGTTTTATGGAATGTTAAGTAAGCTAATGAAAACGAAAGACTACGATTTCTACTTTTGGGACTTAGAAACACTGAAAACAAGTTTCAACATTGCGATTTTACTGAAATAAAAGTGTATCTTAACTCTGATACTTATCCATATGATGATTTAAATCTTCAATTGGATCGGAATAGGCTTGCTATATTATATGAAATGTATTCAAAGTTTCAACAAAGTTATTATTCATGAGATCCTCAACCACTATTATTAAGAGAAAATTTTAAGAAAAAGGCACCAATAATTGTTTTAGATGTAACACATCAAAATGAAACAGTTAAAACAGGTCCGATTTATATTCGTATTGAGTTGAAAACTCTAAAAAAAAAAACATTCCGCTTAATATATCTGCATATTGCTTAGTAATAAAGGGTGTTTTTTATAGACGTATAGAACTTTAAATTGCAATAAAACAACGATGGATTATTCGATTGACATGAATTTTATTTATCCGAAAGATAATCTTGTGGCACTACATTTTAAATATGATTTCTGGCATATGACCGCCACGGCTGGCTTGGATGTAGTCCAATCTGGACGTCCAATTTTCGATGACTTTTTCCAACATTTGTGGCCATATATCGGCAAAAACACGGCGAATGTTGTCTGCAAAATGGTCCAGCGTTTGTGGCTTATCCGCATAGACCAATGACTTTACATAGCCCCACAGAAAGTAGACTAGCGGTGTTAAATCACAAGATCTTGGAGGCCAATTTACAGGTCCCAAACGTGTCTTTCAATAAATCGATTGTGGCACGAGCTGTGTGACATGTTGCGCCGTCTTGTTGGAACCACAGGTCCTGGACATCATGGTTGTTCAATTCAAGAATGAAAAAGTTAGTAATCATATCTCTATACCGATCACCATTGACTGTAACGTTCTGGCCATCATCGTTTTTGAAGAAGTACGGACCAATGATTCCACCAGCCCATAAAGCGCACCAGTCAATTTTTCTGGATGTAACGCCATTCAACCAGAAGTGCGCTTCATTGCTAAACAAAATTCGGTTATGAAAATCGGGAACAACAGTAATCTCGTTCGAAATAAAATTGCACTATTTGCAAGCGTTGTTCAGGCGTGAGTCTATTCATGATGAATTGCCAAACCAAACTGAGAATAAATTACTTGACAGCTGTTAAATCGGTCGCCATCTTGAACAGTAATGCCAACTTAAAGTTCTATACGTCTATAAAAAACACCCTTTACATGATAAAATGTTTAAATATGTCTCACTTACAAATGAAATAAGAAAACTGGTAATATAAATATTAAGACTATAGATATAATTGAATATTTTAAAGTAACTCGTTCAAGTACGTAGTCACATCTCAGTGCTAATAAATGAAGGGTGGTTAAAATTTAAAGGCCGATGTCAAGTTTTTTTTCTGCATTTCATGATAATAACAGATATTTATAATTTTTTAAAAAAATTTTCAAATATTATTTCTGATGAAGATAAAAATAAACTCATTTATTATCAATCACATATGGAGTACACAAAAAATTTTAAAGCCACGAAAAATTAATTTGGTTTACATTATGAAGATTGCGTGTGGGCAGATGAAAATACAATATGTGGACCAGACACCTGTTCTTGTTCATATTATAGAAGAATAAGTAAAGAAATAGAAGAAGAAGCAAAACGGCTTATCCAACACTATAACAGTATATAAAGGGTGGTTAAATTTTAAGGGCCGATGTTGAATGTGAAACACACCTAAACGTCAAGTTTTTTTGCATTTCATTTGACATTTTTGAATTTCAGACTAACTCAATTTTAACCCTCGAAAGATACACAGTCGAGCAACGCGTTAAAGTTATTCAGGCTAATTATGAAAAAGAAATCAATTTTCGAAGAAAATCATATTCAGTGATGAGGCACATTTTCACCTCAGTGGATTCGTTAATAAGCAGAATTGCAACATTTGGGCGAATGATAATCCAAGAGTGATGCACCCAATGCACCCACAAGGAGTGACTGTTTGGTGCGGTTTATGGGCTGGCGGCATCATCAGACCGTATTTTTTCCAAAATGAGGCCGGTCAGGCAGTTACTATGAATGGTGTTCGCTATTGTGAGATGATAACGAACTTTTTATGGCCCGAATTATAAGATATGGATGTGGACGATATGTGGTTTCAACAGGACGGTGACACTTACCACACAGCTAACAATGGCTCTTATGGGCGACAAATTCAATGGCTGTGTTATCTCACGTGGTGGCGATGTTAATTGGCCGCCAAGATCATGTGATTTGATACCGTTGGACTTCTTTCTTTGGAGTTATTTGAAAGAAAAGGTGTACGTCGATAAGCCAGCAGCAAGTCAAGAGCTAAAGAATGAGATAATTCGACACAATTACGGCATAGAACCTCAATTATGCCTCAGCGTCATCGGAAATTTGGACCATCGGATGGAGGTGTGCCGCCGAGGTCGCGGCTACTATTTGGCCAATATTTTATTCCACACATAATTGAACCATACCATATTATTATAATAAAAAGCAATGACAATAATTTCATAAATAATTTGTGTTTTATTCCAAATCAACATCGGCCCTTAAAATTTAACCACCCTTTATATAACAAAATTTAGAAATTGTAAATTTAAAAATGTATTTGTGTTTACTATATATAAATTTTATTAATAAAAATTTAAACAGTAATAATAATTAAAATTCAATTATATATCTAAAATAATTTATGAAGTTTTGGTGTTTCATAACCAAAAATTGCTGGTGAATTAGATATGTAGTATCTTTCATCTTGACTATTTCAATTTTCCGGAATATATTCCAATAACTCTAAAATTTCATTATTATTCTCCAATTTTTTTCTAAAGTAAATTGTTGATGTTTTACTCCTGCAATTACTTCATCATCCAAAATATTGTATAGTCTAGGAAAGTAAAGCATTCCACCTTCGAGTTTAGCAATAACTATATTAAAATATTTAGTTTTATGCCAAAACATTATCATAAGTTTATATGCCTTGGTTGGTTCCAAATCCTTAACTGATACTCGATGTATGATTTAGTCTTTAATTTATTGAAGGCGTCAAGAATTTTTTTTTTTTGAAATATTGGTGGTACATATTTTTCTCTTTCACTAGTTTTGTTTAACTAATTCGAAGTTATCCTTTAAACTGTATAACATCCCAAAAGTCGTACGCTTGTTTTTCGGTCACAGTACAACTCAGCAATTCTTTTAGTTTGTATTTAATTTAGTTCCTATATTTTTTTCTTTATGAAGGGTGTCCGAACAAGAACGCAAGATTTAAATTTGGCGCCATTCGAAGTGTCATTGTTTGACATTTGAACAATTGTTATTGTCTGCTAGTAGAAGGTACGAGGTTAGTAAAAAATGACCATGGACAGCGAAGGGAGTTTGTTAATTGGGTATTGGAGAGACAACATGAAAATACTGATTTTGCCGATAAAATCATCTTTAGTAACGAGGCCCATTTCCATCTTGATGGCTTCGTCAATAGGCAGAATTGTCGCATTTGGGGTGAGGAAAATCCTCGAGCGATTCACGAGAAGCAAATGCATCCTCAACGTGTCACTGTGTGGTGTAGTTTTTAGGTTGGAGGAATCATTGGACCTTTTTTTTATGAAAATGAGGCAGGTCAAGCGCAAACAGTCAATGGTGTTCGGTATCGTGAAATGATAACCAGTTTTTTCTTGCCTAGAATTGAAGAAATTAATGTGGAAGGCTTGTGGTTTCAACAAGACGGCGCCACATGTCATACAGCCAGAGAAACAATTCAATTGCTGCATCAGTCATTTATTTAAAATTTCAATCTTGCGTTCTTGTTAGGACACCTTTTATAAAACCTAGTAATTAAATAATTTCTAAAAAACCAGCCACATTTAACGACGCATACAAAATCGCTCACGCTTTGGAAGCAACACGGCAAACGACGACAGATATGAAATTAGCGGGGCCGGAGGCTACAATGGAACCAATGCATATATTAGGGTATACGGCCGGAAAAATAAAAGGTAAGCACCAAGAAAATAGAAATGTAGGTCCCGAAAAACCAAACAACATGCTATAGCTGCGGCGGTAAACATCTGCGTAAGCTATGCAAATTTCGTGAAGCGAAATATTTTCTCTGTGTGCAGATCTGGCCACATCTCTCAGGTATGCAAATCTAAGACACAGCAAGTTACAGAGGATGAACTGGAAGAAATGTACGATACCGTTCAGTGTCTTAATGCTATAAAAACTGTAAACAGCAATTCTAAAAGGTGATTTTATAAGAACTATCGGAAATTAAAAAAAAAAAAACACATAAAATTCAGAAAAATGCATGAAATATTTATTTGGATCGATAGTTGGGTCGATATAATTTAATGTTTGAAGATTATTTCATGCAAATGTTGGCCGCGGCTGCGCCTCAAATGGTCCATCCGCTTAGTCCAATTTTGGCATACTCTTTCCAACATTTCGGCCGGTATCTCACGAATAATGTTGGCAATGTTGGCTTCCAGTGCGTCAATCGAAGCGGGCTTGTCCCTATAGACATTAGCCTTAACATAGCCCCACAAAAAATAGTCTAGAGGCGTTAAATCGCACGATCTGGGCGGCCAATTGACTGGTCCCAAGCGTGAAATAAACTGTTCACCGAACTCGCCTCTCAATTGGTCCATTGTTTCGCGTGCTGTGTGGCATGTGGCACCGTCTTGTTGAAACCACATGTCATGCAAGTCAAGCTCTTCCATTTTGGGCAAAAAAAAGTTTGTTATCATCGCACGGTAGCGCTCACCATTCATAGTAACGTTGTGATTCGCATCATCTTTGAAGAAATACGGCCCAATGATGCCGCCAGCCCATAATCCGCACCAAACGGTTGTTTTTTGTGGATGCATTGTTAGCTCTTGCAATGCTTCTGGCTGCTCTTCACTCCAAATACGGCAGTTTTGCTTGTTCACGTATCCATTCAACCAGAAATGAGCCTCGTCGCTGAACACAATTCTTCGATAAAAAAGTGGGTCTTCATCTAACTTTTCAAGAGCCCATTCACCAAAAATTTGGCGTTGTGGTAGGTCGTTTGGCTTCAATTCTTGCAACAGTTGTATCTTATAAGGCTTCACACCCAAATCCTTCCGCAAAATTTTCCACGTAGTGGAGTAACAGAGGCCCAATTGCTGCGAACACTGCGAACACTGGCCGATACGGCTGCGATATTTTCTTCAGTTCGCACTCTACGTAAGCGTGTTGGTGGTTTAATGTCCAACAATGTAAATTTGGTGCGAAATTTTGTTACAATAGCCCGAATAGAAGCCTCAGTAGGTCGATTAAACTGACCATAAAATGGAAGAAGCGCGCGATGAACTTTTTTAACAGAGCACGCATTTTGGTAATAAAATTCAATAATTTGCAAGCGTTGTTCGTTTGTAAGACGATTCATGATTAAATTATAGACCAAACTGAAGATGTTTGACATTGACACAAGATACAAAACGTGCGTGAGCTGTCAAAACTAGTGTTGCCAAAAACATAATAGCAAAAAAATCACTCTTTATAACAAACAAACAAAAATTAATACTTCTTTTAAATAACTATCAAATTGAAATGGAACTGGATACAGGTGCACCAGTAGCTATTGTCGGTAAAGAAACTTTATGGAAAACCGGTTTAAAAGGTCGAATTATCAAAACCGACAGACAGCTTTCCAGCTATACAGGTCATAAATTGAAGGTGGTGGGCCGGATGCCAGTAAGCGTGAGAGTGGGTAGAACGAGTCGCAAACTTAATTTGTACGTAGTAGAGGAAGAGTATGATTCACTTTTTGCGAGAGAATGGATCCCACATGAATGAAATAAATATTAATAGAATGTTTTCAAATATTGATAAAGTAAATACTATCTAGACTGCAGAACCATCTCTTACTAAAAAACAAGAACAACAACTTCAAGAGGTACTAAATAAGTACACCGATATATTTAGCGAGACACAGGGAAAAATTATCGGTCTACCAGCAAAGGTACATTTAAAGCCAGAATGGAAGATATTGTTCAAGGTATTCCTAAGGTATGCAATTTTTTTTAATGATATTCTGGTCCATACTGCTGATTTCGATAAAATGATCGCAACCTTGAAAGCAACATCACAACGGTTAACGTCTCACGGTATCAAGTTAAATAAATCTAAGTGTGTTTTTGTGGCACCAGCGGTTAAGTTTCTGGGACATAAAATTGATGAATTTGGAATTCATAAATCCGATAAGCATATTGAGGCAGACCGGGATGGCCAAAACCAAATTCAATTGAGGAACTCCAATTATTTCTAGGAAAGGCATCTTATTACAGTTGCTTCAATACAGAACTTGTCTACAAGAACGAGGACGTTACGAGATATGTTGCTGCAAAAGAAATTTCAATGGGCAACTGAAGCGGAGCGCGCTTAAATGATATAAGGAAAGCGTTAATTTCTCCAGATGTACTCATACCATATGATCCTGAATTACCACTACTACTAGCTACGGATGCGAGTCAAGTGGGTTGGCAGATGGAAAAGAGCGGCCGATTGCATATGCGAGTCGCACACTAACACAGACTGAAAAAAGGTATCCACAAATGGAAAAGAAGGCTTTGACAATAGCTTGGGCGGTGCAGAAGTTTTTTCTCTACTTGTATGCCTGCCATTGAACGGACTCTACTAACGGATCACAAGCCATTATCACAGATATTGCAACCAAGTAAATCGTTGCCAGTTTTATGTATTAGAAGAATGGCAAATTACGCTGACTACCTGTCTAATTTTGATTTTGATGTCATATCCAAACCAACAAAATGCAACACTAATGCAGACTTTTGCTTCAGAATGATAAAACCTACTACGTCAATCATAAAGGTTCAGTGTGCAACTAACGACCAAGTTCAAGCCGACGGATTCGATAATTGTATGGTACAACAAATTCATTAAATACTAGTAAATTCACATCATATAGCTAAAGAATCAAAAAGAGATGCAAAGTTGGGCATACTTCTTCAGCAGCTAGAATCAGGTAGGTGCCTTAAGAGACTGGGTAACAAAGCCCCTGAAGTAAACTATAAACTTACTGGGGGATGTTTGGTACTTAAACATCGTGTTGTCATACCCCCAGCTCTCCAACAAAGAATATTAAATGACTTGCATTCTGCTCATTTAGGAATTTCGAAAATGAAAGGCATGGCGAGGTCTTTTGTATATTGGCCAGGCGCGTGCACATAGACTACGCTGGCCCATTTCTGGGTACAATGTTTTTAGTCATTTCAGACGCCTACAGTAAATGGGTTGAAGTGAAGCCTACAAGGACGATTACAACCAGAGCTACGATAGCAATGTTGGAAAATCTGTTCGCATCGTTTGGTGTACCAGTTACCGTAGTCTCAGATAATGGAGCTAATTTTACTTCAAATGAATTTAAGATCTATCTTCAAAAAATCGGGGTCAAGTACCATAAATTGACAGGGTCTTATCATCTCAACAAACGGGCAAGCCGAGCGGTTAGTACAGACGTTCAAAAATGCTTTAAAGGCTATGTGTACTAATAAATCTAGCATTAAAGAAGATCTTAACCACATTTTACGACAATACAGAAATGCACCGCACGCGACTACCGGTAAATCCTCAGCTCAGCTATTTTTGGGAAGATCAACTCGCTCACATAAGCATTTAATTTTTCCCGAAGATGTCGCTACTACTGTTACACACAACGAGTTCATGAAGCTTGATTTAAATTTCCGTACTGTGAGTCCCGGTCAGTCGATTTGGTTTCTCTCGGGAAATCCTCTAATAGACAAGTGGGTTGATGGCTCTGTGGTTCAACGATTAGGAGACTTACACTATAACATTTTGTACAATGGTAAAATCTACAAACGTCATATTGACCAAATTAAAGACAAAATCTGATGAAAATAATATCTTCAACCATCAACCACTGAATCAGGAAATAATAAGTGACAGTTATAAAATTTTAAATGGAAATCGCCCCTTACAACAATATGAAAAAAATGTGTTTGTCAGTCAACCAATAAGTACCGATAACGGGGCAAACAATAATCATGAATTAGGAGGAAACCAACTATACGACCCAGAGGGTAGCCAAGAAAACACAGAGCATACGGCAGAAACACAAGCTCAAGAGAGCGCACAATCTGCACCTACTTCGGAGGCTCCAACAAACATAGACGTTGCTTCGGCAAGCAGCGATCGTACGAGCGTAGCACGTTCTCCGCGGACGAACCTGGAAATTCCGGTCAGGCAACCACAACTTCAAAATTTCTTTTAGTTTCTATTTAATTTAGTTCCTATATTTTTTTCCTAGTAATTAAGATTATCTTGTAAATTATCAAAATTTTTATAATTTTTATAAATAGAAATCAGCATTGTTAGAGAACTCCCAACCGGGGAAAATAAGTAGGTATTATTCTCCATCTCGGCAACACCATCTCAAAAATACCTACCACAACACGACCATAGCTGATCCGCAAAGCTACAAAATAGTGTTATGCGAGATCAGTTGGCTGGCAGCTCGCCAAGGGACAAGAGCTGCTTAGTAGGTAGAGGAATTGTTTAAGGTGCGCTACTAAGTATTCTTGTACCTTATGAGTACTCGAAAGAGGGGCTTCTAAGCTTTCCAGTCGTGGTTGTTAGTAAAAGACGCTTCGTAGTGCGTGCGCTGCGGAGTCCTTTTACCAGGAACAGTTTATCATTTTTCGTCTTTTGTTGGTCGTGTGCGAGGTATTCAGGTCTTCGTGGGAAGGATTCAGTGGGTAGAAGGATTACTTACCATGTGGACTGACTTCTCCCTACGTCAACAGCAAATCCTGTCTGCCGGCTTCGACAGAGCCAAATCACCACGTATGTTTTTTGTGCTGTTCGTGTGTCCGGTGTTCAGGTGTTCGTAGGAAGGCTTTAGTAGGTAGAGGGATTACTTACCGTGCATACTAAACTCTTCCTACTTCAACAAAGAATCCTGCCTACCGGCTCTGATAGCTTACATATATTCTGCGACAGGATAGTAGATATTAAGGATTTAGTGAATAAAAGATAATTTTATAACGTTAAGAATAAAAAAACATATTTTTTCATTACTTTATGTACGACCCTGGACGCCGCTGACCTACCCCAGCAACCAGCAGACACGTGTCGTTACAACTGATAAAAGACATATATTTTGTCTTTCATTATATAGATCTAAATAAGTATATGTACGTATGTGTGCGTCAGCTATATTTATGTATATGTGCAGTAAATACTTTTGCTAATTTTCTCAAAAATGTTTCTCTTGAAATTATTTTTGTGTAAGTAAGAAAAATTGTGGTTATACGAGTATTATTTATTTGTAGTATAAATAACATATTGCCGTATTATTTTCTGGTATTCGTCCTTTGTAAATTATAGTCCAACATTTGGAATTTATTTTTGTTAAGAATGGATCTTCTTTTGTTAAGAATTTATTTATTCTTTGGGAAGATAAGACCATTTATTGTTTTCTAAGTAAATAACTACTTTTTTTCCATGTTGGGTATCTTTCTATTTAAAATTTGAAACTTTGTAAGGATGATGTAAGGCAATCTCATCGACTTTTGTGTACTTGTATTTTATACTTTGAGCAATGTCAATTAATTCTTTATAAAACTATTATAGAAAAAAATAATAATTTATTAAACAATAATAACAATGAATTATTAAGGATCTTACCATTTTATTTTTAAATATCTGATTTAAAATTTCACTTTCACCTTTTATTTTTCAAATTCTAATTTTTTGTAGATCAACTTTGAAGTAAACCTTTCGACTAATGAAATATCATAATGTCCATGAATATAAATCTATACATATACAGCCTTATTCAGAGACTTAATATAGGTTTGCAAGCCGTTATTAAGTTAAAATCGCTTAATTTATATTCAGAGACGTTTTTAATCTTAATAATCCTATTTTAAACCTTTATTAAATCCACAAATTTTAAAGTAGATATGGCCCTACTTTAAAGCTATATTAAGCTGTGACAACTGATTGCTTGTTTTTTTAGTACAAAATAAATGTTAATAAAACTTTTTTTATTTACTTGATAATTTTTTCGACCTTTTTATTTTATATGATTTTTAATTAAAATTTTTTTAAATATAGGCTCTAGGTCCCTTTAGAGCTCTCTCTAGACCTAGAGCTTATATTAAAAAAAAAATTTAAGTAAAAATAACTTTTTTATTTTACTGAAAAAAAGAGTATTAATTAATTAATTAAAAAAATGGAATCACACCTTTTTCTTTTAATATTTTCCATTTTTATTAAATTTTATTTTAGTAAAACTAACACAAATTCACAAATTTTAAATTTTAATTTTCAGAGACGTGTATAAAATCAAAACAAATAAAAAAGTAATGGGTAATCATTTCTCTTTTTATTCGTTGTGAGGAGGTTACATAAATTACCTATATAATTTTGTTACTTTTTTAATTTTTTTGAGATAAACTAGTAAACATGTTGTAATGCACACTGTTCTTTAAATTAAATAAACTTTTTGTGGCTTAATAAGAAAAAAATGTACGACTGAAATATATATTTGCGAATACCGAATAATTTAGCAATCTTTTATGCACAACAATAATACACAAAATGGCAAATCAAAACAATAGTATTGCCAGAATCGAATTTTGC
This sequence comes from Thelaira solivaga, assembly GCA_947397855.1. Classification (NCBI taxonomy): domain Eukaryota; kingdom Metazoa; phylum Arthropoda; class Insecta; order Diptera; family Tachinidae; genus Thelaira; species Thelaira solivaga. Next base: position 2,594,431 of record OX377615.1, read on the forward strand.
TAATGGGCATATTAGTTAATAAACCTTCCTTGAATATAAAAATGTTAATATAGGATTATTAGCTTAAAGCCTTTATTAACTAAAGTACATAGATATCATATAGAAACTAATTTTCTTCTCTGAATAAGGCTGATAATATTTAATGAGAAGAAGTCCTAAATGTATTTGCATGAGAATAAGAGCTGAATTGAGTGTAAGTGTATGAGTGGGAGAAATAAATTCTTGTTTTACATAGTTCATGGCTTGTTTTGTTTTAGAAAGCAAGACATTACATTTAAGATTTTCTCTGAAAAATACATTTTATCTAAACTGTGCAAGATCGTTCAAGATTTGTTTTGTTAAAAACAAACCAAATCTTGAATATGTTCTGTTGCACAGCTATTTCACAATGCATTGCATTGCGTAGCATTGTGAAATAGCTGTCTAACAGAACATGTACAAATATAAATGAATGAAAAAATACATTTCACTTAACCCTGAAGAACCTATCCTATTTTTAATACGTTTATACCAATGTTAGTCATTTCCACTTTCAATTGCATATAAGAAACCGGGAGTGCACCTAGTACTTCCAAAATTACTTTAACTGCTTTTATAATTAAAAAATCAATAAGAGACAACGAGATATAAAAGTTACGATAAGAAAAGTAAACTGTGTTAGTCGAAACGACCAACATTAGTTATGCAGGGTTAAACTGTGCATGATCATTCAAGGTTTCTTTTATAAAAAAATTGTAGGTTCCTCTTTAATAGCAGGTACCAAAAAATTTCGATTAGTCTTTGTTTTATAAAGAAAATTTAGATTCATTCATAGCAGGTAATTTTTTATTGCCTTTAAAACTGTTGAGGAAACTAAAATTTCGCTGTCTCATTTCTCCAACTACTACTAGCGATTCGTCGAAAGAAAATAAAAGAAACATTAAATTGACTAATGAGGAAGCAGAAATTTTTTATTGCCCTCAAAACTGTTGAGGAAACTAAAATTTCGCTGCCTCATTTCCCAACTACTAACAAGGTGTATCATAAACAATAAAGTGTCGTTGTGACGGTTAAAATAAAGTTTGTTTCTAAAATAAATGTTGAGAAAAAACAATTTCTTTTGTTTAATTTTACAATAAAGAAGCATAATAAGCTAATCGTTTTTATGATAGTGTAAAAACTTAACAATATGTTTATTTATGAGTAGAACCCACCTTTTTTTTAAATCCGTCATAAATTGACTGAGTTATTAAACTTTTATTAAAACAAAATTTTTTACAGAAATGCCTGCCCAATATTTTTTATTCGCTTTCTGTTTAGTGAAGCTTCTAGAATGATGTACATTAGGCGCGTCGACTTGTATGAAGGCAAAAAAATCGCTCAAGTTACAAGGAAAATCGTATTCTATTGATCAAAATAAGAAACTTTCCCGGAGGAACCATACCTCTAAAATGCATTTTGATGTCCCGACTTTTGACCCTAAGGGTCAAAAATGTTTTTTTTTTCTTTTCTATTACTAAGTAAAATTAATTTTTTCATTTCATTCTGACTAAATAAATTTCTAAAGAGAAAAATAAACTCCAAAATAAAAAAACAGCCATTTCGCTGATTTTTTCTTGTAAAGTGTCAAAAATGGTGATTTTTTGAACCCTCAGGGGTGGTTCCAGGGCTGTGCTACTGGCATAGGTGGGTCGGCCTCCAAAGTTAGTGGGGGTCGGTTATACATTTTGACACGATTGAGGCACTCTAAATGGGTCAAAGTGAGATTTTTAAAAATTTGACCCTTCGGATCAAAAGTTGGGACATCAAAATACATTTTAGAGGTATGGTTCCTTCGGCAAAGTTTCTTGTTTTGATCCCTAGAATACGATTTTACTTGTAATCTGTGGGATTTTTAAATCGACCCGCCTAATGTACATATATACAATTTTATTAACACAAATTGGTACAACAGTGCTCACCAAACTACATCTTTTGCAAAAAAAAAAAAAAAAAAAAATTGGGACTATCTTTTTTTAAATTTGCATATTTTCGGACATTTCTTTCATGATACGGTTTATTACTCCAAAAAAAAATAAATGATTGTTTCATTATGGGTGCTATATAACTTTTTATGGTTGTAAAAATAACATGGAAAAACCAAAACAACTCTTCTATTAAAAGCCGAGCTTGACATATTATTCAACAATTATTTTCAGAGCAATCAGCAGCATCGTTTACAATAAAAATAAAAATGTGAGACATACGAAATAAATGTTGCTATATTTGTGGCTTATTTACAGATATCGGTCAAATGCGTAATTTTAAAAACAATATTATAGTGTTAGAAGTATACAACAAACTCTTCAATCGCTTTTATAAATTCAGTCGCTAGTATGAGAAAGAATTTGTTTATGAATTTTGCTGTGCAACTTTAAAAAAATATAAAGTTCAACCGTCAGTTTTTCTGCTTATGACTTTGCATCATCAGTTATATCATAAGAAAGATGATTGCTACTTTTGTCAAACATATATAAATGTTTTAACTGTTACAAAACCGATATCTGCCAATGATGAAGCTCCGGCAACGAACATATTTGTTATTGAAACTGAAAAAGATTTGGAAGAAAAAGAGTGTCTTCCATCAAACGCAGATTTCGCCGATCTCATTCATAAAAACGACTGTTTAATAATTTGTATATCAATTATATGTCTTTACTTCTCTATAAAAATGTTTGTTATTATTTGCAGCAACTTAATGCATTTATAATAATAATATTAATACCTAAAGGTATTAATATTATATAACTTCAATATAAGTGACTATGGTCACTGTTGTAATTATTACGGTTTTATTATTTTTACTCCGCTACCTATACCTTATTTAAATTAAATAAAATTAATCTGTAATTAACAAGCAAAAAAGATACAACTTCTTTTCTTTGCTTACAACGACAATCCGAAATGTTCGGGTCACGTTTAAAGCAGTGAATTTTTTTACCAAAGTTTTTATGTAAAATCTAGTAGAAGAAGTGACCTAAACTATATCCAGTAAGAACGCAATATAATAGTGAATCACACACGTAACTGTTGACGGTCACATGGCAGATGTAAATAACAATATTTGGACAAACTTGTTTTTATAAAGTGAATTGAAATTTTTTACTGATGCGTATTCATTTTAATGGCGTTTTCTTTTCTAAAAAAAATTTGCATTACCATCCAAGAATGTTTACTTTTTATTGTCAAAAAATTTAATAGTTAAAATCAGTATCACGTTCTGTTCTCAACATGTTGCATATAAAAGATGCTAAAATGGTACATGTTTTGCACTCAATTTATAAGTGAGGGTGAAATACAGCCCTTTTTTACAAGTGTGTCAACTACTTGTATATACAATTAAGTAAATTATTTAATTTGTATTTTTATGAAAAAAGAGATTCAACATTTTCTCGGTCAAGATATTCTTCATAAAAATCCATTATCACTTTTGTATCACCTGTACCTCGTTTCTATAACTCCCGCATCGAAAAAAAAAATGTCACATGAAACAAGGGATTTAAGGAAAAAACGATGTCGTTTCTCACAAGCAATTGCTCCTGTAATTCTACGTTGTGAAAACTTTATGTCATTTGCGCTTTTTTGACGTAAGATATTGGAAAGTTGTGAATAAGAGTGTTGATCTAAGGAATTTTTATGAAAAGTTATATGACTGGGCTGTCAAAACAATTCACAAGAAATAAAGGCGCAAGACTGAAAATTTGTTAGAGCATAAAATAGTATAATTGTTAAAAATGGACTGCAAACACACTGAACATGTAAGTTTATTTATTTTTGTTATTTATTAATATAAATAAATAAATAAATATTTTTTAAGCTTTTAGGTCTTTTTATATATTTTAATTATTATTAAATTAATTTCCAATATTTCGACACGCCTTCGTATGTCTTTCTCAAGGAAAATAATTTTATAATGAAATGAAATTTTTTTTTTTTTTTTTTTTGATATGTAAATAAAAATTATGATACTAAAAACTTTTTTCAAATTTTTTAAAAAACATATACAAAAACCATAACAACATTAATAACAATTTTATACAAAACACAATTTAACAAAAAACAATATACATTATCTATATATATTATATTCTATCTCTTTCTTACTAAATATCTATAATTTTGTGCTATATTATCTGTATCCATTTTAAAATTAATTCTACTATCATTTGATACATTTATTATATCTAACATTTCTAATAAATACCGACGTTTATAATTATTTTCTCTATCTAATATTGAAACATCTTCAAATTTTGGATAATGATTCAATCTTGCACAATGAGATGACAAAGCTGTTTTTTTGCATTAATATTTCTATATCTTTGATCAGATTTATGCCCAGCTATTCTAGTTTTAAGTTTGTTTTTAGTTGTACCTACATATATTTTATTACAATTTTCTGTGCTATTTCCACCACAAGGTATTTTGTAAGAAAGAGATATAATATAATATATATAGATAATGTATATTGTTTTTTGTTAAATTGTGTTTTGTATAAAATTGTTATTAATGTTGTTATTGTTTTTGTATGTTTTTTAAAAAATTTGAAAAAAGTTTTTAGTATCATAATTTTTATTTACATATCAAAAAAAAAAAAAAAAAAAAATTTCATTTCATTATAAAATTATTTTCCTTGAGAAAGACATACGAAGGCGTGTCGAAATATTGGAAATTAATTTAATAATAATTAAAATATATAAAAAGACCTAAAAGCTTAAAAAATATTTATTTATTTATTTTCAGATAGAAAAGGTCAAATAAACAAGATTTATATTAATATAAATTGTACACATGTTATACATATTTTAGAAAACGGAAAGGATTTAAAAAAACCAAAAAAAGAAACTAGTGCAATTTATGGCTGCAAATTTTGAGTTTGCAAGAGGCCAATTAAGTGGTATTAATTCCAACGTAAATTATAAGGACCAAGGGAGTCACTAAAAACCACTTTAAATGCACTAGGCGGTAGTGAAAAAACTGCAGAGCAGTGGAAAAAAGTAGGTTTTAGTTGTCATTAGTATTTATAAAAATGTGTATGACTTTCAAATATTTGTTAAATTAGTGTTAGATAGATTTGAAGTGTGGCGTCAAGAAACCTGTAAACGCGCGACGACTATTTATTAATCAGACAGGTTGAGATAGTTGGGCAGCAGTTCCCCGCGACTTAAATCTCCTAGAAGAAGAAATTCTTAAGGTTATCACTGTCGATGCTGTTGATGGGGATTCAAGTACAGCAGACTCCGGTGTCCCTTTACAGGATCTTTTAGAGGTATGTAGTTATTCTTGAGTATACGTTGGTATATACCACAAAGGTACTAAGATTGTCAATTGAATAAGAAATTCGAATAATTTACAATACTAATAGGCATTTAAATTAGCAACATAAAACGCGTTTAGCACAAAATAAATTTTTTTGAATTGACTTTATTGCAGCAAAGACAATGAATTATGTTAATTGAAAATTTTCTTAGGATTTCTTATCGGTAAAATTTTTGGAGGACGAGGAAATGTTAATTCCAACAACTAAAAAACGAAAAGAAATTTCTTCAACTTCATCGTCCCTATTAACAAGCCTACATTGCAATCTATACCAACAGTCAATGCGTCAAAATACAAGAAAGTTTTGCAGGAAGCAAGGGAGATGCAAACTACCTTAATCAACTAGTTGTGCAATATTTTTTCCAAAACTTTTCTTTTGTTTAAATTATTTGTTTTTGAATTGTTTAAGTTGTGATGTTTATTTTTATTGAATTATTTTATGTGATGTTATGTTTTAGTTTTAAAAACCATTTAAATAGTTTTAAGTAAATTGAAATTGAAGAAAAGATTAAATGTACTCGTATATAAATAATTTTTTGTTTTCTTTAATTATTATTTTTATTTAATGGTTTTTCATTCATTTTTTCTTAATTAATTTTTTGTTTTAGTTCTAATATAAATTTTTGCAGTTTTTCTTTGAATTGTTTTTTATTTTGTTTAATTTTTTATTTTTGCTTTGTTCTATTTTGTTGTATTTATATTACATCTGCAAAGAAATAAAATTATAATTTTTATTTCATATTTTGTTTTTCTCTTTGTTGAATTCTTAAAATTGAGATGTAAATATATGCAGAAACGATTTTAACTCGCAAATCGAGAAACGATAGAATTTTTTATTTCACACTTTCCGATGTGAGAAGTTCTCGCATATAGTTACAGAAACGAGCCATTGTTCATCAGTTGTGTTAACGTAATTGTATTTCGCAAATCGCTCTAAAAGTGGTAAGCATATAAAAATGTTGCATGATAATAAACTTATTTTTGTTCTATTGAAACCATAAAAAATGTATCACTTTGTGCAGTTTTAGGCAACCTGTTTAAAATATTACATAATTTAGAAGCAGAATGTTTTTTGAGAAAAGAAAACGCCATAAGAAAATTTAAAATTTTGGTTAAAAAATGTTGTTAAATCGTTAAAGTCTTACATAATAAAATCGTCTAATATGGCAACTATACGTTTTGTTTTGTTTACTTTGTTCAATTATGACAGCGGATAGCCAGACAGCTATTTAAGCGACCGGAAAGGTAAAATTGTAAATGTAGCTAAAAATGTAACCGTTGTTCTATTATTGAAATGTTAAAACGTATCATTTGCTTTTGATAGTTAACAAACAAAAACAAACATGTATACGACTACATACATAACAAAAAAAAAACGCCAAAAAATAATATAAAGGCCTCGTTATGCGACCGTTGAAATGTAGAAATGTAGGAATGTAGAAATGTAAATATGTAGAGCTCAAGTATAGAAACGTATCATGTGTTTTTTATAGTAAACAAAGAATTTAAAGAATTAAAAAAAAATTCAAATAAACAACACAACAGCCGTTTGAAACATTGATGGGGGTATTATGTCCACATTATCTGTATTTTTTTGGAAAAAGTACCAAAATGCTTCTGTTGGTACCAACAATTTGATTTATATTTATAAACAATAACTTAATATCTGCTTAATATATTAAAATTAAATTAAATTATTTTAAAGTTTTAGTAGTATGAATTTGTCTTATGTCAATTTCATATATACATACTACATATATACATGCATTACATTTGTATTAAAATGTACAAAATGACTGCATATACATATATAGAAGTGCTAAAAAATATTTTATATGTATAAATATATGTAGTATGGTATATTTGTTATTCTTATTATTAATATCTAAAATAATTTTTTGAACACTTGTATGTACGTATGCACATGCGTTCAAAATATGTGGTTCTTTTATTATTTTTACTACAAATGTTGGTAAATATATATGTTTTATATATATTAGCATTAAATTCTTCTTTAATTTTCTATTTATATATAGAAATTAAGCATTTCAAATAGTTCTTATATAAAAAATGTACCATATAAAAGGGCTAAAATGTGCCACACTTCCATCAATACGCATACATCCCATCACTGGCTACATTTTGTTACGTAAAATTCTAAATTCAACAGATTGCTACGTTACATGTGCATTACATTTCAGTCAGCTAAGCATTTGCATTGCTTTCCATATACCAGAAACGATCAGCTGACTTTTACATTTTTACATTTCTACATTTCAACGTTCGCATAACTCGGCCTTTAGTCTTCATTTGCCTGCACCAATAATATCACTTGTTCATCTTTATTATAGGGTGTTTTTTATAGACGTATAGAACTTTAAATTGTTATAAAACAACGATGGATTATTCGATTGACATGAATTTTATTTATCCGAAAGATAATCTTGTGGCATTACATTTTAAATATGATTTCTGGCATATGACCGCCACGGCTGGCTCGGATGTAGTCCAATCTGGACGTCCAATTTTCGATGACTTTTTCCAACATTTGTGGCCGTATATCGGCAATAACACGGCGAATGTTGTCTTCCAAATGGTCAAGCGTTTGTGGCTTATCCGCATAGACCAATGACTTTACATAGCCCCACAGAAAGTAATCTAGCGGTGTTAAATCACAAGATCTTGGAGGCCAATTCACAAATCCAAAACGTGAAATTAGGCGGTAACCAAACGTGTCTTTCAATAAATCGATTGTGTCACGAGCTGTGTGACATGTTGCGCCGTCTTGATGGAACCACAGCTCCTGGACATCATGGTTGTTCAATTCAGGAATGAAAAAGTTAGTAATCATGGCTCTATACCGATCACCATTGACTGTAACGCTCTGGCCATCATCGTTTTTGAAAAAAATGGTGTCAATTTATATTGTATTGTGCAAAATTAATAAATATAAGAAAGTAAAATTAAAAAGTAAACATAAACAAAATAAAACGTTTTGGTGCCGGGAATGGTTGCTCAGACGCTATAGTGGTAAGGACTTTACGGGCTTTATTGAAAATGAACTACGGTTGGAAGATCCAGAAAGCTTCAAAAATTTTACTAGGCTCACTAAGGAATGCTTTTCGAAACTCCTCGATATTGTGGGACCACATATTAAGAAGCAGGACACAATCCTAAGAGAAGCCATTTCCCCAACAACATGGTGAGTATTACTAGAAGAATATAGATAACAGAAGTTTTTACCAATTTTTTCAACAGGCTGCTTGTAACTTTTCGATACTTAGCAACTGGTAACTCATTTAAGGATCTGTCGTATGGATTTAGAATATCTCGCCAAGCCATCACTTCAATTATTCCAGAAACTTTAAGTAAAATATACAACATGCTGTCAGCATCTTATATGAAGGTGGGCTTAGACATGATAAATAATTTTTTTTATTTAAGTGATTTTAAGTCACATGAAAGGTAATCCGATCACAAACATGTATGAAATTTTGTGATTTTAAATCTGTTAGCTAAATCCTTGATAATTTCAAATGACTTGCTTGTTTCTGCTTAAGAAACTTGTACAACAAACTCCTCATTACAATTTTGTTTCCTTTTTTGTTCTAGGGATGTCAATCTGCCAATGAATGGGAGTCCATTTCCAATGATTTTGAAACACTGTGGAATTTTCCAATGTGTCTCGGAGCTATAGGTAATTAAATTGTCTATGTACACATACATACAACATAGATTTATAACACAATTTTTATACTAGATGGTAAACATGTTGCCATTAGAGCTCGGGCGGCAGACGGATCATACTACTACAATTATAAAGGCTTCAACAGCATAATATTATTGGCAGTGGTGGATGCAAGGTACAAGTTTGTTATGGTGGATGTTGGCACAAACGGCAGAGCTAACGACGCAGCAGCTTTTAATATTTCGTCAATTGTGGAGGGTATTAAAAATAACTTATTTAATTTTCCTGAAGATAATAATATTCCTGGAACTGATTCAAAGGTAAATTATTTATTTTATTTAATAAAAAAATAATACATCATCAGGTTTAAAAACTTATCCAAAAATAATTTTCTTTTCTCTACAGGTTCCCTACATATTTGTTTCTGATGAAGCTTTTCGTTTAAGTTCCAGAGTCTTGAAACCATTTAATGATCGAAGACCTGTCGAAAATAAAATTTTTAATTATAGACTATCCAGAGCTCGCCGTGTTGTGGAAAACGCCTTTGGAATATTATCAAACAGGTTTAAAATTTTCCAAACACAAATCAACCTCTCTCCAGACAAAGCAGAAATTGTTACGCTAGCTTCATGTGCACTACACAATTTTTTAATCAGTGAGAAAGAAGATATTACTCCTTATATAGACGAAGCACCTAAAATAACTTCACTGCAAAAGAGCCCAGGCAATAAATGTACAATGGAAGCTAAGGATGTAAGAGAGAAATTCTCACAGTATTTTAACAACACAGATATATTGCCTTGGCAAAACGTAGCAATACAAAAATTTAACTTTTGAAAATATGGGGTGATATATATGTATGTATACACAGCAAAAACAATTGTTTAATTCACAAGCTCTTATTATTGCAAATTATTGAGTTATTGAATTGACATTTTTTAAACGATAAGCCAAACGACTGAGCTTGTGAATAAACAAATATATCGTCACCTAAAATGCAAAATAACGTAACAACCTTTTTAAAAAATTTACGAAAGCAGTGAAAAACAATAAACTTTATAAATACATTTTTGGTTTTATTTAAATTAATTAGGTAACATAAAAACACAGTTCTACTGTTATAATGCACTTTTCAATCAAATGAATATAGATATCTGTAGCTACACGATATTCCTTTACATGGTTCTCTCTGAAACGTAGGAAATGGAGGATTAAGTGTATATAAAAACTTAAAAATAATAATCTTCAATTTCTTGTACAGTACAATTAGTTTAAAAAAAACTTATTAAGTAGTTTATATAATAAAAAAGGTACATAGTTTCTTCAATTCAGTCTACATATATAAATAACAAACAAAAACGAATGCAATTGTTGTAAGCCCATAAAGATACATACCCGTATGGAGATTTAACTGGAAAAATTACGTTAGCAACCTGAGTTCAAAATGTTTTTTCATTGCAATTAATAATTCATGTTTTGTACTAACTTTTCTTTGCCCCTAAGTCTCAATAGGTATGTTAATAAATTAAATAAATATATATATATATATTATTCAGGATTACTCAGCAGACGCTGTTTTCTTTAAAATTGCATAACAATTGAAATTATTTCTTCGCTCAATTCATCTTTTAAACTTGTGTCTTTTATATCGCAAAGATTTTCTTGGAGAAATAGAAGCAGGGCTTCATTATACCTATTGGTTGTTGAGCAGGGTTGCACTACCTTTTCTAAAAGCTCTTTTGCTTGCAAAAGAATTTCATCTTCTGGTGCAATATCGGCAGTCACATTTTTTGTTTTCTTCTTTTTTGCTGAAGGTGGAGTCGAAAATGGCTGAGACTCTTCAAAATCATTCAATACATCGACGTCTATAACCTGGAATAATATTTATCTCGTCTGTATATAAGTGCATTTATTAATAAACAATTTTATGCTTACCACATCAACAGAAGAAACTCCTTTTTTTACATTTACGTATCCTTTTAAAAAGCTTAGCTTATCAAACCAATAAGCAGTTGGCGTATAAATTTCTTCGTAACCACAACCACTCTTGTAACTGTCATTTACTTTGGTCAACTCCCGACAATATTGCGTCCGCAAATAGTTTATTTTAGTCTGCGAAAGACAAATAATTAAAATATGTAAGTTTTCTAATAATTTTTTGGAATTCAAACTTACCTTGATCTCATTCGAAGTAATTTCTGGAATCTTTTCTTCTAGTTCCCTTGTCACTTTCTGTAATGCGTCATTTCTTGCGTGTTTGTTATGATAAAACTCACTTTTTGGATTGTACAGACATTCATTTTGTTCCCATGCATCAATTAGAGTTAAAACTGCATTTTTTGACCATTCAATCTTAAAATATAGGTACATTTGTATGGTTTTTATGACTGGAATAACAAGAAAACCTAAGTATACTCACCTTAATACCTTTAAAAGTATTCATTTTCTTCTTTGTCGCAAAATGTTTTTTTACAAATATGTACAATGAAAAATAACCTAAAAGTTTGTATAAACAAAACTGAAGCTTGGTATTGTTGCTATTTTTCTGCCTTGAACATAGAAAATGCAACTCTGATCGCACAGATAAAATTTATTTTATGAAAATTTTCATAACATTAACAAATCGCACAGACCTGTCAAAAATTCTGTCATACACATGCTTTTTCAATACACACTATCATACTTTTTTAGCATACATGCGATTTTAGACAGATCGTACGACTAAGTAGGATAGTCAGTCAGTACCTTAATCTGCATTATTATTATCTTCCCGAATGTTTGTGAGTGTGGATTTTGGTTCCTCTTTCACGCAAAAACATCAGAATAACACATAGGCTATAATTTATAAAGATATTGTGTAAATTGTCCAAAATATAACGATAGGTGTCAAGTAAGTAGGAAAAAATTCTACAATCGGCGACATGTTTTTTGGCGTGCGCCGCAAATATCGTTGAAGTTACACATATATAATGTATGAACGATATGTTTATCATAAATAGTCCTACAAAAAAGTTCGCAACAGCATATGTCTATCTCTTATGTGGAAGCAATTATCGTCAAAATAGTGAACCATAATTACAATAGAAATTGATAATTTATTTCTAATACATATTTCTTAGTAACAAATTGATCTATATCAAAATAAATACTTTTATTGCCTCTGATATATATAATAGACTAGCCCGTACTTAATTTAAGCCTAAAATTATGGTTTTAAATATTTTATTTGTTACTTTGGTTGGCGTTTCTGAAAATAATGCTAGCAAAAACATGAGCCACTTTATAAAGTAGTTAATGACTGTATTTATTTGATTGGTTTTTTTAACAATTAAAATTCTATTTGTAAAGGGAAGTCGCTAAAAATTGATACAAACGCTTTCTAAGGATACCGACCGGGCCGGGTGAGACCGGACAAAAACATTTAGTAATATATAAAATTCGACTGTACGTGTGTTTGACATTGTACTCGTTCTAAACGGCTGGACCGATTTAATTGAAATTCTGTGTATACTTTGGATTCTGATTTGCAAGGTTTAGCGTCACAAATCCGCCCTTCTGGTGCCACTGGAGTTGGTATCTGGCTTATTTATATACTACCTGTTTCTACCCGGTCTTGCACGGTCCTTTACTCTATGATCGAATATACAAAAATGCTACGTTTTCATCAAAACCCAACTTAAAGTTTTATGAAAATTAAAATAGACTACGCCCATTGCCATGCCCACTTTTTAAATGTATCTCAAAACGGAGAACGGAAAATCAATTTGGCAAATTTTTTTCTTATATGTTCAGAACAACCCAGCATAGGTTTTATGAAAATAAAAATAGATCACGCCCACTTTTAAAATTTTTCTCAAATCGGAGAACAGCTACACCGATTTGACTAATTTTCATTATATGCTCGGTATAACCCAACTTATATTTTTCTTCTCTTTTTAATAATTTTTCAATATACAATTTGAAGACAAAACAACGTTTGCCGGGCTAGCTAGTATATTTTTTTGATTGATTGATATAATTTTATTTATCATAATTTGCTTTTAAAATAAAAGTTTACAAAAAGATTACAATTCTTATATTTTTTTTTTACTTCTAAAAAAAACTGTTTTACATATTGCATAATGTTACGTTTGAAAATATAAAAATTAATTTCAAGTTTTAACTGTAAAGGTATAGCATTAAATAGTTTAAGACCGTTGTAAAATAGCAGGTTTTGATAATAGTTTGTTGAACTAAAGTTTAAATGAAAATCATTATTATTCCTTAAATAATATGGCTGTACATCAGAGTATATATATCCCTACATAGTATAAAGCAAAGTCGCTTCCCGCGTCTGTTTGTGTGTATGCTTAGATTTTTAAAACTACACAACGGATTTTGATGCGGTTTTTTTTTAAAGATAGATGATTCAAGAGGAAGGTTTATATGTATAATCTGGGAAGGTTTAACGTCACAAGTCCGCCCAGCAGGTAGCGCTATAGTCGGTATTTGGCTTATTTGCCTACTACCTGTTTTTACCCGGTCTCGCACGGTTCTTTACTCTATGAGTACGATTTCTTAGTGTAAGAAGATCGAATATATAAAAATTTTAAGGCAAAATAACGTTTGCCGGGTCAACTAGTATATATATATATATATATATATATATATGCATATATATATCATGCATCACTGACTATATTTGGTTACGTGACATTCTATTTTCTACAGGTTGGGACGTTACACTGACGTGTCATTACATTCAGCTAAACATATACATAGCTTCCCATATAACAAAAATGATCAGCTGAGACGGCAACATTTACATTTCTAACTTTACGGTCGCCTAAATAGCCCCTGACTGCTTGTTTGTTGTTATTACTAATTGGCCGTTTGAATGACTAATGAGGTGTTTGCTACAAAATGTGTACTTTAGTTCATTTTCGCATTCAGACGAGAAAACAGGCGTGTGCATGCGTGCTAAAAATTAAAATTTAAAAGCAAAACAAAAACTCGTAAAATGTTCAATATTTCAATTAAATTATGTTGTTTTACTGGCTCGTATTCGTATTTGTTTTCTACATTATAGTTAAATCAAATTAAAAATTTAATGAATAAACGTTTTAAAATAAAGTATTATCGTTATTATTATTAAACTCAAATTTGTTCCCACTTGAATTTAAGTTTGATTAGATTTAAATAAAAATTAAAAAAGTAATGGGGCTATATAAATGAATATTACTGAGAAATGAATTAAAAAAAATTAATTATGATTGTACAGAAAAAAAAAAACAAATGCCTTAATACAACAAATATTAATTCTTCTATACCCGAAAAAGTAATTTAAAAATAATGGGATTTTAGGAAAAACTTGCTGAGGCTTTTACGTTACGTGTTTTTTGTTAACAACTTCATCGAAGAAGTAAAACTAAAACAATAATAAACATTAAATTTAAGAAATTGGAAATGCCGCTAAATTTTAATAAACAAATAAGTGATTTTAAAAGTAGCTATACTGGCAGTTGAAATGAGTTATAATCGAAGTCTACAGCGTGCATGTGCCACCCTCTAAAATATATATATTACTAGATGTTTTTGTCCGGTCTCACCCAGCCCGGTTTGTATCAATTTTTAGCGACATCCCTTTACAAATAGAATTTTAATTGTTAAAAAAAACCAACCAAATAAATGCAGTCATTAACTACTTTATAAAGTGGCTCATGTTTTTGCTAGCATTATTTTCAGAAACGCCAACCAAAGTAACAAATAAAATATTTAAAACCATAATTTTAGGCTTAAATTAAGTACGGGCTAGTCTATTATATATATCAGAGGCAATAAAAGTATTTATTTTGATATACATCAATTTGTTACTAAGAAATATGTAGTAGAAATAAATTATCAATTTCTATTGTAATTATGGTTCACTATTTTGACGATAATTGCTTCCACATAAGAGATAGACATATGCTGTTGCGAACTTTTTTGTAGGACTATTTATGATAAACATATCGTTCATACATTATATATGTGTAACTTCAACGATATTTGCGGCGCACGCCAAAACATGTCGCCGATTGTAGAATTTTTTCCTACTTACTTGACACCTATCGTTATATTTTGGACAATTTACACAATATCTTTATAAATTATAGCCTATGTGTTATTCTGATGTATAAGCTAAATTATTGTAAAGTTTAATTAAGATCCATTCAGTAGTTTTTGCGTGAAAGAGGAACAAACAGCCACACTCACAAACATTCGGCTTTATATTATTAGTAGGATAGATGTTTCTAAACAGCGAAGTCGATTAAACAATGTCTGTCTGTCTAAAGTCCCAAGAAAAAAAAAAAGCTTAGCATCTCACTCTATCAGTTATTTCTGTCTTCCGATTGGTATAGAAATTAAAGTAGATCGGACTAGCTTTATTTTTTTTGCATTTTATCTGAGTGTGTTTTTTGTGTATTTTCTCTAAATTACAAAGCAAGCATAGAGGCATGCTCTGAAAATCACATTTTGTCAATATGGTTTGAAAACACAAAAAAGGTGTTTTTGGTGTAAAAACGTTAATCTAAGCCAAAACACTTAGTTATTTTCGTGACTACTAAAGGACGAACACTCAAATAAATTATTTAATGTATTCTTTATTAATTTTGTTAAGCAATTAGTTGTAAAAAAAAGACGGCTTCTTTGCTGTAAAATTTTTATTTGCTGCTGTCTTTTCTTTTGTGATCAAAACAAAAAATCAGCTGTTTTCGTGTGCTTTTGAAAAGATAAAATCACACCTAAAAATATAAAAGCAGTGTGGTGAACCGAACAACACAAAATCGCACATGTGATTTGAAATCACGTGATTTTCAGACGAAATTTGATAATGCTTGTGCAAAATATTAAAACAATCGACAATGACAGAGAAATATCAAAAATACAAACGGTTTTTGATTTGTTTTTCTGGTTAATATTTTAAGCTGTATACTATGTGCGTAATGCAAGAATAATAGAAAGACCAAATTACGCCATACCCGTTGAATGACGTAGACTGTTCACTTTTTGAAGAAAAAACAAATCTCTCCTATTTAGCTGTAAATTATATTAAATTAAAATTTTATGTGCGGAAGGGCATAATCTTGTATATCTTTAATTTTTGTGCGTAATGTGTGTGCGCGTACACACAAAACAGATAGTCATGTTTATTAATGAGTGTATACAAAAAGTGTAGAGTAAACACTCCACATTGCGATCCCACGGGATCCCAATTTACCTAAAAAGCGTTCGTTTACTGCAAGTTTGTGTAAATGAGAGCAGTTGTGTGAGAGAATTATGCTTCTTCTTTTTACACGAAAAAGCTCACACTGTTTCTTCGTGCAAGTTGGGTAAATTGTCAATCAGCTGCTTGAAAAATAAATAAAAGTAAACAAAGTGCAAATTGTGATATAAATTTACAAATTTATGTAGTGTTCTGACTGAATATGTCAAACTTGATATCAATACAATTCGCTTGTTATGTTAAAACTGCTACCGACACTACCTCATATTTTATTTTTTGTAAGTGTTTGAAATTTTTTTTTCTGGGCTATGGTTTTTTGCTTTAGTTTACTTTTATTTGTTTGTGTTGAGAGTAATCTTAGCTTACTCTCATTTTAACGAACTCGAACAAAGCTAATATCAATGCACAAGCATAGTTGAAAAACACAGAAACATTACAAGCATGTGTAATTTTTGAGCCGTTCAGAGCACATATTCATTAACTCTAGCTGTCAAATAAAAATTTCGGCGTTACTGACGATTATTTTTTGTTTATTTTTTTATAAAAGGAATTTTAAAAAACAATTTACATCATTTCATCTCATTTCTCAACTTTTTGTTTCATGGAGTTAATCAATCTGTACACTTGGAAAAAGTTCTTATAAAGTATCTGATACACACATCAAATTTCAACATTATTCAATGCATTTGTGTGCGTATCAAAAAAAAATAAAAGTAGTTTTCATATTCGTCAAATTCACACACAACGTATTCATGTGACTTCCATTAAAAAAAAAGCACACAAATGCATGATTGATGTTGAAATTTAATCAGCTAACCATACACATGTCATTTGTTCCCACGAATTTGTTGAGAATATAACAACCACTAACATCGAATAAATCAGAATTATAAAAACACCCACGAGCAAACTTGATACACACACTGACGTCTCGTAGCACACTAAAATGCAAATAATGACGCATGCTCGCGTACCAGCCCGTTAACATACAACAAAACCATTGTAATTGAAAATGATCAAACTCATTCTAATATGTTCACAAACAACTCCGTACAAAACAAAATCACAGGCACAAATCATATCTCGATGACCAGATCTAGTCATTTCAAATATGCTTGTAAAAGGTGGTTAAATTTTAAAGGCCGATTTTGAATAAAACAAAAATTATTTAGGAAATTATTGTCATTTATTTTTATTACGATAATATGGTATGGTTTAATTAGTATGGAACAAAATATCGGCCAAGTAGCCGCCGCAACATCGGCGGCACACCTCCATCCGACGGTCCAAATTTTCAAAGACGCTGAGGCATAATTGAGGTTCTATGCCGTTAATGTGCCGAATTATCTCATACATTAGCTCTTGAATTGTTGTTGGCTTATCGACGTACACCTTTTCTCTCAAATAACCCCAAAGAAAGAAATCCAACGGTGTCAAATCACATGATCTTGGCGGCCAATTAACAGCCATTGAATTTGTCGTACAAAAGAGCCATTGTTTCGTTAACTGTGTGGCAAATGGCACCGTCCTGTTGAAACCACATATCGTCCACATCCATATCTTCCAATTCAGGCCATAAAAAGTTCGTTATCATCTCACGATAGCGAACACCATTCACAGTAACTGCCTGACCGGCCTCATTTTGGAAAAAATACGGTCTGATGATGCCGCCAGTCCATAAACCGCACCAAACAGTCACTCTTTGTGGGTGCATTGGTTTTTCGACAATCACTCTTGAACTATCAATCGCCCAAATGCGGCAATTTTGCTTATTGACGAATTCACTGAGGTGAAAATTTGCCTCATCACTGAAAAAGAAAAAAATCACGCAGTGCATTTTGATTTGAACGCCCATTTTCATAATAGCTTAGGTTATACAGGTCGCCCGAAAGAAATAAAACAAGAGCTGGACTCACTTGGGTCCTCTGACGTGGTCCCTTTGTGATACCTGTACAGAGAAAAATAAAGAAGAGGAGGGATAGTAATAGAAGAGTGAAGGGGAGGAAAGAAGATAGAGAAAAAAAGAAAGTGAGTGAGTTACAAAAACCAACCACTGCTTCTAATGAAGCCATATAGCATGTCGACCCTGCAGACGTCTCTCACCGAAGTGGATCATGCGCCGCTCTTTCAGGGCCGGACACTGGCAGAGAACATTTTCATAATAAGTCTGAATAACTTTAACGTGTTGCGCGATTGTGTATCTTTCCATCGTTCAAATTGAAATAGTGTGAAATTGAGAAATGTCAAATGAAATGCAGAAAAAAACTTGTTGTTTAGGTGTGGTTCACATTCAGCATCGGCTTCGTGTTGTATTTATTTTGCATCTAAATTTTTTTGGATGCCTTGCTTGCTTTTTCTTGTGTATTAAATGCAACAATGTTGCAAATGGGAAAAAATTTATTGCAAAAATTTTAAGGGTTGCATTTAAGAATATTGCAGCGTATTACTACAAAGCAACATGCGTTTAGGAAGTCAGCCTAACTTCGTGGCTAACACACACGTTGGCAATAGAAAGCTTTAATTTTACTTTTCCATAGACTGTAGCAGTCTGCAATCTTACATTTCCTAGAGACTCGACCGCGACGCCCCTGTATCTGTAGTAAGAACGTAACTTCTTCCACTGATACTTTCTCTAGTGGTAAGATTGCAGTTTTTCTACTGCATAACGGAGATCGAGATTGTGGGGCTCTCGAGTGTAGGAGGTAGCGCTTGCCCCATAGTGCTAGGTCGTTTTAGTTTAACGGTGACTCTTGAGAGTAACAACCCTTTATAATACAATTATTAAAATTTTTTAAGTTATTGCGTAAATGGTGTTAAAAAATAAATATTTATTCTAAAAATCATGAATAATTGTTGCAGTGTTATTAAATAATTTTGTATTTAGTAATAGGCTGCCTCAATACTATGATAGTGATAGAGATAGAGGTAGATATAACTTAAAATTTAACTCTTATTTAACTTATCAAAAAGAAATTTGCCCTAACAGCCGGCTTTATAGAATATAGTGTATATTTAAAACTTGTATAAGAGTATTAACTGTTGCTTGCTGTAAAATTATTTTTAATTTTTTTTAAACGGCTTTATGTTAAGCCTAATATAATTATTACTAATGTAGACATAATTTAAAAAATATCTCACTAGTTTGAATACTTATACGTTATACTGAATATTAAAAATATTTAACAAATTAACAACAGTTGTCGCAAATATATCCATACATATAAACATATACACGCACACGCACAATCTATATGTAAAAACATATCGGTATCAACAACAACAATTCCAATTAAACAAACAAATAAAACAAGCTAAACAAATAAACAAAATGTTAAAAAAAATCTCAAAAAGTAGTGATATTGGTGCAACAACACACTATCAGTTATCAACTGTCAAATATAAAACACATAATTATTATGAACATCATAATTATTATCATAATGACCTATTTTATAGACGCGTCATAAAAGCCAAAGAATGTAAACGATCCAAAAAAAGAAATCGCATTGAAGAAAGTAAAATGATTAAATGTAGTATAAATAAGAAATCAAATCATGAAAAATATTTAAGCAATAAAAACGTTATTCAAACATACAGTAGTCCTATTAGCAATAATAATAATGATAAAACTAACGGCACTACAGACATGCGAGTATGTTACTGTGCAAGTTCCAATAAAGTATGTTGTGAGTTATATATAAAGTCAAATTATGTGTATCAGATTAATAAATTTTTAAGACACATCAGTATTTACGTGCACAAATATTTCAATCATTTAAAACTAGTGATGGTATTAATATTACTAAGCGCCTTAACTATAACGGCGCACAAAATAGAAAACACTCGGGAAAAGTTACAACAAAAGTCAATATTGACAGCATTTAATGATAGCGCATCTACAGCAATGCCAGAATTATCATTACATAATGTAGTGTATCCTCATAATCAGCATAATAACATGGAAACTAATTTAAGTTTTCAAATAACTAAAATTTATCAACATGTGCTTAAAAATCTCAAGGAAAATTCTAATGCTAAACTTACAAAATTAAAAAATAATTGCTACCACGAGAAAGATTACAAAAAATTATTTCATTATCATTATTATCATAACAATGCTGATGCTGATGCTAATCATCATCATTATTATCACCATGAACAAAGTGACTCAACATTAATAAACAATAAAACACAACAAAGCAATAATAGCAGAAGCAAACAAAAACAAAATGAAATTATTATTGAAAATGAAATGCCTAAATTACCTCAACAACATCTCGTGCTATGTCAAGGTAACAACACAGAAATTGACAACAATAAAAATAAAATATTTACTAATCTAACAGCAAATAGCACAAACACTCTTAAAGAAATAAGAACAGAAAAGATGTATACAAATGATATTATTGACAGCGATTTTAATAATGATTTTATACAAGATAATGGTGATGATAATTATATGAATAAATATGAAAATAATATACTTAGAACATTACCTTCATCTGCACCGGCAGCATTAATTACAGCAAATAAAGCCAACAGTCAACATCTTCATTTTGTTGACAATGGACAACAACAAATCAATTATATTAAACTCATGAAATTGGTGATGGATGGCTTGGGTTTGAAAAAACTTCCAAATATGGCAACAGTAAGACAAAAAAAAATACTCTAAATATTTATCTACTAAAGGGTTTCACAAGCATGCTTTAAATGGCTTACAAGCACTTTTCATTATAAAATATTACACTTGGAAAGACCTAACTATAATAACATGCATAACAAAACTTAACCTACTGTCAAAATTGAACGAAAAGTTTGTCAATTGCTTAAGTAATTTAAAAGAAACTTTTACGTGGGTATAATATTCTTATGAACTTTCGGCACAGTTGCACATCTAGGCACTTTTGCCGAAATATTTAATTCTTTTTATATCGCAAATAAACAAAAAAATTTTAATTGATTTGTATCACACCATAAAAAGATCTAAATATTATACTTTTATTTATTTTAAGAAAATTATATATTTTATGTTTTTTATGGTTTTTGTTAGGCAAAAATACTAAAACATGCAAATGTGTGTCTGAAAATAAACACACCAAAAATTTGAAATATTACAACTGATTTGTATTAAATTAAAATTCGTGTATTGGATAAAAAAAAATTAAAACGTTTCAAGACAATAAAATTGTTAAAATGTGCGATTGAAGGCATTTTTTAATTTATGTTTGTATACTGACGGTCTTATGGAAAAAAAACTTAACGGCAACTTCAAAGTTGGCATTAGTTAACAAACACTTAAACTTAACGAACGAGTGGTAAAAAATAATATTATAAAATAGTACGTTGACTGATGTATGCTCCAATACATTTTAAATATTAACCCTAGAATACTAACGTTATTTTGTACTACAGAAATATAAACGCCGAAAACTTAAATTTAGTGACTAAAAATGTTTTTTTTTTTTGCTGTTTTTATTTTTTACTTAAAAACTATTGTTAAAAGCACGTGTAAAATTTAGTAAAATTAGTTGCAATACACGTGTGCAGTCACAATTAGAAAAAAAGCCTACATGTAAATTTTACGTACATTAGTATTGCAGGGTTAATACTATCAACATCACCATTATATTCTCTCTCTTTATAAACAGCGATAGATGAAAACAAATACAATATTTTTACTCGAAGGAGTATCCACCCAACTTTATTAAAGTTTTATATTTTTGATTAAAAAAAATGTTTTTTTTTATTCAGAATATAAATTTATGCTTTGATTACACGAACAGACAAAGTTCAGTATATTGACAATAATATAAAATATTTCACACAACAAATTTTTTGTAATTATTTAGTACCAATTACTTCATTAGCGAGTGTAATTTACTTGTTTATGCAGCACTATATTATTTTATTAAAACTTGAATTGGAAAAAAATATAACAAACAAAAAAAGAGAGAAATAGGAAATTTTAATTATTAATAATTTATAAGTAATTGAATCTTTGGAGTTCCTTGTGCCGATATTTCAAATTGAAAATTAGTTTTTCATAAAAAACTTTCAAGTATGCTTGTGCAGCCCTTTAATACCTAAATACATGAATACAGTATCTCACACAAATATTTTGCTTCCATTTTTCTAACAAAAATTTTTTATTAATAGATTAAGCAGCATTTAACTAGCTACTTCATCGGCGAAGTAACATGCTGTCGCTATTTCAATTTTTTATTTCTTTGTAGACAATTTAATCTAAATTCTAGGTTTTTTAAATAAATAAAATCAAAAACTACATTAAAGTATAGATAATATGTCTGCAAAAAGTACCATTTTGTCAATTTATTGATTTTTCTATTTACTGAACACCGTTTGAGCCAGGTCTGATAGTTATAGATTCGTTAAAGTTAAAAAATTAAAAAGTAGCATTCAAAAAAATAAAAAAGGACTGTTGTGCCTCTTAATGGTTTTTTACTTTGCTCAAGAGCGTTTAACCCCAGTATAATATTTCTAGGGTTCTAATATAAAAATTCAAAAAGTGCAAAAAAAATTACATTTGTCCTCTTAATAATTTTTTGCTTTGCTTAGGATCGTTTGAGACCAATCTAGTACTTCTAGGTTCGTTTATATTAAAAAATCAAAAAGTATATTTTTATTATCACTGTAGACTATGATCGCACCGTGACCTTTAAGATCTATTGTGCAGCCCAGTTCCTAACTACAATCCGAGATTTCTTACGAATCTCGTAATTGTTGTAGGATTAATCTTGCCTAGATCTATCTGTGACGTGAAGTTACAAACTTAAGTTAAATCAACAGACCAACCCGAAATATGTAGCGTACACCTTGTATGATACAAGAGTATCCTAAATAATTCTCATTAATTATAAAGTAAAGAATATATAAAGCAAGTCGGGGAACAGAGTTTTTGTTTCCACACGAACTTTGTTCCGGTAGATGTTATCATCGTAGTTATTAGTATTATTTTATACTGTAGTTAGTTAGTCGAGGCTGAAGTATTTATCTTGACGGAGTATTTTATTCGTATATCTTCATAACAGCTGAGGAATTACTACACGACTGTGGTGGCTTAAATACAAAGGAAGCAGATCTTTGTTGACCCGGGATAGACTGAGCGCAACTCAGCTGGAAAATAAACTGCGTTACAGATCTTCTGGGACCAATGCCCCAATACCCAAGCAGCTTATTCTGCGTCTTGCCACCGCTGGGCACTAGCAGAGAATATGTTCCGACAGGAGTCGTCTTGTACCACACCTATTTTACTCATGTGGTAGTTAAGTCAGCAATGACCCGTAAGTAGCTCAACGTTGAGTTTAATGTTATTTCTGCTGAGGTTCAAAACAAGATATGCCCTAATGCGGTCAAGGTTGATGAGTCTCTTTGCCTGCCACTTGCCCACTTCGGCCCTCCAGCAGTCTTGTACACTTCGTTTCTCGTCCTTGCGTAGAAGGGCACTAGTGAAGTTGTTGGTCACCCCGCAGAATAGCTCTGGAGCTATGAAGGGAATATTCGCGCTCTTTTGAGCCAGATAGTTCGCCATTTCATTGCCCACATGCCCTTCATGACCCAACACGCACAATAAGGTAATCGGGTTTTTCTCTGCCAAAACATCGAGAAGCTTGTAGCAGACCCAGACCAATCTTGATCGAAAGAAATAGCCCGCCAATGCACATAGAGCTGCTCGACTCTCTGAGAAAATATATATTCCGGCATCATATATGCCCCTTCGTAAATATTCCCTAGCACATAGCTCTAAGGCTTGGACCTCCGTCTGAAAAAATGAAAACTGTTTTCCCCATTGCAACTGCCCCACGCACCAGCACTGCCATCTTCCATTTTGAACCCAACAATATACCACAATTGTCGATTTTGCTCCAGTATTATTTCACCGTTTCTCCAAGCAGAGCGTTGGCTAATGACTACTTCAAAACGCATAGAGACGGCAAGGCATGGAGAATTCCAGACAGATTCTAGAATTTTCATATGCTCATTAAATTGCCCTCTTTCAGAAAGGATATACTAAATAGCCTTAAGGCGGATCTAGCTGCTACTCCCCTACTCACAATATACAAGGACCCCCCAATGATAATACCCAAGACTAGCGTGTAATATCCAAGGCACGTATTTACTGCCCCCGTTAGACTTAAACAGGCTATTCGATGCACCTTGTTGAGGATTATCTGAGCCTGTTTTTGTTCTACCTTTGGCCACCATACTAAGGAGTCATAAGTGACCATCGGTACTACGATGGTTTTTTAGGACCACGCTATCATTTTCGGTCGTATTAAACACGTTGTACCATACATTCTTTGGGACACAAATATTGCCCTTAAGGCTTTGCCAGTTATGTATAGTAAATGTTTGTTCCAAGTAAAAGTCTTATCTAGAACTACTCCCACATATTTTATCTCCTCGGACATCACCAAGTAACTATACCCCAATTTTAAGGTTGCTATACTAAACTTCTTTCTTCTAGTGAAGGGAACCACTTTGGTTTTATTCGGATTTATCGAAAGTCCCCTTTCCTGAAACCATCTGTAAGTGGTGTCAAGAGCCGTTTGTATTCGATTGGCAATCACAGACTCAAACTTGCCCCTGACTATGACTACCAGATCATCTGCAAAGTCCTGAACCTCGTATTCGAGATCGCCGATAGTCTCCAGTTGCCCATCGGCAACCAATAGCCATAAGAGTGGCGATAAAATGCCTCTTGACTTGACAAATAATTGCCTTGCCCCCGCATTAGTTAGTCCTGTTACTCAGCATATTGAAAACCCATGGCATGATCAGTCGGGCTATTTAATTCTTGATCATCGGCTCTTCAATAAACTCGAATGTAACGTTGTGCATAGCCCCTGTAATGTCAACCGACGTAGAGAAGGCTATTTATTTACCAACCAGAGCCTTTTCAATTTTACTCGTTAGGCTGTGCAGTGCAGTCTCAAGTGATCTGCCTGATTGGTAAACAAATTGTCCAATATGAAGAGCGTTGTCTCTAAGATGGATGAATATATTGATTCAAAATCTTTTCCATAGCTTTAAGCAGGAAGGACGTTAAGCAAATAGGTCACCATCTTCTTGGCGTGTAATTCACCTTTTTGCCTGCTTTCGTCATAAGAGCAACCCTTGCTCTGCTCCATTGTTTAGGTAATACTCCTAGTTCTAGGCTCGTCATAAATATATTAGCCAACCTCTCTAGGCATTGCTATATGCCATTAAGGCACTTTTATAACTTGACCAATCCCCAGTGGTCTTTGCTCTATTGAAAAGTTGGCGGGCAGTCCTTCTCAAGGTACCCAATTCTTTATTAAACCAGGAAAAATTTCTGGAACGTTATGATGGCTTCCAACTTGTTAACTTCAAGATCTAATTCCTGGGAGTTAGTTATCCATTCATTTAGGCACCCTGTACCTTGCTCCAAATGAAAGTTATACACTAGAGCTCCAACCTTCAATTATGATTTTTCAAGATTAAAATTAAATACAAAATTGGTCAGCTTATATACTAATTAAATTACTCAATCTTAGTGACTTTTTACAGTAACACTCAGTTTCTAAATTCTATGCTTAACTATACTTATAATGTAAATGTACTATGTTTTACCAGGCAATCGTGAATTTAGGAGGTTTCCAAAATGCATAATTGAGTGGTTTTAATAATTCATATTTATTTGGGTTTGTTCCCATACATTTCGTATTATGGGAACAAACCAAGAAATAGGATCTTATTTAAATATTTTGTTTATATTATTACTTAAGTAATTTTGTATTAGTTTAACACATAGAGCGGTGTGTGCACAACAACACAACAATAACACAGCATAAATCAAAGACAATGTACTACAGTAATATGATGACCACTTGACTGTCGCAAGCATTAAAGAATATGCGGCAACAGACGAGTGTGCATTGCTATAGTCATATGCATGTAACTATGTGTGTTCATGCTATTGCTATTTCTTTGTGTTACTAATACAAACATGTGTTGTGCACTACATTAGGGTGCGACCGATAGATTGGTTACGTTACACCCTCTATTGTGAAGATTTTCTGCTATCTTTGGAATATCTAAATTCATATACTACATTTTTACTTATTTATTTTTTACATTTTTACTTATTTATTTTACTTTTATAATAAATATACCACAAAACCTCTGTATATACAACGTTCATAGCTTTCTTGTTAAAAATATTTACAAAATAATTTCACTAATACTAAATTGCCTTACCTTTAAATTCGGACCAAGATCTTAATAGAAATAGAATTGAAAAATTATGGTTTTAATCTAATATTATCTAAACTAATGTAAGTACTTATTAAAATTAACCTTAATACCGACTAAAGTACGAACGTACAATTTCGAAAAAAAAAAAATGTCGCGCTGAAAAGCACGTTTTTATTAAGTTTGTTATTTTTCTTGCTAGAGAGCTCCGATAAACGCGTGTGATCGCTGCAAATCGCGCTTCGATGCGCTATTTATAGAGGTAGGCACGCGCCGCGCCACCGGCCGACCGGTACCGCCGCAACCGCGATGTCCCTATATTATTTTATCTTCGAAAATATTCATTTAAATTGCATGCTGTAAAGCGTTATATTATTCCATATTAAATGTAAAATGCATTTAAGGTACTTAATTAGATAAGGATTAATGCTGTATTGCTTAAAATCGCTTTGTAAATAAGCCATTATTTCTCGTAAAACGTAAAAATTGGTTATTGTGGGTTATCCTTAAGAGATAAAGATATACCATCGCGGACTTTCTTGTAGACCTTTTTAAGGAATACAATACTTAATACATTATTTTGATCTATCTGGTAGAGTTCAGCCAGCGTTTGGAATGTAAGCGCAAAAAAATGTGTTTATTTATGACTTCACATTAGAAATCTTGAAATTATCAGTGGTTCTCTAATATATGAAGCATGTTATTATACATATAAACCTTCCTCTTGAATCACTCTATCTTTAAAAAAAAACTGCATCAAAATCCGTTGTGTAGTTTTAAAGATTTAAGCATACATACAGACATAGGGACAGACGCAGAAAACGACTTTGCTTTACATAGGGTGGCCCAAATAAGACCAGCTGATGTGAAACACAAATAACGTTTTTCTTTTTTCTTTTTGGAGATTATAACTGAACTTTTGGAAATTTAAAACGAATACGTACAGTCCACAACAACGCATTAAAATGATCGATTTTTATTATTCTTCTCAACGATCAATTGTTCTGACGCAGCGAAATTATCGCCGTTTTTTTTAACGTAAGATCAGCGCCCACATTTTCCATGATTACAAGTTTAGTTCGCCGTTTTGAGGAACTGGGTTCAGTTGCCGACCGTCCAGAAATAGGTGTTCATCGAAATATTCGTACTGAAGACAACGTGGAAGCTGTGCAGCAGAGAGTTGCAAATGATCCATCTGTCTCAACTCGTCGCCGTTCCGGCCAATTGGGTATACCCAGAACAACATTACGGAGAATTGTAAAGCTGGATCTTAAGATGTATCCATACAAAGTTCAAATTGTGCAACAGCTTCTACCGCAAGACCCTCAACAACGACTACAATACGCTCACTACGTACTACATAGTAACGGGCCACCCGTTACTATATAGTGATATTTTACAATTTTTAATAATAGCTATTTGTATTTTTGTAGACATTAATTTTAATTGTAATAAAGTGTATAAATTTTTATGATATTTTTTGCATAATAATTTTTAAGCGATGGCATCACCTAAGAATTTATTTATTTTGTAAACAATGAATGTTATTGTTGTTGTTTGTGCTTCTACGAGTATATGATTCTTTACAAGCGTAATTGATTATGTTTGTAAACTTAAAACTAATAAATGAAGTTTTGTCAGAAATTAACAATGCTCATTTTTACCTCTTGACTATTGCTAGTCTTCTTGAGCCTAAGTTCCGTTAAAAATATATTTTTTAAATTAGATTTCATATAAAATTAATTAAAAGGAAGTATTTATGACGAACCTTAAGTTTTATAAAATCAGCCATTTCATTTATTGTTATTATATATGGTAATTATATATATTTTTATAGCATTTATATAATATTAATATTTTTAGCGTCCAAAAAAATTTCGTTGCTAAAAATTAGTAAATTTTAATAGAAATTGTTGCTTATTTGGCCTTAAGGCCGAGGCACATAGAATCCGTCATACATTATCCGTCGCCTTTTTCAACTGACAACCAAGTTAAATGCATGGCTTCTTATGGACTTGAACACATACAGTACTTCTCCGTCAACGCAAAGTACGAAAGTTGGTGAACTTTTATCTTTTGCCGCACGTCAAGTACATTGACAGATATCAGTTGGTTTTTATTGTAGTGACATAGTATTAGGTAACCTTGTCAGACCGGCTGTTAATTTTTCGCTTTTTTACATTTTGTTCGTGGTTGACGTAAATACATATATTTTTTGACAGTCGGAAAATTTTATATTGGAAAATAAGTTGATGGTTGCACAATGATATTACCTCAAGTAATTAATATTAAAAAGTAAAATTTAGAAATAAATATCAGAAAAATTGAAATGGAAAACAAAATAATTGAAGCTGTACAAATGTAAGTAAAAATTCTAAAACTTCGTCCAACTCCATATCAAATAATAGTTTTAAACAGCAGACTGGAAAACAGCTGTTTTTATACTTCAACAAAGTATTCATTGTGACAAGCTCATCCGTCAATACGTTGCTGACAGTTGAAAAAGGCGCCGGATAACATATGACGGCTTCTATGTGCCTCGGCCTTTAGAGAATACAAAATTAATATATTTTAGCGAAGAAAACAAACGGTAAAACTGCGGCGATTTAAAATTTTTAGAGAAAGCTAAATTTATCATTACACGTTACAGAATTCCATTTGCAGCTAAAAAATGGCTAAATTGACTTTTTAGCTTTTTAGCGATGGAAGTTTAGCTTTAGCGATCAACAATTATTGTTATTTAAAAAAAATAGACACTTTGTAAATATTTAAGTATAATTTCTTTTTGTTTATGGATTTTTAAACTATAATAAACACTAGTTAACAATAATAAGCAAAGTCCCAAAATCGAGCTCTCTAGTATACTTAAATTTATAAAATTATATTTTCTTTAAAATTACAGAATATTTATATTTTCTTAAATGAATAATACAAAATTTGTATTTTAAAAAACAATACATTTATATTACCTGGTGAAAATATGTTTATTTACACTTTTTTGTCTCTGATTTTGTCTGTTGTCGGCTGATGTTCAAAACGGGAATGCCAAGGCGGCTTTAAATAACTCAAAGCCTAGAAAATTAGCGGCGGCGAGCAACTGTGTGCCGGCTGCAAGAACTTCTTATTAATTAAATTCTGGGCTTCCACAGTGGCTACGTTTGTACATGAACACCCGTTTTTATAATTTTTCACCCCTTTAACATTCAAATTTCCAAAAATGCCTTCTTATTCGTAATAAATATAAGTTGTGAGAGGAACCTGTTCACCGAATTAGGCATTTGGGCTGGGCCATGATGATTAGTCAGTCAGTCAGTAACGTTACTCTTTTATATGTATAGATAACATAGAAAGTATATATTTACATATGTATGCATATGTATATACATGAACACCCGTTCATGTATATATATATATATATATATATATATATATATATATATATATATATTAGGGCGGGTCGATTTGTATGGAGGCAAAAAAATCACTCAAATTACAAGGAAAAGAAACTTTGCCGAAGGAACCATACCTCTACAATGAATTTTGATTTCCCGACTTTTGAAACGAAGGGTCAAATTTTGAAAAATCTCACTTTGACCCATTTAGAGTGCCTCAATCGAGTTAAAATGTATGACCGGCCCCCACTAACTTTGGAGGGCCGACCCACCTATGCCCGTGGTACACACCCTGGACCAACCCCTGTGGGTTCCCCATACAAACATTTCAAAAAATCACCAATTTTGGCATTTTACAAGAAAAAATCAGCTGAAATTGTGTTGGTTTTTAAATTTATTCTTTTACATAAAATATGAAATAAAAAATATCAGGTTTAATTAGTTTTAAGAAAATTGTGTTTTTATTCGATTAAAAATATTACCTTTAAAAAACTTCTGGTGTTGTGACCTTTATTGTTGAGTAGCTTTCACACAAGTAAGTTATGTATATTTGTTTTACACAAAAAAACCAAAAACAAACATACATAGACCGTAAGCGGTTAACTTTGCCGAAATCCAAATAAACAACATATATAATTCATAAGCAAAGTTGCCAGACGAATTGAAATAAATAAATTATGAAACAAGAATCCGGCTTAAACATTGTCGGCCGCCTTACAACAACGTAAGGAAGTACAACACAAAAATTTCAATTAGATAATACAAAAGTTTCAATTAAAACGTAGAAATATATTGGTACAAATATACACAAGATTTACAAAATTCAAACATAAATCGAGAAGTATATATTGTACAATAACGAAGAAAAGGTAGATTCTTAGAGTTACATTACATGGATGACAAGCTCTAAGTCGGTGATTGACCGGAGATAATCCAGCCAAACATTGTGCATTGCGCCAGTGGAGAGCTCGGACTCGTAAAAACTTTCCCCGTCAATATTTGACCGCTAAGTTGGGGGCCAAGAACGAGAGAAACTGTTCCAGAAAGGTAAAAAGTAGGGTCAGCCAATTGAAGGCCCGGAAAATGCTCTTGTACAGTCCCTGTAACGTTTTCGATGTTAGGGAGATGCTTTTGGAAGAGTCTTAGATTGAGCAAACCGTAACCCGACAGCATAAATTTGCCACTGGGATGCTCAATCTACCGACTAACTGAGCGCTAAAATAACTCATACTACAGCACAAGTCAAGAATCGCGCGAACCTGCACCATACGACCCCCAAGACATAGTTTCACCTGAAGGGTGGGTGAAGACGTTACCACATGGCGAAGTGGCAGCGGCGATGCTACGTCCGTACTAGGGCGTGGTGGTGCAGCGTCGCTCGATCGACTTCCTTTTCTAGGCTTGATGGGTTTATCTATAGGTTTAGGGGAGTGCAGTAGCGTGTTATGATCCTCCTGACACTTGTCACACTTCCGCGAACTGCGACAGTCCTTGAACTTGTGATTGCTGGCCAAACATTTGGAGCAGTGACCCCAAATCAACACGTGTCGAATTTTCTTCTCATAAGCAAGGTATCGGAAACAGAAGCAAGCTCTTAATGGGTGAGATCTTTTACAGAGACTGTAGGCCACGGCTTGGTTCTTGGGCCTTTCCTTAGCTGAAGGGTCAATATTTTGTCAAAGGTGTCCACTGCGCCGCTAAACTCGATGAATGTGATGAAAGATACCTGCGGTTCATCATTGGATCAGCAGCCGATGTATCCATTCCGGGCAAGGCTATTATAGCGCGGGCGATGGAACAGCTACCTACGTAGTTTCCTCGTACTCTTCTAACAAACCGTCTTCAAAATTATATAGAGCGTTCATAATACTAGGAAACAGTGAAGGTTAATTAATATGTTCTAATCTGAATTAGTTAAAACGACCAGGTTAGTAATTGGTCGCTTCACAACTCCGTTTTCCTTTCGAACGTCAGCGACGCGAAAATGATCTTCACTTTCCGGATAGGTTCTTATAACTCTACCTAATTTCCAAGAAGTGGACGATAGGTGTTCGTGACGAATAACAGCAAAATCGTTTATTTCAACATTACGTTCCGAAAATTTCCATTTATACCGTTGTAATGTTTTGGGTGAGTGTCGAAAATTTGTATGTAAAAAAATGACAAACTGATTTTTGCCGACGCTTAAGAACGCCACTGGCAGTATAGAATTATAGGCAAAGTGACTGCCTGCAGAAAAGTTGAGAAGCAGATGAATGCTTTTTTAATAAAAGAAAATATCAGCCGATTCAAGGCTTAGAATAAAGTTGCTTTATTTTCACAATTGCATGTCCTTATAAATTAACATAACGGGATAGTTTCCTTAATAATTACAATAATAAAAATAAACAAATTCCAGCTGAGTGTAATTTGAGTGTAACGTTACAATATTTATGTGTTTAGGACAAAGATAAATATATTTCACAATAAAAAAAGGACTTAAATATTAACGGATACAGTGAAATTAAATTAAAGTGTAATAAGACTTATAAAGTACACAACACCATTTATGCAAGAAATGAAGGTATTCTTCTTTCCATCGGCGACAGAAATGATGTGAAAAAGGTTTATTTTTCGATTCCGATTTATTAAACTTAAAGCTGACTTTTAAAGGGTGTCCTAACAAGAACGCAAGATTTAAATTTTAAATAAAACATAGATATTAAAAAAAAAAAAGCGTGAAACTTTATTATATCGTAAAGTAGACAGAATGAGGTTATGTTTGGAACAACATCGGGCAGATGGCCGCCGCGGCTTTGTTGGCACACACGCGATCATTTAATGAAATTTTCAATGACAGTTTTGCATAAATGCTGCGGTATTTCATTAATGCAGCGTCCAATTTCCTCTTTTAAGGCTTGAGTCGTCGTCGTCGGCTTATTCGCGTATACCATCGACTTTAAAAAATCCCCTAAAGAAAAAAGTCTAATGGTGTTAAATGGCACGATCTAGGCGGCCAATTCTGGTCTCCAAAACGCGAAATAACACGACCGGGAAATGACTGATGCAGCAATTGAACTGTTTCTCTGGCTGTATGACATGTGGCGCCGTCTTGTTGAAACCACAAGCCCTCCACATTCATTTCTTAAATTCTAGGCAAGAAAAAACTGGTTATCATTTCACGATACCGAACACCATTGACTGTTTGCGCTTGATCTGCCTCATTTTCATAAAAACGAGGTCCATTGATTCCTCCAGCCCAAAAACCACACCACACAGTGACACGTTGAGGATGGATTTGCTTCTCGTGAATCACTCGAGAATTTTCCTCACCCCAAATGCGACAATTCTGCCTATTGACGAAGCCATCAAGATGGAAATGGGCCTCGTCACTGAAGATGATTTTATCGGCAAAATCAGCATTTTCATGTTGTCTCTCCAATTAACGAACTTCCTTCGCTGTCCATGGTCAGCTGGCTTCAGTTCCTGAGTCAATTGAACTTTGTATGCATGAAAATGAAAATCTTTCGTCAAAATTCGCTGCATAGTGGATTGGGAGACACCAATTTGCTGAGCTAGGTGTCGAATTGAGGTGGATGGAGTTTGAGCGACATCATCACGTACAGCTGCGATATTTGCGGTCGATCAACCTGGTCGAAGGCGCATTGTTGTCTTTACATCACTAACAGACCCAGTTTCGGCAAATTTATCCATTAATCTCTTTACAGTTGACTCTTTTGGAGCATTATTGTGACCCCAAATTGATCGCAATTTGCGAACTGTAGAAGCAAAACTTTCACCATTTTGGGAAAATAATTTCACAATGAGAATGCGTTGTTCATTCGTGTAACGCTGCATTTTTACTAACCTCGTACCTTCTACTAGTAAATAAAAACAACTGTTCAAATGTCAAATAATGACACTTTGAATGGCGCCAAATTTAAATCTTGCGTTCTTGTTGGGACACCCTTTATATAAGTTGCTCTGGCGGAGCTAGTATCGGGCTACCGATTAAAAAGTTACCGAGAGTAAGAGCTACTGGGCCATTCGGATTTTCTGACATAGGACAAAGAGGACGCGAATTCAAACATACCTTTATTCTCGCTAATATTGTGGACAATTCCTCAAACGTATATCTTGCAGACTGGGATTCCCTTCGGAAATGCTGTTTAAAACTCTTAACAGCAGCTTCCCACAACCCACCCATATGGGGAGCCCCAGCTGGAATAAAACGCCACGACAAGCCCTAAATTCCAAAAGTTGAAGACATTCTCGCTTGACTTTCTGTTAGAAATCCACGAAATTTTCGTTCAATTTCAGGAGAAGCGCTTACAAAATTCGTACGTTGTCAGAAAAGATAGTCAATGGATAACCACGTTTAGCTATGAAACGATGAAAGGCAGCTAAACACGCATCAGTAGACAAATTCGAAGTTGCTTTGGGTGCAAAACAAACAAATATGCACACATATGCTTTCGTAATTTTACAACCTCTACCAGTAAAAACTCAAAGGGACCAGCGAAATCAACACCTGTTGTATTAAAAGGTCGTTCTAACGTAGTTCTTTCAGCAGGCAATGCAGCCATTATCTGATTGCAAGACCGTTTTTTATTTAAAATACAACGCTTGCACCTATTAATTATAGTACGAATCAAAATCTTCAATCGAGGTACCCAATATTCTATTCGAATAATCCTCAACATCAACTGATTTCCACCATGAATTAAAATCACATGTACGAATTCAATCAACAAACGTATAAAACGTGCCGAATATGGCAATATAATTGGATGTTTCTCTGTGTACGACAAAGACGGAGACTTAACTAA
Organism: Thelaira solivaga; assembly: GCA_947397855.1. Lineage (NCBI taxonomy): Eukaryota > Metazoa > Arthropoda > Insecta > Diptera > Tachinidae > Thelaira > Thelaira solivaga. The sequence continues at coordinate 2,629,138 of OX377615.1, forward strand.
ACGACCATCCATCCTCATTATTCCATTCTCATCCAAAAAGGGATTGAGTGAAAGTAATGAATTTTTCGAAGAAATAGGTTTTTTCACTAACAAACAACGATACTCTTCTGCGTATTGAGATTTCTGAGCTAATATTGCTAATTGTAACTTGACCTGGGTTATTTCATCACTCGAAGTAGCCACAGATGAAAACATACATTTTGCTCTATATGAAGGATGAGTTCTATAATTAAATCTAAACATATAGGCGATTACTCTTAAAGCACGATCTAGTTTTGAAAAGCGTTCTAAAACACCTTCATAATTCGAAAAAAACGATTCATGTGCTTTTTCCGTTCAAGCCTCAATATTAGTATCTACGGATAATACGTTGGTTTTGTCTCTCTGAAGCCAAGCAGGACCATGCTACAAAAGACTTGTGAGTTCTGAAGGCGAAAGCTCTCTACTACCTAAGTCTGCTATGTTTTCTTCAGACCTCACATGATACCAATTATGCTGTCCTACATTTTCTTGAATTCTACAAGCACGATTTGCTACAAAAGTTGTCCAACTGCTAGGAGTTTTTCGCAAGCAACAAAAAACAATAGTAGAATCTGTCCAACAATATAGTTGTTTAAGCTGGATATATATTTCACGAACTACAGTTTGCAAAAGTTCTGAAGCTAAAACTGCACCACAAATCTCAAGCCTACGAAGGGAAATTGATTTAATGGGGGCTACTTTAGTTTTACATTAAAGTAAAAAAGTAGAAATCTGCCTAAATGACTCCACGCGAATATAAATTGCCCCCCCGTATGCTTTCTCTGAAGCATCGGAAAAAACATGAAGTTCGGCAGATGACCAAGGTGTGTAGTGTACCCATCTAGGTATTCGTATACTATTTACCTCTGTATAAAAATTAACAAACTTACGCCATTCGTTTTCTGTAGAAGGCAGTAGAAAGTCATCCCAATCTATATTATCACGCCAAATCTTTTGCATGATAATTTTCGCTACAATTATAACAGGGCCTAACCAACCTACAGGATCAAATAATTTAGCTATAGTTGACAAAACCTCTCTTTTTGTAAAATGTAAATTATCGGCGATAGGCTCAACATGAAAATAAAATGAATCTAACTTGGCATTAACAACGCTATCATATAATGCTTTTACGTCTGGTTTTCGTAATAAAGACGACTCGTTTCTCAAGAATTGTGCCATGAAATTTTGTTTTGAAACGCCTAATCTGATAGTCTGAGGAAATTCTGCCTTAAAAAGTAGCGTCACTACATAACGGCCATCGGAGTCGAGTCGCGTTGTTCTCCTATAATTTTCCTCACAAAATTTATCAAACTGGGTCCATATCTTCTTTTCTGGAGTCTCTTCTAGCTCCCAAAATCTAAGAAGATTTCTATTCAAGCTATCTTCGGGCGAGCACTCTATAGTAGTGGAGTATACTTGAATAGGTGGTCTTTGAACAGATCCAGTAATAATCCATCCAAATATGGTGTTTGAGCATATAATGTAGCTAAAATATTACGTTGAATTTCCCCTAACCTTATCTGAGGATATAAATCAGCACCTATCAAAATATCCACTGAACTTGGTCGCCACAAATTAGAATCAGCTAGCCGTAAGTTAAACTCTGTACGAACACTAGAGTCAATAATAAATGAGGGTAAGTCCCCAGAAATTTGCGGTAATACCAAATCCATAGTTTTCAAGATAATTGAATGATGTAATGGAGAACTAATCGCTAAAGAACAAATTACAAAAATGTTCAGAGACAAATGAAGATTCTGAAGCTGGGTCAATAAGAGACCGAGCTGGGTACGTGATACCCTGATACCATCGCGGTTCCCAGAAGCACTCTATGGTTCTAAGCAATGTGAAAAACCTGTCGATTAAAATTACCACCTGAGGTAATACCTGTCGACGTAGAAGGTAGAGTCGAGTCTACACAAATAAGATCCCGGGCTATATTAGCCGAAACCGGAGCAAAATTGTTCCCATTAGAAGAATTATTCCTATTCACATTTAATATATTAGGTACATCACGGTGCAACAAAGAGTGATGTCTTTCATTACACGTGCTACAATTAAAGGCACTATTACAATTCTTGACTCCATATTGTCATGATAAACAATTAAGACAACAGTGAAATTTTCGAAGTGTAGAAAATCTTTCTGATAGCGAAAGATTTTTAAAACGTTTACACGTTCTCAAAACATGTCCGGAACAATGACATAAAACACAAGAAGCTGAATTGGAGTAAGAAGTTGTACTAGAATTCACAACATGAGTTTTAACCTTCTGCGTAGGTTTCATCAATGGTTGAGAATTCTTAAGGTCACGAACACACTCTAAAGTTTGAATTCTTTCTGTCAGAAAGGAATCAAAATTTTGCCAAGTGGACAAAACAGATTTGTCTTTAACACCCTGTTCCCATAAACTAGCTGTAGACATAGGCAGACGTTAAATGCACATGAAAATTGAAATTGGGTCCCAATTCTTAGTGGAAACCTTATAAACAGATAAAAAGTCCAACAATTATTTATACCGCGCTGCAAAGTTCTCAGACCGGCACTAGAATCTTTTTTAAACAGTAGGGAGATTAAATAATAATTTTAATTGATTGTTAACCAAGATGCGATAATTCTCATATGCCTCCTTAAGGTTGCGCCAAGCCATTTCAAATCCCTCGTGACTCAAGGGCACTTTGCCACAATTTCCTTCGCTTTACTGGCGGTATTTCGACGTAAATCACAAAGCCGTTCTATATCACTAAGTCGCGAGCTTTTAATATAAATAGCGGTAAATAAATCACCAAAGGTGGTCCACGCAATATAATCTCCCTCAAAAGTATTGATATCGCACGGTGGGAGTGCCAAATTATGATCTGGATTAATTGCTGCATTAGAGGTATAGCTTTTGGGACCATTCGCAATTCGTGTAATTTCTCATTAATAAAAGGTGATTTTATAAGAACTATCGGAAATTAAAAAAAAAAAAAACACATAAAATTCAGAAAAATGCATGAAATATTTATTTGGATCGATAGTTGGGTCGATATAATTTAATGTTTGAAGATTATTTCATGCAAATGTTGGCCGCGGCTGCGCCTCAAATGGTCCATCCGCTTAGTCCAATTTTGGCATACTCTTTCCAACATTTCGGCCGGTATCTCACGAATAATGTTGGCAATGTTGGCTTCCAGTGCGTCAATCGAAGCGGGCTTGTCCCTATAGACATTAGCCTTAACATAGCCCCACAAAAAATAGTCTAGAGGCGTTAAATCGCACGATCTGGGCGGCCAATTGACTGGTCCCAAGCGTGAAATAAACTGTTCACCGAACTCGCCTCTCAATTGGTCCATTGTTTCGCGTGCTGTGTGGCATGTTTCACCGTCTTGTTGAAACCACATGTCATACAAGTCAAGCTCTTCCATTTTGGGCAAAAAAAAGTTTGTTATCATCGCACGGTAGCGCTCACCATTCACAGTAACGTTGTGATTCGCATCATCTTTGAAGAAATACGGCCCAATGATGCCGCCAGCCCATAATCCGCACCAAACGGTTGTTTTTTGTGGATGCATTGGTAGCTCTTGCAATGCTTCTGGCTGCTCTTCACTCCAAATACGGCAGTTTTGCTTGTTCACGTATCCATTCAACCAGAAATGAGCCTCGTCGCTGAACACAATTCTTCGATAAAAAAGTGGATCTTCATCTAACTTTTCAAGAGCCTATTCACCAAAAATTTGGCGTTGTGGTAGGTCGTTTGGCTTCAATTCTTGCACCAGTTGTATCTTATAAGGCTTCACACCCAAATCCTTCCGCAAAATTTTCCACGTAGTGGAGTAACAGAGGCCCAATTGCTGCGAACGGCGCCGAATCGATAATTCACGGTCATCACCAACACTGGCCGATACGGCTGCGATATTTTCTTCAGTTCGCACTCTACGTAAGCGTGTTGGTGGTTTAATGTCCAACAATGTAAATTTGGTGCGAAATTTTGTTACAATAGCCCGAATAGAAGCCTCAGTAGGTCGATTAAACTGACCATAAAATGGAAGAAGCGCGCGATGAACTTTCTTAACAGAGCACGCATTTTGGTAATAAAATTCAATAATTTGCAAGCGTTGTTCGTTTGTAAGACGATTCATGATTAAATTATAGACCAAACTGAAGATGTTTGACAGTGACACAAGATACAAAACGTGCGTGAGCTGTCAAAACTAGTGTTGCCAAAAAGATAATAGCAAAAAAATCACTCTTTAGTAGCTGAATATTTGAGGATAGTCACGTAGGTGGCTTTATATTTTGCCGATACTGACTCAAATTGATCAGGCTCACTGTCTTTGAGATTGTCCAAAAAATCCAAACACGAATCATGCGAAATTTTACCACATTCCCAAATTTTCTTTAATTCTTTACTTTGAATCTCTAATGTGAAAACCGTATGCATTTCCGGCGAAAAAGCATAAAATTTTGCTCAAATTTCATTAAAGCATCTTTTGCTCTTATAAATTTATTTAGTGGTGCTGTTTTCGACATATTTTTCTTCTTTCTATAAATTTAATTAAAATAAAAATTATTATCAGTGACCGATTTTATTTCTAAAATTTTCATAAAAATCAAACGTAATTTTTCGAAAAACTTACAACATTTTATAAAATAAATTAAATAATTTAAATTAATTTATAATTTATTCACAAAACAATTTTAAAAATTTTCAAATTAAATTTATGCAAATTTAGTACAAAACACAATTAAGTCAAACTGACCGAGCGTAGGGTACCAAATTGAACAAATAGAAAACAAGGAGAAAGAAGAAAAAAAACAAACTTATTTTTGTATGTACTTTAAATATATACACGTATTAAAAAGCACTTATTGTTATTAAATTTATAATTTTATAATTAATTTTCACCACTAAATATATTTATTCTTTAAAATTTTGGAAATTTTATTTTTTCACACACACTGTGTCCGTCCACGTAAATAAAACACCGTAGGTTTTTTAAGTATTGAACGATCTCGAAAAAAAATTGAAGATTGAGAAATCGATTTTTTTCGAAATTTTTTTTTGTTCAACATTTTCAAGGTTTCAACCAAAAAACACTATTTTTACATTTTTAATTCAATTTTTTTTTAAATAAAGAGTGATTTTTTTGCCATTATCTTTTTGGCAACACTAGTTTTGACAGCTCACGCACGTTTTGTATCTTGTGTCACTGTCAAACATCTTCAGTTTGGTCTATAATTTAATCATGAATCGTCTTACAAACGAACAACGCTTGCAAATTATTGAATTTTATTACCAAAATGCGTGCTCTGTTAAGAAAGTTCATCGCGCGCTTCTTCCATTTTATGGTCAGTTTAATCGACCTACTGAGGCTTCTATTCGGGCTATTGTAACAAAATTTCGCACCAAATTTACATTGTTGGACATTAAACCACCAACACGCTTACGTAGAGTGCGAACTGAAGAAAATATCGCAGCCGTATCGGCCAGTGTTGGTGATGACCGTGAATTATCGATTCGGCGCCGTTCGCAGCAATTGGGCCTCTGTTACTCCACTACGTGGAAAATTTTGCGGAAGGATTTGGGTGTGAAGCCTTATAAGATACAACTGGTGCAAGAATTGAAGCCAAACGACCTACCACAACGCCAAATTTTTGGTGAATAGGCTCTTGAAAAGTTAGATGAAGATCCACTTTTTTATCGAAGAATTGTGTTCAGCGACGAGGCTCATTTCTGGTTGAATGGATACGTGAACAAGCAAAACTGCCGTATTTGGAGTGAAGAGCAGCCAGAAGCATTGCAAGAGCTACCAATGCATCCACAAAAAACAACCGTTTGGTGCGGATTATGGGCTGGCGGCATCATTGGGCCGTATTTCTTCAAAGATGATGCGAATCACAACGTTACTGTGAATGGTGAGCGCTACCGTGCGATGATAACAAACTTTTTTTTGCCCAAAATGGAAGAGCTTGACTTGTATGACATGTGGTTTCAACAAGACGGTGAAACATGCCACACAGCACGCGAAACAATGGACCAATTGAGAGGCGAGTTCGGTGAACAGTTTATTTCACGCTTGGGACCAGTCAATTGGCCGCCCAGATCGTGCGATTTAACGCCTCTAGACTATTTTTTGTGGGGCTATGTTAAGGCTAATGTCTATAGGGACAAGCCCGCTTCGATTGACGCACTGGAAGCCAACATTGCCAACATTATTCGTGAGATACCGGCCGAAATGTTGGAAAGAGTATGCCAAAATTGGACTAAGCGGATGGACCATTTGAGGCGCAGCCGCGGCCAACATTTGCATGAAATAATCTTCAAACATTAAATTATAACGACCCAACTATCGATCCAAATAAATATTTCATGCATTTTTCTGAATTTTATGTGTTTTTTTTTTTTTTTAATTTCCGATAGTTCTTATAAAATCACCTTTTATTATTCTCGACCTTTCAAACAAGCCCAGATTGAGAAATCTACTATAATTCTATCCTATTTTATGACGAATTTAATTAAATAATTCTATGTATATATGGAAAAATATCTATTTTGAAACTTTGGGGGGCTACAAATCCGACTTAGAGCTATGGTCTCTTCAACAAAATTTCTCAGAATCATCTATAGATTACGTTTTTGCTATACGCTTCATCAAAAAAAAAAAAAAAAATAAAACGCTCTACTGCATACATAGGTAGTCATTTTCTAAAATGTGTTTTTTATAGACGTATAGAATTTTAAATTGCAATAAAACAACGATGGATTATTCGATTGACATGAATTGTATTTATCCGAAAAATAATCTTGTGGCATTACATTTTAAATATGATTTCTGGCATATGACCACCACGGCTGGCTCGGATGTACTCCAATCTGGACGTCCAATTATCGATGACTTTTTACAACATTTTTGGCCGTATATCGGCAATAACACGGCGAATGTTGTATTACAAATGGTCAAGCGTTTGTGGCTTATCCGCATAGACCAATGACTTTACATGGCCCCACAGAAAGTAGTCTAGCGGTGTTAAATCACAAGATCTTAGAGGCCAATTCACAGGTCCCAAACGTGAAATTAGGCGGTCACCAAACGTGTCTTTCAATAAATCGATTGTGGCACGAGCTGTGTGACATGTTGCGCCGTCTTGTTGGAACCACAGCTCCTGGACATCATGGTTGTTCATTTCAGGAATGAAAAAGTTAGTAATCATGGCTCTATACCGACCACCATTGACTGTAACGTTCTGGCCATCATCGTTTTTGAAGAAGTACGGACCAATGATTCCACCAGCTCATAAAGCGCACCAAGCAGTCAGTTTTTCTGGATGTAACAGTGTTTCGACATACACTTGAGGATTAGCTTCACTCCAAATGCGGCAGTTTTGTTTGTTGACGTAGCCATTCAACCAGAAGTGCGCTTCATCGCTAAACAAAATTCGCTTATGAAAATCGGGAACAACGGCAATCTCGTTTTGGCCCCATTCGACGAATCTACTCAAGCGTTGTTCAGGCGTGAGTCTATTCATTTAGAATTTCCAAACCAAATTGAGAATAAATCACTTGACAGCTGTTAAATCGGTCGCCATCTTGAACAGTAATGCCAACTTAAAGTTATATACGTCTATAAAAAAACACCCTTTATTTATTTCGACTACCACTTACCGCTACAGCCATCTATTGCAAAACGGCGAAAGCAAAGTTGTTTTTATTGAAACGACTAGCTTATTAAGTTTTAGGTCGTATTATAAAAATTAATTTTTTTATGGATATTTCGCTCAAATAATAAATAAATAAAATTTTATAATAAGCACATACATATAATTATATTATTCTATAATATATTTACAAATTTTTTAGAATATCTAGAGGTAGGTGTTTTCTAATTGTGGAATAGTCTAACGTTTTTATTGACTCCAGCAGACTGGTTGGGAAGGTTGTTTTGCATTTTCGGCAAAAGGGTTGGTTTTTCTCTTCTAGAAAATGTTGGTGTGTCAATTTACTATGACCAAGTCTTAACCTGATTATGATCTTTTGTTGCTATTTTTGTAGCATATATGTAAAGGGTGTTTTTTATAGACGTATAGAACTTTAAGTTGGCATTACTGTTCAAGATGGTGACCGATTTAATAGCTGTCAAGTGATTTATTCTCAGTTTGGCTTGGCAATTCATCATGAATAGACTCACGCCTGAACAACGCTTGCAAATAGTGCAATTTTATTTCGAAAATAATCGTTCTGTGCGGAATACGTATCCCGATTTTCATAAGCGAATTTTGTTTAGCGATGAAGCGCACTTCTGGTCGTACTTCTTCAAAAACGATGATGGCCAGAACGTTACAGTCAATGGTGATCGGTATAGAGCCATGATTACTAATTTTTTCATTCCTGAATTGAACAACCATGATGTCCAGGAGCTGTGGTTCCAACAAGACGGCGCAACATGTCACACAGCTCGTGCCACAATCGATTTATTGAAAGACACTTTTGGTGACCGCCTAATTTCACGTTTTGGACCTGTGAATTGGCCTCCAATATCTTGTGATTTAACACCGCTAGACTACTTTCTGTGGGGCTATGTAAAGTGATTGGTCTATGCGGATAAGCCACAAACGCTTGACCATTTGGAAGACAACATTCGCCGTGTTATTGCCGATATACGGCCACAAATGTTGGAAAAAGTCATCGAAAATTGGACGTCCAGATTGGACTACATCCGAGCCAGCCGTGGTGGTCGTATGCCAGAAATCATATTTAAAATGTAATGCCACAAGATTATCTTTCGGATAAATAAAATTCATGTCAATCGAATAATCCATAGTTGTTTTATAACAATTTAAAGTTCTATACGTCTATGAAAAACACCCTTTATATTTGGAACGTTTCGTGGCTGCCCGTGAAAAATTCTGAAGATCTGAGAAAGAAAAGGTGGCAGAAATGGTTTATTTTGAATATTATTAGGATCGTCTATTTTCGTGAAAAAATAAAAATCGTCTGCATAAAGACAGTAGGAAAATTGATTATGCTTTAAGATAATATAGTTGATTTTTTCGAAAGCTATAAGAAACAATATTACGGACAGTGGTGATCCTTGCGGAATACCATTATCGAGTTTTGTGGCAATGGATTTATATCCATTGTTTTTGACTATGAAAAATCTATTTGTCAGAAAGTTTTTGACATATCGATATATATTGCTACCAATATTCCATTCTTAAGGTTGATATAAAATGGAGTGAATACCTATCTTATCATAAGCTTTTTCAAAATCTATTCTGAAAATAGAGCAGTGTTGCCGTGATGATAAATATTTAGCAAGATGATATTCTACATGTATTAACATATCAATTGCATTGCTGTTAAGTCTGAAACCTGTTTGCTCGTTGCTAATCAGCTTATTTTGAAATATATGCCAAGAAATTCTTTTCGCTACCATCTTTTATAAAAGTTTTCCTAGAAAAGATAATAGTGATATAGGTCTATATGAATCGCATTCCTGTTTGCTTTTGGTATGAAGATAACCTCGGCTTTTTTCCAACTATGAGGTAATACACCGGTTGAAAATTTTTTATTATAAAGGTTAATTACTAGCATTTTAAAATTATTTGATGAGTTTTTAATCATTGTGTATGATATTTTATCAGCACTATGGCTTTTATGTTTTGTTCATTTAAGTGTTACTTCTAATTCGAAAATTGAAAAGGGGGCTTCAATCTCTTCAGTAGACTTAATTGTATTTTTCGGCTTATATTCAAAAGTTGTTGAAAGGCTTTTACAGTTTAAAAAACTTGTGCTGAAAGTTGCATTTGATGATGTGGTTGTAAACTGTCTAGCAAGTAGGTTTACAATTTCCTGTATTTCCGTTGTAATAGAACCATCTGGCTTCTTTATCTTATATTTAATGAGAATACGCAAGTTTCAAATATAAGTTAAAAGAATTTTATTTAAAAATGTACACAGTTTTATGTTTTAGAATGAAGTAAGTACAATATGAAAAAGTAGTAATGTAATAGTCAATAGCTTCTGTGATTGAAAAATAGTTTCAAATAAAAAAGTGTATATAAAAAACAAGTATAAATATAACACCCCCTCTCAATCACTGAGCTGAAGTTCTTTGCGAAATTTTATAAACTTTGTTGAGTCCAATGCTTTGGTAAATATATCCGCAAGTTGAGCTTCTGTTGAAATTTCTTCTAATTTGATTATACCTTTTGAAATGTTGTCACGTATATAATGATAAATATCAATATGCTTGGAACGCTTACTCTGAGGATTTTTCGCTATTCCAATGCATCCTCGATTATCTTCGTAAATAGTAACTGGCTTATCATCTGAAAGTATATGAAGATCGATTAGAATACCTCTAATCCAAACAGATTCTGAAACGGCATGACTAAGTGCAATATATTCTGCTTCGCTGGATGACATTGCAACTACACTTTGTTTCTTGCTGCTCCAAGATATAGGACAACCATAAACTTTAAACACGTAGCCACTAACTGATTTTCTGTCATCAGTATCTGAAGCCCAGTCGGCATCCACAAAACCGAGAACCTCGATTTCATCTAAGCTACTTTTGTATACTAGTTTAAGATCCTTAGATCCTTTAATATAACGAACAATACGTTTTAAATTTGTCCAATGAATATCGCTCGGATTATTTTGAAATCTGCCCATATACCCAACTTGGTAACATATATCAGGACGTACGCTCAACATGAGGTACATTAAGCTCCCCAACATTTCACGATAAGGGCTTTCTGTGGATTTGTTTGAAGTATTATGTGATAAGCATAATCCTTTTTCCATAGGCGTTTTTTCTGGGTTGCATTCATTTAATGAAAACTTTTTCAAAAATCGTTCAATATTCGAGTGCTGACTTAATTTCATTATACCCTTTTGACGATTGTATTCAATTTTTGTTCCTAAATAATATTGAAGAGGAAGAATCTGACATTTCAAATATAGAACTGAGGGTTATTTTTAGATTTTCTATCGCATCTATTTTATCACCTGCGATTAACACGTCATCAACATATATCATTAAATACAAAACGTAGCTATCTTCAAATTTTGTATATAGGCAGCAGTCATGCTTTGAACGAACAAATTTTAACTTAATTAAAAAATCATCAAATTTTGTGTACCAGCATCTTGGACTTTGCTTAAGACCATAAATTGATTTATTAAGCTTGCAAACATGAGTAGAGGGAGCCTTAAGACCATCTGGAATTTCCATAAAAATGGTTTCCTTTAAATCCCCATAAAGAAACGCAGATTTAACGTCGAGTTGATGTAAATAAAAATGCTTTTTGACACTAACTGCCAACACAATTCGGATTGTCGAAAGCTTAGCAACCGGTGAATATGTTTCTTCATAATCTACGCCCGGCTTTTGAAGAAATCCTTTTGCCACCAATCGAGCCTTGTATCGAACTGGATTTCCATTTGAATCTTCTTTAATGCGAAAAACCCACCTACACTTGAGAACCTTGTTCTGCTCTGGACGTGGAACTAGTTTCCATACTTCGTTCTTTTTCATTGATTTCAGCTCGTTTTCAACTGCTTCTAACCATTCGGCCTTTTCTTGATTGTTCTCAATGTTCTTAAAGCGTTGCGGTTCTATAAAGCTATTATTAGTATTTGCAGAATTTGCATGTCCTGTTATGTATCCTAGAATTCTATTTTTTATTATTTCGCTTTGTCTAGGCTCGACTTTAGCTTTATTTCCACTTTCATAACATTCCTCATTTTCCGAACTATCATCAGTTAATATATCAGAACCTTTATTATCATCCAATGGAGCATTATCGAAATTTGTATCAGTTTCCCCCTCTTGTTCGTTTCTTTCACACAAAATTAGCGTTTCTGATGGAGGAATCTCTTTTTCTTTTCTGAATGGAAATGATAACTCATCAAAACGAACATCTCTAGATACAACAATAATTTTTCTCTCTTGATTCCATAATCTATAACCATTTGAGGTATAGCCCATCATTACCATTTGAACCGATTTCTTATCTAATTTCTTTCTCTTTTATTGCGGAATCCAAGCAAACGCTTTGCAACCAAAAACTCTTAACTTTGAAACATTTGGCTTACTATTATACCAAATTTCAGCCGGAGTTTTTACGGAACTAAGAGCTTTACTAGGACATCTATTTATCAAATATGTTGCCGTTAAGGCAGCCTCACCCCATAAATACTTAGGTGCACTTGCTTCAAGTAGAATTGATCTAATCTTTTCAACGAGAGTACGATTAAATCTCTCGGCAACTCCATTTTGCTGTGGAGTATAGGACACAGAGGTCTGTATCTGAATGCCTTTTCTTTTAAAATATCCCTTTGCTTCATTTGATAAATATTCTCGACCCTGATCTACAGTAACCATTGATATTGGCACATTATGTAAGGCAGTAGCCATAGATTCATATTCAACGAAATGTTGAAAAACCTCAGATTTTCTTTTCATTAGATAAATATATGTAAAATGACTAAAGTCGTCAATAAAACTTACAAAGTATTTATAGCCATCCCATGTCTGAGGATCAAATGGTCCACATGCATCTGTATGTATTCTTTCTAATACGCGATTTGATTTTGGACGCTTTCCACTAAAAGGATGACGGCACTGCTTACCTTGAATACATGCATCACAGATACCAACAGGGGAGAAATTATCGATGCCTTCAACCATTTTGTTACGTACTAGTTCTTGTAAACTTGCATCACTTGCATGACCCATTCTTGAATGCCATAGCTTATTGACTTTTTTGTGGTAGTTAAATTTACTTCTTTCGGCATTTCAACTCTCAATTTTAGTTCGTATAAACCACCGATCTTGTAAGCTTTCATGATGATATTATTATTTTTCTTGAAGACGGCAACTTTTTCATTAAATTTCACCTTAAATCCATTTTTGGTTAACTTTGAAACAGATAATAAATTATCCCGAAGACCGAAATCCATTTTTGGTTAACTTTGAAACAGATAATAAATTATCCCGAAGACCTAGAACAAATAAAACATCTTTGACTTTAATTAAAATATCACCAAAGTATCCTGTAACAACACCATGTTGAGTTGCTATTAATTTTTCTGTGTCTTTAGCAACATTAATATGCACAGAATTCTGTAGTTTTTCTAGCCGATCAAAGCACCATTCATTTTTACACATATGATCTGTTGCACCAGAGTCTATCTTAAATTTTAGAAAGTTTTTCGAATTAGAAGATGTTTTGTTCAAATCACCAGACATCAAACAAATTGATTTTGACGTGGATGCAGCATTTGCATTTCGATTTTTCTCTTCTAAGCGAACACGACACTCATTTTGCTTATGGCCCTTCTTTTTACATCGAAAACAAGTCACATAATATTTTTTGAATTTCTTCTCAATATTAAAAGCTGTTGTTTTGGTTATCTCCGAATCAAACCGATCTTGCCTCTTTGCATCTTCAGCAAGCAACCTTTGCTTCACTATTTCAATAGTTAAATCGGATTCCTTCATATTTTCCAACGCAGCCACTACCGGATCAAAACTATCTGGTAATGTAACAAATAGCTGTGCAACAATATCGTTTTCAGATAATTGAGCACCGGATGTTTTTAATTTTCTTATGATGTCATCAAAAATTAGAAGATGTTTGCGTAAATCATCATCTGACTTCATTCGTAGCAAGGCTAATTGTTTTCTCAATAAAGTTTGATTAGAAATTGATTTCTTTGCAAAAGTATCCGTTAAGGCGGACCACATCTCTTTTGCTGTATTTTTATCTCGAACACATTCCAAATATTCATCTGCAATCAAGCTCACCAAAACTGCTTTTGCTTTCTTATCTTTTAATGTAAAAGATTCCACTAATCCAGGTTCAGCTGGCGGAACATTGCTTATAGCTTCCAAAAAACTCAAAGAATCTAAGTACATCTTTACGCGAAAACTCCAGTTTTCAAAATTATCTCCACGGAATTGTAAGATACCATGAGAAGATTCACGTTTGCTATCGCCCATAACCTCTTATATTTAATGAGAATACACAAGTTTCAAATATAAGTTAAAAGAATTTTATTTAAAAATGTACACAGTTTTATGTTTTAGAATGAAGTAAGTACAATATGAAAAAGTAGTAATGTAATAGTTAATAGCTTCTGTGATTGAAAAATAGTTTCAAATAAACAAGTGTATATAAAAAACAAGTATAAATATAACACTTTATAGCATGAATATAATGTGCATTTGACGGTTTGTCGGTAAAAGCTCTAACGGTTCGCAATATTTGTTGAATTGAAGTTCTGGGAGATATATTTGAAATAAAGTCTTCATAAGCCTGAAGTTTTGCATTTTTGATTTTCCTTCAAAAGTGCGTTGAGTTTTTTGTATTGGATTATATTTGATAGAATTGGTTTTAATTTGATTTCCTTCCATAAATTCAAATTTTTCTCCCTTAGTTCATTTAAATCTTTATTCCACCAGAAAGTAAAGTAAGTAATGCCGTGTCTTTACTGACATTTGAAGACTGAGGTCTTTTTGAGGACTCTTCGTCAAGCTTTGTTAAAAATAAAAGCCAGTTAGCACTGTTTGTCTTAAACTTAGGAGCGAAGACCGTCATGTTCTTATTTTGCTCCAGTTGAATTATTATTGGATTGTGATCACTACCATGTTCGTCGTCTACCTCCCAAGATAATTTTGTTAACAGATTTGGACTGCAAAGAGAAATGTCTACTGCTGTAAATGTGTGATGTGTGGAAAAATGTGTATGTTTTACAGTATTTAAGAATACCGAGATTATTATTATTTATGAAATTTTTTATAGACTTTCCCCTATGATTTGTTGTGGATGATGCCCACAAAGGGCTCCACTCATTAAAATCGATGAGTATTATATTATTAGGTGGTGTTGTGTCTATGCTGTTCTCCAGTAAAGATGTTGAAATCTTTTCACCAGGTGGTATGTATACATTCTGTACATAGAATTTAGGTTTATATCCAGCGATGCCGCTTGAAAATTACTAGTATTATTTGTTGTTTTTTATGAGAAACGATATACCCTGTTTATTGGAAAAATGAGTATTATGAAAATATGAATTGTAGTGTCGTAGTAACTTTTCTTTATTATTTATCGCAATGTGAGTCTCCTGCAGTACGATGATGTCAAAATTTTATGTTTTATTAAGTAATTGTAAGTTTGAAAAATTGTGCTTATGTCCATTTATATTCCACTGTAGGATTTTCATGACAAAAAAGGTGGTTAGGTCATAAATTACTACAGCGGAGGACTCCGTTGTTTATCTTAAAAATCCATATCGATAAATGTTTTTGTCTTTTGGAAAACTGCTTGGAGTTCTGCCTGCAAGTTTTATTTATAAGTAGGGTTCTGATTAATATTTATTGAGCTTGTTGGTTTATTTCAACTTTATTTTTAATTAATTTTTCATTGTTATTTAGTTGCTTTGTGACTGTGGTTTGATTATTTGTTCTTGTAAATATTTGTTTACTTTTCTTTTTCTATTTGTGTATTATTTGTTTCAGTGGTTAGAGGTAGTTGTTCAACTGGAATATTTTTTATAAAGTGATCAGGAGAGTACGTTGTGTTTATAAATTTTCTTGAGTCAGATATTGATGTTCTATTAATAGTAGAGTGTTTAATTAGTTCTTGTTGTTTTAAATATGTTGGACATTGTTTGTTTGTAGATTTGTGATGATAATTACAGTTAATACATTTTATTTCCTTGCATTTGATCTCGTCATCACGCAATGGCACATAGGTACACTACTGCATCTGTATATATTACAAAGTTTTTTTTGTTTTTATTAGAAGCTCGGCTTCTCTTTTAGTAGTGGTAAGTATGAGGATGTTACCATCACGTGTAAATTTCGTAATTTTCCTATGGTTTATCAAACCATTTAGGCCTTTATTAAACAAGAATTTTACTCATTATTAAAAATTTTGGATTTTCTTTATTATTTGTTGGGAAAAAATTTAAGGTCGGGAAATCATTGTTTGTCATATTTCTGTTCGTATTTGTTTTTTTCCTTGGTGGGGAAGCATCGTACACGGTGCCCCCACCCGCAGGTGGTGTACTGTTCATTTTTTGTTTATCGAAAACTTACTCAGTGTGTAACACAATGCGAGCACGCAAAATAGGAATGAAACGAATTTCTTGTAGTATAAAAAATTAAAGTGATGGAAAGGTATCAACTATTTGTAAAAAAGACTGTTTTCTTTTAAAAACCGAATTGTTATCTTTTTATTTGTTTTATTGTTATGTTTTTTTCTAATTTTTTTTATAATATTTAATTTAATTTAATTATAAATTAAAATAAAATGCATTGTTTTAAAACTAAATATCATTTTACTATAAAATTTGTCTATAAATTTTATATACATACACATATAATCTACCAAAGTATCTTTTAAATATAAAGTCATTTACAGCTGTGATAATACAGTAAATAATTTAATAATCAAAATTTTAAGGACATTTGGGCAATGAAATAGCAGACTCTCTGATTAAAATTCGTGCGGACACTTCTTTCGTTGACCAAGAATGATACGGCGAGGTAAATAACATCTTTATGAGTGTCTTACTATACGGAATATAAAAATGAAGTCTACAGGATTACTGGAAATCAAAAGTGGACATGTGTTAGTCAAAAAGGCTAATACTAGGTACACACTTTGCAACGTGTTTGTGCAATCAGGCATGTTTCATTTTTGCTTGCGTAGTGTGCAGTCGTGCTTATAGTGCAGTGTTTGTATCAAAATAAGCAACCTGAGAACAGTAGGCCAAAGGTTATTCTGTACCTCATCAGCAATAACTTTAAACTCTACACTCAACAATTTAAAAATAATTATAGAGTCAATTGTGACATAAATTAAATTGTTGTGATACAGGATGCTTCTTGTAAGGATGTTGATTTTTTCCAAATGCATTTTATATGGGAAGATGTTGTCATCTCGCCGAATAGATGGTTGATGTTAAATGTGCTCTAATGTAAAAACACTATTAGAGCACGTTTTGTTAATTTTTCAAAAATCTGAATGATGCACATTGAGCATCATGGTTAGTGGCAATATCAACACAGATATTTTATATATGTGGAAAATCACACACAAGGGAATTCTTAAAAGTTTTTTTTTAAATGCGTTTTTTATAATTAAATTTTAATAAAATATGTAAATTTTTTCTTTTTCAAATTTGCAAAAGAAGATTTAAATTCAACATCACTGAAATAGGCAACAAAATTGCCTATTACCTGCACATTTCTATCCCTGATACAAATAACTTTTACAACTTCCGGGAATTCTTAACGAAAAGTGCCTTGAAAATAAAAGTAAAGATTTCAATGCATTTAGTGTTAAAGACCTGCTTTGTTTTATTTTCATTCTCGTTTTCATGTTTTTGAAATGATTCATTAAATGAACTCATCCGAAATTAAGTGGTTGAAATTCTTTTTAGTATAAACACAATTCAATTGCTTGTGGTATATTTAATATGTGCATGAACGTGTGCACTCATCTGTGGATATTATAAATCAAAGAACTTTATTCTGAGACACTAAAGGAAGGAATCTTTTCTCATTTTTGTTATTTGGTGCATGCATTTTTAATATCCTCATTCATGCAAATACAATAAAAGATACATTTGTTCAGAGATGTTTTTTGTTCGTTTCCGTAAAAGAAAATAAGATTGTATCTGATTTCAGTTTAGCTAATAGCCTGTCAGCGTTCAATCTATACACATGTGTAGCCAGTCATTAAATAAAGCGTAAACAACAGGAGGGACTCAAAAAATGAAAAGAAAAAACCCGGAGTTAAAAGTAGCAAAGGCACCAGGATTATTATATGTACCATTTACACACATACAGCTAAAGGGTGTTTTTTATAGACGTATAGAACTTTAAGTTGGCATTACTGTTCAAGATGGCGACCGATTTAACAGCTGTCAAGTGATTTATTCTCAGTTTGGTTTGGCAATTCATCATGAATAGACTTACGCCTGAACAACGCTTGAGTAGATTCGTCGAATGGGCCCAAAACGAGATTGCCGTTGTTCCCGATTTTCATAAGCGAATTTTGTTTAGCGATGAAGCGCACTTCTGGTTGAATGGCTACGTCAACAAACAAAACTGCCGCATTTGGAGTGAAGCTAATCCTCAAGTGTATGTCGAAACACTGTTACATCCAGAAAAACTGACTGCTTGGTGCGCTTTATGAGCTGGTGGAATCATTGGTCCGTACTTCTTCAAAAACGATGATGGCCAGAACGTTACAGTCAATGGTGGTCGGTATAGAGCCATGATTACTAACTTTTTCATTCCTGAAATGAACAACCATGATGTCCAGGAGCTGTGGTTCCAACAAGACGGCGCAACATGTCACACAGCTCGTGCCACAATCGATTTATTGAAAGACACGTTTGGTGACCGAATAATTTCACGTTTTGGACCTGTGAATTTGCCTCCAAGATCTTGTGATTTAACACCGCTAGACTACTTTCTGTGGGGCTATGTAAAGTCATTGGTCTATGCGGATAAGCCACAAACGCTTGACCATTTGGAAGACAACATTCGCCGTGTTGTTGCCGATATACGGCCACAAATGTTGGAAAAAGTCATCGAAAATTGGACGTCCAGATTGGACTACATCCGAGCCAGCCGTGGCGGTCATATGACAGAAATCATATTTAAAAAGTAATGCCACAAGATTATCTTTCGGATAAATAAAATTCATGTCAATCGAATAATCCATCGTTGTTTTATTGCAATTTAAAGTTCTATACGTGTATAAAAAACACCCTTTATATGCATGTTTGGATGGTAATTGCATAATAGCATTTCTTGTAAATGTTGTATTGTAGCAAGAATAGATAAATTTCTATTGGTGTCTACCACTAGACAAACAAAACTTAACTAAATTTGATACAATGCAAACATGGTATAATTGCAGGCAATATTTATCTCTTTTTTTTATTACATCCCACCAAATATGCATGTAGTATTTACATGGATGCATAACACAGATCTACAAAATGTAACATTTTTTGTGGTGCCGGTGTGGTTCATGGTCACATAGAATACCTATGATAGTAAGTTTCAATTGCTATAATTTATATTTTTTTTAATCGTACAAGTAGTTCTCGAGATATATCTTTATACATAAATAACTCGATTACTCAAGCACTAGCTGTCTGCTTAAATTTAAAAAAATACAATAAAAATCGGTAATAAAATAACCTATAAATTGTTAACAATTTTCTACCAGTTTTACAATTTACAAGACATTCACAAAATGTTTTGCTGAAAAAAGTAATTGTTTTAAAGAAAATATCCAAAAACTTATTAAAAAAAATTTAATATAAAGAAAATCTTAAATTTTGTTCTTAATGTTGCTACCTGCATATATTGCAAATAAAATGAGACATAGTGCATCAAAATCCATTCGTAGCTTTCAAATTTATTTACAATTTAGTGGTAGCACCTAAGACAAAATGTTTTTTGTTGTTTTTTTTTTTTTCAGAAAAAAAAAACTGGTAAAAAATTAATTTTAACATAATTTAAAGGCTATTTAATACCCCATCCTTACGTTTTTTCGTAAGTTTAAACAGAAAGCTAGTTTTCGAGTTATCGCAAATTATATGGCGTAACCTCATCTTTTTTCTATATAATAGCATCTCTATTAAGTATATAGTTTGAATCAGGGTGTCGAGCTTACTCGAAAATAATTTTAGTTTTGGCGTCACCAAAACCATTGTAGCCCTATGTAATATTTATGTATAATACATAAATAACTAAACAGATTTTTGCTTATTTAGATTTTTTTGTTTGTTTCATTCTTAATTTTTAAGCCATCAAAAAAAAGGTAATGGAATATTTTATTTGCAAAAGACTCCGTGCAATGTAAAGTACTTTTAACCTTTTCAGAACTATAAGCATCCTGAATACAAAACAGTTAATTTAGGTATACCTACAAGCTAAATTAGAAGTCTGATAAAAGGATTTTTTAGAAAAATTTTTTGTCTTAAAAATAAACTTTTGAACACATGAAATCCCGTTAATGCATGTTATTGTTGAGGAACTATTAAATAATAATCCACATTCGCTTTAATTCAATATAAAATCCACACAAATCTTACTCCATTTTTTTCGCTTGCTACACCTGTGTTCCTATTATCCTTAAAGGGATAGAGCTTTTTTAAAACCAAAACCAAGTTGGATAATCGGTTTTTTCACACTTTAAATTAATACAATTTTATGATCATGTTTCATCCAGGCAAATTAGTCATAACAATCGGTATTTTGTTTAACTTTAAATTTGATTAAATTATTTTAAAATTGTATATTTTTTAAAATGAAAGTTGCCGTATACATATTTTCCAATGATCAGTACCTACTGCCACATTTTTGTATCCTTCACTGTAAGTAACAATGACTTTCTGTTTGTAATTGCTAAACCGTAAATATGCCACCCTATAAATTACATAAACAGGCATACTTCGTTTAGCGCTCATATTGTGTACCTGGAAATTGAGCGTTAAAAGAGATGCTTTTACACTAAAATATGGGGTTACGTTCCTAACTAAGACACTGCACTGTCGTTCTCAGTTCGCCTAATAAAATTCATTTTCACCTCCTACTAAAGACGTGCACAGTTTCTGTGTTTTTCTGCTTTCAGTGCGTATTAGTGACTTTTGTAGCGTTTATATTATGCGTTTGTATTGTCATTCTCTTTGCTAAATTGAATGTGAGTGAGTATAGAGAAAACTAAAGTAACACATTCCTATTATTTCCATTTGCTCAAACACATAAAATAGATGTTAAGGCAAATACTAAATAAAGGGTGTTTTTTATAGACGTATAGAACTTTAAATTGCAATAAAACAACGATGGATTATTCGATTGACATGAATTTTATTTGTCCGAAAGATAATCTTGTGGCATTACATTTTAAATATGATTTCTGGCATATGACCACCACGGCTGGCTCGGATGTACTCCAATCTGAACGTCCAATTATCGATGACTTTTTACAACATTTGTGGCCGTATATCGGCAATAACACGGCGAATGTTGTATTACAAATGGTCAAGCGTTTGTGGCTTATCCGCATAGCCCAATGACTTTACATAGCTCCACAGAAAGTAGTCTAGCGGCGTTAAATCACAAGATCTTAGAGGCCAATTCACAGGTCCCAAACGTGAAATTAGGCGGTCACCAAACGTGTCTTTCAATAAATCGATTGTGGCACGAGCTGTGTGACATGTTGCGCCGTCTTGTTGGAACCACAGCTAATGGACATCATGGTTGTTCAATTCAGGAATGAAAAAGTTAGTAATCATGGCTCTATACCGATCACCATTGACTGTAACGTTCTGGCCATCATCGTTTTTGAAGAAGTACGGACCAATGATTCCACCAGCCTATAAAGCGCACCAAATAGTCAGTTTTTCTGGATGTAACGGTGTTTCTACATACACTTGAGGATTAGCTTCACTCCACATGCGGCAGTTTTGTTTGTTGACGTAGCCATTCAACCAGAAGTGCGCTTTATCGCTAAACACAATTCGCTTATGAAAATCAAAATTATGAACCATTATTTTCGAAATAAAATTGCACTATTTGCAAGAGTTGTTCAGGCGTGAGTCTATTCATGATGAATTGCCAAACCAAACTGAGAATAAATCACTTGACAGCTGTTAAATCGGTCGCCATCTTGATCAGTAATGCCAACTTAAAGTTTTATACGTCTATAAAAAACACCCTTTATAAGCAAAGACTATTAAACTATAAAGATGTTCTACGCAGAAGAAAATCTAAAAACAAAAATGAATAGCTCAAACAGATGAGGGGGGAAAGTAACAAGGGAATATTTGAGCATGCGCATTTCAAATAAAAGTTTCTCTCATTTAGCTACTGAGATAAACAGAGAATAAAAAAATAACCACATATAAATGCGCATGTATGTATGTACATATTTATAAACCAAGCATTTAAAACTTAAAATGAATTCTATTACTTTGATATGTTTTTTGTGTAAGATTTATGAAATTTTTCAACAAAAATGTTATTGAAATCTTAGGAGTAAATATAAATAGAACAAATATGACTAGTTGCGTTATTGTAGTGTAGAATATCTTGTTTATGGTTGTAAAAATAAAATTTATCCTAGTTCGCAACGAATTTATGATTCATTAATTTGAACCTTTATTAAACTCTTATTATAGATTTGTAGATATTATTTTTATAATGAGAAGTAGTCCTTTTTAAAATGATCTGTAAGAGTTTTAAAACTCACAGACTGTTAATAATAAATAACACAGAAATTGATTTTATGTTATGAACAAAATTTATTTATAATAAAAATCTAATTACCTATTTGGAAATTAATGTGTAAATCATAATAAGACATTTTTATGCCGTATTCCAATTTTTTGTTTTGTGGTATTGTCACAAAACAATTTACTTATTTATAAAAAAATTTTGTTTTTTAATGCTATAGCATTGATGGATAGCTATCTATATAGCGATTTCATTGCTGCTAGGCATATCATCAGTAGACTCTACAATACTTTTCATAAAAAGTCATGAACTTATACGTTTAATACATATCAAACCAAATGAGAATTTCAATTTGGCTAAGAAGTAAAAAGTTTTAAAAATTTAAACTTTTTTAGAAACTTGGTAAGCATTTAAAAATATTTTCTTTTTCTTCAATATTTTCTACATTAGAGATTCCAGTTCAGAAACCTAAGCTAATGTGTAAGAAAAGTATTCAAAATACAAAAATAAAAATAATAAAAATCCAATACGTATTTACAGTAAAATGTAAAATAAATATTGAGTCGTAATCAATTCAAACATTTTTATTATTGTTCCCATTTTTTGTATCTCATTGAATGGCAAACTGCCGAAACCGGTGTGTTAAAGAACCAAATTTGACGCGGGATGACGTAAACTCGTTCCAAATAAAATTGTTTTATTATGGTTTATTTATAACTTTTGAAAAATAAAAATTAAAAGTAACTGTTTTCCTTTAATAAAATAAATATAAAGTAAAAAAAAAACTCAATGGTTAATGTATAAGGTAAAAGTAGACGATACTAATAATATTTAAGTACACTTAAATTGCTTTGCTTAATTTTTTTAACGAAACTTTTTTACATTTCCAAAAAATTTTAAATTGCTGTTATGATAATGCACATGATAGTTTTTTAAGCTTAAGATAAATAACAATTTTAAAATGTTATTTTTATCATTATTTCGTTAATTCGCTGCTTAGCTTCTTCAGGATATTTATATTTAAAATTATTTCAAAATAGTTAAGAAGTTAAGCAACTAATTAACGAAATGTTGATCAAAATAAAATATTAAAATTTTTATTGACCTTCTGTAAATCCATTGCGGCCAGTAACGAAATTTAAATTCGGTGTGAATTCATATACTATATGTATTACAACAATAAAATGCATGTATTTACCTACATTAACAAAAACGGCAATGTTTGTACAGATATAAGAAGAAAACCACTTTTTCATAAAAATTTGGTACACATACAGTTTGTATACGGATGTACTGAAAAGTGAAGTTGTGTAAATTCTTGCATTGAATATTATTCTCTTGCATGTTATATTACTCTCTTACACTCTTTTACATGCTCGCGCTCGTGGATATTACTAGCAATATCCATCAATTTAGCACCAGAAAAATTTCCACTACGTAGAACATCTTCTTAGTTTAATAGTCTTTGCTATAAGTTACTTATTGTATATTGAATACAAACATACATACATGTATACATACATGTATACATACATACATGCTTCGTTCGTACATTTGTATTGAAAACAAAAACAAATTTTCGCATATTTTTGTTTTTAACAAATGTACAAATGAAGTTGTCGTTCGTTTTTATGGAGCCGAGCCGTAAATATTTGTTATACAACAAATAATTTGAAAACATTTGTAGTACAACAGTTATTTGAAACAAAATTATTTATAACTCTGAATATCTGTATGTGTTGAGTTAGTGCGCAAAAACAAAACCATACCATATTTGTTATACTCATTCTCTCCCTTACACCAGCAGTAACAAATACTTATTTGGTATATTTGTTTTGACAACACTTGTAGGTACACTGGTGCACGTCTTTACCTCCTACTTCAAGCTCTTTTTAGATTGCTGTGATTCAATTGAAATGTTTTATTTAATGAATTTTATTTATTTAATCAAAATTACTAAGGCCCGTGTCAAGCCATATCAGTATTTCAAATGAACAATTTAATACAAAATTTCACATTTTGAGATTTCTCGAATTAAAACTATTTTTATATTTTCTTTTTTTGCAAAAACAAGGATTCCAAGAACTGTAACTTAAGTTTTATAAATTTTCAAAAATTCAAAAGAGCGCTATAGCGAAATAGCGCTAAAAGAGGTAGCATTAATCGAGGTATTATGGGAAACTACAAAACGAAACGTTTGCATTCGTTTCGCTATATAGTATTAGTAACGAGGAAACCGCTGTTGCAACGCGAAAAATCACTTGCTTTTTAGAACGAGTTGGTTTACAAAATATAAATATTTTTAGAAAATAACGTCTGATGTAGCGTTAGCATGTAGGTAACTCAAAACCCCCAAAATTGCAATTAATAAAAATTCATTGAGAACAAATAAGTGTAAACATAAGCAATACATTTTTTATATTTTTATTTTAATTAATTTTAGGTCAATGTAAGTCAAGATGAGTATATCAGCAAATATCGAGAATATTTACAACGTGTTCATAAGCGAAAATGTCTCGAAGTACGTCAAGTATTTGATGATTATGATGAGAGCTTTTTAAGACCTTTGAAAATTGTTAGTATTGCGAGCAACAACACATTATTAGTAAGTCTTAAAGAACACAGCACGTACAAGGACATTAATATAAGACGTCAGAAGAGAAATGCTATTTTGTTGAATGATGACGATGAAAACAATGACGATACGGTCACAGAACAAAGCCTACAGGAACGCGTTAGAAATATTTTATTTTTAAAAAAGAAATATCAAAAATCTAGAAGTACAAAGAAGGATGGAGATGAACGTAAAACAAATATTCGTTTAATGTTTGCCCTTAAGCCAGAAATTTTAAATTTAAATTCCAGTGATATCGAGGAAGCCAACATAAGACTAGTCCTTATACATAGTCCGATTTTAGCTTTAAGAAATTCTAAAAATAAGAAAGGTCATACAAAATCTAAAATCAATTCATGTGGTTCGAACAAAAACGATGGCCATAAAAACTATAATCATGATCTTAATTTGAAATTGTATGCTATACCAAGAACCGGAAGGCGTATTTTATTAGATGGACGTAAAATTGATATACACGTTGATCCAACAAAAATTGATGAAACTCGTACTCGGTGGTTACAGTTTGACGTTTCAAAGGCGGTTAAAATGGCGATTAAAGACAAAAATGTGGCACAGCACGTAGTTTTAGAATTGCAGTGTGATAATTGTAAGCGTATAGGTGCTCGTATATTAAATGATGCCTACAATACGGCAGCTGATGCCCTTGAAGATGATCCATTTTTCGAAGGACATCATCTTATGCCTGTCTTAAATATTATCGGTCATATTGATCAAACTCAACGCTCCATACGACCACACAAGTATAATAGTGCTGCCAGCGATACAAATGGAGAGCCAATAGTAAAGACAACAACTCAGCGCCATTATCATCATCAAACCTACAACAATAACCATAATCGAAATAATCGTCGCAATAACTGCTACAAGGCGAATCAACGTTGTTGCCGTCATTCCATGGAGGTGACTTTTAAAGAAATTAAAGGATTCGAATTTATTATACAACCAAAAGTTTTTGATGCTGGCTACTGTCATGGTCGCTGTCCACCACGCTACAATCCTGCACATCATCATGCCTTGCTGCAAAGCCTAATTTGGAAACAACATCATAATGTACCGCGTCCTTGTTGTGCACCTTCAAAATTGATTGAACTGGAAGTATTACATGTTGATGAAAAAGATAGTGATAAATTAAAAATATCCACCTGGAGTGATATGCGAGTGGTTGAATGTGCCTGTTCATAAGAAACATAATCATATTGAAAGAAATAGCAGGCAGTTTACAGGTCCTAATCGTTGATTTTTTTTATTTTTGCGTTTATAGGAGGCTTATTTGCACAAAATTTCAATCGCATTGCTAAAAAATATTTTAAATTTGTAAAATAAAAGATAAAATTCAAACAGCATGTGTAAACAATTAAAAAAAATTGTATACTTAAAACAATCCCTGCCACATGTCCCTGCTTTTGTCAAATGTTACGAACTTAATTTTTATTTCTATTTGAATGTAATATAGTTGTTATAAAACACTATAAAAATTCTCTTCATTTATACACTGCTTTTGTTTTTAAAAAAATTTTATAAATCAAGTAAAAAAAATGCCTTCAAAATGTGCCTCAGATCAATAGAATTGTGACACAAGAAGCGTTTCCTCACTTTCAGAACATTTTTAGAAGTTTATAGTGGACATTCCAAAAAATTCATCTTGCTCAGATAATAAAGTGATGGCTACATGATCTAGCTCTTGATATCTCAGAATACAGCTTTGTCGCAACAGTTGCTGCTTTTTTCAAAGAGTTGTTAACTGCTTTTAGCTTGATATGGCGATTTTTAAAATTTTCTCATCTTGTCTTATGTTATTAAATTCTCCATTAAAAAAGTCCCATTAAATAGTTGAGAATAGGATGGTCCATGCAAGCAGAGCAATGTGCACTGAAAGGTCGACTTTTATTCCATCCGCGATGCAAATTTTTTTGATTCTGTGTATCATTTAACCTTCGGCACAATTCCAAAAACACCTTGGCTTGCAGCCGCTTGAGATTTAGTTTCAGAAACCTTTGCAAGAACCTGTCTAGTTAATTACCGTCACCAAATCAAGGTACCAAACGTATAAGTTCCAAGCAGTCCAACTTAAGTTCGAGCGGCAAGCGGAGCATTTTTTAGAGCCTTCTATTTATATTAAAGCGTCATCCGTAAATAAAAGCGCTGGCGATGCATATTTTTTAATAAAGCGAACTAAAAAAACAAAAATACAGTTAAAAACGCTAAATTAAAAAAAAAACATTCATATTTTTCACTTTTCACATTCTTCTTAAATATCAGAAAAATACAACAAATTATATAATTTCAACGGTTAGCTTATTAAGCTTGAGGTCGTACTATAAAAATTTATTTATTTATTATTGGATCGAAATATCGATATAAAAATAAATTTTTATAATTAATAAACTAGAAACGCAATGAAAAAAGTTAAATGGACTTAAAAATGAAAAATTATATTAATAAAAATAAAAATTTAAAAATATTGAAAAAAAAAAAATTTCTTTGAATACCTTTTTTGGACCAGGACCACACACAGCAAGTTTAGTTGGGCAATTCTTTTTCAATTCTCTTTTAAAATTGCCGCTATGTCTACGCACATCAATTTTGTTTCGGCAATTTTAGCATTCAGTCATTCATTGAGCCTCAAGCGGAGTACGAACAAGTTTGTACCCTTTCCTCTCTCTCCTACAAAATCAAAAATTGCCAAACTAAACTTGCCGTGTGTGGTCCTGGTGTTATTAATCCTAAATAAATAATTAATTTCAGTGCAAGAAACTAAAATGAACGAGTTCTAAGAAACAATGTCTGCGGCCATTCAGTGTTTTATATTTATAATAAAAAAAGAAATTCTAAGAACGATATCTATCTAATAAAATGCGAAAAATATTTATTATCAATATCTTTACTAAAGTTTTGAGTTTTATTTTAGATGAAAATTGAGAAAATGTTTTCCATAATAAATGAGTGAGAGAGATAGAGAGGGATATATAGTTTTTCTTCACAATAAACTCTTTTTTTAATACCCTTCACAAATATATAAGTATGTTATTCCATTTGTAAGTTCTACACCGTACATGGGCCATGGTATAAAGTATATATAATCTGAATCCTTAAAAATAGGGAATCCATCTTTCTGTCCGTTTGTATATGTAGGCGTTGAAATAAACTTTCTGAAGTCCCTATCTAACGTACAAAAAATTAAAGCATACCAATTCAGCCGGATCGGTTCATAAATAGCGGCTACCTCTATTTTTGACCATTTTCTGAGTAAGTTTCTTGCGTTTTTTTTTCTAAACTACAAAACGGACAAAAAAATATGGTATACAGGAAAAAATTACAGTCTTAATATCTGTGCAAAAAATTAAAGCAATCGGTCCAAAATTTCCCAAAAAAAATACGATCGAAATTTTAGGTTTTCACTAATTTGGTTTCTTTGTTTTTTAAGTAAATTTTTAAGCTGTGCATGTGTGTAATGTTATGCACACAAACACAAAACCAGAAGTCGGTCTTATAAAAAGTTGTGTATGTATGCGTGTATTTTGTGTATTCTATAATAGAACTGCGTATTCAGAAATATTATTGAAAGAGAATTTTTTTATTTTTTCCGTTAATTTTAAATTTTTGCAAAAATTAAAATAAATTATATATATTTTTTCATTCTTATTGGATTCTTAGAATTTCTTATTTTATTGAGTGATTGCAGATATTTTATTGCTTTTAAAAGTAAGGGGCTCAGAAAGGATTGTTTCCTAAAACTCCTTAATTTTAGTTTCTTGAATTAAAATTAATTAATTATTTTAGGATTAATAAAATAATTGTTATTCAAAGAAAATTTTTTTTATTAGTATTTGTCTTTTCCTTTTTTTTTATTTTTATATATTACGTGTACAACTTTGCTTCCGCCTTTTTTTAGAAATTCGAGGCTTTATTGTAATAAACTGGTTATATTTACATATATGATTCAAAGTATTGTCCATCGCTGGCCACTACTTTCTCCCATCTTTCGGGCAGCGTACGAAAACTGCGTTGAAAAAACTGGTCATCTTTTGAAGCGATCCACGAATTGATCCAATTTTTTACTTCTTCATAAGACCGGAAGTGCTTGTCAGCCAGGCCGTGTGCCATTGATCGAAACAAGTGATAGTCCGAGGGAGCAACTTCTGGAGAATACAGCGGGTGGGGTAGGACTTCCCATTTCAACGTTTCTAAGTATCTCTTGACCACTTTCGCAACATGGGGTCGAGCATTGTCATGCTGTAAAATCACTTTATCATGTCTCTCGTTGTATTGCGGCCGTTTGTCTTTCAATGCTCGGCTCAAACGCATTAATTGCATTCGATAACGATCGCCTGTGATTGTTTCAGTCGGTTTTAACAACTCATAATACACTACGCCGAGCTGGTCCCACCAAATACAGAGCATAACCTTGGAACTGTAACTTGGCCGGGATATCCCCATGATTTTCTGCGCTTGGGATTGTAATGAACCCATTTTTCGTCCCCAGTCACAATGCGATGCAAAAATCACTTCCGTCTTTGCCTTGAAAGCAGCTGTTCACAAGCAAACAAATGCCGTTTAACGTCTCTCGGCTTCAACTTGTACGGCACACAATTTCTTTGTTTCTGAATCATTCCCCTGTCTTTTAAGCGTGTTGAAATGGCTTGTTGCATCACTACCAATGATCCTGCCAATTCTTGTTGCGTTTGACACGAGTCTTTATCAAGTAATGCCTCCAATTCTGCATCTTCGAAAACCTTCTCTCTTCCACCGCCATGCTGGTCTTCGACGTCAAAATCGCCATTCTTGAAGCGTTGAAACCACTCTCGGCACGTTCTTTCACTAATAGCGGCCTCAGTATAGGTATTTGAGAGCATTCAATGCCCCTCAGCCGCTACAGCCATCTATTGCAAAACGGCCGAAGCAAAGTTGTTTTTATTGAAACGACTAGCTTATTAAGTTTTAGGTCGTATTTTAAAAATTTATTTTGTTATGGATATTTCGCTCAAATAATAAATAAATAAAATTTTATAGTAAGATGGGGTCTTTATCTTACTAAAATCATTATTTTTTCTAAGTGGACTTATACCACTTTCATATGTAACAGTTTGTATTATTCACATGTATTACACATTCACACAAATATAAATCTAAAGCTTGAACTTACATCAGAGTATTAATTAAATTTTTATCCGTCCAAAAAAAAAAACATCAATAAATTTACATACTCGTATATGTATGTATGTATAGACTAGTATGTGTTAACTACAAAAGTATAATTGATTTCCACATAATAAAATATTTGAAGCATAAATAAATGTTACTTCTTAATTTATTTAGATATTTATTTTTAGAGTTACTGTGTAATCATCGCTGAATTAATAAATCAGGTTTTTATTTAAGTACCTATATTATGTTGTTGTGTCCAATAGTTAATATTTTATTTATTGTTTGGGAATGAAGGTGCACCTCCGCATATCACTCTTATTAATGTTGTAAGTAAAAACTGATATTCTTTCTTTTTTATTGCAAAATAAAGAGCTCTAACTAAAGTCATTTCAATATTTTTTAAGTAACTAATTGTAACCTTCCGCACAAATTTCAACATTCAGTTATTGAGTGTTTAAAAAGTAAATTCCATCATTAGAAAATATTATGAATTATGGAATTGTGCGGCTAGATGTATTTTAGTATTTATATATAAGGCCCCGATTATGGTTCACAACACAAAAATTTACAAACGGATTTACAAACTTCTTATTTACAATGACCACCACACAATATGGAATAAACGCAAATAAAGATTAATATCGAGCCATGACCGCTGTAAACTTAAGCTAAACTTATTTTACTATAAAATTTTAATGGTATTTCGTATGGCTACGAAATTTTAACAAGTCATGCATATGTTCACATTCTTGAGATTTTTTTTTAAAGACTGAAAATCGAATTTGATGTTGGTTAAGCTTTTTTGGCGGTTATGGCACAAAAATGTTGTGTTGTCTGGCTCACAACACAACATTAATTGAACATGCGATTATGGCTCACATCATCTAGTTGTTGTAGACGTCACACAGTTTTAATGTTAGTAGATTTTTTCTTAAAAATATAAATGTGCATGCAAAAAACTGTGAGGTGGAAAGAAATCAACATTTGAAAAAAGAAAAACGAAGTGCACTAAAATAAATATATTTTGTTAAAGTTAAATAAAACAAAAAAACTTGGGGATTAACATGTTTCTATTTTTTTCGATAATGAGTACACAGAAAACAGACATGGCATGAGTTCGCAAAAAAATTCAGAACAGTTCCAACGAATAAGAACTGCCAAATATTATACAATGTTAGCAAAAATTTTCTGAAATTGAATTTTTTAAATTGTTCCACATAAACAAAGATGGTATTGCTGGTGAAACAAACTAATTTTGTAAAACTATCAATCCTGAACTTGTTTTTATTTTGCTGATGGTAGTTATAAGGAAGTAGAGGCAATGATATGATGCAGTTTCTCGGCAAACTGTTTGTTGCATTTTAAATAATATAACAAAAATCTTAAGAAAATCTACTGAAAATACATTCCTTACAATTTACTCAACAATTGTTCTGCATTTTTATTTGTAAACTAACAAAAAAACTAATCGCAACAAGGAGACAACACCTAAAAACCAGTTGTCTATTTTTATATGTTTTTACGACACATAAGACAACAAGTTGTGAACTATAATCGCCGAAAATTAACATACACAACTAAAAAGACAAAACAACAGATAAGTGCTGTAAACTGTAATTCACAAAACAACACCAAAATAGTTAAGTGTTGTGAACCATAATCGGGGGGTAAGTTTAAATTTTTGTAAATAAAATATAGAATTAAATTGATTAGCAAAGATATTACTTGTTTTTATTTTAATTATCACAAAAGGACATTTTCATGCTTGCTAGTGTACCATAACTACGCAGACAATTTATAAGGATCCAAACGGATTTATAAACTTCTTATTTACAATGAAGGGTATAAAAATAATAAACAATAACTTGTGAGAATATTATGAAGAAAACTATAAATTTAAAAAAAAACATCACACAATATAGAATAAACACAAATAAAGATTAATATCGAGCCATGACCGCTGTAAACTTAAACTAAAATTATTTTTACCATGTATAAAGTTTTAACGGTATTTCGTATGGCTACCAAATTTTAACAAGTAATGCATATGTTCACATTCTTGCGATTTTTTTTAAACACTGAAAATCGAATTTGATGTTGGTTAAGCTTTTTTGGATGTTTTGTTATAAATATTGTTACGAAGAATTACTCTTGTGAATCACTGTGTTTTATTATTCATAAGAAATTGTATTTATGCATGTGTAAGTAAATACATACATATATATTGGTTGTGTATTAAGGGTAGATCGAATTATCTACTAATGAAGATTAAGGAAAAAACGGTTATTGTAATATGTATGTATGTACTCATACGTTACGTATTTATTATATACTTAGGAAACAATTCCAATGAACTTAAATGTAAGTAAAGATCTCATTCATGTTTTTCTCTTTAAGCAACTAGCGGATTAAGAAGACGGTGAAATTAATAATAAATAAAGTTAAGTTACATAAACTTAAAATTGTTGAGTTTATCACAGTAACCATTTGCAAAAATTAGTGAACAAGACTGAGGGTTGTTTTGTTACAATTTTGTCACCACTTTTTGATAAGTAAAAACTTTCGATCTAACGTTGCTGTAGATCAAACTTTAATGTGGTTTTTTTATTAAAGAATAGTTTTCCTAACTTTTGCAAAAATTGTAATAAAACAATCTCCAGTATGTTGGTGTCTTGTTCTCCATTTTTTTCAAATGTTTACAAAACTAATTCTTGGCACAAAAACAAATTGTTTACTAACCTGTTTGGATCCTGACATCCTTTTATGCACACTTTGCTCATTTTCACACAAATTAATAGTTTTAAAATAATACAAATTAATAGATATAAATATTCATAGAAACGTAAATTGGCACAATTTTTTTTTGTTAATTTAAAATTTTTTCCCACTATTTCGCAAAAATTATTTGTTAAATGTCATAATTTAAAAAAAAATTAATTCTGACGGAAAACTAAAAGAGACAAAACATAAATAAAGTTATTTTATCTAACGTTTTTTGTTTTCCATCGAGATCCGTCAACGCCTTTTTAATGCTACCAGATCGGAAAAATAAAGGGACGTCACAGCTTTACAACAAAATTTTGTCTTGAATTTTTACTGCCATACAAAACACAAGTACTATTAGAACTGTAAAAATTTAAATTCAAAAAGTGTCAATGCTTGCTTCATTTTTGCACAGAACTTTGTAGTCTACTGTAAAAAAGACACTAGAAACTGTGGTTTGGTCTAGTGTCCAGTAGTGTATCGTGTATTTCAAATGGGCTTCTGCAGCTTGTGTATTTTATTACAACACAATTTTGGTGAGATTATTGGTGTATAAAAAGTGCACCAAATAATCAGTAACCTGCAACTTAACAAATGAAAAAAAGTTTAATATAAGGTGTCCCAGTAAAAGTGCGTTTTTTCATTTTAAAAATGAGAGAGCCTGCAATTTTTTTTATGATTGTAAAAAATACATGTTCCGAGTAAGTATGGAATAAAATAACTGAATTCGGGGCTTATCTTAATGCAATCCAGGAGAAACAAATGCACCCACAACGAGCAAACTGTTCAAGCTTTTTTGAAGATGAGGCTGAACAGCATTGGCTTCAGGAACATGATAACAGAGTTCTTATGGCATCTGAACGATATGTAGTTGCATCAAGACGGTACCTGCTGTCATACAGCGCATTAAACTATACATTTATTGTAGCATGAAATGAAAAGTGTACTCTTACTGAGATACCCTTTACATACGTGTACGCATAGAGCACGTAAAACGTTTCTTATCTGATTTTAACTTGCTTAACCGTCACATTCCCGATAAATAATTTTTACGTAAATGCCCCCAAGCCCATCCAGTTTGGCTCATTAATTTTTTTAATAATATAAGTAAAAGGGTGCGATTTTTCTAATGGTACATAAATATTTAATTAAAAAATAATTAGAGATAATTAATAAGTCATTGATAACAATTGAGAAAATAATATATTCTGAATAAATATACCACATCTGAAATAATATTTTTTTTTAATAACAATTAATATGTACAAACTTACAAGCCACCCAGGTGTGCTTTCGGGAACAGAAAAAATTAAGAAGTTGAAAAAAAATACATGACTAAAATGAATTAAATAATATTTTTCGATAAAAAAAAAAATGTGTCACAGAGTCGAAAACATTTCATGCTTTTGCAAAAATTGTAAGAGTTATCACTGATTGAAAATTTAAAATCCCACCAGGGTGGGCTTGGTGAACGCGAAGGTAACCATAATAAGATATCAAAAAAATTAATACTAAAAGTTATAAATTTTATATATTGTTACGTTTTTACCCTATCATAAAAACGTTTAGTTTATTAAGGTTCTTTGTTGTAAAATGTTCTCTTTTCTTAACACTAGTTGTAGAAACACACTTCATTTATAACCGTCACAACGACACTTTATTGTTTTTCACACACCTTGTTTACAGTCTAATGCATCAACCAGAACTAACTCATCTGGCAATCTCAGCATTGCCTTATATACTGTTTCACTTAAAACTAGAGCCATCTAGATTCGTGTAGCAACAATGATTCACTGTAACTGTCAGAAAGATCTAGACATTACTGCATACTTCTAGGTGTATCAAGTATAGAACAATAAGGTAAATGAAAATACATTATCTAGCAAATTCTAGAACTAAAGCTATCACACAAGCATTACACTATAAAATTCTAATTAACATATATTTATCAACTTAATGTTAGGTGCCTTTAAAGAATGTATTCTTTCTTAATTTAAATATACAACATTTACAAAACTGAATATTAGTATAGTAGTTGTCATACTTGACCACAAATAAGCTTTTAGTGGTAACTGCCCTAATGGCCAAAATCTATAACCTAAGCATACTGGTTTGATTCTAAAAATCTTTCTTTTTTTGTCATCGGCACTATTTGTGAAACAAACATGAGATACTGTAAGTTGTTAACATTTAATTCTTAATTCTTTCTCCTCAGGGAAAACATGTTTAGATTGCCAAATCGTTAATGTTAACTAAATCAGTCTTCAGTCATTTTAGCGTACTTTTTATTATTAACTGTCCAACTTAACATACGTCTGACGGAGACGAAAGAGATAATAGTATTGATTACGATGACAATGACAACTTGGATAAAGATGATGAATTGAATGTGAAGGTGCTGCTGAATAAGAACCACGGAATAGTGAATAAAATAGTGCTTTACACAAAACAAAAATTAAATTAAACTGGAAAAATATTTAGCTATATAAAGGGTGTTTTTTATAGACGTATAGAACTTTAAGTTGGCAGTACTGTTCAAGATAGCGACCGATTTAACAGCTGTCAAGTGATTTATTCTCAGTTGGGTTTGGCAATTCATCATGAAAAGACTCACGCCTGAACAACGCTTGCAATGGGCCCAAAACGAGATTGCCGTTGTTCCCGATTTTCATAAGCGAATTTTTTTTAGCGATGAAGCGCACTTCTGGTTGAATGGCTACGTCAACAAACAAAACTGCCGCATTTGGAGTGAAGCTAATCCTCAAGTGTATGTCGAAACACCATACATACAGAAAAACTGACTGTTTGGTGCGCTTTATGGGCTGGTGGAATCATTGGTCCGTACTTCTTCAAAAACGATGATGGCCAGAACGTTACAGTCAATGGTGATCGGTATAGAGCCATGATTACTAACTTTTTCATTTCTGAATTGAACAACCATGATGTGCAGGAGCTGTGGTTCCAACAAGACGGCGCAACATGTCACACAGCTCGTGCCACAATCGATTTATTGAAAGACACGTTTGGTGACCGCCTAATTTCACGTTTTGGACCTGTGAATTGGCCTCCAAGATCTTGTGATTTAACACCGCTAGACTACTTTCTGTGGGGCTATGTAAAGTCATTGGTCTATACGGATAAGCCACAAACGCTTGACCATTTGGAAGACAACATTCGCCGTGTTATTGCCGATATACGGCCACAAATGTTGGAAAAGGTCATCGAAAATTGGACGTCCAGATTGGACTACATCCGAGCCAGCCGTGGCTGTCATATGCCAGAAATCATATTTAAAATCTAATGCCACAAGATTATCTTTCGGATAAATAAAATCCATGTCAATCGAATAATCCATCGTTGTTTTATTGCAATTTAAAGTTCTATAAAAAAAACACCCTTTAGTATATATAAATTTTTATGTAAAAAATTTACTTTTTGTGTACATCTGTACGTTTTGAACTGAATAATAGTTTTTCTTATTTTAAAACCCCAATTTTGTTAAATATTCATATATTTTTAGTGCATTATTGTTATTTTTTTATTACTGAGTTTATTTCAATTATTATTAACATTACAAATATAAAATATTTGTATTGTGTTATTTAAATGAATACGTTTTTTTTTTCTTCTTTTACTCTTGTAATTTTTAATGCTTTTTTTAATTCAAAATAAATTGTACAGAAACAGAAATTAAAAGTCATTTTCTCCATGAATAATTTATGTATGTAATTATTTTTTTTTAACATTATGTACACATAATGTTTTTTATTAAATATATTGTTCTATCTTACTTTCCCTCTTTATTGTTGGAAAAAAATATGAAAATGAATTAGTATTTATATAAAATTAGACGCTTTAAGCAGCAAATACATTTTTATTTTAATGTGCTGTTCGTTGCTGAACCATCTTTTTGAAATTTGAGATGATTAACTTGATTTTCCTTCAACATTTTTACCCGATGTAACATTTTCTGCGAAGCCTCTTTACTGCGAACCTGAGTAGAGTACATTGCAGGCGAATTTGGTAGGCAAGATCGTTTTGGTTGTAAGTAGAAAACGTCATTACGTGTTTTTACACTTTCCGGACAACAATAAAAATAAAATAAATAAATTTATATTATTATTAAAATTTTAAATAAATAATTTGGTTTTTAATTTTTATTTACCATTTGGACAAAGAGAATTCATACAAATGACCTGGACAACTTAAGGGATTCTCTTCATTCTCTTGCTGTTCATATACGTTATTTTTGAGTGGATTTGCATCTGAAATTAATTTAATACTTTAGACTTATATTAAAATTTCACATTAAAATTTTTTGAATTTTGAAAACCACTCAAAATGCGTTAGTACGAAGGCGGATCAATAAGTCCGTAACTTTTCGAACTTCCCTCGTAGTTATATGAAATGCAACATCAAGTAAAGAGTGATTTTTTTGCTATTATCTTTTTGGCAACACTAGTTTTGACAGCTCACGCACGTTTTGTATCTTGTGTCACTGTCAAACATCTTCAGTTTGGTCTATAATTTAATCATGAATCGTCTTACAAACGAACAACGCTTGCAAATTATTGAATTTTATTACCAAAATGCGTGCTCTGTTAAGAAAGTTCATCGCGCGCTTCTTCCATTTTATGGTCAGTTTAATCGACCTACTGAGGCTTCTATTCGGGCTATTGTAACAAAATTTCGCACCAAATTTACATTGTTGGACATTAAACCACCAACACGCTTACGTAGAGTGCGAACTGAAGAAAATATCGCAGCCGTATCGGCCAGTGTTGGTGATGACCGTGAATTATCGATTCGGCGCCGTTCGCAGCAATTGGGCCTCTGTTACTCCACTACGTGGAAAATTTTGCGGAAGGATTTGGGTGTGAAGCCTTATAAGATACAACTGGTGCAAGAATTGAAGCCAAACGACCTACCACAACGCCAAATTTTTGGTGAATGGGCTCTTGAAAAGTTAGATGAAGATCCACTTTTTTATCGAAGAATTGTGTTCAGCGACGAGGCTCATTTCTGGTTGAATGGATACGTGAACAAGCAAAACTGCCGTATTTGGAGTGAAGAGCAGCCAGAAGCATTGCAAGAGCTACCAATGCATCCACAAAAAACAACCGTTTGGTGCGGATTATGGGCTGGCGGCATCATTGGGCCGTATTTCTTCAAAGATGATGCGAATCACAACGTTACTGTGAATGGTGAGCACTACCGTGCGATGATAACAAACTTTTTTTTGCCCAAAATGGAAGAGCTTGACTTGCATGACATGTGGTTTCAACAAGACGGTGCCACATGCCACACAGCACGCGAAACAATGGACCAATTGAGAGGCGAGTTCGGTGAACAGTTTATTTCACGCTTGGGACCAGTCAATTGGCCGCCCAGATCGTGCGATTTAACGCCTCTAGACTATTTTTTGTGGGGCTATGTTAAGGCTAATGTCTATAGGGACAAGCCCGCTTCGATTGACGCACTGGAAGCCAACATTGCCAACATTATTCGTGAGATACCGGCCG
Source organism: Thelaira solivaga (assembly GCA_947397855.1). Taxonomy (NCBI): domain Eukaryota; kingdom Metazoa; phylum Arthropoda; class Insecta; order Diptera; family Tachinidae; genus Thelaira; species Thelaira solivaga. Next base: position 2,667,486 of record OX377615.1, read on the forward strand.
AAATGTTTTAAAGAGTATGCCAAAATTGGACTAAGCGGATGGACCATTTGAGGCGCAGCCGCGGCCAACATTTGCATGAAATAATCTTCAAACATTAAATTATATCGACCCAACTATCCATCCAAATAAATATTTCATGCATTTTTCTGAATTTTATGTGTTTTTTTTTTTTTAATTTCCGATAGTTCTTATAAAATCACCTTTTATAATCTACTAATAGACTACTGTCAAATTTTGAGCAAGTGTCGTCATTTATTTTGCATGTAACAGCTGTTCAAAACATACAACCTCGTGTATTTTTCTAAAAATGGAAAAAAGTGAATTTTGAGTGCTCATTAAACATTATATTTTACGAAAAATCGTCAATCAAACCAAGGAAAAGCTCTGCACCATCGATTTCAAAAAAGTGGTTTACTGACTTTCGTTGTGGTCGCACAAGTACAAATAACACAGAACGTTCTGCACGGCCAATTGAGGTCAGTACAACTGAAAATGTCGAAAAAATCCACGATCGAAGAGTAAAAGTGCGTGATATTGTTGATGCCATAGGCATTTCATATGTTAAGAAAGTTATCTGCAAGATGGATGCCGCGTTTGCTCCCAATTGACCATAAACGTAAACGTAGGCAAAAGGAGGAAATTTAGTAGAAACCATTACACTTGTACGAACTTGAAATTCGTTTTCTTCTCTCAGTCGTTAGTACGGGAGCACATAGAACAATTTTAGTTACACCACTTTTTCTTAATTTTCTTTTAAAATTAGTTGTGTCCACACAAAAATTCTGTTTCGGGAATTTTAGCATTCTTATTCATTTAGCATTCAAGAAACTTGTCTTCTTTTTTACAGCATTAAAAGGTACAAATAGAGAACAAAAGATAATTACCAAGTACGACTAAGTCTGTACCATTTTCCACTCTTTCTTCTATCCCTCCTATAAGAGTTGTAAGGCTAAAATCACCGTGTATTCCCAGACTTAGTATTAAAAGTATACACATAAAACTTGTATTATGAGAACGACTATGAAAACCAAAGAAGGAAACGGTAATTCATATTTAAAACGTAAACAAGCAAAGCCACAAATGTACAACAATATGCAATAAATTTAATAACAATAAAGTTTAAAAAATAAATAAAAAATAAGTTTTTTTTAAAACATATCAAGCCTTACTTGTGGTGGATAAACCGTAGTAAAACGTTACGTGACCCCGGAGTTTTAGCTGTCTTACCAGTTCGCTTTCAATGCTTCATAATATGGGAAAATTATTACTACATTTGTTTTTCAACCGTCTAAACATGATTTAAATACAAGATTTAATTAACTGTATTTGCTATTGTGGTTTGTGTATATATATATGTACAATAATACTAAGTGTTAGATTAAAATGTTTTGTATTAAAAAATATTGGGGTTCTTAAAACGTGGGTTGAGTGTGCACCTAATTGTTTGCATTCCCAAATATGTTCTTCTTTTACAAAGCAACAATACGTATTTGTATACTAAAAAAATTAAACATTACAAAAAGTATTTAATTTTCTTTTTCATGTTATGGAATATTATTAAACTTACGTGAGTTATTATAAAGTACAGACAGTCGGTAAATCGTTCATAATAAGTATCCGTAAATATATTGTCAATAAGTCCATTTTCGTAAAGATATTATTGAATAGCTAATGGTTGAGTAAAATTGTTATTGACTTATCGTTTTTTTTTTTCTTATTTTGTTTTTGTAACTCGCTTGGTGTTTGTTCAATCCAAAAGTGAAGTTTTTATTCATTGTCATTTTGACATATTTCATTGATAGATACTTATATAGATAAATCGCTTATTTACATTTTGGGTTACCAGATTGTGTATAATATTTCATAAGTTTACAATTAATAATATACATGGTAAATACACTACAATACCCCTCGCTTAAATCTGCGGTTATACATTTTATCATAGAAAATATTTTTATTATTATTGATTGTTTAAATTTTTTCTTGATCTTAAATATGGCTGTACACTAGCACTTTTTACAACACATTCATTATCCGTTTTTTTATTTACAATTTGTTTTTGATCTTTGTCATTTACAACTATTTGTTTTATTTGTTGTAAGGGATCAGCTAAAACTGTGTTACTAATCCTTTTTTTTCTTGAAATAATTTGATTTACATGTCTTTTCCACAATTTATTTGTAATTGTTTTAATAATATATGTTTGTTTTTCAAGTTTTTTAGAAATTACTGCTTTGGTCCATACAACTTTATTTGGCTGTGAATAGTCTTTGACCATTACTTCTTCATTTATTTGAAATGAGTTTTGTCTTGATCAAATAAAAATCTGTTGAGTGCGTTATTGAATTCATTTGATGGTACCTTATGCAAACAGTTTTTACTGAGTTTTCCGCTTGACCATTCGTTGCTGGGTACCCTACTGGTGAACAAATGTGCTGTATATCATTTAACTTTAAAAAATTTTCAAATTGATTTGAAACAAATGAAGTTCCATTATCGGAAACAACTACTTTAGGGAAACCAAATCTGGTAAATATATCTGTTAATACTGATATAACTGCTAAACTCGTTCTGTTTGTCCCCATGTCAATACATTTTAACCACTTCCTTGTACTATCTACAATTATCAGACACCAACGCCTTAAAAAAGGACCAAAAAAATCGATATGAATCCTATTCCATACTTCTTCTGACCTTTTCCATGGCAACAATTCATTCTTTGGTGGTTTTGCTCTCGTTAATAGACACGGTTCACAACTTTGCACTACCTTTTCTAAGTTCTTACTTTGATTTGGCCACCAACAACATTCTCTAGCCATCGATTTCATTTTAATAATACCCATAAGGGTAGCATGTAAAAAATTGATAGCCTCTGATTATAAACTTTTTGGAATTATTACCCTAAATCCCCAAAATATACACCATCTTCTACAGAAAATTCTGTTTTTTTATTAAAATAAGGTAAAATTTCAGCCTCGTTATTTTTTTCCGGCCAACCTTCGTAAATATAGTTTGCTACTTTTTTTAGTAATTCATCGTTTTGCGTTTCCGTTTTTTTGTACTTTAGAGTTAACATTTTCCTCGCTTCAGTGGTGTCACCTTCCGACTCTTGAAATGAACTATCTTTTCTCGGAAACCTTGAAAAGTAATCAGCAATGTTACTTTTTGAAGTAACATGAGTGATATTAAACTGATATCCCGATAAAAATAACGCTATGCGCTGTAGTCGATTTGAAGCCATTTCTTGGATTCTTTTCTTAGGACTGAATATGTGCTGTAACGGTCTATTATCTGTCACTAAAGTGAACGGTCTTCCATATACATATTGGTGGAACTTTTTTACACCAAATAATATTGCAGTCGCTTCACGATCCAGCTGTGAATACTTTTTCTCTGCCACTGATAGCGTCCTGGACGCAAACTAAATTAGTCTTTCATTTCCTTGGTTATCAGTTTGAGACAAGACTGCCCCCAAACCTACTGGGCTGGCACCCATAATAATTTTAGTTTTATATTTTGAAGAAAAGTGAGCTAAACAGTTATCATACATTAAATTCTTTTTTAATTCTTCCATTGCTTGTGAACAATTTTTCGACCACACATACGGCTTGTCTGTCTGCAACATTTCATATAGGGGACTAAGTAATGTTGAAACATTTGGCAAAAATCTTCTATAGAAGTTAATTACTCCTAAAAATGCCTGTAATTCTTTTACCGTAGTAGGGTACTTCATTTCCACTATGTCTCGAACTTTATTCGAATCCATATGTAACCCCTCTTTGCCTATCATGTGACCTTAATTTACGCGTTTACAAAAAAAATTACATTTACTTCTAGCTAATTTCAACCCAACATTTTTCAATAATTGTAGCACTCTATCTACTCTTTCAATTAATAAATTTCTATTTGAAGCCGTAATCAAAATATCATCAAGAAAAACAACTACACCATCTAGTCCTGCTAATAGTGAGTCCATTATCCTCTGAAAAATGGCAGGAGCTGATTCTAATCCATAGATTAACCTCGTATATTCAAATAGCCCCTTAGACGTGGATATGGTTGTTAGTTTTCTTGATTCTTTGTCTAGTTCAATTTGCTGATATGCAGTACTTAAATCGAGTTTTACAAACTCCACCCTATTATATAGCTTAGCAAAAATTTCCTCTATCCTAGGCAATGGATAACTTTCAACCTGTAAGTAAGGATTCAATGTGACTTTAAAATCACCACAGATGCGAATTCCACCATCTTTCTTTAATATGGGCACAATAGGTGTACCCCATTCGCTAAACTCTACAGGCTCTAAAATTTTAAGTGATACTAACTTATCTAATTCTGCTTCAACTTTTCTTTTTATTGCCAATGGTAACGGTCGAGGTCTAAAAAATTTGGGAGAAGTACATTCTTTTAATTGTAAGTGTTCTTGACTTTTTTTGAACAAACCCAACGAGCCATCAAATAAATTGTTATTGTTATTTTTTTATAGACGTATAGAACTTTAAGTTGGCATTACTGTTCAATATGGCGACCGATTTAACAGCTGTCAAGTGATTTATTCTCAGTTTGGTTTGGCAATTCATCATGAAAAGACTCACGCCTGAACAACGCTTGCAATGGGCCCAAAACGAGATTGCCGTTGTTCCCGATTTGCATAAGCGAATTTTGTTTAGCGATGAAGCGCACTTCTGGTTGAATGGCTACGTCAACAAACAAAACTGCCGCATTTGGAGTGAAGCTAATCCTCAAGTGTATGTCGAAACACCATTACATACAGAAAAACTGACTGTTTGGTGCGCCTTATGGGCTGGTGGAATCATTCGTCCGTACTTCTTCAAAAACGATGATGGCCAGAACGTTACAGTCAATGGTGATCGGTATAGAGCCATGATTACTAACTTTTTCATTCCTGAATTGAACAACCATGATGTCCAGGAGCTGTGGTTCCAACAAGACGGCGTAACATGTCACACAGCTCGTGCCACAATCGATTTATTGAAAGACACGTTTGGTGACCGCCTAATTTCACGTTTTGGACCTGTGAATTGGCCTCCAAGATCTTGTGATTTAACACTGCTAGACTACTTTCTGTGGGGCTATGTAAAGTCATTGGTCTATGCGGATAAGCCACAAACGCTTGACCATTTGGAAGACAACATTCGCCGTGTTATTGCCGATATACGGCCACAAATGTTGGAAAAGGTCAACGAAAATTGGACGTCCAGATTGGAATACATCCGAGCCAGCCGTGGCTGTCATATGCCAGAAATCATATTTAAAATGTAATGCCACAAGATTATCTTTCGGATAAATAAAATTCATGTCAATCGAATAATCCATCGTTGTTTTATTGCAATTTAAAGTTCTATACGTCTATAAAAAAACAGCCTTTACTTATTTAGCAAATCATTTTGACTAAAAGTTTGTTTAGTATAATTTAAGTTTGAAAATTTAATGTTAAATGTTTTTAAAAAATTTCGACCCAGCAACGGAGGTACACCATTTTTAATAATAATAAATTGCATAATCTTACTTTGCTTTTAAAAGAAATATTTATATCACAAGCCCCAATAGCCACAATTTCAGCACCATTGTATGCCTTCAACAACTTATCAACTTTTTTAATTTTCACACTAGAAAGTTTATTGTTAAAAAATGACTCTGAAATTACATTATTTTCGGAGCCTGTGTCTAATTGCATGTCCACACTTTCACCCTTAATAGACACTCTGACTTTAATCGGATTGTCATGTGAACTCTTAAATGCAAAAAGACTCATCTCCGTATTATCCAAAAAATTTACATTTTCAGCCTTAGTGCACATTTTTTTCAAATGACCTCTACATTTGAATATATTGCATTTATAATTCTTAAACTTACAGTATTTTTTTGAGTGGTTTGTGTATCCACAAACTTCACAGGGTTGTTGTTGGCGGGTCTGCGTCTGTTGCTGCTTACCGTTCTGCTGACGTTGCTCATTTTGTTTTTTCTTATTTTTACAAAAGTAGTTCAAATCGTCTTCTTTTTTAATGATGGCGTCTTCTTCGTTGTGTTGCTGTATATATTCGACTGTGTTCGCTATTTCTAAGACACGTTCAAAAGTTGAGGTTATGTTCTCCAAAAATATTTTGTCGCGTGCTGGACCCTTCTCCAACCCCATAATGAACTGTGTTTAAACTGCTCCCGAACTTGCACTTTATTGCTAGAGCCCGCACTCTGGCTGCCCATTCATTCATAGATTCCTCCGGCAGTTTCATCGCACTATAAAATTTATATCTTTCTAAAAACGCAGATGTGGCTGGTTGAAAATGTAGCCTTAACGTTTTTAGACATCTTTCTAGTGGCACATCTTCCAATTTATCTGGCGATATCAAATTTTCTAATAGCGTATAAACATTATCTGCAAGCGCTGTTAACAAAATAGCTTTTTTTCTATCCTCGTTCGTTAACAATAAAATATTGTTCCAATTTCTTTTCAAATATACTCCATGTATTCAATTGATTGTCAAAACTTGGAACACTTATTTGAGTCGCAGCCTCACTTCTTACAGTGTTGGCTGAATTTGCTTCATTTGCGGGCATGTTTTAGTTTTGTATTTTTTATTATAAATTTTACCGCGCTATCAACTTTTTTTATTTTTTGTTTCTTCTCGTCGCCAATGTAACTCGCTTGGTGTTCAATCCAAAAGTGAAGTTTTTATTCATTGTCATTTTGACATATTTCATTGATAGATACTTATATAGATAAATCGCTTATTTACATTTTGGGTTACCAGATTGTATATAATATTTAATAAGTTTACAATTAATAATATACATGGTAAATACACTACACTAAATATTATATATTATCAGGAGCATAATTGGTTCCATTTGGTTTACAACCTTCTTGGACGAATAAGCACAATGGATATTTAGCTCATCTGCTGTCATTTGCAATAGTTCTGTTTTGAATGGATGTCTTCTCATCGAACTCTTTTCAATATCGGCGTTTTTAGTCATAATCCATTGTTTCCAGACATTAACACCAAATGTGCAACTTAAACACATATTGGCATCTGGCTTTTTATCAGGCTGCATAGTTTCTGTCTGCGGTCATTGTTAAATTTCTGCAGTACGTTGACGCATAACCCCTGAATTTTTATTGCGGTTAAGGTTTTGAAGGAAATAACATCAGCACCATGTTTGCGCCCCCGAGTACCTCTGCAATAATATAAACAACTTATCTTTTAAGGAAGTTTGCTGCCGTGTTCTGTTTTATTTTTTATTTTGCCCCAGTAGCTTCTTGTCGAACAGTCTTCATAGGATGCTGAAAAACACAAATATTCAGGGCTGTCATAGAATCCAATGTTGTCGGTTTCATTTTTGAACTAGAACTAATGTCGGTTTTAGGTGTCACAGAAACCAATGTTTTGCTATTGGATTGAAACCAATCAACTGTCAATGTTGGTTTGTTTAATTTAAAATAAAGCAAGTGACTAAAACGGATTTTTGTCATTAAAAAATCACCTGCAGTTAGATATTTAGTAAAAATTTAAGTAAATTAATATTAATTCTACATACAAAAATAAATTTTTAATCATAATTTTTTTCTCTCAAAAAAAAAAAAAAATACCACTTAAAACTCAATAATTATGCATTTTATAGAAAAATATCCTGACATTGCGAAGGGATTTACAAAACTTGATAAGCTAAATGTGTGATCTCTTTGACAACAGTTAGCTGAATCAATAAAAAGCGCAGGTTCACTGCAAAAAGATGTAAGCGGAAAGATTCTTTATTTATCCGGTAATTTATAAATATTCTTTTTATTTTCTGTGATCGTTCTTCTTCTACATAATAATAAAAATCCTACAATGGCAAAAGTCATTTTATTTCACTAATTATATATTAAAAATTTTTAATAAAAAAACACGTTTTTATTTAAACGAAAACACAACGATTTATCAAAATTGTTATCAAACATTTACATGAAAAATTTTATAAATAAACTAATGTATAGAACAACTGATTCGAACATCGGTTTTATTTGTCTTCGAAAACAACAAAAACGACTTGGTTTCATGACACCAAATGAAACCAATATTGATTTGCAAAACCGACTTGGATTCTATGACAGCCCTGATTGCTATGAAAAGAATTTTTAAATTGGTTATTTTGCTTTTTATAATATACTTACCATCATTAGAATTTACTTCATTTTTTAAAATTAAACAAAAATTGCAAAATTTTGATTGCTTTTGCTTAGAAAAATATCTATTAAACGATGTTAACATATGGTGAAAATAAAAATCTATATTTATTGCTACCAACACATTGCTTTGCAAATCTCTTAATATTATTTTTTCTCTCGCTCTGTTTTTAGTAAGAACAGATGATAAGTCGATTCTAGAACTGTCCTTGTTGAGTATTCTGTGTTTCCATTGCAATATTACTGAATACCGAATTGGAAAAAATATCGATATAACGATGTTAATCATCGTAATTAAAGTTACTGAATCGCACTACTATTTTCCAAAATATATCGTTGTATATTATTGATGTAAATTACCCGACTTATATTTATGAGCAATATGCGAAAAGGGTTTATTTTGTTTGAATAAAAATAAGTCTCAATACCAATTTTTAAATTGGTTCAGTAGTTATGCCGAAAAAAGTTTTTCATTCCAAAAACTACAATTTTTAATTTCAAAAATCTCATTGCAGAACTATAAACATTAAAGTGCCTGACAGACGATCAATCATTCAACGACAATCATTAGGGTTTGTGTTTGTTTTTTTAAAGAAGTTTGACGAAAATCAAAACTAGTTTCATTTTTGAGCAAAATTTGCTGTTCTGGTACCACTTCTGTAATCAGCATATCGCGGAAATTTTAGAAATAAAAATGGAGGAAAAAAATTTTTTTATTAATTTTTTACAGTCCTCATCCAAATTGTTAGTACCAATGCAATAGCAATAAAAAAAATTTTTGTAACATCATCTTAATTTCTTCTTGATGTGCAATCAGAATAAAAGTGTGGCTTAAATTTACTTTACGAACGCACCTCAAATTAAAAAAAAAAAAGTACCACAAGTGATTGAAATCTAAGAAGAAAATATTAAGTAAAAGCTCGTGGGGAAATTCGTATTTTCCGAGTAATGAGCCTCCAAAGTTTTCTTAGGTTAAACACAAAATTTTTAATTTTTCACGAAATATTAAAAAAAATTTTATTCTAAAAAGAAATTATTTAGTAAATTTTGTCCCTTTTTTCGAGTTTTGCCCGATTTCGCAAACGAAGCCGGTGCTCGCCATCCATAAAGGATGTAATCCTTTAGTCCGGCCGAAGGCCGGCTACACAAAACTACTTTTGCAAGCGAAGCCGGTGTTCGCCATTCCATAAAGGATGTAATCCTTTAGTCCGGCGGAAGGCCGGCTACCCGAAAATACATTTGCAAACGAAGCCGGTGTTCGCCATCCATAAAGGATGTAAGTTTTTAGTCTGGCCAAAGGCCAGCTACACAAAAAAACTTTTGCAAGCGTAGCATAATTTTAAGCTTAAATGAAGTACGGGCACACATCTTTTTGAATAGTTGCGAATGAAAAATTTTAAATTTTGTGTTTAAAATAAGAAAACTTTGGAGGCTCATACCTCGAAATATAAGGACTTAAAAAACAAAATTTACTTAATATTTTTTTTTTCTTAAAATTAAAAATTCTATGACCTTTGATAATTTTCTTTGCATTTTGCGGTGCGTGCGTAAAAGTAAATTTCTTCTTCACATTAAGAAAATCACATAAAAATCACATTACATCAATCAGTTTGATGTGTGTATCAACCAAATTAATTTTTTCCACTAGCCCAAATGCATAATTTGACGTTGAATGATTAATCATCTAACACCCGCATAAGGCATTGCCTACAACAAATACTGAATTACAAAAATAACATTATCGTATGTGTCAAATAAAAAGGAGGAAATTCGCACACTCACACTTCTCTTTGTATGTTGAGCATAAAAACAATGTCGCACACAGAATGTAAGCAAATTTTGACAGCTATGAAGCCAAAAAGATAGGGAGCAAAAAATGTACAGATGCCTTATATGCTTTACCCCGTATAAATTTGTCATGGAAAGTTAGTTTTTTCTCATAAGTTTTAAAGGAAACGAACCATATTTTCTTAAAATTCATGTACAACTTTTATTTTATTTCTGACTAAGTGATGCCTAATTTAGGCACAAAAAAAGCTTCAAATTCAAAATTTTCTTCATTTTTTATAATGCTACTACAAATCGTACGATAAAACGTACAAGTATGAAATAAGTATCGTCTAGCATGCTGTCGTACTGCAAAAGTATACTTCGAAGTATGAAAATCAAAATATTTTGATTTTTGTGGGCGGAGCTTATATTTATAAGTACGATAAAAAGTATCGTGTATCATGCTGTTGTACTACAAATTTTTTTTAGAACAGCGGAGAGCGTCGCTCTTACAAAAATTAATTTTTTGTGACAAATTAAAAAAGTGAAAATATTATTTAAAAAAAATATTAATCTTTATTTGTGTTTAATTCCAGAAATTGTGTTGGTTTTAAAATTTATTCTTTTACTCATGATATTCTCATGAGTTACTTATTCAGTACAATAAGTACTGAAGGGGAGAGCATACCAATATGGACCATTTCATCAGACGCTACTCCGAATCCGCAGTAGGTTACTCCCAACCTTTCTTGCAAAACATTCGAATGAGTAACTCATGAAAATATCATGAGTAAAAGAATAAATTTTAAAACCAACACAATTTCTGGAATTAAGCACAAATAAAGATTAATATTTTGTTAAACTTTTAAATTCCAAATAGAAATTATTACATATTATTAAAAATATTTTGACAATTCATATTTTTCTTTTAACCATTCTCTACACCATTTTTTTTTCTTGTTATTTCTTTTTTCTTATTCTTTTCAAATATTACTTCACTAATTATTAATAATGCCACCACATATCCATTTTGCCGTATATGTTTACCTTTCAAATTTTTCTTTTAAATGAAAAAGTACAACTTGTAGTACGATTTGTAGTAGCGTGTATCACAAAACCGTACTACCACTCATACTTCGCGAAGTGTGAATTTAAGTATCGTGTATCATCAGCATAAAAAGTCTAATATGAAAATCTTTATACAGTGAAACTTCGATATAAAGAATCTGAAGAGGAACGAAAAATACTTTGCTATAGCTATTGATTCGTTATACACAAGCATCAGTGAAACCTTGGTATACCGAAATTTTAGGAAATACTAAAAAAATTCTTTTTATTTTATATAATATCAATTTTACACCAAAATGATATGTAATAAAAATTGACTATTCACGATTTAAAAAATAATAAAACAATTCTTTTTGTAGAGGCTCCTGATTAGCGACTTACATACTTAAAATGTTATATTTCTCAAGTATGATTTCGTTGAATAGAGGCTTTTGAAAGAATACTTTTCTTTATAGAGGCTTTATAGCTCACTATTTGTTCGTTATAGCTATAGAGCGTTTTTGTAAGAAAAAAATTTGCAATAAAGGATTTTGACGTCCTTTATCGGAAAAATGCGAGTACAAGTCTGTCAAAATGTTTAACATTTTGAAGTGAATGAGAGAAGGGTGCAAAAGCAATGACAAAATTAAAATTAGTAAATTTAAATCGTTTAAATTAATAAATTACATAAAATAAATGTAGTTGAATAATTTTTGTAGGTAAATATTGAAATAATATTCTTTGTTAAAAAATATTTTTTTGTGTGCTATGCAAATTTACAAAGGTGATGGCACCACACCATTTTGACATATTTTTGTTCACATTTTGTACTAACAAAATTTCATTCAAACAAAAATGTCATGTATATTCATTTTATATAAATTCCTCTTTTTCCTGACGCTTTGCATTTTCTCACTTTCAACTACGTAAATACTTTCTATTCACAAATCAAGAAACGGTGGAATTTTTTATTTTACACTTTTCGAAGTGAGAAGTTCTCGCATATAGTTACAGAATTTCTTCGTTATGAAAAACTTTGCAATAAATAGTCTTTTTCAAGGGATTCAGCAAAAAATTGGTTATATTCAGTTTTTCGTTATAACAAAGTTCTTTACATCGAAGTTTCAATGTAATTAAAAATAACTAAAATTAAAGAATTTTTCATGTCATCGACTTTTTGGGCTTCTCTTCTAAAATTTTTTAAATGTAACTTACTGTTTTAATGAAATCATATGACGATATTTTGAATAGCTATAAAATTTTGTGATTTTCTAAAGATGCAAAATGTGGCACATTTGGCAGTAGATGAAAAGCTTTTGACAAAATATGCTCAAAGCTTTCTTTGCTGCATATTGCCGTAAAATATGCTAAGAAACAATAACAAAACATATACCTACAAGTATCCAACAGTTTTCCAAACGTAAATCACACGCATGTGTGATTTACAGTCAATCATATGATGATAAAAATAAATCCTTAAATAAATCAAAAAAATACAAAAACAATCCCAGCAGCTAACTAAACTTAATGTAAGCAGTAATTAAATAAAAAAATACATTTAAAAAAGTCTTAAATTGAATAAATAATTAAAATAACAAAATATAAAAGTATTCTTCTCAAACAATACAAAAACATCCAATGAAAAAAAAAATAAAATTAATGAAAGCTTTCTATTATATGCTAATGCTGCTACTGAAGTGGCACGCACATATTATAATCTAAATATTATTATAATTAAAATAGATACAACATACTAGTATAGAGATACGTATGTGTGCATGGGTGTATGTGTAAAAAATAAAAACAAATAAAATAAAATATTTTAGGTAAAAAGAATTTATGATGAAAAATGAAAATAATAAAGGACATTAAGAACCACTCCCTTCCTTACAAGAACAACTACAACAAACAAGCAAGCACAAGCGCAACCCGAGATCACCCTCAAATAAATAAAAAGAAAATTAGGCTTAGATTCCTTAACATAATAAAACTTTCTTACAGTAAATTTTATTAAAGAATTAAGCAGAAAAATGCAAAATAGTTTTAGTGGCACATTAATTGAAGTTACTCTTTTATTGGAGAATTTGTGAATTATGTATGGGGATGTTTAAACGGACCAAAATTTGTATTCATTGAATTTAACAAATCAACTATTTACTTGCTGTCGTTTGTGATTAGACACTTGTTTTTTGCCTAAAGTAGAGAAAGCTCATTGAAATAAATTTGTGTACTTGAATAAGCCAAGCTTAGAAGGTGTTTTATTCCTGAAATGTGGTACAATATGTTCTTTCTGTGAGTGTTAGTGAGTCTTCTTTTTAAATCTTTCAACGATTTTTTTACTCTAATAATATTTATCCGAGTAAAACTTTATTTAATTCATTTTATTTGAAGTGTTTTATATGAAAATCAAATGAGTTATAAAACTGGAAAGCAGTCGTAACTCTAAGACCATAATTTCAATCAAAAATATCAAAAAACTTAATGATTGTTTTAATTTTTTTTTTATATATATTGTAAACTCAGAGTACGGAGTGCTGAAATTGAACTTATGCTCACTTGTAAATTTTCAAATAAATCCAGTTGAAATAATTTGTTTGAATTATTTTTATTTAAGGATTAAATTATAATTTTATTTTAAAGACTCTGATTACAATGCATCAGGTACCAATGGCAAGAAGTGCAAAAAATATAATGATACTTGTTTTTTCATACCGTTGAAGCTTAAGCCTACTCACAAGATCTGTATATCAGAAGTTGAGAAGTTTATCTTATTTCCATTTCGATGTATCTATTTCTCCCAACTTCTCATATTATACGACTACAACTCTTATAATTAATTTCATTTGCGTAATAGTAAATATATGAATTCATAAAGTTGATTAATTCAATAAGAAACACTAATTTTAATTATTGTCCAAAGCAACTTTGGACACCAGTAAAGTCCACAAGCTGAGATGAGTTGCTCGAAGCAACTTATTTACTTTTAATTAATTTGTATACAACATAGACGATGGAATTTTTCCTTGCATATGAAATTGTCAATGTCTATAAACACATTTGGCCGGTTTTTGTTATTTTTTATTTTCACTTGGTCACGATGTTGTAGTGAATTAAATTTGACCAGCACCGCCTTTCGTGCAAAAAAAGTAGTTGTAGTCCTGTATATCGGCATCGGAAATGCATGCACTGCAGTTGAAGCAATTTTTTTTTAATTAACTCGCGTAAGTTTTTAATATTCGTAGGTAAGAACCGGATCACCGTTCAGTTTCTTCAGATTATCAGGGACTTTAATTACATCAGTTTTCATCCTTCATATTAGCCTTCATCCGTTCGGTATCAAGAGAAAAAGATGTTATTTTCGAGGTTATCACATCAATTTTTTCTTGTATTCGCTGTGCTCATCAATCTTTCGCTTTTTTTCTAAAAGCCTCTCCCCAAGATCTTTCTCTAACAAGACAGTGAGTTCTGTCCGTGGGTTCTTCAGCCCACGTATTGTTATTGTTTTTGTCGCTAATGGGTGCAATTTTACTCCGCACTTCAACCGCTATTAAGTAATGGTCGTTGCCATATCTGCATCCAGTAGGGAGCTTCACCATTTTCTAGATATTAAAATGTGATCAATTTGATTTTTAGTTCGTTGATTGGGTGACACCCACGTTACCTTATGTATCGTCTTATGCGGGCATATAGAGCCGACTATAACCAAGTTGTTAGATGCACACATTTCGAGAAGGATTTTTCCATTCACTGTTTTACTATCGAGCCCGTGGGTCCCACTGTTGATCGTACGTTCGAGTTTTCAGGGCCAACTTGCGCGTTGAAATCACCAAGCATAATCAGTATATTTCCTCGATTGCTTTCAGTAATTGCTCTATCAACGGTGCTGTAGACCGCAGCGCGGTCAGTAGCCTCCGTTGGTTCATAGCATTGTATGCAAGTACGATGTCGTGCTCGTATCGCAAGGATATTACAATGGCCAAATATTGCAATTAGCAGACCAGCTGGTTTCAATTTTTTTTTTTGAAACAGCAAGCGGTTGTTATCTATTTAGTTGCATAGTTGGGCTAACCGTGATACCTTCAGAAGAGTCCGTAGATTCCACGATGCAAATCCTGTCCTTGATTTCATGCAAAAACTCGTCAACAGTAAATCGGATTATTTATTATTATTATTTGTTAAGGTTTCACCCGCTCAACTTGTCTATGTTGCCAATGGCTAACTTTCATTGATTGTTCGGGGCTGCTTATTTGTAAAAATTCCGCTGGCTTTTATATTTAAAGATCGTGCACTATCCGCCTTCAGCTAGGCACCTCGTTTCAAGGTTTTCGGTAGTTATTGACAAGAATTTAAATGGGACACTTCAAAAATTTGTCACAAGTTTCTCAAGATTTTTCGGATTAGTGACTTCTTCCACTAACAAGGAAAATACTTGATATTTCTTATTAATTTTTAAATGGTTTAAACGATTTAATCACATAAATATATGGAAGGAAAGGAAGTGATTGCCATCATTAAAATAGGACTTAATGTTTAAAATTAACTTTAAAGTTTAGAATTACAGAAAACACAGGGTGCCCAAATAAGAAAAACAGAAGCTGAACTCACTTGAGTCTTCTGATGTGGTCCCTTTGTGAGAAGTTTAGAATTGCTTTCCTGTAAAATCAAAAAACTAAACTTGGGCACTTTTTCCTTATTGTCACAGTTATATTACTGAGGTTTTTTACCTATTTACTTAATAATTCTCATTTAGTCTATAAAGTTTTACTGCTTGCCGGCCAATATATTATAATTATGTAGAAATAATCCATCTATGTTGAAGTAGCCTTTGGTGTATTGACTATAATGTGGTGCTAGTATATATTGTGAAATTATAATGATTACTTACTTTTGTGTTAAAAATCATTGATGTATTTTTTTGCTTATGATATTATTCCTTTGCTTGCTGGGATTATTATTATTATTATCATAATTAAATTGTCTTAAGCAAAACGTTTTTATTATTTTAGTTTAATTTAACTTTAAAGTCATGTCATGGGAGAGTATAGAAAACAAAGATCTCCTTAGGTAAGCAAAATTATCAGATTTTTTCGTTTTTCTCTTTCTTATATGCAAGTAGTTATGCCATACAAATGTAGTTTAATTGATGACTTTGTTTAGTATACCCCACAGTCATAATTTATCTGCTACACATTTACTCGCATCACCTGATGGTTCACGTTACCTGTTAAATAATACTAATGGTATGTATGTAAAGACATTTATTGCAATTAAGACAATAAAATCGGAAAATGAGAAAAATAAAATATAATAAAAAATAAATTTTTTTTCGTTGTGTAGAATTTTGTCAATTGGAGGAAAATTACTCACGCCTGGCTGGATGTGGCTCTAGTCCGGATGGTACCTCATTATGGGCACGGCACGGTTACACCCGTTCAAATAATTCGGTCATTAATTGTTTTTTAGCCTGCCAACGCAGCTTAAAACAATTTATGGCGAGACGAAAAGTAGGGCGTCATTTCATGTTTTCATGCGTTCATGCATTTTTATAAAAATATTATTTTATATTTGTGTAGATTGAACGTGGACTTAAATTATATGAACAGCACAATCAAAATGCGGCAGTGCGCACGTGGCGTAGTGCTTTAAAATCAACTAACCGTCGTGAAGACTGTTTTCAATTACTGGGTTACCTGTATCAGGCTCACATGGATTGGGGAAAATATCGTGAAGCTATAGAATTTGGTCATCAACAGTTGGGTATATCTGAAGAGCTTGATTCTCCTACTATGCGTGCTGAAACTTATCTTAATCTGGCTAGGGCTCATGAAAGACTAGGTGGTTTGGAAAGAGCCTTAAGTTATGCCAGACACTCATTGTATAATGAGTGTGGTTCACAGTGTCGTACTGGTGGCTTAGTGCACTTGACTGTAGCCCGAGTATATTTGGAAATGGGTGGTTTCTCAAGATCATTTGAGGGCTTGCAAGGTGCTTACAAAATTGCTACTGCCATATGTGATGCCTCACTAGAACTACAAGTTTATGTTGCTCTTTCTGAACTATATGGTCGTCTACAAGACAATGAAAAGAGTGCCTCGTACGCTTCTAAAGCTTATGATTTGTCACGTTCCCTGCAGCTGGGCGATCTCAATTCATCACATCATCGAGCCGCTCTCTTACGTATGGCTGTAACGTTATGCAAACAAGGTGACTTGGGCGATGCTCATGACTACTGCATGGAAGCCACACGTCTCTCAATGATATCCGGCGATCAAGCGACTTATATGCGGAGCATACGTATAATGGGTGATATTTATCGAAAGAAAATGGATTATGATGTAAGCTAATTTACATGCTCTAAAAGAAAAATATTCTACAAACCAAATAAAACTATTTCATGAAAATTGTTTCATTGATTCAATGAAATGTTTTATAAATTATGTGATTAATGAAATATTTTCAACGTGTTAAGGAAATTATTTCATTAAATGAATGAATAGTTCATTAGCTCAATGAATTATGTCATTGGTTGAACAAGAACAGGTTTTTGTTGTATTCTTAGAAAATTTCAGAATATAAATGAACAAAACTTTCTTAGTTTAGATAATTTTAATGAGATTTTACTTGCCACAAACAAAAACAAATTTTAACACTTGCATAACTTTCGATAAAAAATTTTAGTATAAACTCAATTAATGTATCTTTAGAGAGCTTTGAGACAATACGAACAGGCTATGGGCAGTTCAGCATCATTAGGTGATCGTATGGCCCAAATGGAAGCAATGGATGGTGCAGCTCGTTGCTTGGAAGCATTAAGACTACAACAGAAGATTTGTAATTGCCGGCCTCTTGAATTCAATACTCGCTTACTAGAAGTCGCTAGTTCCATTGGTGCCAAGGTAAGTTACATACTTTCTGTTTAATTAACAAACAAAATTCATCTAATAAAAAACAAGTTTTTCTGTAAAATAAATTTTGTAGCGAAAAATTTTAAATTATTTTTAAAAATTAAAAAAGAAAATTTATAAACTTAAACTGATTTTAAAAGCTAACACTTTATTTAGACATCTTTTTTCCTTTTTTAATTTTATCAAACTGAGTTTTCGCTCTAGTTCTAACTTAACTTGAAATACGTATTGTTCTTTGTTTTTATGCAGTTATTAGTGCGAAAAATACGCAGACGCTTAGCCCTAATATATCGGGCACTGGGAGATGAAGAACAATATAATACTCAAATACGTTTGGCCAATCAAACAGATTCAGCTCTGGGCTTAAATTGTGGCGCTTGCGGTGAAGTTTTTGGCTTAGAGCCAGACTCTTTGGAAGCTTTACCGTGTGCCCACATCCTACACACAAGGTTAGTATTCACTTAAACATTTTAGTTTTGTGAATATTTTTATTTTATTATTGAAAGATGTGCCCAAGAATTAATCCGCCGTAAAGATAAAGGAATACCTAAAGCATGCCCAGCCTGTAATAAAGTTCTAAGTTCCCGATTACACTTGAATAGCAATAATAACGATGGCAACCACCATTCCAGCTCCACACTTAATCCCAACAGCTTAGCCAGGGATAACATTTTAGAAACAAAAGATGTACGTAACGAACTGTTTACATTACCGAGAATGGGTAATGCAAATACACCCAGTGGTCGTGTAACTGTAACTAGCAATCCTTCGGCAAGCATAGTTAAAACATGTTATAGTGAAAATGAAAATTCTTATGTAGGCATAAAACATCAACAATCGCAACCACACATCAATGCTGAGAGCACCTCTTTATTACTGACCAACAATTCAAATTCACCTAGACCAGTTTATCGCAGCAATTTATCTCTAGCATCTCTAAGTTTAAGGGCTTCAAATCTTACTATCGACAGTGCTCGTAATGCCACCTCATCTGTTTAATAGAGAATTTTCAAATATGAGTATTTTAAGTTAACTGATTATTTTTTATTTAACATAAAAGAGTATCTATTAAATAATAACTAATAGACAAGTACCTACTTTCAAGATACATACAAGTTTAAGTTTAGCACGATCCCACTCACTAACTGCTTACAAGGACATACGCGCAACTGTTATAAAATAAGAAAAGAAAAAACACTGTAAAATAAATATTTAGAAAACGATTTTCTAATTTGCTGCAATAATTACACTTTTTTTATGTCAACTATTTACTGTAAACGCAACTTATCAAATTCGGGTTCCATTTCTTCATTTTTGAGAAAAAAAAAATAACACCGAAAAATTTATTTCGGTATGAAAAATGAAACGAAATATGAATGAACAATTGTTTATATTAGTTACTAATTTTGATAAAAAAACAAAAATCGAGCAAAAAGGAAACAAAGACGCAATTCAGGGGGTTTATTAAGTTTTTCGATTCGAATCGAAAAGGCTTTCAATTATGTAGAATAGTCGAAAAAAATTAACATTTTCAAAATTACCCTCAAAATTTTTAATATAACTCTGCTGAATTTTTTTCGAGTTGAAAATTTTTTTCAACAGTCATTTCGAATCGAAATACATAATAATCCCCAGCTTTCATTGAAAGCTGGAATGAAATGAAATTAAACCTTGAATAGATTTTGGCCTATACAGGCTAGGTTATTATAAATAAATGAAAAATTAAATGAAAAGTTTTCAAAGAGGATTTATACGATGCCTTCAAGTCAATCAGGACTATTGAAATATTTAAATTTTTGAAACTATTGCGGGTTAAACTGAGGTTAGTTTCGTTTACTGATAGTCAACCTATATTTCACACGACCAAACTACTTTTTAGTTCAAATTGTTATGGCATTGCCAACTTCAAATACAGAAAAAGACAAAAAAAAATCTTGTCAAAAAAGTCTTCTTTTGAGAATTATATGATGAAAGCTAAAATACCAATGTAGATGGGCTACGAGTAAGAAGAACAATTTGTGATAAGCCCTTCTTGGGGTATTTGGTGTTGGTATGGCAGCTCAGTTTGGCATGTTTGAACTTCGTTTGGTGGTCAGTGTCACTATTATCCGGAGGAATATTTTCTGTACCACATACATGTTGATATGATGGTACCTGCTCCTTTAAAGAAATTAGCCACGAAACACAGTTTTCAAGTGTGCTTAAGGTAATTTTTTAAGAAGGACTACCACCTGTTGTCTACCACCTGTTGTCTACCTATTCTGCTTGTTATTAGTTAGTTTTTTCTTTACGCTTGCTTTATAATGAATCCAAATCTAAATAAACAGGAATGTTCTGAAAATCACTTTTTCTCAAAGTGATTTCAAAATCATTTGAAATTTCACAATACAAAACTGGCCAGCTAACTGCTTTACGATATTAAATCACTTGGAGCATTTCAATAATTTTACTTTGAATTTATTAAACCATTAAATACACTTATGATTATTATATCACACCGCTACCTTTAAGATCTATTGTGCAGCCAAGTTTTCAAATACAATCCGAGACTCTTTACGAATCCCGTAATTGCTGTAGGATTAATCATGCTGCGAAAAAATGTCCCACTACCTAAACAGCTCATTCTGTGTCTTTTCACTTCTTTGCACTAGCAGGAAACATGTTATGATGTTTCCTGTCCTTCCTGACAAAAACTACTAGAGTCATTCTGTAGCACCCTGAATTTATTCATGTGGTACTTAAGCCTACAATGACTCGTTAGCAACTCAACGTAGAGTTTAATATCAAAACAATCTCTGCCCTAATGCTCTCTTCTTTATATACAATTAATTTCAATTGTTTCAAAAAATTAATTATTTTACCTAATGAACCGTAAAATTGACATATAAAAAGACCCTTAATTTTTTGTAAACAATTTTTCTCGATTTTCAGTTTTTTTCTAAGGAAAATTTTGTTTTATACCTTTAGTTCTAGTTGGTGGTCCTAAACTGCTTAATTCTATAGCAAATCCTTTCATAACTCTTTGTACGAATTTTTCGGTTTCCATAATATAGACCAGACGCTAAAATTGTGCCTTGTTTGTGATTTTTATCGATCTGCAAATGTATTAAACGCTTAAATTTAACTGAAACTGAAAATAAATCAGTTGAGTATTTATACCGATTTTGTCGAATAAGCTAACATAGCGCTGTAAACCGCAATACGACATAAAAAGTGAACTCGTCCAAAGTATTAGTTGAGCTGAGAATGGTAATACCCATTTGTTACATACGACCAAATTTTTATAAAAGTTGTGAACCGTAATAGGGGTATTAAATATTTATATGATGACTTCCAACCCTTTTTTTAATCAAGTGATTTAACAAGAATACTTTAAAAGAATCCGATAGTAAATGAACAAATGATTAATCAATAAATCGTCGTGTACATCCTGTATTTAAAAGAATAGCCTTATTCTACTACTTGGGTAATTTGTTTTAAAACAGTTAACAGAGTGAAGAAAGCAAACAATTTTGTTGAACAGTCATTAGATTTACACACACGCACAAATTTGTTTGAACTGAAGAATAATTTGTGTGTAATAAGTTTATAGAAAAAAAATTATAACTAAAATTATTAGCCTACAATAAGTTTGATTTATTAAATATTTTGCAATCAAGCACAATTAATTTCAACAATACAATTTCAGCAATACAAATGAGTACAATTTTTCCCAATTTGTCCCTCCTACAAATTAATAAATAAATACTTGCAAACATACATATGTAGATAGAGAAAACTATAAACTTCTAGAAACCTGAGAAATAAACGTTAATTAAGTACCTTAAGTTAAAGCAAAATATTTTGTTTTCATAATTCACTAAGCAAAAGTCGCAATATGGGATGATAAATAAAATGATATTTATGTATTCATATACATATATTCAAACATACCTACATACATACATACATATACTTACTATATAAGAAACCCAATTTATGAAATTTATATTTTTTCAAAAATTAAAAATTAAATGAAAAAAAAAAAATTATAAAAATCAAATTAAAACAGTAATAAGAAACAATAACAAAGAGCAGCAAACAATTAAAAGAAAGAAAAAAATTAAAAACAAATAAATATAATCAACTACATAATGTTTAAGAAAAGGAAATTAATTCAAATTAACTAAATTCACGTGTTAATAAAAAAATATTTAAACAGAACTCAAATAAAACATACATATTCCAATATTTTAAATGTAAAAAAACCAAAACGGAAAATGAAAACAAACAAAATAAAATAAATGAATGAATGAACTAATAAAATTATACATATAAGTTTTAAAAATTAAATATTTGCAAATAAATATTTAATTGAATGTAATCAGCCCACTCATAAAAATTTTCCCAGAATTTATTTCTCACAGAAATTATTTTTTTCTCGAGAAAAAATTTCTCCAATTATAGATTCCATGGGACACAAATATGAGGGAGAAGTTATACGACATTTCGATGCCAGCTTCACGGAGTTTTATTTAAAATATATTGCCCAAAACATGAATATTCCCCAGGAATCTTTACCCAATTAAAATTTGGCCTTTTATGAAAAAATTTCCATAATTCAGAGACTTTCTATGTTAAAAAAGGGAGATATTTTTTTAATGATAAGAGGAAAGAGAAAGTGAAAAACTGCCTGAGAATTTTTATTCATAATTTAGCTGATACTTATTCCTGAGAAACCAATTTACAATTTGGTTTTGATTCTCTTTTTCTGCCGCTTTCAAAAGACAAAATAATCAAAAGCACAAAGTACAAAAAAAATAGTTGGAATCGGCAAAAGCTATAAATTTTGCCTAAATTTAATTTAAATGAATTTTTTTTTTGTTTTACGTAGTAAATTATAAAAATTTTAAATAATTCATATATTTAATGTGGTTATACCTTGCGCTAGACGTTTATTCATAGAAAAATTGACTAACAGCATACACAAACATAGAGCTTTTACTTGTTTCTAATAATTTTTTTTATATCTTTTCATTTCAATTTGTTTAAAAAAATTAAAATTTTTTTCAAACATTTATTCCTGTTTATTGGAGACAGACACAGCTACCTGTTATCTGTCTCATTCTACCACTAGAGCATTGTTAAAGTCTTCTACGAAAATGGGCGTTGAAATCAAAATGCATTTCGTGCCCTTTGTGATTTTTTTGGTCAGCATAATTGAGCAAATGCGCCCTTAAACGGAAAAATTGTGTTAAAAAATTCAACAAACCGGGTCTGTAGGAAATGTGAAAACTTCACGCAAAGAAAAAATATGGTTGAGGCACCCATATTCTGGTATAAACATAGTATGGTTAGATTTATGATATGACTAGATGTTTTTGTCCGGTCTCACCCGGCCCGGTCGGTATCCTTAGAAAGCGTTTGTATCAATTTTTAGCGACATCCCTTTACAAATAGAATTTTAATTGTTAAAAAAACCAACCAAGTAAATACAGTCATTATTTATTTATTTATTTATTTTATTTCATCTACAGAATAAAATTCTTACAGATTACTATGTACCTAATTATAATATTTAAATAAAAGTAACTTAAATAAACTATAATTACTAAGAAATATGTATCCTACGTATAGAACTTTAAATTGCAATAAAACAACGATGGATTATTCGATTGACATGAATTTTATTTATCCGAAAGATAATCTTGTGGCATTACATTTTAAATATGATTTCTGGCATATGACCGCCACGGCTGGCTCGGATGTATTCCAATCTGGACGTCCAATTTTCGTTGACCTTTTCCAACATTTGTGGCCGTATATCGGCAATAACACGGCGAATGTTGTCTTCCAAATGGTCAAGCGTTTGTGGCTTATCCGCATAGACCAATGACTTTACATAGCCCCACAGAAAGTAGTCTAGCGGTGTTAAATCACAAGATCTTGGAGGCCAATTCATAGGTCCAAAACGTGAAATTAGGCGGTCACCAAACGTGTCTTTCAATAAATCGATTGTGGCACGAGCTGTGTAACATGTTGCGCCGTCTTGTTGGAACCACAGCTCCTGGACATCATTGTTGTTCAATTCAGGAATGAAAAAGTTAGTAATCATAGCTCTATACCGATCACCATTGACTGTAACGTTCTGGTCATCATCGTTTTTGAAGAAGTACGGACCACTGATTCCACCAGCACATAAAGCGCAACAAACAGTCAGTTTTTCTGGATGTAACGGTGTTTCGACATACACTTGAGGATTAGCTTCACTCCAAATGCGGCAGTTTTGTTTGTTGACGTAGCCATTCAACCAGAAGTGCGCTTCATCGCTAAACACAATTCGCTTATGAAAATCAAAATTATGAACCATTATTTTCGAAATAAAATTGCACTATTTGCAAGCGTTGTTCAGGCGTGAATCTATTCATGATGAATTGCCAAACCAAACTGAGAATAAATCACTTGACAGCTGTTAAAAAAACACCCTTTATTATAAAGCCGAATGCTTGTGAGTGTGGCTGTATGGATGTGTGGAATTTTGTGAGTGGGATGGTGTTCCTCTTTCACGCAAAAACTACTGAATGGATTTCAATGAAACTTTACAATAATTTAGCTTATACATCAGAATAACACGTTCAAAAACCTAGGTGTGAACATGGTATTATTACTTGGAATTTCAATATTAATATTTGAGGATTGATAAGTTTTTAGCTAATTATTGTATTAAAATTAAATAAAATCAAAAAATTAAATAATATCAGCTGAATTAATACAACTCAAACTTGGTGTAAACGGCTGTGTTTTTGTTTTAAAACATTTCGCTAAAACACGATCAAAGACCTAGGTGTGAACATGGTATAACCGTATATATTTTTAAATCAAAGATATTAAAAATAGCTTTCAACTACAGATGTTGCGGTTCAACCCCGGTCAGGGCTCAAAATTTTTTTTCAATTTTTTAAACATACATATTTTATATAATTATTAAAAAAAAAATTAATATGAATTTAAAAAAATGTAATATACATAAATGTTTTGCATAAACAATTTTTTTTTATTTTATTAGCTTTTTCGTTTCTATTAATTTATATTTATTTATTACATAATACAACGGGTTTGAATTTGTTTTTATACCCTTCACTGTAAGTAAGAAGGGTATATAAAGGGTGTTTTTTTATAGATATATAGAACTTTAAATTGCAATAAAACAACGATGGATTATTCGATTGACATGAATTTTATTTATCCGAAAGATAATCTTGTGACATTACATTTTAAATATGATTTCTCGCATATGACCGCCACGGCTGGCTCGGATGTATTCCAATCTGGACGTCCAATTTTCGTTGACCTTTTCCAACATTTGTGGCCGTATATCGGCAATAACACGGCGAATGTTGTCTTCCAAATGGTCAAGCGTTTGTGGCTTATCTGCATAGACCAATGACTTTACATAGCCCCACAGAAAGTAGTCTAGCGGTGTTAAATCACAAGATCTTGGAGGCCAATTCACAGGTCCAAAACGTGAAATTAGGCGGTCACCAAACGTGTCTTTCAATAAATCGATTGTGGCACGAGCTGTGTAACATGTTGCGCCGTCTTGTTGGAACCACAGCTCCTGGACATCATGGTTGTTCAATTCAGGAATGAAAAAGTTAGTAATCATGGCTCTATACCGATCATCATTGACTGTAACGTTCTGGCCATCATCGTTTTTGAAGAAGTACGGACGAATGATTCCACCAGCCCATAAGGCGCACCAAACAGTCAGTTTTTCTGTATGTAATGGTGTTTCGACATACACTTGAGGATTAGCTTCACTCCAAATGCGGCAGTTTTGTTTGTTGACGTAGCCATTCAACCAGAAGTGCGCTTCATCGCTAAACAAAATTCGCTTATGCAAATCGGGAACAACGGCAATCTCGTTTTGGGCCCATTGCAAGCGTTGTTCAGGCGTGAGTCTTTTCATGATGAATTGCCAAACCCAACTGAGAATAAATCACTTGACAGCTGTTAAATCGGTCGCTATCTTGAACAGTAATGCCAACTTAAAGTTCTATACGTCTATAAAAAACACCCTTTACAACTTTGTGATTCCGTTTGTAATTTTTTTTTTATTTTATTTGACTCTACCAGGATTCGAACTTTGGAATATTTAGTTAAGAAGCATAAACTCGCCACAAAGCTCAGTTGATTTTGAACGATTAAGTTTTTGTTTTATACGCACTTTATT
This sequence comes from Thelaira solivaga, assembly GCA_947397855.1. NCBI lineage: Eukaryota > Metazoa > Arthropoda > Insecta > Diptera > Tachinidae > Thelaira > Thelaira solivaga. The sequence goes on from OX377615.1 coordinate 2,693,608, forward strand.
TATATTTTTGTGATAGAGACAAAATGAAAAACAGTTTACATTCAACCATATTTTCCCATTATTATGTTTACTCTAAATATATTTCAGTTGCAGTTAAAATTTTATTAAAAATAATATGATAATTATATGGTTGATCTATGACGATAAATACGAGGGTGGATCAATAAGTCTGTAACTTTTCAAACTTCCCTCGTAGTTATATGAAATGCAACACTGTTCTCCTCAAGTACCACCTGTTAAAAGACTACTGTCAAATTTTGAGCAGGTGTCATTATTTATTTTGCGTTTAAGAGCTGTTCAAAACATACAACCTCGTGTATTTTTCTAAAAATGGAAAAAAGTGAATTTCGGGTGTTCATTAAACATTATTTTTTGCGAAAAAAAAACCGTCAATCAAACCAAGGTAAAGCTCTGCACCATCGATTTCAATTGTAAAAAAGTGGTTTAATGACTTTCGTTGTGGTCGCACAAGTACAAATAACACAGAACGTTCTGCACGGCCAATTGAGGTCAGTACAACCGAAAATGTCGAAAAAATCCACGATATGGTGTTGGCCGATCGAAGAGTAAAGGGGAAAGATATTGTTGATGCTATAGGCATTTCATATGGCAGTGAGGTTTCGATTTTAAATGATCAACTGGGTTTAAGAAAGCTATCTCCAAGATGGGTGCCGCGTTTGCTCTCAATTGACCATAAACGTAAACGTGCACACGTGTGCAGTCTCAATGGCAAAACTCTATGAATTGGGCTACGAATTGGTACCTCATTCACCATATTCTCCGGATTTAGCCCCTAGTGACTACTTATTATTGCCAAACCTAAAGAAATGGCTCGGTGGAAAGAGATTTAGTGTTATATTGTCACCGACAATTCCTCTTTTGTAATTGTGTCTCCCACTATTCTATTAACGAAATATTTTTGTGCATATCCGCTGTTTTTTTTTCATTTTAATATTTTTTTTTTTTTTATTATTTATTATTAATATTTTTCCAATTGTTATTTCCAAATAATTGTAACATTTTGTTTTTGCTGCGAAGGTTAACAAAATAAATAACTCCAGACAAATTTCTTGAGAATTGATTTGCATGATTATTTTTAAACAATTAATTAGGTTTTCTTTAACACCGAAAATGCAGCACTAAACAAAATATTAGTATTTAAGCAAAGCGTAAATAAAGAACAGACCAGTTTTTTATATTCACAACAACAATAAAACAGTTTTTTTTTATCGTTCTCGGACAAGTAAATATTTAGCTCCAACGATGAAATTATTGACCAACAAATGCCTATTTTAAGGACCTCGAAAAATCCTATTTTTTGGAAGGGATACAAAAACTGAAGAAACGTTGGACTAAGTGTATTGAGTTAAAAAGAGATTATGTTGAAAAATAAATTTTTGTTTTGCAAAAAAAAACTGTGTTTCATTCAAAAAGTCATGGAGTTATTGATCCGCCCTCGTAGTATGGTTAAAAATAACTAGAAACATGTTTATCGTGATCATAATAATGTTTAGATCCTTTAAATTAATAATAATATTTTTGTCAAGAACAAACCATATTCAACCATTTTTTTTCTTTGCGTGTTCTTGTGGCCAGAAAATCAGGATATGGATCTGGACGATATGTGGTTTCAACATAATGGTGTAACTTGCCAACGACACAATGGCTCTTCTGCAATAGAAATTCAATGGCCGTGTTATCTCATATCGTGGCGATGCTTATTGGCCGTGACGATCATGTGAATTGACACCGTTGGACTTATTTCTTTAGAGATATTTTAAAGCAAAAAGGCAAGAACAATGCAAGAGCTAAAATATGAGATGATTCAGCATAAATAACTACAATGAACCTAAATTATGTGTCAGAGCCATTGAAAACATGGACCGTCGGATAGAGGCCTCTTCAGGGACTTTTGTTGGTGATAATTAGGGAGAGGCTGAAATGATTTATAAAATGACAAGTGTGGTATAAATTAAATTTTTTTTATTTGATTGACTTTTTTTTAAATACAAGTTGAAATATTTTGTGTAAATTTAAAAATGCGACTTAATATTATTTTCAAAAAATATAACAACAAACAAGATTTTAAAACGAATGTGTTTTAGCTATTTTGCCTTTTTTGTGTTATAATTATTACGAGGGCTGTATGATAGCTTTGTGCCTTTTTTTATTTTTCTGTGTTTTTTTAATTTTCTTTATTATTGCCAAATACTAAGTTTTCAAATCTCTTACCATCGCCATTGCTTCAGGTTTGGAAAAAGAAAATAATCGAAAGGTGGCTAAAGTGTTAGTGAAGTAGAAAAGTAAGTGACAATTTGTTTAAAGGTTGGCCATTCAACAAATTTGTTTTAATAAAAATGGATTAAGCTGTTAGTCAATTGCGTGGCATTTTCCCAGTAATTGAAGGCGTCGAAAATCCACAATAGACCGCAATGAACTCGTGGACGAAAATATAGCCTCCACCTGCAAAGCTGGGGTAGCAGTTCCTAGTAAAATTGATTGCGTTTTGCTATAACGACTACACATGTGTACACTCGTGCATTGTCTTGATGGAACATCAATTTTTTAATGGCTGCCAAGCACAACATTTGACAGATTGCTGGTTGACGCTAGCAGTATTTCACGGAGTTATCAAGTCAAATTTAAATTTAAAAAAAAAAAAACTTAATCTAGTAACAGTAAATTATGAAGGTATGTTGAGCTAATGGAACTAATAGTTTTAAATAAAACTTTTCTTCTGTGAGTATTGTTATACCCTTCACTGTAAGTTTGTCATTCATGAAACACGAAAAACAAATCCACGTTCGACTTTTTTAAATTTTATTTTACTAGTTTTAAGTCTTAACTTATTACGTTATAGGACAATGGAAAAGTTTCAAGAGAATGTCTCTTTCAGATAAAAGAATGCAAATATTGCTCAGTTAGTGAAACAGTACTGTTCAAAATTGGCACATGAGCTTCACTTTCACTTTCCTCTAAATCAAACTCGAAACATTTTACATCTTTTAGAGTTGTTGTTGTTGGTGTTATAGAAAAGTTTGAATGGCTCGATTTATTTAGATCAGCGTTATACTCTAAATCTAAAGTAGGGGAAACAGCACCATCTGGTTCAGCTCTACAAAAAAGATTATTATTAAGATCCGATGTTATATGTTGATTCTGTGTTTGTTCGTTGTTATCTCTGTTGTTTATATTAAGTGGTAAACTTCGATATTCCTTATTTTCAGTGTTTGACTTGAAATTTAAACGCAGTTGGTTTCTTAAGCTGGCTTTTTCGGGTGCTCTTTTTCTCTGAAAGTCTTCTTCAACTCTGAAAGAAATTGGAAAGATATTAAGTTTCATAAGCGTAATATTCACCCCTATTCCAGTTGCCGACGTAAGTTTCGTCACTTTTCACAACATCGACACTGATTTGGTATTCTATAAGAGTGTTACTATAGTTTATAATTTTTTTTCTAGCATTTCATTCTTCTGGTTTATTTGGTTTTGAAATTTTTGACAAAATTTTCGTTTTAAATTTCAATTTAGTTTCAAATGATAAAAAAAAAAGAAGATAATCATGTATTAGTAAGAAAACTAATCAGCAGAATTCCGAAATATTCAAGATATCGTATGAAAAATATGTATCGAAAACAAACTCTTTCAAAATAATCAGGAGTTAGATATACATTCATTTATAAAGGAAGAGGCTACGTTAAGATATTTAGCCCAGGAATTTTATCAACTCAGCCTAAAAAACGACTTTAATTGAGGATTATCATAGCGAATTGTTCGCAAAATTCTGGTTTATTCTGGTTTATTCTGTGAATTTATTCTCAATTTACTTTAAAATTAAATCTAATAATAGCTTCTATTCAAAGGAAAGGAATTTACCTAATTACACAAGTTTTCTTCTTTATTTTTCTATTTTAAAAAATTAATTTTTTTAAACATTTTAGTCGTTACCTAAAATGGTGACAACAAAAGCATAGTTTTTTCAATCAAAATCGCAGTCGCATACTATATAGGATTGTTAACATACACTTGTTGATAAATGATAATTACGAAAAGTGGAATACTAATTAAAGCCGTCAGCAATAAACGACGTCGTTATGTATTGATTACGACAATTGCCAATTTAAATGAATTACCTTTTCATGGCTTCTAATTCGTTAAGACGTTGTGCTTCTTGGATCTCTGCATCTTTGGATAATTTTTCAGCCAACCTTCGCTTCTCTAATACACGTACTGTGCTTTGGAAGCTAAAACGATGTGTATTCTTTTCGGGAACACTAATGTTGCTCTAAAAATTAAATTAAATTTCAATAATTAAAGCAGAAAATCGTTCTTAGTTTTGAATTTCAAATAAATTTAACAATTTTCTATGGTTTTTTTTGTGAAAATTCGTGAATTAACTTTATGTTTTGAATATTTTTTCTGGAGTGTTTTTTTTTTAATTTCATGTCTGATATATAAAACCAATGTCATAATCTACATTATTACTGTTGCCGAAGTCGTTATGGAAACAAAGAAATGTGGCAACGCTTCCCATATATTTTCTATTGATGTTCTTGAATTTCGACTAAAACTTCGCCAACCATAATAAGGTCTAATTCTTTGCAAAGAATCAAAACAATCGGTCTACAGAATTTCCTGCTAAAAGGCATAAAACATTTTGTAGTCTTTGAGTCGCTCTACAAAAATATGCCGCTTATTCAATTCAACATTTTAAAGCATGTTATATATTAATTGTTACTAGATAAATCTAGAAGATTCTAGATTTAATTGAAACGGAGATTGGCATGAGGTGGAGTTTTAGTTCAGACGTTAAACAGTAAGCAAGCTGTGTCATAAACAATAAAGTGTCGTTGTGACGGTTAAAATAAAAGTGTGTTCCTACAATAAGTGTTTTATTTTACAATACGAACTAGACGTTTTTATGATAGTGTAAAAACGTAACTATATGCTTCATTTAGAAACTGGTTTCGACTCTTTAATAAAGACGTGCACGAGTGTTGTCAAAACAAATACACCAAATAAGTATTTGTCACTGCTGGTGTAAGGGGAAAGAATGAGTATAACAAATATGGTATACTTTTGTTTTTGCACACTAACTCAACTCACACATATTCAGAATTATAAATAATTTTGCAGCGAGTGAGGAATTTATTTGTTTCTCTGCTTCAAATTACTGTTGTACTACAAATGTTTTCAAATAATTTGTTTTATAAACATATATTTACGGCTCGGCTCCATAAAAATCAACGACAACTTCATTCGTACATTTGTTGAAAACAAAAATATACGAAAATTTGTTCTTGTTTTTAATACAAATGTAAGAACGAAGTATGTATGAATGTATATATGCATGTATGTTTGCTTTCAATATACAATAAGTAAATAGTATTTGCCTTAACATCTGTTTTATTTGTTTGAGCAAATAGAAATAATAAGAATGTGTACTTTATAGGCTGTTCAGACATACACGTACAATTAAGCATTTTATGCAATTATCATCTTTATTGAGGTCAATTTACTATACAAATTTATATTAAATATTTAATTGCGCAATTAAAAATTTTACGTTAATGAAGTCAAAATCAAAATGCAACTCTTTATTGTGCCCTTAAATATGAACTCAAAAGTGAGAAAAGTTGATATTTTCAGTATTAAAAAAAGAAAACGTAAATAAATTTAAAAATAAATGTCATAAAAAGAAATGGCTGCCAAAGTTACCGGTAAATAAATTTTATAAAATTGTTATTGAAAATAATTTTTAAATAACTAATTTCTTTTAATCAATAGCTTGCCTTCAAAACTGGATTGCACTCATCGGAGTAGTTCAATATTTTTAGTATAAGCTACCAACATTTTTTTTTTAATTTTACTTTCTTTTCATTTTTATACCCTTCACTGTACGTAAGAACGGTATATATAACTTTGTGATTCCGTTTGTGATTTCTACACCGTACATGGGACACCCTATAAAGTATATATATTCTGAATTCTTATGAATAGCGGAGTTTAATAGGCGATGTCCGTCTGTCTGTCCGTGTAATCGTTGAAATCAACTTTCAGAAGAGTCTAGGCAACATACAGCAAAGTATAGCATAAAAAACGGTCATTTGTTGCTGTAAGACTATTGCTATTGAAATTTAGCCAGATCGGTTTATAAATGGCGGAGCTATGAGTCCAAAACCGAGACTACTTCTATTTTGACCATTTTTTGAGTAGGTTTTTTTGCGCATTTTGTCTAAACGAAGAAACGGTAAAAAAAAAACGTGGTATGCAGTTTTGTTTAAAGTATAAGTCGTAATACCTGTGCTAAAAATGAAAGCAATCGGTCCACGAATGCCCGAAGAATATCAATACAACCGAAATTTTAGATTTTCATTAATTATGGCTTTGTTTTTTTGCGTTTTTTATCTAAACTGAAAAAAAGTAGTACGCAGTTTTTTCAAACATTACACTTATAGTATCGTCAATAAAACTCAGATGAATGGGTCCATAAATGACGGAGGTATGATTACCTCTATTTTTGACCATTTTTGGTGCGTTTTTTGCGTAATTTGTCTAAACTACAAGACAGACAAAAAAAACGTGGTACGCAGTTTTATCACAAATAACAATTGTAATGTCTTTGCAAAAAATTAGAAAGATCGGTCCACAAATAGACCAGAAAATTCAAAAAATACAACCGAAATTTTAGATTTTCATAATGTTTTGCTTTGTTTTCTGCGTTTTTTCTTTAAAGTAAAAAAATTTGTTATTAGTTTTTCAGATATCATATTCATAGTATATGGACCAAAATTCAGCTAAATCGGTTCATAATTGGCTGAGCTATGAGTCCAAAATCGCGACTATCTCTATTTTTTGACGATTTTTGGTGGGGACAATAAAACGTGGTAAGCAGTTTTGTTACAAATAACAGTCGTAATGTCTGTGCAAAAAATCAGAAAGATCGGTCCACAAATGGACCAGAAAAATCAAAAATACAACCGGCATTTCACATTTTCATTAATTTTTGTTTTGTTTTTGCTTTGCCCTTGCTTTGCTTTTGCTTTGTTTTTTTTTTCAAATTTTTTAGCTGTCATGTGCGTAATGCTTTGTACACACAAACACGAAAAAAAGTGCATGTGTGTGTGTGTGTGGTTTTTATTGCCTTGAGTTAAATATTATTACGAATACAGACATCTATATGAAAGAGAGTTCATTAGATTTATCTCGATAATTAAATATGTTTGGCTTAAAAATTTTTAAAAAATTTGCAAAATTATATGAAAATAAGTTTTTTTTGTTTTTCTATTTAATATCTTTCTTAGAATTCCTTTTTTTATTAATTAAAAAATTTAGTGCCTGCAGACATTTTATTGCTTTTAAAAATTGGTTCTCAGAAAGGATAGTTTCTTGGAACTCGTTAATTATAGTCGTATTATAAAAATTTATTTTTTTATAGATATTTCGCTCCAATAATAAATAAATAAATGTTTCATATTTAATACGACCTCAAGCTGAACAAAGTATGCATTTCAATTACATACTTTTTTTGAAGTGAGTGAAGATAAATGTGGTTAGTTAAATATGTTTTCACGTAATTCCTTGTTTTTTAGTATTTGTAAATATCTTTTCAGTATTTATGACATACTACGATACAAATGTTCATAAATACGTTGATTTCTCTAAGAGATTCCAAACGAACCATAGAATATTACGGGTTGGTTCACATATCATTTTAAACAAGAGGTCGTCTAGATTTGTAATCTATCGCCCAAGTACTCAGAAAAAACTTTGCATTATTTTTAAAAAAATTTTTGAAATTCCCTCATACCCCAGTACTCTTCTTCTAAGCGCTTTTTGGGCAGGAAAATTACTAAAATTAAAAAAGGAATTTAATCCGTAGGCACTAAACTTTCTGGAAGTGTTTTAACATTTTCTGAAAAATTTTTAGTTTTTATTTTATGATTCAAAACGGAAACTGCCAAAATCCTTGAGAACAACAACAGAATACTCGTATATGAAAATTTTAAAATGATCCAACGTAATATCTGAATATTTGGTTCTTAGGTTACAAATATATATGATCTCCGCTAAACTATTGCTTAAAACATATAATATTTAATGATGGAAGACGTATTTGATAAATAAGTCATTAATACTGAAAATATATTTACAAATACTAAAAAGCGTAATGCCGTACGTTAAAACATATTTAACGCGGCATATTTATCTTCACTCATTTAATTTTTTCTATGGTTTTGATATTATATACAAATGTGAAAAATATTAATATTTCGCTAACACAGTGAAGGGTATATAAGACTCGGCACAGCCGAATTTAACTTGTTTATTTTATAAATACTTAAACATATTTAAAAAAAAAGGGTCACAATATCTTCAGTTGTCAAATGCTTAATTGCGTAAACTTAATTGAATATGTGTAAACACTCAAATCAGTCACACAATTTAAAACTTAATTGACTTCATTAGCTTTTACGTCTGAACAGGCTATTAGTTTTCTCTATACTCACTCAAATTCAATTTAGCAAGGAGAATAACAATACAAACTTTTACTCATAGTATAATTATACGAAGTAGGCGCACCATGTATTTTGTTAGTGTAATTATTCATAGTTTAATGTCAAAATGAAGAAAGAGAAGAAACAAAGAAATAAAAAAAAATAGGGTTGAAAGAAAATATTTCAACATAAACAACATCGCTTTCATTCGTAATGCAAAAAAATAGTAATAAATAAACAAAATAATAAAAATAGTGCAATAAATTTAATTAATTTCATAGGAGAAAGTAATTTTGTGGCCAGTATTTGCAGTACATTATGTTATATTTATTTTTGGACATATGAGTAAATGTTGGAATTGAACTGTTTTTCCTTTTTCTATTTGGATCTGTGGGCACTTGAAAAGTGCTTTGACCCTTTTCCACCCTTTTCTTACATAAAATACAGTAAGACATTGCTTTTTATAAATATATTCACAATTTTATTTATTTAGAGGTTGCACTGCACACGAAAATAATTGGGCAAGCAATAAATTTTTTTCCACAATGCTTAAAAAATTTGCATATAAAAGCTTTGGCGGCACAGAATCAACACATTTCCTAAAATAAATTTTCTTATAAGCACTTAAATAAAGTTGCTTCCCACTTTCTTATAAGATTTTTAAAAGATTTTGCACAAAATTTGGCACAAGAATTAATAAATAAAATTTTACATTCAAAAATAAAATTTGACATCACTTAAGTGATCGGACGTGTTTTTTACTGTCGCATAATTGTTCTGTAAATTATAACAAATTTTAATGAAAATAATTGCTACTTCCTGTTAAAACTGTGAAATTTGACATTGATGTTGCTTGTTGCAGTGTAATAAAACATTTTATTGTGTTGCTTTTATTTGCTGCATTTATTTTGCAATTAAATATATTGGTGCTCCTCTGTGCAACAACAATTCACTTGCATTTTTGATTTTTTGTTCATTGCAAAAATTTTTGTTTTCCAACAACAATTAACAATTAAAAATACATACATATTTTTGACATTTGTTATTTTCATCATTTTTTATTATCTGTTTTGTTTACCATCATATTTTGTGATACTGCTGGATCTGGTAATACCAACGTTTATTCTGGTTCGTGTCTGTGATAAGTATTTATTTATCAGTATTACCATTTACATATACTGAATATTAAATCACTGAGTGTCCAACGTTAGATATGGAGTGTGGATATGCTAATTGTTCAATTACTACTTCTAATGAACGGATGGTATCATGTTGGCTGTGTGTCAAACACTTTCATTTGAAGTGTAGTGGCCTTAAGGGCCGAGATGCAGATTCGCTGGCTGATCCGCAAAAGTTTATGCAGTGGACTTGCCCTACATGCAGGAAAATAGGTATTGAATTTTACAATATTTTTAAAAATTCCAAAGAACAGTTCGACAAAATTAATATCGAGTTTTTGGTTTTGCAAAATAAACTCAAAAAATTTGGCGAACTCTTTAACAATTACCCGAATTTGGATAAATTTGCTGCAAATACTGGTCAACACAGTTCTTCACCTAAGCATAAAAGGCCTAACTTGAGATCCACTGTGCCCAAAAATTCTGAAGTTATCACAATCATTGATAAAGATATTGCTTCACCATCTGTTGATGCCAGTTGTTCTTCTTCACAACTTAATACTGCATCTATCTCTACGCCTTCACCATAATTTACACATTTGGACACGTTGGACCCATATAAATCATTGCCTACTATTTCTGAAACTTCACCTGCACAGGATAGCAACAGCTCCCAATCTTTAAAAGACACTGTTTCTCTACCACCTAAGCCACTGAAAGCTGTTCCTCCTAAAAAATCTGTTTTTGTGTCTCGATTATCTTCTGATACTACTGCTGATGATGTCACGTTTTATATTAAAGAAAAATTGGAAACGGATTTAAATATTTCTGTATATAAGTATGTTTTTTCTGAGCCGAGGTCAATAACGTCCTTCAAAATTAGTGTTCCTGAAAATGTATTTCAAACTTTGATGAATCCTAGCTTTTGGCCAGTGAATACATTCGTTCGGGAATTTATACATAATAGAAGAGCTCCTGCGCGCTTACCACCAGCTGACCTGAATATTCCAAAAAACTAAATGCCTTATCTGACCATATTTCCATCATTTATCAAAATGTTCGTGGTTTAAATAAGAAATTAAGTACAATTTACAATCAAAGTTTTGCTTGCACATATGATATCATTGTTCTTACCGAAACCTGGCTTGTTGGTAATATATTAAATTCTGAAATTCTCTGCGACAACTATCAAATTTATAGACGTGATCGTGGAAATAATATTAAAGGTGGTGGTGTTCTTATTGCAGTTGCCAATCGTTTATCTTCCGAACCTCTAAACAATGACTGTCCTTTGGATATTTAGTTTATAGGTGTCAAAATTAATTTAAAACACAGGAAAATTTTCATTACCTCTTCCTATATTCCTCCAATTTCACCTGAAATGGTTTTCACAAAACATGCTGATGCTATAAAAGATGTAGCCCATTCTGCCAATCAAAACGATTATATTATTGCTCTTGGTGATTTCAACATGCCGTTATTATCATGGGACTTTTCTTCTGATGTATCCTATTTTATTCCGTCAATGTCAGGAACTAGACTATTTCATTTAGACTTTGTCAATTCTCTGTTCGATATAAATCTTTATCAACTAAATGGTGTCTATAATGTCAACTCGAGACTACTGGATTTAGTATTTATAAATGATTTAACTGATGCCACCATAAATCGTTGTTATCCGTTTTCCCAGCCTGAAGATTTATACCATCCTACTATAGAAATAAAACTTTCAATGCCAGTTACCTCTACTTCGGCTTCACTTGGGAGTGCGAAGAGTAAGTCTTTTTGCTTTAATAAAACAAACTATAATTTGTTTAATGAGCTTGTGTCTAACACCCACTGGGATAATCTTTTAACAAACACTGATTCAGCTAATAACATGCAATACATTAACACCATCGTTGAAACGTTTTATAAAACAATATATATGTATATGACTCAGTGTATACCTACTTCTTCTCAATTTAAACGCGTTGGTCCACCTTGGAACTCCAAACTGCTTTCTGCTGTTAAAAATAAAAAGAATAAACTGTACAAAAAGTATAAGTTGTCTGGATCATTTGCTGACTATGCTAGATATTCTGTTGCTCGTGCTCAATATAACTCTATTAATCAATCTTGTTATTACAACTATTTAAATAAGCTGAAAATTAAATTTAAATCTGATCCAAGGACTTTCTATAAGTTTGTAAATTCCAAAAAAAGATCCAACTCTTTTCCAACCATTATGCAGTATCAGGGTATTGAATCTGATGATGATCTGTCAATTTGTAATTTATTTGCTGACTTTTTTTCGTCTACGTACTCTGATTCTATTTTTGATGATTCTAGTTCTTTGCCTCTACCTGATCTATCGTATCCACCGGTATCAATTCAATTTTTTGATAAATTAACAGTGGTTAATGGCTTGAAAACACTGAAATTTTCATTTAACTGTGGGCCGGATAAACTTCCGAGCTGTTTGCTAATTAGATGTGCCGAGGCCCTAACAACCCCACTTACTATTATTTTCAGTGAGTCAATCAGAAATGGTTATTTTCCCGATATGTGGAAAGATTCCTACATTATTCCATTATATAAAACCAGTATGAAACGCAATATCGAAAATTATAGAGGCATTGCTAAACTGAGCACCATTCCGAAGTTTTTTGAGAAAATAATAACTGAGCATCTTAGTCATCAATTATCATCTGTACTATCTCCTTTTCAACATGGTTTTCGCAAAGGCTGTTCTACAACCACAAATCTTATGCAGCTAACATCGGGAATTTTTTCAACAAAAACAAACTGATGTAATTTACAACGATTTTAGTAAGGCGTTTGATAAAGTCAATCATAGATTGCTAATAAAGAAACTTGACTTTATGGGTTTTACACCTAGCTGTTTAATGTTGATTACATCATACTTGATAAATAGAAGGCAAAAAGTTCATTTCAAAACCTTCTCTTCCAAGCCGATTGCTGTCTTATCTGGTGTACCGCAGGGTAGTCATCTTGGCCCACTGCTATTTTCTTTGTTTATAAATGATTTACCGGAAATAATAAAAATTTTCTCATGTTTTAATGTTTGCTGATGACGTTAAAATTTTCCTGAGCTATAATCGCTTTGCAGATCACCTTTACCTACAGAATGATCTAAATGCATTTAGCGCCTGGTGTGATCTTAATTTAATGGAATTGAATCACAAAAAATGTAAATATATGTGTTTCTACCGTGGTCAGCAGTCATGTGTAAACTATGCTTTAAACGGTCAGCAGCTTGAAAAAGTAACTATTGTTTCTGATCTTGGAATTTTACTTGATGTAAAGTTGAATTTTATTCAACACATTTCTTCAACTGTTGTAAAAGCACGCAGTCTGCTTGGTTTCATAAAACGCTGGGCTAAGGAGTTTTCTGACCCGTATATAACAAAACAATTGTATACATCTTTAGTAAGACCTATTCTTGAATACGGCTCGATTATTTGGGATCCGACTTATATGGTTCATGTCAACAATATTGAATCTGTTCAAAAACAGTTTTTGCTATTTTGCCTACGTGCTTTACATTTTGATCCATTAAACTTGCCACCTTACACCAGTCGACTTGCTCTCATTAAACTGCCAACTTTAAAAAGTCGTAGAATTATGTTAAATGTTACTTTTGTTTTAAATTTGTTAAAAGGAAATGTTTGTTCTGATTTTTTGATAAGTAATATCTTTTTTAACGTTCCTTCAAGATTTACACGTCATTATAATTGTTTTGTGTCTGCAATATTTTTTGCAGGCAATCCAAATAAGAAAAATAAATTCTTTTATTTAAAACAAAAACTTCAAGATTTTATTTAGCGTGTCCAAATACTTAGGAGTTCCAAACAAGACAGAAATGTATACAGAAATTCAAGAACAATTTATACTTTCTTAAATTAATATTATACAATATATAAGTTAAATGTTAAGCGAATATAAAAAAAAAATAAAGTTGAGTAGCGGTTCATATATACTTGTTTACAAGAATGAAAAACAATTGAAGGGCAAAAAAAAAATATAATACAAATGTGCATCCCAAATTAATATATAAGCGCTTTACAATTAAAATGGGTAAAAAAAAAAGGTAATATGAAAAAATGCAGGTAGAAAATTTAAATGAAATATTTTACTCGACACAGGAGCGTATCTGCGTTTAACATCCTCCCCCCGTTGAAGAGTTGTGGCCTTCAACAAATGAATCTATGGGAAGAACTGCAAGTTTTGTAATTGCTCGTTTAATTAAACCATTATTTGTACGTATAACTGCAACACGAGCTACCCCATCCTCTCCATGAACCACATCTGATATGCGTCCTAATTGCCACTTTAGAGGTGGTTGATTTTCTTCCTTTAAAATAACCATTGCTCCACAAGTTACATTTTTGCGTTGATCACGCCATTTTGTGCGCTCTTGTAATAAACACAAATAAGTGTTGCTCCACTTTCTCCAAAATATTTGTTGTAATTTTGAGACCCTTTGCCATCTGCTGAGTCGACTGATGTCTATGTGGGCGAGGTCGGGTTCGACTATAGAGATTAATGGGCCACCCACTAAAAAATGTGCTGGCGTTAACACATCAAGGTCGTTAGGGTTATCAGAAATTGGAGACAATGGTCTTGAATTTAAAATTGCAGAAATCTGGCATACTAAAGTTCGTAGTTCATCAAATGTTAATATATTTAGCCCGACTGTACGATAAAAATGTTGCTTAGCTGATTTAACGGCCGCTTCCCATAATCCCCCGAAATGCGGCGATCTTGGTGGGATAAATTTCCATTCTATTCCATCTTCAAGGCACTGTTGATAAACTGATTGCTGATGGCACTCGGTTAAAAACAATTGTTTTAAGTCAGCTAACTCATTTTTAGCCCCAACAAAATTTGTCGCATTGTCGGACCAAATTGTTTTAGGTTTGCCTCGAATTGCGACAAAGCGGCGAAGGGCTGCCAAAAAGGATGATGTAGATAAGTCTTGGACTACTTCTAGGTGTGTAGCCTTTGTTGAAAAACATACAAATATTGAAATATAACATTTGACAGGAGGACGATTTCTCACTTCTGACTTGTAATAAAACGGCCCACAAAAATCGACTCCGGTAGTGTAAAAAGTTTTGTTTGGCCTCACTCGGTCAGCAGGCAGGCTGCCCATTATATGTTGACTTAATACTGGTTTCATTCTAAAACAGCGTACACATTTAGAGATTACAGAGCTTATCAATTTGCGACCACCAATAGGCCAATACTGTTGCCTAATCGAAGCTAATAAAAACTGCGGCCCAGCATGCAACAGTTTCTTGTGAAAGTGCATTATCAAAGACGAAGTAACTGGATGATGTTTAGGCAAAATAATAGGGTGCTGTGCATCAAACCCAAGTGTTGAATGCTGAAGACGACCGCCTACACGAATCAATCCAAATATGTCAATTATTGGCATTAGCGAATGAAGCTTGCTGGATGAGGTTATATTTTGATTATCCCTTAAATTTTTATACTCTGTTGCAAAGTGAATAAGCTGTATGTTTTTAATTAAAAGATATGTTCCATTTTTAATGTCATTTGGAGTTAACGCTTTGGTTTGTATCGTCAATTTAGGGTAGGAAAATTTGAATACATACGCGAATATTCGTTGCATTTTTGTAAAAGAATTGTGGTACTTACAATTTATTGATAAATCTGATAAAGAAGCCAATACTAATACCCTTTTACGTCGCTCAGGCAGGTCACTCAAGGTTGAAACCTTTTTAGGCCAGCTTGAAGGTTCAAGGCATAAGAAAGTAGGTCCCTCTTTCCACAAGGTTGAGCGAAGTAGCTCTTTGGGCGAAGCACCCCTTGAAAGCACATCAGCTGGGTTTAAATTAGTAGGGACATAATGCCACGTCATGTTGTTGCCGATAGTTTGTATACGAGAGACTCTGTTCGATACAAAAACAGTAAAATTTGAAGATTGCTCCTTAAGCCATGAAAGTACAACCATGGAATCAGACCAGCAATGCACGTCGCAAGCAAATGGTAGAGTTTTAACAACGACATCAACAAGTTCTGCTAGAAGGCATGCCGCAGCCAGTTCTAACTTTGGAACAGTTAAACTCTTTAGAGGTGAGACTCTCGATTTAGAGCATAACAGCGAAGAAGAAATAACGTTTTTAGATTCTGACCTTACATACACGCATGCACCATAAGCAGCCAAGCTTGCATCACAAAATGCATGAATTTGTATCTTTGAGTTTGTTAAAAGCACATAGCGATTAAATCTGAAGTGTTCAATAGAATCAAATTGCGAAATGTATTCAAGCCATGTGGAATGTAATGATTGTGGGAGGCTTTCATCCCACTGTAACTGTAACTTCCACAACTGCTGCATAAAAATTTTTGCCTTTGTTATTACTGGACATATCAAACCCAGAGGATCATATAACCTAGCAATTGATGAAAGAACGGAACGTTTTGTGACTACCTTACAATTGTCAACAGCGTTGAACGAGAAAATGAAATTGTCACCGTTTGGGTCCCAAATAAGGCCGAGCGTTTTTGTTATGTCAGTTCCATCGTTGAATTTTAAAAATTTCTCACATTGATCTTGTGGTATTCCATCCAAAATTGCTAAGTTGTTTGTACACCATTTTCTTATAAAAAAATTTCCGCGCTGTAGCAGAGCTGTAACTTGTCGTCTTATTTCGATGACTTCTTCAATAGAATCACCACCAGACAGCATATCATCTACATAAAAATCACGCCTTACAATTTTCGCACCAATCGGAAAATTTGTTTCTTCCACACTTGCCAAATGATGCATCGAACGAATTGCCAGAAATGCTGCGGGCTTTGTACCGTATGTGACCGTATCTAATTTATATACCTGCATTTCACTTTCTTCATTTTCTCTCCACAATATGCATTGAAGGTAATTATCTGGATAGGAAACTCTCACACACCTGTACATCTTACAAATGTCACCACTGATAACAAATTTAAAACAGCGATATCGCAAAAGTGTATTGAAAAGTTTAGGTTGTATAGTTGGGCCAGCATGCAAAATATCATTAAGGGACAACCCAGCAGTTGTTTTGGCGGAACCATCAAATACCACCCTTAGCTTGGTGGATGTGCTATCCAATTTGTGCACACAATGATGTGGTAAAAAATACTTCTTATGGGCAACTTGTGGGCTAATAAATGACATATGATTCAAAGAAATATACTCACGCATAAATTCTATATACTGAGCTTTGATATCTGGATGCCTTTTAAATTTATTTTCCAAAGATTTGAAACGCTGTAAGGCACGGCCATAAGATTCACCCAGCAAATGTGAACCACGACCTTCGAGCTCAGGTAGTCGAACAGAAAATGCACCACAATCAAGTCTAATGGTGTTTTCTAAAAAATGTTTTTCGCAAAAAATTTCTTCCTTGGAAAACGAATCATTTTTACTGAAATTGTTTTCAATTTCCCAAAAATTTTTTAAAATAGTGCACAATTGGTCTTCTTGATTTATACAGGAACTAACAGCCAAAGACCATGTATGATTAGAATTAGTACTACCACCAGCAACTACCCAACCTAGTAGTGTTTTTTGTAGCACTGGTAAGTTATTACCTAATTTAATTTGCCCAACTGACAAAATATCGAAAAAAAATTCAGCTCCAATTAAAATGTCAATGCGGCCATGTTTATCAAATGATGGATCAGCTAACTGAATATTTTTGGGTATTTTACAGTTTGATATACCAATGTTAGTGCTGGGCTGATAATCTGTTATACTTGGAACAACCATAGCTTTCAAAATGTTTGAGTACTCCCCAGTCTTAGACTTAATTAAAATTTCGGTAGATCTATTAATTGTGATACAACCGTCACCTATTCCCGAAATAGTTGCAAGTGAGCGACTGCAGTCTAGGTTCAAATACTTTACAAAACGATTAGTAATAAGATTAAGCTGTGAAGCAGAATCTAATATTGCTCGACAAGGTACAAAATGTCCAAACGCATTTTTTGTCATAACGATAGCTGTTGCTAACAAGACACTCACAGTAGGTGCTGTGTTTTTTGCATCCGTATCACTTGACGAAATAAGTACAGCTTGCGATGCACTAAACTCTACTGTGGGCCTTTCTAAAGGTGGGCTATTTATATGAAGCATTGTGTGGTGCTTAAAAGAGCACTGTCGGCAACAGCTTGAAGTACATTTTTTCAGCATATGTCCTTTTTTCAAACAGTTAAGACATAACCTTAATTTTTTTGCTTCCTTTAGACGATGTGAGGGTGATAAATTTAAAAAATTTGAACAACTAGTGATAAAATGATCTTTAGAGTCACAAAAGGTGCACAATTTAGCAATAGTTGAGACCGAAACATGAACATGCCTACTGTTTTGGTTTGATTTTTTAGAAACAATTTTACTTACTGCAGAATTTTCGAAATTTTCAACCATACGACAACGTCGTTCTAAGAATGCTGCCATAGACTCCCATGTAGGCAACTCATTCATCGGCAAGTTTTCTTCCCATTTTATTAAAGACTTTGCATCTAATTTTGTAGCTACTAAATGAATTAGTAATCCATTTGCAATTTGTTGTTGATCACCAATTGTTTGCATAGCACGCAAGTGTGCATTGATGCTATCGCTTAATCGACGCAAACCCACAGCAGAACCATTTTCGACACAGTTAAGGGCAAAGATTTCTTTAATATGTGTTTGGAAATTTAGAAGTTTGTTGTCAAAACGATTTTTTAACAACGACAAAGCTTCTTCATAATTCTCTTCTTTGAGTTCCAAAGAAGCAATCGAGTCGAGGGCGATATCCCCTAAATTGGCACGCAGATAATGAAATTTTTCGAGTTTGCTTAAGTCACCATTATCATTTATAACAGTCGAAAAAAGCGAAAAGAAATTTGGCCATTCCGAATACGAACCATAAAATTTTGGTAGTTGTATTTCTGGAACCTTTGTACGGCGCGATATGAATTGAGCTGGTGATTCTTCAACCGAAAATTGTCGCATGGTGGACGAGTGTTGATTAGAATCAGGTTTTCGAATGACAGCAAGTTGGCGTGTTAATTTTGCCTTTACATCAAAGTACAACGATATAAAGGTAAAACGATTATTACTTACAGAGGTGCTGCTTTCGTTTTCCTCTATAATTCCTTGTGCCTTTTCAAAGTTTTTATTTATTTCTTCAATATAATCTAAACGAACATACAGCTGCGCTTCATCGTACTTACATAGATCTGATGCTGAAATTATGTTATTAAAATCTTCCAGTTGCTTTAATAATACAGTAACCTTTGAATAAAAAGGTGTTAACTCAACTAGCTTAGTTGTTTCGTTGCTCCTTGCAGGATTTTCTGTATTGACCGACATTGTTGAAATTAAATTGTTGGCGGTTTCAAAAGCCCTTTTATTGCACCAATGAACGAAAAGAATAATAGCACAAAGGTTTTTCCACTTTCCTTTTCGATGAATCAACAAATAATTAATTATTAATATCCGAATTGATATTAATACCCAAAAGAATCACGTCGGGGTCACCAATGTTTTGTGTCTGCAATATTTTTTGCAGGCAATCCAAATAAGAAAAATAAATTCTTTTATTTAAAACAAAAACTTCAAGATTTTATTTAGCGTGTCCAAATACTTAGGAGTTCCAAACAAGACAGAAATGTATACAGAAATTCAAGAACAATTTATACTTTCTTAAATTAATATTATACAATATATAAGTTAAATGTTAAGCGAATATAAAAAAAAATAAAGTTGAGTAGCGGTTCATATATACTTGTTTACAAGAATGAAAAACAATTGAAGGGCAAAAAAAAAATATAATACAAATGTGCATCCCAAATTAATATATAAGCGCTTTACAATTAAAATGGGTAAAAAAAAAGGTAATATGAAAAAATGCAGGTAGAAAATTTAAATGAAATATTTTACTCGACACAGGAGCGTATCTGCGTTTAACAATAATCCTCTATCTGTAAAAGTATTCCGAGCTAATTATGCCAATTCTGACCCTTTTTTGAGAATTTGTAATCAATTTAATAAATTTTATAAACATGTTGATTATTCATTAAATAATGATACTGTTAAAACTAAGTTAATTGTATTTTTAAATAATTAATTGTATTATGCTACAGTCTGTAAGGATCTTGAATCTATAGACAATAATAATAAATAAATAAATAAATAAACCACTTTTCAATAAAATTTATATTGTTATGAGTTATACTATGTACTACAAAAATATTATTTCGTAAACAAGCAAAGCAAAATGAAAAAAAAATTATTATTCAAGTCTAACAAAAAACACGTGTAAAGAAAAAACAGCTGACGACTTGCGTCCACTTAATATAATTACACTATGCTTTTACTATAAACGCTACAAAACTCACTAATACGCACTGAAAGCAGAAAAACGCAGAAACTGGTGCATTTGACCACTAAGCAACCAGAGATGAAACTTTTGAGGTTAGAATTTTGAAAAACTCAGCTTTTTATTTTGAGTTTGTATAAAAGAGACAGATATAGTGTTTTAATATTACGAATAAGAGAAAATAAGCAAAATGAAAAATTTTTTGTTTTAAAAAACATTAATTAAAAAGTTATTTCCGTAATGAAAATGCACATGCCGAAGATTTTTATATTTACGTTTATTGTTATGAAGTAATGTAATTTAATGTAAAAGTGATAACAAACACAAATTTTCATGTTTTAAAATTCATGTTTACGAAATGTAAATAATGAAAGTGTAAATTTTTTAGAAATACCTGAGCAAAACAAAATAAAAATTTTGAGTTCGTGCAAAAAAGACAGAAAGAAAATGTATACTATATCTGCACTCTGACACCTCTGGTTGCTCGGTGCATTTGACTGTAACTGTGTACGTCTTTACTCTTTATATATTACTTCGACATTAAAATTCCACTTATGTGATATAAATAGAGTGGTAGAAATGAGTCGCAATAGACTACCATTTTCAAGGATATTAAAAAACATTACTTTGGCAAACCACTAATCAGCCGCAATGAAGCTATAAATATACTTAATGGTGAAAACTTTTATTCTTTGTAAATATACATAAATACTAGTAAATAGGTAGAATCTGCTTTAAAATATGATACTTTAATTATGATTGAATAAAGTAAACTTTTAATTGTAAATAATTAATCTGGTGCAGCTTGTATATATTTACAATATATATTTTTTATAAATTTTGTTCAAATTGTACAAAGTAAATAGTAACATTAATTAATTTATTATACTATTTTTAAAATTCATAAGTATAAGTTACTCGTGCCAATCTAGCTTACAACTATAAGTTAGAGCCACTACAGATAATCGAAATGTATTAATAATGAATTTTTTATATACAAATCTGTGAAATCTATTAAATAATAATAATAATAATAAGACAACAATGGTCATGTGTGTGACTTTGTCAAGGTCTTGTGTGCCATAGAAAAAGAGTTGTTTTAATTTTGTCCTCTATTTTAATTTAGAATTTAAAAAGAAAATTATTTTAATCCATATTTTGCTGCTTCATTGCAAACTTATTGTTGAAGTTTCGTTTTTTTTTTTATTTAATTTTTTTTTTTATATTTAAGAAGAATGCGCGCATCTAAAAATAGAAAAAAATGACTGGAGGAGTAACTGATCTACTAGCAAGTTTTCTTGAGGAAGTTGCTGGCAGAAGTAACTTCCACAAGGTTTTGTTGTTGACTTCCAGAAGTCGCGGCTTGCAAAAGTTACTTTCAGCAGTTATAAGCAAACATATGTTTATTGCCAGCTAGCAGTAATTTGAACGACTTGCAACTGTTTTGAAGACGTTATTTTCCAAATTTGTGTAAGAAACACATTGAAACACAAAAACGTTTTATTGTTAGTGTACTATCTACTGTTATACGGGGGAATTTTATTTAATTAATTATGCTGCGATGGCAGCTGGCAACTTATTTTACCACAAGCACTTTATCTACTGTTATTTGTAAAAAAAACAAACTCTACTTTAAGCTGTACTCACATTGTGAGGAAACACATCTGCAATTTCTTCGTAATAATTTCTACAAACTAAAGGGTGTCCCAACAAGAATGCAAGATTGAAATTTTAAATAAATGACTGATGCAGCAATTGAATTGTTTCTCTGGCTGTATGACATGTGGCGCCGTCTTGTTGAAACCACAAGCCTTCCACATTCATTTCTTCAATTCTAGGCAAGAAAAAACTGGTTATCATTTCACGATACCGAACACCATTGACTGTTTGCGCTTGACCTGCCTCATTTTCATAAAAAAAAGGTCCAATGATTCCTCCAGCCTAAAAACTACACCACACAGTGACACGTTGAGGATGCATTTGCTTCTCGTGAATCGCTCGAGGATTTTCCTCACCCCAAATGCGACAATTCTGCCTATTGACGAAGCCATCAAGATGGAAATGGGCCTCGTCACTGAAGATGATTTTATCGGCAAAATCAGCATTTTCATGTTGTCTCTCCAATACCCAGTTAACAAACTCCCTTCGCTGTCCATGGTCATTTTTTACTAACCTCGTACCTTCTACTAGCAAACAATAACAATTGTTCAAATGTCAAACAATGACACTTCGAATGGCGCCAAA
Source organism: Thelaira solivaga (assembly GCA_947397855.1). Lineage (NCBI taxonomy): Eukaryota > Metazoa > Arthropoda > Insecta > Diptera > Tachinidae > Thelaira > Thelaira solivaga. Next base: position 2,715,844 of record OX377615.1, read on the forward strand.
TTTAAATCTTGCGTTCTTGTTGCGACACCCTTTATTTACTTCTGCAAGTTTCGGTTTGAGTGCCAACACTTCTGCAAATACTTGCAAAAGTTCTTCCGCAAGTGACTTGCTTTAGCTTTACTTTTTTTTTCTAGTTTTAAAACCTGTTTTTGTTTTGACTTGAATATTTAGACTCTTGTTTTTTTCGGCTACTTGTACATATATACATTTTTCTATATACGCACTGAGAGAATTTTTTTAATCTATCCTCTGAATTTTTCATATTTTCTTTATTTTTCGTTAGACTAATGAAGTACAATAAATCATTAATTCAGTGAAATATTTAATTAATTCATGTAATTTGTGAAATACATCATTGAATCAATGAAATAATTTTATATTTTAGCTACATGAAACATTTTTCTTTTAATATAATTAATTTACATGTAACAAGTGTATCAATTAAAAGTTACCTGTTGCATGGTGGTTGGTACGGGTGTTAAATCTTGTAAGCTTTCACGTAAAGTTTCATGCCTTTGGCGTTGTCGTTTGTAAATGGATTTAGTAGTCTTTTTAGTTTGCTTTGGATTTTTATTATGATTGTTCTTAATGGCAATATTACGTGTATCTTGTCCAGGTAGATAGACAATATGTTTGCCACAATATATGTTGGCTAAAGATTTTTGTTGTAAACTAACAAATGAGCGTGAACTTAAACAATTTTCTGCTTCTGAAAAATTTTCTTCTACTAGTTTTTGTGTGGAGGTGTGAAAGTGCAACGGAACATCATTCGGTTTTGATTTGTGCAAAAGCCAATTGTCATTGTGGTATGTGGATGATGGCCTAGGGAACGTTTTATTAAGCTGACACTCTGGCTGGTGATTAATTTTGGAATCGTTGGAAATCGTTTCACCGAAAATATTATTTACATGATAGCTGTTACGTTTAATTGTAATAGCATTGGCGGCGCAGATACATTTTGTATTAGAGCGTGAGTCTAAGACACTCTTACCCAAGTGGGTTTTAAATTTTTGTAAACTGTTGAAACCGGGTACCAGCCAACTGTTGGTTGCCTTAAAGCTATTTTCCTGTTCTGTATAATCTAGGGAAGATTTCATTTGGCATTGTAAATGCACGTCGCGGGGTAGAGATAAGCTAAAAATGTGTAAAGAGTTGTTGTGTTGAGCGGGATCACTTTCTAACGCTCTGGTTTTACATTTTTGCTCTTTATCATTCATATTACCAGCACCATCATTATCATCGTCATCATCATCGTCTTCAAGATCTTGTTGCGGTGTCCAGTTGTCACTTGTCAAAATTTTATTTTGTTTTAACTCCGATGTGAGATATATGGGCGTTTCAATGACACGATGACAATTTACTGAATTTTGCTTTTGTTTGTTATGTTTTTGTTGCTTTAGATGCAGCTGCTCTTGTAAAAGGTTTCTCCATGCTGCAGTTGGATTAAAACTTGGTGTTTCCAGTTGTCTTCTAGGCAGGGTGGGTCGTACATGTACTAAGATGCCATTATCGATAATTTCTTCTCCTGATTCAATGTTATGATTTGCTAGCATCATGTTCTTACTTTCGTCAGACGTTTTGTTAGTTTTGCATGGAACTGTTGTTGTTTTTGTTTGTAAAGTATCCACAATAGGGGTCTTGTTTGAAGATTCCAGGCCAAAATAAAATGTGCGTTTTAACTGAGGTATACGCGATTGTTGGTGTTTATTTTTTCGTCCATTTGTAGTAACATGGTGGTATTCAGGTTCAGTGGTGTTAACCATACTAATTTGATTAGATTTTTTATCCTCTTGTGGAAAGTTTTCTTCTCGATTGTGCGTATCTTTAATATAATTTGTATTAGAACGATAATTCGCAATAATTTTGTTTGATGTTGTATTGTCAGGTTGCTTGAATTGTTTTCTCTTGTGACTGCCATCATGTAGCTCTTTTTCTAATTTATTGACAAAATCTCTTGGATTTTGTGATTGTGGTCTTTTATCATTTGTATCATTTGAAGGCCTTTGTCTGAGAAGTACAGCATCGAAGCTTTTCTCTCTGCGGTAGGGTAATTTGCTAGTGCCAGATGGGTCGGATTGTGGAATTTGTTTATAAGATTTTATTGATGTACGTGTATTAAAGTCCCTCTGCAATGGAATAATTTTGGTTGTTTGTGCTTGTATTTTATGTATTTGCTGTTGTTGTTTGCTGCTGTATGTGGAATAAATGCGGGTCTTGCATAAAGAAGTAGCGGCTAAAAAGTTTTTACCGGAATTTGTATTGTCTGATCCCAATGAAACTTTAGTGGGAGCTGGTGGTGCTTTACGTTTCTTGCTGTATTTGTTAACTTTTACTGTTGATGTTGTAGATACATTTGACGGTTTTGGTTGAGCAGATTTGCTTTCATAGGTTTTTGGCTTGTTATAGCCTACATGCAATAATGTCTGGGAACGTCGAAATTCTGCTTGTGACAAACCAGTTTTACGTTGAGCTATTGATTCATTTTGCCCGTCAAGTATAAGAGTGTGACAACGTCTTATCTGATAAAATGGCGCCAAGTCATTTGTCTCGTCTGTACTTAAATTGGCAATTTTTTTAAAATCTGTTTGTTCTTTTGCTCGAAAGCTAATTGTACCACCAGCTTGCAAAATAGCACCATTCGTTGTGGCCCTCAGCTTGAGATTTTCTGTTGGTTTAGGTAAAACTTTACAATCAGACACATTTCTACCACTGGACCATCCACCCAATGCAATTTGGTTGCATTTCTTTTTTGTTTCACCAATTGTTTTTTTTAAATATTGTTGCATATAATATGAATTTAGCTCATTTTCGGTACAACCATTGTGCAGATTATGGTTACTTCCAGCATTGCCCATGACGTGCAAAACTACAAATAAAATTGAGAAGAAACAAACAAAATAAAAACAGCTGTCATTAAATATATGATTTGAGATTTATTCTACATGTACTACAACAGTATTATATATTTAGTATGGGAGTTTTTGGGCATTTGGGCAGGATAATAAATTAAAAAAAAAAACATATCAAAATTATATGAACACTTTTTGAAGATGAGTCTAAGGAAGCGCGTAGAATGTATACCAACGTTTCCTGCTCTTCTTCGCAAGAACGAAAGAAATCACCACTTACCATCACATGTTTACTCTTACAGTATTTTTGACCACTATGTCTCGTTAGCAGTTTAATGTAAAGTTTGGAGTCATTTCTGCTGAGTTTTAAAATAAAGTTCGTTCTATAATTAGTCTTAATGAGTCTCCTTTACTACGAAATGCCCGCTTGAGCTTTTCAGTTATTGTTCACCGCTGATATGTTGCCTAAACCTAAGAAAGGCTTTTTTTAGCCAAAGAATAAAGTTATTGAGTTAATTACGACCACCTTAGACGACTTAAGCTATGGTCACACCAACAAAAATATGTTTTCTGATATTTGCCTAAAGATTTTAATAGACGTATAGAACTTTAAATTGCAATAAAACAACGATGGATTATTCGATTGACATGAATTTTATTTATCCGAAAGATAATCTTGCGGCATTACATTTTAAATATGATTTCTGGCATATGACCGCCACGGCGCCGTCTTGTTGGAACCACAGCTCCTGGACATCATGGTTGTTCAATTCAGGAATGAAAAAGTTAGTAATCATGGCTCTATACCGATCACCATTGACTGTAACGTTCTGGCCATCATCGTTTTTGGAGAAGTACGGACCAATGAGTCCACCAGCCCATAAAGCGCACCAAACAGTCAGTTTTTCTGGATGTAACGGTGTTTCGACATACACTTGAGGATTAGCTTCACTCCAAATGCGGCAGTTTTGTTTGTTGACGTAGCCATTCAACTAGAAGTGCGTTTCATCGCTAAACAAAATTCGCTTATGAAAATCGAGAACAACGGCAATCTCGTTTTTGGCCCATTCGTCGAATCTACGCCTTACTTGATGATCGTGAGTCTATTCATGATGAATTGCCAAGCCAAACTGAGAATAAATCACTTGACAGCTGTTAAATCGGTCGCCATCTTGAACAGTAATGCCAACTTAAAGTTCTATACGTCTATAAAAAACAACCTTTATTAGTACTAAGTTTTATTTGTGGTCACATTACGAACATTTATTTGCTGGTTTTTGTTTGTACAAACAGCCTAAAAATAGGGCCAAACACAACTGTGAAAAAAACATATTTGCGCTGTAGTCACATGACTATTTGAATGCAAATAAATATTAGGCCAAATAATCAAAACAAATAAAAGGATTTGCTTAAGGTACTGACTCACTATCCTACTTAGTCGTACCATCTGTCTAAAAACGCATGTGTGCTAAAAAAGTATGATAGGGTGTATTGAACTAGCAGACTTTTTGACAGGTCTGTCCGGTTTTTTAATGTTATGAAAATTTTCATAAAATAAATTTTATCTGTGCGATCAGAGTTGCATTTTCTATGTTCAAGGCAGAAAAATAGCAACAATACCAAGCTTGTGCTTTATTTATACAAACTTTTAAGTTATTTTCCATTGTACATATTTGTAAAAAAAAATTTTGCGGCAAAGAAGAAAATAAATACTTTTAAAAGTATTAAGCTGAGTAAACATAAGTTTTTGAATCTTTTTTTGTATAATAGTGTGGCATAAAGTTCGCCATTTTAAAGCGATTTCTTTAAGTAGGACAGAATTCCGTCACACATTATTTTGACATAATCGTACGATCGTGTAGGATAGTGAGTCAGTACCTTAAGAGCACATGCACAGATACATACACACACTCGTAAACAAAGGAAATTATTGTAGAAAATTTTGAAGTATTTCTCTTGTTAAGCCGTGGCATAGGCATTGATTTTGTATGAGGAATTTAAAAGAAATGAGACGCTATAAGTGCGAACATGGATTAAATGGTTGTGAAAAATTGATATTTGAGCTGCGGATACTAAATGCAGCCACAGCTGTTTATTTTTTTAGATTTAAGTGTGATCAAGTTACTTTGTTTAGATGTATAATTAAGTGCTTTTTTTAATTTCGTTTTTTGTTTCGGAACAAAATTTTCACTTTAAAAAAAAAAACATATATTGTGTGCTAAAATTATGAATACAAAAGATAACAATAACAGACATTCGTTTTCATTCATATTAATTCGTAATGTTGTCGTTTTTGTTTTCATTAGTTTCTTTTCTACGTTCATAAGTGTATCAAATTATGCATTTTTGTGTGTATCCGAAAAATCAAAATGATTTTTGTTAAATATATATATATAAAGAAATTTCACAAGCAGCAAACAATAAAAATACAAAAGCTTTCAATTCAATAGTAGTTTATAATTTCTTTATTTTATATATTGAGTCTTGTGTGCTTCTTAAGTTAAGACAACTTGAACCGCTGATGACCAGAAAAGCTGTGTTAACAAATTTAAAGAAGATACAAAAATATGTAACATATGCAAGTGACATTTATAAACTTCAAAGATAACATCCACTTAATGCATATTTACAATATTACCATATTTTCTTCTATATTTGAGAAAGCGTTATATTCAACACTCCCTCTCGCTTTCTTAAATTAATGTTAGTCTTTAAAACCAAAATATTCTATTAAATTATTAAACTTGTCTTTCGTAAGAGCTTTTGTTAAAATGTCTGCAAGTTGCTTGCAGGTTTCCAGATATTGTACATCTATATCTCCTTCTCGTTGGACATCGCATGTATAGAAATATTGAATATCAATATGCTTCGTTCGTTTTGAACATTCAGGATTTTTAACGAGAGTGATCGCTCTTTGATTATCACATTTTATTGGTGTTGCTCCTTGCTTTGCATTTATATCTTCCAGCAATTTTCTTAAAACTTTAACAGCTTTCGTTGCAGCACACAGTGCTATAAACTCAGCTTCAGTAGTAGATGTCGCTGTAATAGATTGCTTTCTAGAACTCCAAGCTATGGGACCTCCATTTATAAAACAAATCCAACCTGTAGTACTTCGCCTGGTGGTTAAGTCTCCTGCCCAGTCTGAATCACAATACATCACAAGTTCTTTAGAGTCAGAACCGATGTTGAATGTTATACCACGATTTTGTGTTCCTTTTAGGTACCTAAAAACTCTTTTGATGCCTTGCCAATGTACAGTAGAAGGATTCTCAACAAATCTGCTTAACACTCCAACAATAAATGCAATATCAGGACGAGTACAAACCATTAAATACATCAACGAACCAATTGCTTCACGATACGGAACATTCAATGTCGTGTTTTCATTTTGTTGTATAAATTGCATACTTGAATCAGCAGGCGTTTGTACAGCTGAACAATTGAAATGATTATAACGTTGCAAGATCTTCTGCGTATACACATGTTGAAATATTTTTAATTTATTATTGTTTTTATCACTGCTGATTTGCAAACCAACGAAAAATTCTGCTTCTCTATATGTAATTTCAAACTCTTTATGCAAAGCTTGCAGTAAATGTTGTATAAAATTTGAATCGTTTCCACATATTAAACCATCATCTACATATAAGGTGAGGTAAATTGTTGTTTCATTTCTCATATAAATGAAAACACATAAGTCAACACTGGTCTGTTTAAAACCAAAGTTTGTGAGAAAATTAACAATTCTCTTATTCCATTGATGAGAAGCTTGTTTCAATCCATAGAGACCCTTTTGTAAGTGACAAACTCGATCATCAACTTCAAAACCATACGGCTGCTCCATAAAAATATTTTCTTCAATATATCCGTGCAGAAATGCCGTCTTAACATCAAATTGAATTATCTGCATATTTTGTGCTGCAGCTAAAGATAAAATTGCTCTTACGGATTCGTAACGTACAACAGGAGAATATATTTCTTTATAATCTATACCTGCTTTTTGAAAACATCCACGAACTACGAGCCTGGCCTTATATTTGTCAATTTCTCCATTTGAATTATATTTACGTTTAAAAACCCATTGGTTTGACAATATATTCATACCCGATGTTCTGGGTACTAAATTCCATGTTTTGTTTTTATTTAAAGAGTCTATTTCTTCATAAATTGCTGCTAGCCATTTACTAGAATTAACATCATTTAGAGCCTCTTCCAAAGAACCTGGTTCTAACTCAGCAATACATAATTCCGCATCAAGTTCAACATTCTTGTTATTTAAAAGTTTTGCTCCACTTCTTGTGCTGTATGGGCTACGTATAATAGGTAGTCTAGGATTTTTATTAACTTTTGGGCTTTTGCTTAAGTCGGTATCAGCTGTTTGTTGTTTATCATTACAGCTTTTCTCTCTTATTTCTACTATATCGTTTACAGCTTGTTGGGCTTCATTAAAAACTACATCTCTTCTTATAGTGATTTTCTTTCCTATTGGATCATAAATACGATACGCTTTACTACCATCATTATAGCCAACCATTATTCCCTTCATTGAATTTTTATCCCATTTTAAACGTTGTTCTTTCGAAATATGTGCATAAGCGTAGCAACCAAATACTTTAAGGTGACCAACTGTAGGTTTTATTCCAAACCATAATTCATATGGTGTTCGACCATCTAAAACTTCTGAGGCTGTACGATTTTTAACATATACCGCAGTGCTTGTTGCCTCTGCCCATAAATTTAGTTGCAGTCCGCGGTTGTGTAACATAGCCTTTGCACTTTCTATAACAGTTCGATTCTGCCTTTCTATAAAACCATTCTGTTCTGGTGCTCTAGGTGTGGTAACTTCATGTTTCACATTATGCTTTAGTAAAAATTTATTAACATCATTATTGCAAAATTCCAAGCCTCCATCAGTTCTTAACCTCTTAATAGTATGCCCATCAGATTGAACTTCTGCAAAAAATTCCATCAAATGTGATAAAACTTCTGTTTTATGTTTTAAAAAATAAACAAAACAATATCTAGAGTAATCATCTTTCAATAATAAAAAATAATTAGATTTTCCGAGAGAAGGCATGCTCATCTTACCACATAGATCTGCATGAAAAGTTTCACCTGGCATCTTGGCGCGATTTGCACTCGTTTTTGGAAAGCTTTGTCGATGTTGTTTGCCATAAGTGCACCCTTCACAGAATGGAATTTCAGTTGAAAGGTTTTTTATATTTAAATCTTTGACAGTGTTTTTGTCATTCATTTCACGCAAGGTTTTAAAATTTACATGTCCTAAACGTTCATGCCAAATTAACATTTCTTCTGCATGTGCTACATTTAACGTCGCATTTGAGATTGGTGTTAAGTTTAATTTATATAATTTGTTATCGCGCACACCAGAAACAATAACGTCACCATCTTTTATGAGCATAACACGATTTGCACTCTCTTCGAATACTACTTTTACACCTTTTTCAGTTGCCTTCATTACTGATACAAAATTTCTATCTAAGTCAGGAACTAGTAAAACATCTTTAATCGTATGCTTCACTTGTGCACCGCAAATTCCATCTACCTGTACTTCAATATCACCAATACCAGCTACCTTTAATTTTCGTCCGTCACCAACTCTTACTTGACACGCACCTTCTTTATACTCAAGAAATTTTTCATACAACTCCCTCTGAAAGCACATATGGTCTGTAGCTCCAGAATCTATGTAAAATATATTTTCAAATTTGTTCTGTGTATTATTAGAATGTAAGACAAACAGATGTGATTTTTGGTTATTTGACGTTTCTTCATTATCTTTTGTATATAATTCTCTTGTTATGGCTAAAGAGCTGTGATTATTTGTAGTTCTCTTTTGCTGATCTCTTTGTTTTTTGAAACACTCTCTTGCTCAATGCCCTTGTTTATGACAATAATTACATTTGCCGTTTCTTTTATTCGAATTTACTGTTTTATTATATTTATACTTACTTATTGCATAAGCTGTTTTATGATTATTGTTTTCCGCTATTTCATTTGAACGCAAATTTATCAAAGATTCTTCATTTACAAGATGATCTGTTAATCTTTCTATATTTTGTTCGGCACGAGGAACGGCATACCACGCAGTTCTGACGTGATCAAATTTTGTAGGTAAGCTACTTAATATTTTTGCGATTACCATAGGTTCTTTCTGTTCTAGATTCATATCTTTTAATCGCTGTGCCAATGAAGTGACATTTGCAATAAAATTGACAATGTTATCATCATCTTCCATTTTACAATTTATAAATTTTTCAAGCAACACTTGTACGGACTGTTCACTTTTCTCGGCATGCACAGTTTTTAATCTTGACCACATCTGGGCTGATGTATTACAGTCTGTTAAATATCTTAACTGTTCTAGCTCAATACCTCTCATTATAAAAGCCTGTGCCTCCGCATCTTTATCGTCCCATGCTTGACTGTCAACAGTTGGCCTGGATAAAGTACCAAAAATGTATGGTTTTAACTTATTTTCGGTCATGTATATTTCCATTTGACGTCTCCACAGCTGGTAATTCTGTCCATTAAATCGATGTAAGTGATAAAATCTAGTTTCTGCCATGTTCCTCCGTGGCTCCAAAAGCAAATTTGATAAATCAGATTTTTCTTCACTCAACAATGATGATTTAACATCCTTTAGTATTGGTGCACTTTTTAATTTTTCTTGTATAGGCATAAAAGAATATATGTTTATACTTCTACTTAAGATCAGCACCTGGGTACTGGGCCCATAACCTGTTAAATATATATATATAAAGAAATTTCACAAGCAGCAAACAATAAAAATACAAAAGCTTTCAATTCAATAGTAGTTTATAATTTCTTTATTTTATATATTGAGTCTTGTGTGCTTCTTAAGTTAAGACAACTTGAACCGCTGATGACCAGAAAAGCTGTGTTAACAAATTTAAAGAAGATACAAAAATATGTAACATATGCAAGTGACATTTATAAACTTCAAAGATAACATCCACTTAATGCATATTTACAATATTACCATATTTTCTTCTATATTTGAGAAAGCGTTATATTCAACAATTTTGATTTTCGTCAAAATCACAATCAACATATACATTAAAGTAGACTTGAAATCAATATTATGACAAATTTGTATGAAAAATTTGTCATAACTTATACTTGAAGTCGTTATTAGTCTCCCTGAATACCAGCCTTAGTACTTGAAAGTTCAATATTAATACTAGGAGCCTCGTAAGTTTTTAGCTAATTATTGTATCAAAATTAAATTTAAAAAAAATAAGATCAGCTGATCTAAAACATCTCAACCTTGGTGTGAACGGCTGTGTTTTTGTTTTAAAACATTTCGCTAAAGCAGGGTAAAAAACCTAGGTGTGAACATGGTATTAATCCACTCAGCGTGAAAACCCTATAAAATAATTTTAAAAATAGAACTTCTCTAAAGCCACCCTAATACTTATTAAATTATTTTATTGATTATTGATATTAATTTAATTGACTTTGACTTTATATGTATCTATAGTTATATATAAAATTGTTACATTATGCAAAATATCAACAGAAATTATTTAAAAGAAGCCAAGGTTAAGCAAATAATTTTATTTGCTTAAAATCATCTGTTTTTCTGTTTGGTGCTAAGAAATATTTGGTGGTCAGATGTAACCGTAGTTTTAAGCAATTTTTTCTTATCAACACAGAAATTGTAAAGAATTAACCCCCAGTTTTTGACTTCGTATTTAAATCGAGAACTGAAAATTTTGTTTCAGCTGAAGTTGACTTTTTATTGTCTGCTGTAAAAAAGTCCAGCAGCATAATTGAAAACATTATTATTACTTATTGTTTATTATTATATTTATTAAATTAAACACAATAATATTTTTGGCACGAAATACACAAAAAAAAACTGTCAAAATCATATGTTTAATATGTGCAACTTAAGTGGACTTTAAATGCTCAAGATTGGCCACTTAAATATGATTTAAGTTTATAGTTAGAAACTGAATTTTGTATCTAAATGGAACTTAAAGTTCGGACACTTAAGTCCGAAGTCAAACACTATGCATAAGCATAACACTCTAGATAAATTCTTTAAAATTTGGTGATTAATTGGTGACGGCACTTCTATCAGATACTGGTTATTTAATACTAAACGGTGTTTGGATTTCATAAATTTTAAAGTGGAATAAAATAATTCATATGGGTGTGTTGTTCTGAATATTGAAATAATTCAACAAACCACTTTTTTTTAATTCAGGATACTGTTATTAATTTCTAAAATTCATTAATCGGCGCGGACTTTATTGGTAGAACTTGACTTTTTTGCTTCTCTAATTATTTTAATTCTCCAGATGACATTCACCCCTATATTAAGACATTGTCCTTGACAGTAATCGATTACTGCTGATGGCTATTCAGGTTAAATGCAACGCTTTAAACTTGCCGCTGAGTTAGAAAAAGACATATTTGACGTCATAATTTTTTAGAGAGACTCAAAGGCTACAAAATATTTTAAGTCTTTCAACAGGAAATTTTTTGTGAATTAAAAATGAAAGTTCTAAAAATTAAAAGTGAAAAATTAAAATTGCAATTTGAAAAACTAAAGGTATTAATAGACGACATGTTTTTTACACTGTATTTGTCAATTTTTACAATGTGAAATAAAAACATGTCGTGTGCGACTTCAAAAATATTGCTTCTGTAAAAAAACATGAGGAAAACTTCCTACAGAATTTCAATTAGAACGTGCTCTATTTTCTCATGTACAGTCATATACCATATTTTAAATGTCTACTCTTTGTGAAAATATTTGTCACCGTATAATAACACAGGTCTGCGAAAAAAAATTTTTTTTCAGCTGCATGAGATATTTTTACTGAATTATATGTTTTAAAGTGCGCTGATTTCAAAAGTGATGGCCATCACATAAGGATTTTTGGCAAATTCATACACAAAAAATTGGTTAAAGCACTCCTTTATTCAAAATTTTCAAACAATAAATATTTTTTTTAAAGCAAACGAAACATTATTTTGATACATATGTATACTTATTCATGTTCTTTATGAAACCTCTTCTTCTTTTCCTTCCATCTTCGTCAAAAGATAAATCTGAGCTTGATTCACCCGGAGGAGGTAATGTAGCTTCGTCCTCCAACTCACTAGGGTATTCATCCAAACTGGAAGGTGGCTGCGGGATAGATATCTCGGAGCTATGGGGCACTGGACGTATAGCTGAGTCAAGATTAGGATAAATTATGTTTCTTTTGTTTTTTGAATTGAATCCCTTTACGTCAACTGAGCAGAAGTAGCAGTCAGTGGTGTGATTTTTCTGCTCACGCCATATCATAGGAATTCCAAATCGAAATGCATTTTTCTTTCCCTTATGCGGGGCCCATGGTTTATCTTGATGACCAAGTTTTAATTTAAAGTAGGCAAAATAAACTTTCCTTACAAAATCACTTATATTTCTCTGTTGACTTTTAATAGTGAATTCACCACAGATATAACAAAAACTGTTTGGAGAAATAACACAACTCCTTGTAGCCATGATTAACAGACAACAGCACTTGAATATCAGTAGGTCTACTGAGAGCTTTTCTTTGTTTCAAGCGATCTAAAATAAAACACTGCTGTTTTCACTTAATGTAGAGCGGTTGTAAATTCACTCTACGACGGTTGATAAAAAACTCTGTTTATTTTTAAAAACTATCTTCCTTAAATACTAAATCTTAAAACTAATTTGGTACACATGCGTACCTGTCATTTCCCCTATTACCACACACACACATACACACGATTCTCCGGTCATCTTTTCAAATGCATATTAACATTAGGTAGTACCTAAAGTCTTAAACAGATTCCAAGAAACAATTAGCACTATCTATTAATTAGTGTACACGTTTATTACTTCAAGGAAAAACAAATAATCCTTTCTGCGGAAAATACGCTAATTTGTAATAGCAGACCTTCGCTAATCGGTGTGAGATAATAGGGTTGGTTTTTTTCAAGGCCATAAATGTCACACATATTCGTTCAATATTTAGCTTTCAGAAAAATGTGCAAAATATAAAATTTTTGCTTTTTCTTTTTTTTCATTGCATTTTTAAACTGAAAAAAAACGCGAATTTTACAAGAAAAAAATTTTTTCATCTCTTAAATTTTTGAATAATTCTAAAACGATAAAATATAGAAAAAAATTATATTAAATTAAATTAAATATAATTTTGTTACGCATCTTTTGGCGTTTTGTTTATGAAAATCGGATGAGCCGTTCTCGAGTTAGGCTGAAATATGTCTTCGTACCTGAGTAATTTAGGGGGAAAATATTGCCACCCCCATAAAAAAATCCCTACGCGATGGAGAAAAACCGAAAACGGATTTGAGTTTAGCGCATCAAAATCTGTAAGAAAATGTAAAAAAATCCTATGCAGTTTTTTGGTCGCAGACCTGTGTGCAAGAAATTTATATAAAATTTTTTTATATAGTTTTGCATTTTTAATAATATTGAAGCAAAGAATATAAAATTTTTTTGTACAAGCTTATCATTTTGTTGTATCGCCACCACTACAATAAGGCAATGAAAAATATTTTAGGCGGCTATAAGCCATTTTTCAAAAGAACCACATGGATATTTAAATAGTAAAAAAAAAAGCACAAAAAAATTTTAATATTTTTGAGCTGCTCAGCTGTTACAAAAAAAAACAGAGTCTATGTCAGACGTATTTGTACATGTTGCGTGTGACCAAAAATTGTAAACCTTTTGTAAAATAACAAATTTTGACAAACATAAAGAAAACATGTGTATTTTTAAATTAAAATACATATGTAATAAACACTTCGTCTATTAGTACCTTAATTGCTAAAAAGGAAGCAAGCATAATTTACCAAGAGCCGACTGGATGCAAATCACTACAAAACTAAATTAGAGTTGTCCACCAATAAGGGAAGTTGCCAGCCAATAAGTAAATTTCAAAAACTTTAATTTAAGAAAATATGTGCGACCTTTTCCTTTAGACTTTTCGTTACAGCCTAACAATTTTTTGATCTTCTGCATCTTCAAAATTTACACTTTTAAAAAAAAAAAAACCTTTTTTTATGTTAAATAGAAAGATGACACTTATTTATTTTAAATTATCGATAATGTGTCGGCGGCAACACAACTCTTTTAGCATTTTAGCGACCTTGAATTACGTTATTTTCAAATAGATTCAGAAAAAAAAATTAACTGCCGGTTAAGCGATGTCACAAGAAATCCTAAGCGAACGAAAGCAAAGCAATCGAATTCGAATAAATTTGGGTTCAGCGATAAAGACAACTTTCTTTCACATGCTTTTACGTGTGTCAATTTCTGTTCTTACGTCTCAGAAAATTATAGTGGTACCTAGTTGCTAAATTTTACCTCTTTTTGTGATTTTATGTAAAAGTATGAAATATCATACTATTTTTCTTTAGCGCGTATACAACGCTGCTTAGTATTCATAAAGTTAAACAAATAAATAAAAACTAATAAACAAATAACAAATGAAAGCTTTGAGTTTATCAAAAAAAAAATATTATAAAAAATAAGAAAAAAAAAGAAAACAGAAAAAATTATTGAAGTAAGAATAAAATAAGTAATTTCTTATTACTGCGTGAAGTTTATTTTGTGAAAGTGCAAAAAACAAAATATACAATGGATATGCTGACGGTCGCTGTTAATTTTTTGGATGCTGTTGAGGAAGCTGATGAAGTTGTTCAACTAAATCGCCGAGAATTACGGGACCGGTATAATGTTCTGGAGTTGCCTACGAACCAGTTAAGTATATTTCAAATATATATATATATATATATATATATATATATATATATATATATATATATATATATATATATAAAGAGTGATTTTTTTGCTATTATCTTTTTGGCAACACTAGTTTTGACAGCTCACGCACGTTTTGTATCTTGTGTCACTGTCAAACATCTTCAGTTTGGTCTATAATTTAATCATGAATCGTCTTACAAACGAACAACGCTTGCAAATTATTGAATTTTATTACCAAAATGCGTGCTCTGTTAAGAAAGTTCATCGCGCGCTTCTTCCATTTTATGGTCAGTTTAATCGACCTACTGAGGCTTCTATTCGGGCTATTGTAACAAAATTTCGCACCAAATTTACATTGTTGGACATTAAACCACCAACACGCTTACGTAGAGTGCGAACTGAAGAAAATATCGCAGCCGTATCGGCCAGTGTTGGTGATGACCGTGAATTATCGATTCGGCGCCGTTCGCAGCAATTGGGCCTCTGTTACTCCACTACGTGGAAAATTTTGCGGAAGGATTTCGGTGTGAAGCCTTATAAGATACAACTGGTGCAAGAATTGAAGCCAAACGACCTACCACAACGCCAAATTTTTGGTGAATGGGCTCTTGAAAAGTTAGATGAAGATCCACTTTTTTATCGAAGAATTGTGTTCAGCGACGAGGCTCATTTCTGGTTGAATGGATACGTGAACAAGCAAAACTGCCGTATTTGGAGTGAAGAGCAGCCAGAAGCATTGCAAGAGCTACCAATGCATCCACAAAAAACAATCGTTTGGTGCGGATTATGGGCTGGCGGCATCATTGGGCCGTATTTCTTCAAAGATGATGCGAATCACAACGTTACTGTGAATGGTGAGCGATACCGTGCGATGATAACAAACTTTTTTTTGCCCAAAATGGAAGAGCTTGACTTGCATGACATGTGGTTTCAACAAGACGGTGCCACATGCCACACAGCACGCGAAACAATGGACCAATTGAGAGGCGAGTTCGGTGAACAGTTTATTTCACGCTTGGGACCAGTCAATTGGCCGCCCAGATCGTGCGATTTAACGCCTCTAGACTATTTTTTGTGGGGCTATGTTAAGGCTAATGTCTATAGGGACAAGCCCGCTTCGATTGACGCACTGGAAGCCTTTTTTATTTAATCCTTTTTTTCTTAATTATTTTTATTATTATTGATTATTCGTCATTTTTACACCCTTCAGTGTATTAAATAGGATTTTTTTAATTTTGTCGTTAATTTGACAATTTCTTTATTTATATTAAATATTTAATTAAATTACAAATGTTTGCAAATTTAAATTAAATTATATTTATTAAGCTATTATAAACATAAAAAATAAAAATTTTAACTATTATTTTTATGAAACTAAAATGAATAATAAAAATTTAATTCAATAAAAATTAATTTTAAAAATAATAATTTTTTTTTAGTTGTTATTTTTCACCAACATTTCTAACAGCTTCTCTACTTTTTGTGTGCTTTGCATAATTGCTGTCATACATATTGCCTGAGTTTCAGCAGCCTCAGCTTGTCGCTTAGCTGATTCGGCAATTATATTTATGGCATTTGCTTGCTCTCTGGCTGTTGCTGCATTTTTTTCTGCAACCCGTAGTTGACGTCTTATTAGTATTGACTGTTGCTCAACATTCGACTTAACTTTTTTTGCCGAAGAGCAAGCAGGCTGGTAATCACTACTATTGCTATTTTGGGAATGGCGGCGTTTCTGCTTGTGAGTGCACCCCTCCTTTTCACTGCTTTGTCTATTGGGTGTCACTACTGCAACAGCTTTTTCATTTCTTGCCGGCGATTTTACCAACGAAGTAAAACACTCTTCAATAGAATCTGGCAAGCAATTTGTAAGGGTATCACCTAATACTCTGCCACTGGGCGCTGCAGCTGATGACAGCAATAATGTCCTATCAATAATTTAAATTATTATATTGGTACAAACCACCACCAGTTTCTTTGAGACTTTCTATTTTCTGCAATTTTCTTTTTCGTCCGCGATTTCATATCTGCCCACGTCTGTAAATAAAACATTATTATTTAGTAACTAATGAAAAGTAAAGACACAAATAATGAACAATTTACGATTCTTGTTATTTTTGTTCTGTCGATATCGAAATTTTGCTACTTACTTTTTTCCATTCTACAAGAACGGGTAGGTGTAACTTCTTTCCATATCTCATCTACGGAAAATTTACTTGACCCAAAAACCGGAGCTCCTCTTGCCAGGTCGACATTTTCCTCCATGTATTCCACTAAAGCTGTCAATTGTTGCATAGTAGATTTTTTTACACTGAAATATATGTATACATATATATAAATAATAGTTTTTTTTTAATATTTATATGTACGCAGCGAATACTTACCATTTGTTTTCCATATTCTTTGCTTTTTTTTTAAATAATTTGTTTTTTTTTTTAATTTAATTTGTTTGATTTTGATCATTTATTTTTTTATTTTCTATTCGACAACAAAACAACAAGTGATGTTGCCACTGCTTTCGATATCGTTGAATCGGATTTTGTCTGAAAGTAATTACGTTTTCTTTCTTGCTATCGTTCGCATGACTATTCGCGTACAAGTAAGTTAGCTGAACCCAAATCAACTTTCTTTCGCTTAGCATGCGAAGATGTTCTTTCGAAATCGCTGAACAGGCCCTAAGACTTGATTTAAAAGATTTTAAGTCTTGAAATTTATTTTGAAAAACCAGTCAAATATCTTTTTTATATACTTGTTGAGTTCTACTTTTTTAATATTGAAACAAATCATAACACCTTTTTGAGGACTGCCTATTTTGACAGTCCTATGTGTCCCAAATGAGTTTGGGTCAATTTCTTTTATACAAATGTAAAAGCTTAATTTGAATTTGCCTTTAATCAAAGTCAAAACACTTTTTTTATATTTTCTACCTGCCGCAAAACAAAAGACGGTGTTATTGATTTGCATTCTGAACAACTTCTATTTTTTTCAAATATTAAAAATCTTAAAATTACATTACATCATGTACAAGAATGTATGCATTATTGTCTTTGTTGTAATATTATTATTTTATAATTGAATATACAATTTACGTTAATGTTATATGTAGGTATGAAATTATTAATAACAAATAACAAAACCAAAAATAATATATATTGACAATGATTACATATGAACAAATTTAAGTAAGAGAGAAGTGTTATCAATTGAATAAAGTTACAGTGGTTACTGTGAATAAAATTGATATCAAAATAAATTTATGATGCTTGACAAATTTTATAACTGAAATATTTTATATTATGGCAATAATTTAAATATAAATATTAAATATAAATTTTTTAACTTCGTTGCCTTAACAACACCCATTGCAGCTGGGGTACATTTAACGAGAACCACAAATAATACACAAGACAAAGAGATTGGCCACCTCGGTTATAAAGAGTGGTTAAATTTTAAGGGCCGATGTTGATTTTGAATAAAACACAAATTATTTAAGAAATTATTGTCATTTTTTTACTGATAATATTGTAATGTTTCAATTATGTATAGAACAAAATATCGGCCAAATGGCCGCCGCGACTTCGGCGGCACACCTCCATCCGATGGTACAAATTTTCGATGACGCTGAGGCATAATTGAGGTTCAATGCCGTTAATGTGCCGAATTATCTCATCCTTTAGCTCTTGAATTGTTGCTGGCTCATCGACGTACACCTTTTTTTTTTTAAATAACCCCAAAGAAAGAAGTCCAACGGTGTCAAATCACATGATCTTGGCGGCCAATTGACATCGCCACCACATGAGATAACAGGGTCATTGAATTTGTCGCGCAAAAGAGCCATTGTTTCGTTAGCTGTGTGGCAAGTGGCACCGTCCTGTTGAAACCACATATCGTCCACATCCAATTCGGGCCACAAAAAGTTCGTTATCATCTCACGATAGCGAACACCATTCACAGTAACTGCCTGACCGGCCTCATTTTGGAAAAAATACGGCCCGATGATGCCGCCAGCCCATAAACTGCACTAAACAGTCACTCTTTGTGGGTGCATTGGTTTTTCGACAATCACTCTTGGATTATCATTCGCCCAAATGCGGTAATTCTGCTTATTGACGAATCCAATGAGGTGAAAATATGCCTCATCACTGAAGTAGAAAAAATCACGAAGTGCACGATATGCATTTTGATTTGAATGTCCATTTTTATAATAAGCCTAAATAATTTTAACGCATTGCTCGATTGTGTATGTTTCCATGGTTCAAATTAAGTTAGTCTAAAATTGAGAAATGTCAAATGAAATGCAGAAAAAATTTGACGTTTAGGTGTGATTCACATTCAACATCGGCCCTTCAAATTTAACCACTATTTATTTATGTAGCAAAGGAGAAAAATTTAATCAATGATTGCGCATTGAGTTTTTCATTGAAAATGTAAAATTTTTTTTTCATAGCTGTGGCATTGCAACACTTTTGTTTTGCTCTCAATCCTCATCATAACTAAATATCCTATTAAGAATATTTGTCTCAAGGTTAGTGATTACCAACAATTCAAAATCCAGCTGCAACAAGTGTATATATATTTTTCATTAATTTTTACAACAGGCCTTTTTAAAAGTTCACAATTCTGTTCCAAAATCTGATAATAAATTAAAAATAATGAAATAAAATAACTACACACCTACAAAATGTATTTAAACTACGTGAGTTAAAAGCCGACTTGATTGATTGAAATCATTAATTATTTTTCAAAAGCTTCACTTAAAAAATCGATTTTCGCAATCACAGTGCAAAGTTACTGGCTGATATGAAATAAATAAAAGCATTTACAACAATTTTTAAGATTTACATTTGTGTGTGCGTGTATACTACGTGCTTTCAAGTAACAATTAATAACTTTCTTTTTTTTTCTGTTTGTTTACCTCTTTCGTTTCAATCGTTGTATTTATAGTTATAAGCAAAAAAAATCTTTTCACCTATCACGCATATTTTCTTATTACAATTTTTTTTAATAAAACGTTACCGATCGAAATAAAAAAAAAGAAACTGGATCCCACAATATTTTAAATTTTTTTAGAAACGTTAATAAATCAAAACAATTGCCTGTTCAATTTACTAGATAAAATGGATTTTATTCTGAGTTTTCTGAACGCAAAAAAATTAAAAGGTGCTAAACATTATTAGTGTAGTGACCAACAGTCGTACCAACTATACGACTGATTAGTTTAGTTTTTAAAATTGTACTACTTGTAAAATTAGATACAATCTATGCTTCTTGCATTTCTTCATACACAAATTCGTAATGCATGAAACTTTACAACCTGAATTATGTTTCTCTTATTCAGAGTAAAACAAGATTTGTATTAGACATCTGCAACAAATAACTTTTTTGTATTAGTAAATACATTTGCCAAAAGTAAATACAAGTAGGTACTTGTTCACAGAGCTCTAATAGTGAAGAGTAGTGAAGTGTTGCTTTTCAAGTTCTTATACGTAAACATTTGCAAAAACCTTGTTCCGAAAATAGGTGAATAACTCAGCGAAAAAAATACTACAGAATTCGCCTTGGTATTTGGAACACCAAATACTTTGCTGGAGCTACCACACTTCTTAACACGAAATCGCCAAATCATTCAACAAAAATCAACAGATATTAATAACTCTGTTTTGTATATTATAAGCCTATAAAATATGAGGCTGTAAATGATAAATTGTATTTAAATATAATATAAATTACACTTTTATCAAAAAAAAAAAAAAAAAAAAAAAGAGGAAAAGAAATGTAGATTCATATGTGTGTAAAAATTTAATGTGTATTTACATAAGCCTTGACGACTTTTAGAAATATCATTACGTTAGATCTGGCAACAGCAGTCTCGACAAATAATGAAAAACAATCATTCTCATTTAAATTCCCTTTCTCTCTCTCTCTCTCTCTCTACATACTTCTTTAATAAAGACGTATAGACCCTATAAGACAAGTGACAGTTAATTGATGGATCATTTGACTAGCATTGTTGACATTGTCACAGCGTAGAACAAAGTTTCTATCAAGTTCTTATGGGCATTGTGAAAAATGTGATGGAAACTTTGTGTACGTGTGATTTGGATGTCAACATAAAAAAGATGTAAAAGTTTTAGTGAAAAAAATGAGTGTGAGTTAGTTTGCATCACACATTTCTGGTAGGGGAGATTCTCTGTGTTAATGCCTGTAACTATGAGTCACAGCTTACAAGTACCAAATCCATTTGAAGTATGTGATGTATTTGCGATTTCTACAAATGATTTGTGAGCATAGTCGTGTACTGCATAACACCAGGACCACACACGGCAAGTTTAGTTGGGCAATTCTTGATTTTGTAGGAGAGAGGGGAAAGAGGAATGGAAAGGGGTACAAACTTGTTTGTACTCGGCATTTCCTTTTTGTTCTCTCTTCATATATTTTATGAAGATGTAAAAAAAGAAGACAGGTAGCTTGAGGCTAAATTAATGACTGAATAAGAATGCTAAAATTACCGAAACAAAATTGATGTGCGTAGACACAGCGGCAATTTTAAAAGAGAATTGAGAAAGAATTGCCCTACTAAACTTGCTGTGTGTGATCCTGGTCTAAGCAAATACGAATTTATACAAACACCAAAAGCAAGCAAGCATAAGTAATAGTGTTTTCAGACTGAAAGTTAAATACTGAATTTAACATTAAATTCACCAACAGATGATTTTGCGTTCACACTGCAAATTTTTTAAATTCAGTATTTAACATACAGTGTATCAAATAAATTTCTACAAAACAATAAAAATTTCGCATAGAAATAAGTGTATTTGATACGTTACTTTGTACAAAACTTATTTGACCAACTGTGCAGCAGCCACAACATGTGAGATCTTTGGTAAATGCACTTACTAGACACATATTTTCTTTGTCTTTCGTCGAAAAACTTCGTTTTCTTCGAAATGCTTTTATTGCTGCTGCCATTGAAAGCATTTTCTTCGGAAAATATTTGAAATGGTTTTTATTTTATTATTTCATTCAGTAACATTAGCAACTGTTGCTATATTTACAAATCTTTTTAACTTGGTAGCACTGGGCTTAACGGACAAAAACAGTGTTGTATTTCATAAATCCAACTTAAATTCAATTCCAAAATAGCATTTAATGTGGATTTATTAAATTCACTTTTTATGGTAAATACAGTTTTTATGAGTTGGATTTAACGTTAAAACCGCATTTATGTTAAATTCACTCAGTCTGAAAACAATATAAGTAGCTATTCGTGAATTTTGTTGTTCCTGAAATGTGAACTCATTTTTGTTTGTATTTGCAAATACATATACTTGCTGCAGAGTACATCAGTACAAATCCAAATACATTTGTGCAGATGCACTAAGCAACCAGAGATGAGACTTTTGAAACTTTTTTTGAGGTTTGTATGTAAGAGACAGATATAGAGTTTTAATATTACGAATAAGAGAAAATAAGCAAAATGAAAACTTTTTTGTTTTAAAAAACATTAATTAAAAAGTTATTTCCGTAATGAAAATGCACATGCCAAAAATACTTAATCTACGTTTTTTGTTATGAAGTATGGAATTCAATGTAAAATTGATAACAAACACAAATGTTCATGTTTTAAAATTCGTGTTTACGAAATGTAAATAAAGAAAGTGTAAATTGTTTAGAAATACCCGAGCAAAACAAAGTAAGAATTTTGAGTTTGTGCAAAAAAGACAAAAAGAAATGTATACTATCTCTGCACTCTGACACTTCTGTTTGTTCGGGGGCAGATGTCTAATTTGCATCGTCTTGAGCACAGCGATGCCCAAACATTGTACACACATTCCATAGTTGTACACTTCAGTTCGCAGCAAAAATGCTTTATAGTACATTTACACCAAACCGAAATCTAGTAGATTTGATTTAAAATCTTTATCAAAATCTATACCGTTTACACCACTGTTTTTTGACAATTTGCTAGATTTCATTTTCATAACAAAAACAGCTGACTGAAAAAATATTGTTCTAAAAAATAAATAATAAAATGGAAAATAAACTCAAAGTTTTTTGATATTATACATCCAAAAGTAAAAAATACAATCTGAACTGCTATCGTTGCGTAAAAAAAACATCAGCATTTGTTAAATATAATGCCCTTAATTTGTAAATCACTTGCGTTAAACGCATCACCAACGCTAACGCGAACGCCAAGTGAAAAATTATGTATTATGTAAATCACTACGATTTTGCGTTGAGCCAGCGTTGCAGTCACTGCTGTTGTCAAATTATTACGTAGTGAGAGTTACCAACATATATGTCAGTACTAGAGTTAAAAGTAAAAAGTAGGGTTTAATGGTGATTTGTCATTTTGGTAACACTAATGATCCACACAGCTGTTGCTTATTTTAAACAAAAGTAAAAAATATTTTTTTTTAAAAGATACGTTTGCAGTTGGTAAATTATTTAATTATAATGTTCACGCTGATGGATATGTCTTCTTCCGATGATGAAGATAATCAGGAGGCGATAGACATTTCCATTGAAAAAAGGAATTTGCGTTCGACCCTTAGTGTAGTTGATATGTCTAGTGATGAGTAAGTATATATATAAACATACATAGATTGAAATAATATACATAAGTTTTAAGATTTCAGATGAACTTTCGGATGAATAAGGAAACCTTTTTATATATCCTAAATGAGATTTCGCCATATCTGAAAACAACTCATCGGATAACAGCCATAACAAAAGAGACACAATTCGCTACTACATTGCGGTTTTTAGCAACTGGAAGTTACCAAAAAGGAATTGGCAATGAATTAATATCATCCTTATCGCAGTCAAAAGTAAGTGATGTAATTAGTGAATGTTTATTGGCTATGGAACAAGTTCTTTGTCCAAAATGGATCAATTTTAAGTTTTCACAAGAAAAAAAAAATGGAAATTAAACTGAAATTCCTTGAAAAGTATGGACTCCCAGGTGCTATTGGATGTGTCGATGGGACGCACATTAAAATAATGTCACCAAAAGAAGACCTAAAACATTTGTACTACAATAGAAAAGGTTTTTATAGTTTAAACGTTATGTTGGTAAGAATGAAGTTTTTCTTTTTATCAGTTAAGCAGACTTGTACTGAAAACTGTTTATAAATAGATTTGCGATCTCGATTTAGTGATAACATATGTAGACTCCCGACATCCTGGTGCTAATCATGACGCGTTTATTTGGTCTTCCAGTGAAGCTGATGTTTACTTGAAAACGGCATATTTGAATGGCAATTCCAATACATGGCTTTTAGGTGAGTAAAAGCATTTTAAGTAAATCGATTTCCACAAGACAGATTTTAAATAAAATTTAAAATCTAAATATGTATATAAAATGCAAACATTGTTTCTATGTATGTATGTACATATTTCTCCCCCAAGCTGGTTTCATTAAAAAGGCAATAGTGCTTATATGGTTTTCGATTACTAAAACAATGTATAAAGTTCAATTTTTTTTTCTTTTCCCATACAAAAACTTAGAAAAAAAATGTTTTTTATAAATTTTCAACTGAATTATTTTTTGATTCAGTATGTAGTACACGCCGAGCATCTATTAGTTTTGAATAAAAAATTAAATATAAATTGATTTTGCTTTTCATAATAGTAATATTTTTGTGCTTTATTATTAATTTTATAATTAATCAATAAATTTACAGGAGACGGAGGTTACCAGTGTTTGCCTTATCTATTAACTCCATACCGAAATCCATCAACCGAAACTGAAAAGAAATTCAACATAGTGATGACAAAAGCTCGAAACACTATTGAAAGGTGTATTGGTGTTTTAAAAACAGGTTTAGATGCTTACTAGGGGAACGAGGTTTGCATTACAAAGAAGAAAAAGCAAAAGTTATGGTGAATGTTTGTTGTGCCTTACATAATATTTGCATTTTTTTCAAAAATGATTGGCCGCCAATAGAAGAATTTCAGGAAGAAAGTCAAAGCTTAGAGGAATATGTCTTTTCAGAAAGCGATGCACCAGTTTCAACAACTGCACAAAATATCAGAAACAATGTGGCAAATAATTTAATATAACAGTGAAAGCCATATTCAATAACAAAAAAATTTTATTTTAAAAGATCATAAAATGTAAAAAAAATAAAAATAACCTGTACTTCAATTATACTAGTCAACAACTAAAACAGACTTGCAGTTCCAATAACATTTTCTGATTAACTTATTGAGTTCTAATTTAATATTAAAAAATCGTTAAAAATATTTAAGGATTCTTATTCATCGTTCCTGACCCTATTTTCTTAAGTCCAGTTCAGTACAAATAATAAAAGAAGGCATAGTCTTAAAAACGATGAATTAAAATCTACAAGTGTTATTATAAGTAAAAATTCTTGTCTTGCAAAACTTTGGTTTGCTTTTCTATGGCAGCCGTGAGTTTTTCCAAAGCTTTAGTCATATTTTTCATTCCTTCTATTTGTTTTTCCGCCAACTTTGTTAGAAGTTCTCTTTGTTCAATTTTTTCATTTCTTCGCCGTCGTTTTGTTGTGTGTCCCGTTGACATATTTGAGGGTCGTTTGTTGGCTTCCTCACTTATCCCTACACTCTGTGTTTGTTGACAGTTTTTGGATGTCGTTGGAGACGGCAAAGTGTCATCGTGCTTTGATGAATTAGATGTGTTTAATCCAAAGCATTTTCCACTTGGATTAGCAGCCGCAGAAGCGCGTTTAAAATTTTTGAAATATCATTCCATACCTTTTCATTAATTGCCTTTGAATTTCCAAAGTTTGGAGTTCCACGTGCAACTTCAGGATGTTTCTCCATTTCATTTATTAATAGCTCGAATTGAGCTGCTGTTGTTGATTCCTTTTTTGCCCTTTAGTAAAATATAAAACATTTTTTTCTGAATACAGCCTAAATATATTTCTACAAAATACTTACATCTCTTTTTCAATACTTTTGGAAAAAAACACAATTTAACTGATAATTTTTTTTTTTTGTATTTTTTCGAATATAACGCTAGAAAAAACCCGGTGATTGTTTTGAAGTCTCAAGTGACAAAATGTGAAGCGTTGCGTTTTGTAAAATACCATTTTTCAAGTATTCATACTAACAATGACGTAAGAAACAGCTGTAGCAACGCCGACAATCACTTTATTGAACGCCGTGATTTATAAAATATAAAAATTGACAACGCAGGGTGAAACAAGGCGTTGCGTTTTACAAATTAAGGGTATAAGGCTTCATAAATTATTGCAAATGTATACACAACTATTATATAGCAGGTTGGAATGGTCACACGTAAGTATAAAAATAATAACACCTAATTTAACTAAATAAATTTATATTACAGCATCGCCATGGTTCTTTTTTGGAAAAAGACCTTCCTATTATGCCGGAAGAAACATTCATTTAAGACTTTAGAATGAGCCAGTAAACATTTCAATTGCTGTGCTCTAAGCTGACATCAATGAGCAAAACGGATACCAATTATAGGAAATGTATTCCACTTCAAAAACGTGTTGCCATTGCACTTTATTGCCTTAAGTCGTCTTCCGAATATGCGTCCATAGCCCACATATTTGGTGTAGCAAAAGCCAGTGTATGCATAATTTTAAAAGAATTCTGTGGTGAAGTCTTGATAAATCTTTCAGAGGAACATTTACCTTCAAACTTTATAAATGAAGTAAAGATAAAAGAATGTGTTACTGGATTTAAAAAAATGGGATTTCCGCAGTGTTTTGAAGCAATAGGTATGTATATATTTTATAGTCAAGCAATATATTGAATAGTTGCCGAATTTATTTCCGCAGATGGATGCCATTTTGAAATTCAAACCCCCTCCCCCCCCCCCCATAATTAACGCGTAACTTTACACGTTTCTGGTATCCGTCTTTCCTTGGTGGTAATCAATAATGCCGCTCCTGATGCTGTTAAGCGGTACAGCGACTGTTGCTGACATAGTAGTATTCATGCTATACCCAGCCTTAGCCAAGTCATCCACCTGCTCATTACCAATAAAGCTGGGGGACAATTCTAGTTCTGCGAAACGGTGAAATGAAAAGTTTATTTTCATTTTCGTTATCACAAGCACTTTGCACTCTATCTTTTCACAATTACATATTTTGCGATTCTCGTTCATATTATGAAAAATTTGTTTCATTCCAATTGTAGCGGTGAAACTTTAGATTTTAATATTATGTTGTTAAACTTTAAATTCCAAATAGAAATTATTACATAAAGTTTAATTATTTTTTTCTTTTTTTAGTCATATTATCCGTATAACATTTTTTATGTCATGTTGTGTTTATGTAGTTAGATATTAAATTCACGTATTTTGTTTATTTCATTGTTAAATTAAAAATGACAATAAAATAAATACAAAAAAATTTTTTTTATTGTTTTATTTGCAATCTATTTTACAATTAAAATAATGAGCAAATGTCATGACTTTTAAATAAAATATATTGAGTTTCCCTTAAAACTCAAAAAAAAAGTAAATACAATTAGACAATTTTACTTTTATAATTGAAATAGGATTTGACAAATTAAAATTATTTCTTATTTTCGGAAGGGTAGGTCAAGTACATGTAGTATTTTAAGTCTCTGGATTTCATTCCTATCATCTAACAGGCTTATTGCTAACACATTTGAATGATTACTTAGTCTATTTAGGTATCTCTCACTAAAGTTATTGATCTCATATTTGACCATTAAAATTCGAAGATCTCTGTGTATGTTTTTGTTGCTGATAAACCATGGCGCATTTGTTAAAAGTCTGAGTGTTTTTGATTGGTATCTCTGTAGTATCTCAACGTTAGAATTTCTTGCAGTTCCCCAAAGTTGGATACCGTATGTCCATATCGGTTTTAATATTGTTTTGCATAACAGAACCTTGTTTTCCAAGCTTAAGCTTGATTTTGGGCCCAATAACCAAAACATTTTTCTTGTTTTTAATTTAAGTTGCTCACGTTGCTTCGATCAAGATGTAGGCCTAAATATTTTACAGTATTACAGCTTGGTATAGCTGTGCCACTTAAATAAATAGGCGAGCAATCATTTCTCCTTAGCGTAAATGTAACATGAACAGACTTTGTAGTATTAACTTTAATATTCCATTTTTGTAGCTATCTTGAAGAATATTCAATTGATTTTGCAGCATCTCAGAAACTATTAACGGTGATTCGTTGGAGGCTAATAAAGCAGTATCATCTGCATACGTAGCAGTAGTTACATTTTCAATTGTTGGCATATCTGCTGTGAAAATTGTGTACAATACTGGTCCCAGGACACTACCTTGTGGAATACCCGCGTTAATACAACCGAAACTTGAACAATTTTCATTTATGCTTGCAAAAAACGACCTGTCTTGAATATATGGTTTTAGCACCAAATAAAATGGGGCTGGGATGAAAATACAAAAATTTAAAAACAATTTTTTTAATTTAAATGTTTTGCTTTAGTCTTATAGAACATGATTGATTATTTTTACCTTAAAAGTTTAAAAACCCCAAAAATATCATAAATATTTTTATATATGTATGTTGGTTTATATTAAATGCACAAGTCGCGTAGTAACATATATCTAAAGGTACTGACTGACTATCCTACACGATCGTACGATTATGTCAAAATAATGTGTGACAGAAGTCTGTCCTACTTGAAGAAATTGCTTTAAAATGGCGAACTTTATGCCACACTATTATACAAAAACATATGTTTACTGACCTTAATACTTTTAAAAGTATTCATTTTCTTCTTTGCCGCAATATATCTTTTTTACAAATATGTACAATGAAAAATAACTTAAATGTTTGTATAAACAAAACACAAGTTTGGTATTGTTGCTATTTTTCTGCCTTGAACATAGAAAATGCAACTCTGATCGCACAGATAAAATTTATTTTATGAAAATTTTCATAACATTAAAAAATCGGACAGACCTGTCAAGAAGTCTGCTAGTTCAATACACACTATCATACTTTTTTTTAGCATACATGGGTTTTTAGACAGATCGTACGACTAAGTAGGATAGTGAGTCAGTACCTTAAATAGCATACATAGACAAACTACACAAATGATAAATTTCTAGAAAAAAAATCTAAAAACAACAATTTTATTGAAATGTTCTAAAATGTAAAAAATAATAATAAAAGCTTGCCGCAAGGCTTACTTGTGTGATGTGTTTATCTATTTTAAAAAATATTTAGTTATGTCAAGATGAAATTAAATATTATTGTATTCTATATAAGTAAATCTTGTGACAAACTTTTATTATTAATTTTTTTATTATAGAGCATTTCAATAAGAGTATTTTTTTAAAGTTTTTTACTACAAATTAGTTTTATATTTTTTAGTCGCCGATACACCGCCGATACATTTTTTTACAGTCGACACCGCCACCGGCTATATGTAATTAACTTTGTTCTCCGCTAAAATTGTAAATAAAACAAGTTAAATTCGGTGGTGCCGACTCTTATATACCCTTCACTGTGTTAGCGAAATATTAATATTTTTAACTTTCCACATTCTTCTATAATAGCAAGACCATAGAAAAAATTAAATGAGTAAAGATAAATATGCCGCGTTAAATATGCTTTAACGTACCCTATTACGTTTTTTAGTATTTGTAAATATATTTTCAATATTAATAACATATTTATCAAATACGTCTTACGTCATTAAATATTATTATCTATATTTGTAACCTACCAACTAAATACTCAGATATTACTTTGGATATTTAAAATTTTTTTGGAAATTTTCATATACTATAGTAGTGTTGTTCTCAAGGATTTTGGCAGTTTCCGTTTTGAATCATAAAATAAAAACTAAAAATTTTTCAAAAAATGTTAAAACACTTTCTCCCGTGTGGAGTTGTATATCTCCCATCGGGCGCGTCCCCAGGTGGCGGATAGGGGATCCTCTGGTCGGTTTGTTGACTACTATAGCATATGGTCACACAGATCGGTTGGGGGTGGTGTCTGCCTCATGGGAAGGATAGGAGTCACGCATGACATAATCTTATGCGATGCGTCATCAGTGCCTCCTGACCGACCATCTGATGCAGACACTCGCGGACCAAAATATACAACCCCAATCCTACTATCCCATACCTTTCTTCCTTTCCCATCCCCCACATCCTTATCCCCCACTTGTAATGTTGAGGTGGTTGGTAGCAGTGCCCAGAACATGAATGGCTAGTAAGTGGTTAAAGAGAACTAGTCGCTAACAGCTCCCCTCCGGTGCTAGGGCACGGGCCGGTTGTAAGCTTAGTTGCCTAGTCCATGTATGCCGTCACTGCATGGATGGTCCTTATCATTACGGGCATACTCGTGGGATCTGCATGGAACAAACAAACAAAAATAAACAAAACAAAACAAAACAACGCAAAAAGCCGACAAGGGAAACCAAGTTGGCCGATTGCAGAGCACCCGCTGTAACAAGCGGGTTGCATACCACCAATATTGGCGTGGCAACCTCCGTCAATATAGGTGGATCTGACGCAGTGGAAGTATCAAAGCCAGTGGCGGGAACTTCCAAGGCGGCCAGAAAGGAAACTGCTCCTGGAGTAGTTGGTGAGGGTCGTGTACATCCACCAATGCCTCAGGGGTACAACCGCAAAGGAGGGCTTTTGCAGAAAGGAGAGCTGCTATGCGTATTACAAATAAGCATGGCAGCAAACCTATCGAATCGCTAACTAGCGAGCAAAAGGCCTCCTTGATATGGGCAAAAAAGCGTCTAGCTGAACTGGACGCTTCCCTCCTCTCAGCTCCTGTAGCGACAGAGATCGGAGGAGGAGGCGGCTACTCAGCTGGCGTCTAAAAAGCCAAAGAGAGCGCAACCTGTAGTTGTCAATAGGCCGTTCAGTGAAGTTGCGAAGAACTCACTCGTAAGGGCTATTGTCGACTACAGTGACAGCGACGGAGCAATCTCCCACGCAAAATGGGAGATAATACAGGAGAAGCTGCTAGGGGTGTACTTCAGGATTCTTGAGGAGAATCCAGGCTCCCCTCCGCAGAATGCGGATGCAGGCTGGTTACAAGGGCATATAAAGCTCCTAGCCTGCTCCAATGAGCGATCGGCCAACTTACTTAAGTTGGCTGTTACGGCAATAGGGGAAGTGTGGCCGGGTGCGCGGTTGGACGCGATACCGGTCTGCGACATACCTCGCAGGCCGTGATCAATCATGACCATTCCGTCTGAGCCACACGACCCCAACATCATTCTGTCTTACATCAGGAGTGGCAACCCTACTCTGCCTACCCATGATTGGAAGGTAGTCAAGGTTGGCGCTCCCGAAGGCAAGAAGAGGAAAGTGGTCATGGTCCTGAATAAGGAATCCTTAGCTCCACTACGACAGATGCAAGGCAAGATATTTTACGGTTTCGGAAGTATCAAGCTGAGCATCTATCGTGGTGATGACAAGGGGGTTTCTGTAAAACCAGGAGCTATGACCAAGGAAGGCGAAGCCGGGCTCGTGGCTGACGCACCCGTACAGGCAGGATGCCCAGAGGATTCCCAATCTGTCACGAGCATGGTTGGGGAACTACTGGGCGACCTGAGTGTTGCGGAGGACGAAGACAAGCTTCTGGGATGTGATTCAGACCCAGAGGATGTCGGCGTTATCATCAGCTGCGACACGGATGGCGACAGTGACGCAAATTAATTTGCATCACTGCAAGGCAGCATCCGCTGCACTGCTCCTTCGTCCTGCAGAGCGGGACGAGGATGTGGCGCTGATACAGGAACCCTGGTACCATGATGGCAAGGTTCTTGGACTCAGCGCAAAGGGCTATAAATTGTTATATGCAAACTGTACAGGTAGGATTCGAGCCTGCATCTTGGCTAAAAAGCATCTTAATATCTTCATTCTCTCTGATTACAGTGATGAAGACACAGTGAGCGCGACATGGGAAAAGGATGGAACAACCATCTGGATCGAGTCGTGCTATATGGCGCATGACCATGCTGACTTCCCGCCAAACAACTTGACGAGAGGCATGGTACAGCTGGCGAGGAGCAAAGGCATCCCATTGATAATTGGTGCCGATGCAAATGCGCATCACACAGTGTGGGGCAGTGGAGACGTCAACACTAGAGGTGAGTGCATTTTTGACTTTATTTTAGACCAGAATTTAGTGGTAGCAAATAGAGGTTCGGAGCTCACCTTCGTGGTCACTAATAGACAGGAGGTGCTGGATATTACATTGGTGAGCGCAGATTATGCGCATTTTGTGGAGAACTGGAAGGTGTCGGGCGACTGTTCATTCTCCGATCATCGCTATATCGAATTCGGTATACGTACTATGAGATCACTGGTAACTTCTTTCATTAATAGAAGGAAAACTGACTGGGAATCTCAGAGAAACATCCTTAACCAGTTTCTCACCGAGCCTCAACCCTTTAGCGGCGTTGAGGACATTGATAGCGCTGTAGCACAGCTGTCGGAGGCCTTCAAGGAGGCCACTACAAGGTCTTGCAGACCTTCCGTACACAGGGAGAGGGACAGACCACCGTGGTGGTCCCCCACCATAGCTGCATCTAGGAAGAGATGCAGGAAACTGTTCAACGAGGCTAAGAGAAAAGCAACTGGTCACTTTATAAAGCTTCTGTAAACAGTTTCAAAAATGAGGTGAGGAATGCAAAGCGTAAGTCCTGGAGAGACTTTTGTGAGAACATTAAGAGCTCCTCAGAGACTTGTCGACTACGCAAGATTCTCTCTAAATCTCCAACGGTACCTGGGTATATTCGGAGTACTAATGGGCAGTGGACTACTAGTAGTCATGAGGCGTTGGAAGTGTTGATGGACACCCACTTCCCGGGGTGTTCTACGCTTTCAGGTGCAATGAATGATGACGCTCAGTACTATAGGGAATCCTCCTCTATGAGAATAGAGATGGATTCCTTAAAATGGGCCATTGATAGTTTTCAGCCTTATAAATCCCCTGGACCGGACGGTATTATACCTGCCGATCTACAGAGGAACTTTATGGTAATTTCTCCCTGGCTGCTGGGAATATATAATGCATGCCTTGCATGGTCATATATCCCAGTGGGCTGGAAGAAGAGCAAGGTGATTTTCATCCCTAAGGGTGGGAAAACGTCTTGCGTAACTGCGAAGGACTTTAGGCCAATCTGTCTAACATCCTTCTTGCTAAAGACTCTGGAGAGACTCATCGATATCAGAATCCGGATGTCGATTGACGATCGCCTGCTGTCAACCTCTCAGCATGCCTACACGAAGGGCAAGTCGGTTGAAACGGTATTGCACACTCTCGTGGGCTACATAGAGAGGTCATTGGAGTTCAAGAACTTCACTTTGACGGACTTTCTGGATATAGAAGGTGCTTTCAACAATGTCAGGCCAGCAGCCATCGTGGATGCTATGATGGATGTTGGCATTGACCCTGTGATTATTGGATTCGTAAGAAGACTACTCTCGGGGAGGATTATAGAATCTTCGCTGGGTACGGCTGGGATAACCAGATCGGCTGTAAGGGGCACACCTCAAGGAGGGGTCCTATCACCGCTTTTATGGAACATAACCATAAATACAATCCTCAGGAGGATGGATTCCATGGGTTTCAAAACTGTGGCATATGCAGACGATGTCGCGGTGGCGATATCAGGAATCTGTCTGGATACATTATCCCTGAGAATGGAGACGGCGCTTAGAATCATCACTAACTGGAGTAAGTCAGTGGGACTAAACGTCAATCCGACAAAGACAGAACTTGTATTATTCACGGGAAAATACAAGGTTCCTGCATTCAGATTGCCAAGGCTGAACGGCTCGGAATTGAGCCTTTCTGCCAGTGCAAAATACCTGGGAGTGATTCTGGATAGGAAACTCTCATGGAAGGAGAATGTAGAGGCAAGGGCCTCGAAGGCAAATGCGACGATATACGCCTGCAGGAGGGCCATAGGAACGAAATGGGGCTTAAATCCTCGCAACGTTCACTGGCTATTCAAGATGGTGATTCAGCCTATCTTGTTTTATGCAGTCGTGGTGTGGTGGAAAGCACTGAACACGACTACGAACCGATCCCGATTTGAGAGGATTTTCAGATGCATGGCCACCTTGATTACAGGAGCCATGAGATCAACGCCCAATAAGGCACTCTTTACGATGCTAAATTAGCTGCCAGTTGATCTACAAGCTGAGATAATTGGTACTTGGGGGGATATTCCCAGCCTCATTGACTATGTCACTCCAAGACCATTCCTTCAGAGGAACTTTGGATTCACGATTTTGGACGAAACGGGAATCTCAATGGGATCTTCTCATACAGGAGAAGATCTGGATGTCTTTACCGATGGCTCCAAGAATAATTCTGGAGTTGGAGGTGGAGTCTATATTGAGGAGTCGGGGACTACCATATCCTTCAAACTCCCTAATCAATGCAGCACTCTACAAGCTGAAGTGATGGCTATAAAGCAAGCAGCAGACTGGCTGTGGTATCATGGAATATTTGGCAGGAATATTAGCATTTATACCGACAGTTGGACTGCAATCAGGTCCTTAGCGGGTGTCTATTCGACATCCCAACTTGTCCAAGAATGCCGCACATCCTTAAATAGAATGGCAGAGCATTCGGTGATCACCCTCATTTGGGTGCGTGGACATGGGACTTCAATGGGGAACTGCAGGGCGGATAGCCTGGCTAGGGAAGGGTCGAGGCTACCAGAGCAAAATGCCAACGCGCCCTGTGGCATCCCTCTATCGGTCTGCAAAAAAGAGATCGAAAGCATATTCTTGCGAAAGGCACAGTCCAGATGGAGTGACGAATGGACGTGTAATACGGCGAGGATGATCTGGCCTAGGCTGGATAGCAGTCGCAGTAGGGATTTATTGGGGCTCCAAAGAGCCCGTTTGAGAAATGTGGTGGCTGTAGTAACGGGTCACTGCAATTTTGGCAACCATGCTAGGAGAATGAGATTGCGTTATAATGACTACTGTAGAAGTTGTCAAGACGAGGAGGAGGAGGAAACTGTGGAACACCTTCTCTGCCAGTGTCCGGCCCTGGAAGAGCGGCGCATGATCCACTTCGGTGAGCGACGTCTGCAGGGTCTCACTGCGCTGTCGAATACAAGTGTCGACATGCTATATGGCTTCATTAGAAGCAGTGGTTGGTTTGTGTGACGGTCTCACTCACTTTCTCTCATTTTCTTTCACTTTCTTTTTCTCTATCTTCCTTCCTCCCCTTCGCTCTACTATTACTATCCCTCCTCTTCTTCATTTTCCTCTATACAGGTATCACAAAGGGACCACGTCAGAGGACCCAAGTGAGCCCAGCTCTTGTTTTTATTTCTTCGGGCGACCTGTTAACCTAACCTAACCTAACCTAAAACACTTTCAGAAAGTTTAGTGCCTACGGATTAAATTCCTTTTTAATTTTAGTAATTTTCCTGCCCAAAAATCCCTCAGAAGAAGAGTACTGGGGTATGAGGAAATTTAAAAAAATTTTTAAAAATAATGCAAAGTGTTTTCTGAGTACTTGGGCGATAGATTACAAATCTAGACGACCTCTTGTTTTAATTGATATGTGAACCAATCCGTAATATTCTATGGTTCGTTTGGAATCTCTTAGAGAAATCAACGTATTTATGCACATTTGTATCTTAGTATGTCATAAATACTGAAAAGATATTTACAAATACTAAAAAACAAGGAATTACGTGAAAACATATTTAACTAACCACATTTATCTTCACTCACTTCAAAAAAAGTATGTAATTGAAATGCATACTTTGTTCAGCTTGAGGTCGTATTAAATATGAAACATTTATTTATTTATTATTGGAGCGAAATATCTATAAAAAAATAAATTTTTATAATACGACTATAATTAACGAGTTCCAAGAAACTATCCTTTCTGAGAACCAATTTTTAAAAGCAATAAAATGTCTGCAGGCACTAAATTTTTTAATTAATAAAAAAAGAAATTCTAAGAAAGATATTAAATAGAAAAACAAAAAAAACTTATTTTCATATAATTTTGCAAATTTTTTAAAAATTTTTAAGCCAAACATATTTAATTATCGAGATAAATCTAATGAACTCTCTTTCATATAGATGTCTGTATTCGTAATAATATTTAACTCAAGGCAATAAAAACCACACACACACACACATGCACTTTTTTTCGTGTTTGTGTGTACAAAGCATTACGCACATGACAGCTAAAAAATTTGAAAAAAAAAACAAAGCAAAAGCAAAGCAAGGGCAAAGCAAAAACAAAACAAAAATTAATGAAAATGTGAAATGCCGGTTGTATTTTTGATTTTTCTGGTCCATTTGTGGACCGATCTTTCTGATTTTTTGCACAGACATTACGACTTTTATTTTTAGTAAAACTGCGTAACACGTTTTATTGTCAGTCTTGTAGTTTAGACAACTTACGCAAAAAAAAAAACCAAAAATTGTAAAAAAAAGAGGTAATCCCAATTTTTGACTCGTAGCTCCGCCATTTATGGACCCATCCACCTGACTTTTCGTTAGAATACTATCAATGTGATGTTTGAAAAAACTGCGTACTACTTTTTTCAGTTTAGATAAAAAACGCAAAAAAATTAAAGCCATAATTAATGAAAATCTAAAATTTCGGTTGTATTTTTGATATTCCTCGGCCATTTGTGGACTGATTTCTTTCATTTTTAGCACAGGTATTACGAGTTATACTTCAAACTATCCTCAAGTGTATGTCGAAACACCGTTACATCCAGAAAAACTTACTGTTTGGTGCGCTTTATGGGCTGGTGGAATCATTGGTCCGTACTTCTTCAAAAACGATGATGGCCAGAACGTTACAGTCAATGGTGATCGGTATAGAGCCATGATTACTAACTTTTTCATTCCTGAATTGAACAACCATGATGTCCAGGAGCTGTGGTTCCAACAAGACGGCGAAACATGTCACACAGCTCGTGCCACAATCGATTTATTGAAAGACACGTTTGGGACCTGTAAATTGGCCTCCAAGATCTTGTGATTTAACACCGCTAGTCTACTTTCTGTGGGGCTATGTAAAGTCATTGGTCTATGCGGATAAGCCACAAACGCTGGACCATTTTGCAGACAACATTCGCCGTGTTTTTGCCGATATATGGCCACAAATGTTGGAAAAAGTCATCGAAAATTGGACGTCCAGATTGGAATACATCCGAGCCAGCCGTGGTGGTCATATGCCAGAAATCATATTTAAAATGTAATGCCACAAGATTATCTTTCGGACAAATAAAATTCATGTCAATCGAATAATCCATCGTTGTTTTATTGCAATTTAAAGTTCTATACGTCTATAAAAAACACCCTTTATATATATTATTTTAACATATTAAAACTCATAATTTGTTTCAGAAACATGAATAGAAAATTTGTGGCGGATAAGACTCGAATATCATTCGATCGGCTTCATTCTCTAGTTTTGACATTTGCATATAATGTTGCAATAACATAAATGCAAAAGTTGTACCGCTACAATTGGAATGAAACAAGTTTTTCATAATATGAACGAAAATCGCAAAATATGTAATTGTGAAAAGATAGAGTGCAAAGTGCTTGTGATAACGAAAATGAAAATAAACTTTTCATTGACCCCCAGGGGATCAATTCGCTTTCTGTGAAAAGTTGAAATGATAAATTTTTTCACATTATCACAGTAGTTTTGATTCTGGTTATATGAAAAAATAAAAACTTACTTCAAAACTTTTTCATATGAAAAAATCAAAAGAATAAAACAATATTTGTATCACAGTTTCATAGCATTACTGATTCTAGTTTTGTGAAAAAGTGAAAACAACTTTCAAAATATTATCATATGAAAAGAAGCTTTTCAAATATAAATTTTTGGTGATAACAATGGAAAGAGGCAAGTGCGCTATCGAAACTCAAAAAGAATATTTGATCAATTATTTGGAAGCAAACCTTGACATTGCAAATGATAAGTAAGAACTTTAATTAACGGTAAACATTTTAAAAGTATTAACAAAATATATAAAGATTTGTGACTGTAGATGGGGCCAAGTTCAAAGAAGAAAAATGTGAAAAACTTAGCAACGAATCTTAATGCTCTTGGCGGAACTGTAAAAATTAGTATCAAATGGAAGAAATATTGGAGCGATTTACGGTATGTACGAGTAACAGATTGTTAGTGGCAGCTAGAAAAGACACAGCTATAAAATTGTTAAGATATTTTGTTTAGCCTATAAACTTCTTCGTTTATTTATAAATTTATGGATCGTAGTGCTTTATACTAGCTCTCGCTATTAAAAATTAGTGATAGTGAAAGTTGTGCAATATAAGGCATCGCACAATCAGCTAAAATGTAGTGTAATGTTTGTTTGCTCTAAAGTTAGTGAAATGCAAAATGTAATCAAAATGTAGTGCACTATCTCCGATTCTTACGCAGTTATTCTAAAATATTATGCATATGCTTCTTTACTTACCAATGTTAGGCTTCATACACGCTCCAAATATAATGATATAAAAAGAACGCAACAAAAATGTGGCATAAATGGTTTGAACCGGGTGAAGACGCTTATGCCTTTAGAGGAGCGAGTGATTAATATAATAATGGTTGAAGCAGTAGATGGAGATAGAACTCCAGAAGTTGGGTTCGAACAATTATTAGCAAATAATGATGTTATAGTCCTATCGCGGCATTACCTGAGAGTCAACATTTTCATAACGATCCAAGTACATTATCAGAATTAGCAGCCTCCAGTACCGTAAAAACTAGTGGTACTATGACTACTCACTGCAGAAGAAGAAAAAAAAAGTGAACCCGGACCCACCACAATTTGAAAAGTTTTTTAAAATCGAAGAAAATAAATTTTGTGAGCTATAAGAAAATAACAATTTAAAACGGGAACAAATCATTATTCTTAAAGAGCTAGTAGAGGCTACTAAACGGCAAACCGAAGCAATACAAACTGTTGTATCAAAACT
Organism: Thelaira solivaga; assembly: GCA_947397855.1. NCBI lineage: Eukaryota > Metazoa > Arthropoda > Insecta > Diptera > Tachinidae > Thelaira > Thelaira solivaga. Next base: position 2,754,431 of record OX377615.1, read on the forward strand.
GCAAGAAATAATCGATGTATGGAAGCAAAGGTGAAAAGTTTGTTTTGCCAGCTTATTATCTTATAAGAAGGTGTTACTTCTTTTCATTCTTATGTTATATTATTTGTTATTGGTATTATCAATATTATTATCGAATTTACCTTTATTCCAGTTGGCGTGGTTACTTGTTTAGTTTTTTGTATGACTTCAATTTTATTGAAGCTATGGTGACTTTGACAACGCCAAGTATAATAAGCGTTATTATTTTTATAACTCTCAATCCTGGGTGGTTATTATGTATTTCTATTCGAAAGGAAAATAATTCGGATTTGTATACCTTATGCATGCTGTTTCGAATCGGAATACATAATAAGCCCCAATGTGAAAAAGTTTGTCATTAGATTTGTATATTCAACAGTATGCATTTCCCACTCCATATTATGGTAAATGAAATCTACATGCATATACATTAGGGTGCGTCGATTTGTTTGGAGGCAAAAAAATCGCTTAAATTACAAGGAAAATCGTATTCTAGGGATCAAAATAAGAAACTTTGTCGAAAGAACCATACCTCTACAATGGTATCTGAAGTTGCCATATCTAAAATCGAAAATATATCAACTTTAAATGCCTGCAGTTCATGTTAAAAGTTATGGGGAACACAAACAATAAACTTTTTGCCTAAAGTCTATTTGTAATAACCAAAAACCATTTATTTGTCCGACAACATCCTACTTTTAGTTATTGTTTAGTTGTAATAATGGCCCTATATGTAAAGAAAATTAACTTTAAGTTCAATTCATGGAAAGATATTTTCATTCACGTATTTTTTTCTGTGAATTTTTTACCAATTTAAGAACTCATTACTACAAAATTTAACAACGATATGCCAGATAGTTGCATACCACAGTGTTGCCAGAATACAAAAAAGATTTTCAAATTTTTAATGAAATAAAATTATAATTAAATACCGAACCTTCCAATGATGATTACAGTTTTACGAAATACATACATACATACATATCTAACGATATTATGCCTATCGTTCTTGAGAGAAAATTAATATTCCGTTACTTAGACACAGCGTTACCATTTAAGAATTTTTTCTCCTCATTTAGCCTCGAAATTTATCACCTGGCCTTAGCCTTTTTTCGTTTTTATTTATTTTTGTATTCATTTAGTCTCTGGAAGTTTTCCTTACAGACATTTCAAACTACCAATTAGCATAATAATTTGAAGTTTATAATCTTACAAACATTAAAAAAAACAAAGTTACACTAAGTTTATATGAATACAATATTGATATTATGAATTTAGAAAAAGTATTATTTCTTTTTTTTTTTCTTTTTAACAAAGATTTTCAGAATAATTAATAAATCTGCAAAGCTTGATAAATGTATTAAACATGCTTCTGAGCGGGTTGCTATCGCAAACATAGTTTGTTCTTCACAAAGATATTATTATTAATTTGAAGCTTCTCAACATTATTATGATCACGATAAACATGTTTCTAGTTATTTTTAACCATATTATGTTTAGCATCTAAGATCAATCATATAATTATCATATTATTTTTGATAAAATTTTACTTGAAACCATAAATATGTTCATAGCAAATATAATAATGATAAAAATATGGTTGAATGTAATTTGTTTTTCATACTGTCTCTTCCGCAACCATATAAATAAAGTGAGTATAAAACAAAAACTTAATCGTTCAAGCTCAACTGAGCTTTGTGGCTGAAGTGGTTGAGCGGCGAGTTAATGCTTCTTAACTAAGTGTTCACAAGTTCGAATCCTGGTAGTCAAATAAAATTAAAAAAAAATTCAAACCCGCTGTTTTATGTAATAAATAAATACAAATTAATTGAAAAGAAAAATCAATGGAAGAATAAAAAAAATTTATTTATACAAAAAATTTAAATTTTTTTAAAATTCATATTAAATTTTTTTGAAAATATAATAATTTCTATTTGGAATTTAAAAGTTTAACAAAATATTAATCTTTATTTGTGCTTAATTCCAGAAATTGTGTTGGTTTTAAAATTTAATCTTTTACTCATGATATTCTCATGAGTTATTTATTCAGTACAATAAGTACTGAAGGGGATAGCATAATTATATGGACCATTTCATCAGACGCTACTCTGAATTCTCAGTAGGTTACTCCCAACGTTTCTTGCAAACATTAGAACCTTTATATTGTAAAAGCAATTGACTAAATAAGAATTATTAATCAATAGTTACAAAAAGATTCAAATATTCAAACAAAAAACTCAGTAAGCATTGAACTGAATAAATAAATAAATTTCCCAACCAACATTTTAATATTGAAAACTATATATTCTATTTTTATTCTTCTCTTCTCTTTTACATTTGAATGCCAGGTGGGTATTACTGAATGTAATTAAAGAGTATATGAAAAACAAAAACAAAAAATTATAAAAAATAATAAGAAAAAACATAGGGTTTTTTTAACAAAGAGCACATGTATTTGGTGGCGCAAAAATAACCTTCCGATGTTTTTTGGCTGTAATTTAAAAAAAAATGAAAAACTTTGATTCTTCTTGTGGATTATTTTTATTTTTTCTTTTAATTTTTTTACATCAAGTCGAGAATATGATGTCATGTAAATGGCCGCCGCCACAGTTGACTGTCATTTGAGTCCTTTTTATGGCATTTTCCATCACTTTGGCCAAAACTTCCGGCGATAGGTCCTCACCTTCTTGACGGATATTGTCTTTAAGAGCTGCAAGTGTCTGAGGCTTGTTGACATAAACCCGCGACTTCAAAAAGCCCCAAAAAGAAGCCTGCAGCGGTCAAATCAGGCGATCTTGCTGGCCAGTGCAAATCGCCAAAACGGGAGATTAGGCGCCCGAGAAATGCATCCTTCAGCATATCGGTTGTGGCACGTGCAGTGTGTGCCGTTGCACCGTCCTGTTGGAACCATATGTTTTCCAATCCCAATTCATCAAGTTGCGGGAAAAATAACTCGTTGATCATTGCTCTGTAGCGCTCACCATTCACAGTAACCGTTTGGCCCGCGACGTCTTCGAAGAAAAAAGGTCCGATGACTCCTCCAGCGAAAACAGCACACCATACAGAGACTTTGAGCGGGTGTAATGGCTCTTCGTGGGTTACATGCGGATTTTTAGTACCCCAGAAGCGTAAATTTTGCTTATTTACGTACCCCCTAAGATGGAAATGGGCCTCACCACTCATGATTATTTTTGATGAAAAATCATCTTCCTCTTGGTGGTGATTAAGGATGGCTTGAGCGTATGTTAGACGCGATTGGCGGTCAGCAGCTAACAGCTGATGCACCGTCTGGACTATGTACGGAAACATCTTCAAATCCTGTACCAAAATTCGCTGTAAAGACCGTCGACTGATACGCATTTGCGTGGCACGTCGTCTGGTCGATGTCGACGGCGCTTCCATGACATTCTCGGCTACAGCAGCAATATTCTCTGCAGAACGGCTACTCCGGGGTCTGCCACGCCTGGCAGCATCTCATGTTATGCCAGTCTCTTCGAGGCGAGCGGCTAAACGTCGCAGTGCTTCACCAGTAGACGTTGGACGGCCAGGAAATCTGCGACGAAATTCACGTTGTGCCAAAGTCACCGACCGATTATTGGTCAAATAAATAGTCACCAATATTCCGCGTTCTGGACCAGTGTAGCGTAACATTGTTTATTAACGTGTATTTCGCATGTGTTTACTACACAAATGTCAAAACAGAACTGACATTAGGGGCCAATCGCAAAATTTATAGCATTTTCTGATAGGAGGATTACTTTTGCGCCACCTTGTATATGTAATAATTTCTATTTGGAATGTTTATATAAAATATGTATGTATTTAAAAAAATAAAAAAAAAATTTTTTTGCCCTGACAGGGGGTTTGAACCGCAACATTTGCAGTTTTAATATCTTTGATTTAAAAATATATATGTTTAGAAGCAATCATAAATCTAACCATACTATGTTTCCACCAGAATATGGTTGCATCAACCATATTTTTCTTTTGTGTGTAGTTAAGTCTACAAAACGAAACCGATAACGGTATAAAGTATCGAGATAATGGCTGTGGTACGTTGAATGACAGTTCATATATATGTCACCTCTAATAACACCTTTTTTTATATACAAATCAAATATCATTCGTTTGTAATTAAATCACGTTAGCACGCCTAACTCGATTTAGCTAATTTTTTTGTTATCATTTCAGAATAACCCAATGGACCATGTCCATTTGTACGCCCACTTTTTAAATTTAACTCAAATCTGAGAACAGCTGAATCGCTTTGGCTAGTTTTTTGTTGTATGTTCGTCATAAATCAGCTTAGGTTATTATGTAAAATAAAATTGACCAAGCTTACTTTTACATGCGTTTTTATATTTATCTCAAGTCCGAGAGCGGCAAATTTTTTTGTTGTATGTGGGTACAAACACTCAAGAATTTTGAAATTTCTTTACGAATCATAGGAAATTACGGAATGGGATACACATCGTTTTAAAGGGGAGGTCTTTTATATTTGTATTCTACCACCTGATTGGACAGACATTACTTTGGAGTATTTTTAAAAAATTTTGAAATTCTGTTGTTCTGAGCGATTTTATTAGTTTCCGGACGAAATATAAGAAACTGCAGAATAAGACACACATCGTATTTAAGAGGAATTCCTCTAGATTTAAAATCTGTCATAGAATTATTTAGAAATAACTTTGAAGTGTTTTTAATTTTTTTTTTTAAATTCGATCATACACCAGGGGGTCAATTCTGGTTTTGTGATAAAGTGAAATGAAAAGTATTTTTACGTTTTCATAGAACTTTTGATTCTTGTTCAGTGAAAAGGTGAAAAGAATTGTCAAAATTTTTTCATATGAAAAAATTTGTCAAGAACAAGTGGAATGAAACAAGAACTTTTCACAGTTGCACAATAATGGTGATTCTTGTTTCGTGTAGTAGTGAAAACAACTGTCAAAATCTTTTCATATGAAAAAATATTTTTCATTTTAAATTGAAACGTGAAAAGAAAAAAAATGGAAAAGATTACCAGAGGAAAACGCGCCAGTGAAGCCCAAAAAGAATATTTAATAAATTATTTAGAAGAAAACATCGATATTTCATTTTTTTTAAGCAATTCCATACCTTTGTTCATTTTGTCTTATTTGCGATAAATCAAATAAAATTATTATTCCAGCCATTTCGCAATTAATATTAAATGTATATAATTTTATATTTTTCTTTATTTGATGGCACACAATGTTTATTTGTTTAATGGCAAAAAAATTTTTTTTTAAAAATGTTTTATTTGTTTGTTTACAATTTTAGCAGAGAAGAAAGTTAATTACATATGGCCGGCGGCGGTGCCGACTGTAAAAAAATGTTTCGGCGGTGTCTCGGTGACTAAAAAATATAAAACTAATTTGTAGTAAGAAACTTAAAAAAATACTCTTATTGAAATGCTCTAAAAGAAAAAAATTAATAACAAAAGCTTGTCACGAGATTTACTCATAATATAATATGTAAACATATATAAAAATATTAATGATATTTTTGGGGTTTTTAAAATTGTAAGGTAAAAGCAATCAATCATGTTCTATAAGACTAAAAACATTTAAATTAAAAAAATTGTTTTAAAATTTTTTTTTTATTTTATTGTCATTTTTAATTTAACAATGAAATAAGCAAAATACGTGAATTTTGTATCTAATTACATAAACATAACATAAAAGCACACACAACATGACATAAAAACCTTATATGGATATTATGACTAAGAAAAAAAAATAATTAAATTCTATATTATTATAAGATATTAAAACTGATAATTTATTTCAGAAACAATTTTTTTAAAGTATTTATAACACATGAATAGAAAATTTGTGGCGGATAAGACTCGAATAGCATTCAATCGGCTTCGTTTTCTAGTTTTGACATTTGCATATAATGTTGCAATAACATAAATGCAAAAGTTTCACCGCTACAATTGGAATGAAACAAATTTTTCATAATATGGACGAGAATCGCAAAATATGTAATTGTGAAAAGATAGAGTGCAAAGTGCTTGTGATAACGAAAATGAAAAAATACTTTTCATTTCACTTTATCACAAAACCAGAATTGACCCCCAGTTCTGTTGCTCTCAGTGATGTCATCAACTATCCACTAGAGTTTTTCAACTCGTTGAATTACCAGCATTACCAATAAACAATTGACAGCTGAAAGCCGAGTTAGTAATTGTACTATTGCGAAATATAAATCAACTACGTCTTTAAAATGACACTTGTCTTGCGGTAAAAACTCTGATGAACAACGTTAATAAACCCAAAGCATGTATATTTAATGGAAAATATAAAGGAGACGTTTTGATACCGATTAATATGCCATTACATTAAACGCTTGCAGTTTGCGGTACGACTTGCATTCGCAATGACTATTAATAAATTTTGAGACACAGCTTGAAACTCAATGCTTCTCCTATGGCCATTATTAGCATTATATGCTTACTAAATAGTCAGATAAAAAACAAAAAATGTCGTGTATTATATTTACAAGGTTATAATGAAAGAAATTATGATATCACAGCAAATCAATAGAAAAAAACTATTTATTGATTTCAATTGGTTATCTGAATATCCCATGTATATAATAAAATACCTTATATCCTGTTCAGACATAAAAGTTAATGAAGTCAATTAAGTTTTAAATTGTGTGACTGATTTGGGTGTTTACACATATTCAATTAAGTTTATGCAATTAAGCATTTGACAACTGAAAATATTGGGAAATTTTTTTTTTTTAAATATGTTTAAGTATTTATAAAATAAAAAATGAAAAGAAAGTCAAATTTTAAAAAAAAATTTTGGTAGCTTATACTAAAAATATTGAACTACTCCGATCAGTGCAATCCAGTTTTGAAGGCAAGCTATTGATTAAAAGAAATTAGTTATTTAAAAATTATTTTCAATAACAATTTTATAAAATTTATTTCTTTTTATGACATTTATTTTTAAATTTATTTACGTTTTCTTTTTTTAATACTGAAACTTTTCTCACTTTTGAGTTGATATTTAAGGGCACAACAAAGAGTTGAATTTTGATTTTGACTTCATTAACGTACAATTTTTAATTGCGCAATTATTTAATGGAAATTTGTATGGTAAATTGAGCTCAATAAAGGCGATAATTGCTCAATTAACTTGTATGTCTGAACAGCCTATTACGATTCATTGCAATTGGAAATGTAAATTAAGCATACAGCGAATGATCATGCAAAAATACATTCTTTTCTTCTCTTTTTAACTATTTGTTTGCATGACAAGGCTTGCCAAGTCAGTTGATAATTACAATGAAGAAAATTTTAAACTAAAGTTTTTAGCTTTTTCCTAACTTTTTTTTTATTTTCCAATTTAACTTTTTGCTAGCACCTGGCAATGCTGCTTACACATGAAATTAAAATAAACGGTTTTTGAAATCATTTTTCTGTTAAAAAAAGAAGAAGTAAAATTGATGTGAAATCGTATTTTAAAAAAATTATTAATTTAAAATGCTTTTCAAATTAATTTATATTTATGTAGAAGAAAATAAACGGATGGCATCACACAAAAATATTTATGAGGGATGAATTTGCGTATGACTAAACTAACTAGATACATACAGTTACTCACAAAAAAATTTGGTTTTTGTAAAAAAAAAGTAAAATATAAAAAAATAATGCTGCATAAAAATACGTTTAAAAAAATTAAAGTATATTTTATTAAACATTAATTAAGGAAACTTAATTACTGTAAAAGCTTAAAACTCATTTGTAGTTCATGAGATTTTTAAAATAATATAAAATAGTTGCTAATTTTTTAGGTCACAAAAGTATTTTGCTTTTAAATTTTTATTCACTCTTTGGTTGGTCTAAGAAAAAAAAATAAATTTTTAATATTTTGTATTATATCCATTATTAGTTATAACTGATTCCAGGCGTCTAGGCATTGATTCCACTAAATTCCTAAATTTTTCAGCAGATATCTTGTACCATTCTTCTTCCAATATTTTTTCAGATGAAATGCTATGTTCCCGAACTTTTTCATCCAAATAAGCCCAAAGATTTTCAAAGGGATTTATATCGGTGCTTTGTGGTGATGTTGGTAGATGTTTGGTGTTATATAAAAGCTATAGTTTAACGTCTAAAGCTGTATGGTTAGGGTTATTGTCATGTTGAAAGTAGTACCCATTTCTAGATAACCCCATTTTTTCAGCACTTTCGTGAAGATTTTCTTTTAAAATGAATAAATATAGAAGCTTATCTATAGTGCCGTCTATAAACACAAACTTTCCGACTCCTTACGCAGACATACAGCCCCACATCATAACAGAACCACCACCATGTTTTACAGTTGATTTTATATTTTTATATATTTAGAGATTCATTTGGCCTGTGCCACACCATACATCGTCCGTCCGACCCAAAAATATTAAATTCCCATTCGTCACTGAATATCATAGTCTTCCAAAACTCAAAAGTCTTAGTTTTATAGAGCTCAGCAAATGAAAGGCGTTTTTGACTACTGATTTCAGAAATAAAAGGCTTTTTTCTTGCTTTGCGACCGTTAATATCATTATCTCTTAGAACTCTACGAATCGTTTCGTCACTTACACTTGTTCGTCGTGTCGCCTTAAGCTTCTGATTAATTTTCGGTGCTGATTAATAGGGATTTTCACGGTTTTCTTTAAGAATTTGTCTTTCATTTCGTAAAGTCAACAACTTTGCGCGACCCTTTGGCTCGTTTTATCACGTTTTCAATTGTTTGCCGAGATCGATAAAATATATCACAAATATATTTTATTGATTTTTCTTGCTCATGGATATGCAATATATTTTTTTTCTGAAATATTTAATTCCTTTCCTTTTGGCATTTTTATGTAACAAACTTTACGCCTGCTCACAAAACTAATGATGATGCAAAAAATATTAAATAAGTGCTATTTCAAGCCATAAAAACTACAGCGAATTGCTGTTTTTCTTCTTTTGCAAGCATCATCAGACAGACTATGATTTAATACAACAAGAAAAAAATTTATATATCTAATACCTTCCATATTATTTATCTATAAAAAAAATTTTTTGTTAAAAAAATTTAAGCAATATATTTCTGAGAGTAACTGTAAATAGTGTATAAGACATCCCTGTATTTATATTATTTTACCTGAATTGCAATTGATGCTGAATGAGTGCATAAAATAAAATAAAAAAACAAACAAAAATAAACTACACAACAGTGTCGTACCCTTCACACTTAGGACAACAGAGCGAATAAAATACATCATTTGGTAGCCAAACAACCAACCATCTATCCAGTTTTGGTCATTCGTTTGTTTTCATTTTACCCATTTATATTTTTTCTTAAGAAATCCAGTCAGTAACGTGTGTATCTGGATATTATTGAATGTAAAACGTTTTTGAAGAATAAGAAAAAATTAAAAAAATATATATAAAAATATTTTTTCAAACTTTATCAAAACAAAATATAAAGAAAAAAAGTAACATATGAAAGAGTAAAGCATATGCAAGATATGCATTAAATGTAGCAACTGAAAAATTTTAATATAATTAAATATAGTAGCTGCCAAACTAACTTTAATAATAGAGTATATGTATACGCGTACATACATACATACCTACCTACAAACATACATACTAAAAATATTTAAAAGTAGTAGCAGAAGAACCTAAAAATTCATATAAAAAAATTGTAAAACATTTTGTAAATGATGAATCTTAAACAAGAAAATAAAGCAAATTTACAAAAGCAGAAGTACCTACAATATGGTTCAATATTAGATATAAATAAATACATACATGTACATATTCTACGAAGCATAGCTACGCACATGCCTACATGTGTGTGCATGGGTGAAAGCATATTACATTTATTTGGTTAAGTATGGATATGAAAGCGTCATAAAATAGTTTCTACAAAAGTATGTGTGTGTATGTATGTATGCAGTTATATACCAGTGTATATAAGAATGTTTTTATATAATTTTTTTTCTTTTCAAAACAATTCAAATACAAATGCAATACATACTTGCCCACTATAGAAAATTTGGATTACAGATTTTACACCCGTTCAAGATTACTGTTACATACCCTCATCAAAAACAACAAAAATTATAAAATATAATAAAAAGCAAAAAGAACAAATCCATGTAAGTACAACAATAACTTTTTAATAATAAATATAAAAGAAGTTTCCCTTTGTTCCACTTATATATTTGTAACCGTTTGTTTAAAATCTATTACGTTCTTTTATAATCCAAAAAGGTAACGGATAAATTTTATGTGTGTATGGGGTATGTATTATGCTATTTGTGTGTGTATGCTGCAATGCATATATAAATATGTAGGATACTGGAATACACACAAAAGAATGTGCTTACATAATTTAAAATTAAATAAATTATGGTATTTCAGTTGGAATAACTAACTGCCGGGTCGATATTGATTATTATCATTTATATGATATACTAGACCAATTACATATATACATATAGTTACTCACAGAAATATTTTGCTTTTGTAAAAGAAAGTAAAATATAAAAAAATAATGCTGCATAAAAATATGTTTAAAAAAAATTAAAGTATGTTTTATTAAACATTAATTAAGGAAACTTAATTACTGTAAAAGTTTAAAACTCATTTGTAGTTCATGAGATTTTTAAAATAATATAAAATAGTTACTAATTTTTTAGGTCACAAAAGTATTTTGCTTTTAAATTTTTATTCACTCTTTGGTTGGTCTAAGAAAAAAAATAAATTTTTAATATTTTGTTTTATATCCATTATTAGCTATAACTGATTCCAGGCGTCTAGGCATTGATTCCACTAAATTCCTACATTTTTCAGCAGATGAAATGCTATGTTCCCGAACTTTTTCATCCAAATAAGCCCAAAGGTTTTCGATGGGATTTATATCGGAATTTGTGGTGGTGTTGTTTTCATGTTATATAAAAGCCATAGCTAAAGCTGTATGTTTAGGGTTATTATGTAAGTAGTACCCATTTCTTGATAACCCCATTTTTTCAACACTTTCGTGAAGATTTTCTTTTAAAATGGATAAATATAGAAGATTATCTATAGTGCCGTTTATAAACACAAACTTTCCGACTCCTTACGCAGACATACAGCACCACATCATAACAGAACCACCACCATGTTTAACAGTTGATTTTATATTTTTTTATATTTAGAGATTCATTTAGCCTGTGCCACACCATACATCGTCCGTCCGACCCAAAAATATTAAATTCGCATTCGTCACTGAATATCATAGTCTTCCAAAACTCAAAAGTCTTAGTTTTATAGAGCTCAGCAAATGAAAGGCGTTTTTGTCTATTGATTTCAGAAATAAAATTCTTTTTTCTTGCTACACGACCGTTAATATCATTATTTCTTAGAACTCTACGGATCGTTTCGTCACTTACACTTGTTCGTCGTGTCGCCCTAAGCTTTTGATTAATTTTCTTTGCTGATAAATGGGGCTTTTCACGGTTTTCTTTAAGAATTTGTTTTTCATTTCTTAAAGTCAACAACTTTGCGCGACCCTTTGGCTCGTTTTATCACGTTTTCAATTGTTTGCCGAGATCGACAAAATATATCACAAATATATTTTATTGATTTTCCTTGATAATGGAGACGCAATATAATTTTTTTTTCTGAAATATTTAATTCCTTTCCTTTCGGCATTTTTATATAAAAAAAACTACGCCTGCTCAAAAAATTAACGAGTTTGCAACTAATTATGATGCAAAAAATATTAAATAAGTGCTATTTCAAGAGAAAATAATAAAAAAAAAACACAAATTAAAAAAAATAACGGTAGTCTTCAAAAAGCAAAAGACTTTTGTGACGTTAAAATTACTCAGTTGATAAATAAAAAGCCATAAAAACTATAGCGAATTGAAAGTTGTTGTTGTTTTCCTTTTTTTGCAAGCATCATCTGACAGACTGATTAAATACTACAAGAAAAAAATTTATATATCTAATACCTTCCATATTATTTATCTATAAAAAAATTTATTGTTAAAAAAATTTAAGCAAAATATTTCTGTGTATATCGCTCCTTTTGCTTGAACAGTACCATAACTCCAAAAATATTACAAGTTTTTTTTTTTTCAAGGTAATCTTACTTACTTTATATTCTGTTCAAAAAAATTTTAATTTTCCTGATTTCAGCATAAAATATTTAAAATTTTAAGAATAAATAAGGGCCTGACAGCTTTGAAAGGCTCTCCTGCATGTTTTTTTAATTATTGCACTAATTGTATTGTGCTATGTAATATGTCAACAGTGTATGTGGTGTATTTTTAAATAAAGAGTGATTTTTTTGCTATTATCTTTTTGGAACACTAGTTTTGACAGCTCACGCACGTTTTGTATCTTGTGTCACTGTCAAACATCTTCAGTTTGGTCTATAATTTAATCATGAATCGTCTTACAAACGAACAACGCTTGCAAATTATTGAATTTTATTACCAAAATGCGTGCTCTGTTAAGAAAGTTCATCGCGCGCTTCTTCCATTTTATGGTCAGTTTAATCGACCTACTGAGGCTTCTATTCGGGCTATTGTAACAAAATTTCGCACCAAATTTACATTGTTGGACATTAAACCACCAACACGCTTACGTAGAGTGCGAACTGAAGAAAATATCGCAGCCGTATCGGCCGGTGTTGGTGATGACCGTGAATTATCGATTCGGCGCCGTTCGCAGCAATTGGGCCTCTGTTACTCCACTACGTGGAAAATTTTGCGGAAGGATTTGGGTGTGAAGCCTTATAAGATACAACTGGTGCAAGAATTGAAGCCAAACGACCTACCACAACGCCAAATTTTTGGTGAATGGGCTCTTGAAAAGTTAGATGAAGATCCACTTTTTTATCGAAGAATTGTGTTCAGCGACGAGGCTTATTTCTGGTTGAATGGATACGTGAACAAGCAAAACTGCCGTATTTGGAGTGAAGAGCAGCCAGAAGCATTGCAAGAGCTACCAATGCATCCACAAAAAACAACCGTTTGGTGCGGATTATGGGCTGGCGGCATCATTGGGCCGTATTTCTTCAAAGATGATGCGAATCACAACGTTACTGTGAATGGTGAGCGCTACCGTGCGATGATAACAAACTTTTTTTTGCCCAAAATGGAAGTGCTTGACTTGCATGACATGTGGTTTCAACAAGACGGTGCCACATGCCACACAGCACGCGAAACAATGGACCAATTGAGAGGCGAGTTCGGTGAACAGTTTATTTCACGCTTGGGACCAGTCAATTGGCCGCCCAGATCGTGCGATTTAACGCCTCTAGACTATTTTTTGTGGGGCTATGTTAAAGCTAATGTCTATAGGGACAAGCCCGCTTCGATTGACGCACTGGAAGCCAACATTGCCAACATTATTCGTGAGATACCGGCCGAAATGTTGGAAAGAGTATGCCAAAATTGGACTAAGCGGATGGACCATTTCAGACGCAGCCGCGGCCAACATTTGCATGAAATAATCTTCAAACATTAAATTATATCGACCCAACTATCGATCCAAATAAATATTTCATGCATTTTTCTGAATTTTATGTGTTTTTTTTTTTTTTATTTCCGATAGTTCTTATAAAATGACCTTTTAAATATATGAATTTAGTATTTAAGTTAATACGTAGAATCTGTGAGTGTAATCCTTGTATGTGAGTTATAAAATAAGATGTGTAGAATTTGTATCTGCATTAGTGTACAGGTTTCATGTTAATTTTAAGTGTTCTCGAATTAGCTAGAATAAGAATATTCGGTTGCCTTTTGGTTCTATAACTTAATACACCTAGAACTATGCAGTAATGTCCAGCCGTTTATAGAAAGTCCTAGACTGAGCTGCTAGATTTAAAAAAAACCATTAGAGTTTGGCATTGTTATTAGGTAAAAATCTAGAAGATTCTAGGCTTAGGTGAAACGGTATATGAAGAAATGCTGAGATTGCCACAAGGTGGAGTTTTAGTTCAGACGTTAATAAGTAAACAAGGTGTGTCAAAAACAATAAAGTGTCGTTGTGATAGTTATAAATAAAGTGTGTTTCTACAATAAGTGTTGAGAAAAGTGAACTTTTTGTGTTTTATTTTACAATACCGAAATTAATAAAATAATAATTTTTGTGATATTGTTATGTTTTACCATAGTCCTCTAGGTGTTCAATATGTACAATCTTCATTTTTGGCCTGGGATGTTGTACTTTTGTATTCTTCATAGAATCCTTCTGCACTTGCCGTTTTATCATATCTCACGTTCATTTTGTCGCTCGTCATCTTAACTTAATTGCGCACGAATTCATGGAGTTTATCAAGGTTATCTCTCTCCCGGAATGGACTCACTTCACCCATTTCATCTCCTTAGATTGAGCACCTGAATTATATTGTTGCAACTGTCCACGACTTCTTTCACCTGTGCCTTGGGTTACTATACACTTCGCACAGTTTGCTATCCAGTTTGTTGACAATCAACCCGCCAATATCTTTGTCTTATTTTTTTTAAGGTCTTTGTCACTCCCAGATGCCAACCGCTGCATCCATTATGATACATTTTTATCACATCATTCGTTTTGGACGATGGCACTACCGTTAAATTAGATGACGCCTTCCCGTCTAGACTTTCCCATATGCGATACAGGCATCCATTCATCATTAAAAAAAAAAGGAAATTTCAAAAAATTAAAAAAAAATAACGACTAGAACCCAAAACAATGCAACTACGAAAATCTAACTATGCACAGTGAAAATTAGTACTAATTCAGCAGCGACGCAACTTCGAAAAAACGCAAAATGAAACGACGCAAAACGAGGTATTGGTGTATTTCCATGTTTCTCCTATGCAGACTAATGACGTTATTTATCATAAAATCTGCACTGATAAAGCGGATGAAGTGATTATCTTTTCAGATTTTATGAAAAATCATGGCATTAACCTGCACATGGGACAACAAATAACGGTTAGGAGAAAAGTGAAAATATCCCTAGATATTTGCTATGAAAATAAGGCAGAAGTAAGAAAGCTTATTGCAGCAGATTGGCAGATACTACCAACGCAGGCAAAAATTATAATATAGGCACAAATGAAGGGAGATTGCGCGGACAATCGATTGTGGATTGTAGAGCCAACAGATATAAATAGTGACATTTTAACAGCTAAAACCCCAGTCACAAAGGAGAATGATGGAAAAGTTCCTGTGAGGTTCTTTAATTTCTCCAGCAGCGAGAAAGTCATAAGTCAACACTATGATATTGGCCACTGTACGCCAGTGGAGCCAGTCGTTAATGTAAAACCGGAATCTGCCAACATGACTTGCCAAGAAAAAGATTTTTTACGGAACAGGTGGAAAAATGTAGCCAAGCAGCTACTTAGGAGAGAACGCTTCTGTATTTGCTATGAGTAAGGAAAGCTAAAGTAGGACGGCTACAGTGAAACATTCGATCAACACTGGTGAAGCGAGACCCATAAAGAAAGCGCCTAGAAGCATTCCTCTGGGAAAGCGAAAAGATAGATGAAAGAGCTAGTCAGCGAGATGGCATAATCGAACCATCGTCAAAACCTTGGAGCTCGCCTGTAGTACTGATGGAGAAGAAAGCAGGACCAGATTTTGTGTCGACTACAGGAAGCTTAATGATGTCACTAAAAAAACAGCTATCGGCTACCAAGAATTGATGACACACTGGACACACTTTACGGAACAAAATGATTCTCCACACTGGAGATTGCAGATAAAGATAAAGAGAAAACTGCATGCAGTGATGGCTTATGGCAGTGTAAAGTGATGCCATAGAAACTCGGCAATGCTCTTGTCACATTCGAACGTTTAATGGAGCATGTACTGAAGGAGCATGCCTGGTGTACCTCGACTACATTATCGTGATGGGAAAGACATTAAGCGAACATTCTTATTGTAGCTAATTCTAAAACACTTAAAACTAACATTAAACTTATACACTAATACAGATGTAAATACTACACATTTTACTTTATAACTCACACACAAGCATTACACTCACAAATTCTACATATTAACTAACTCGTAAATACTAAATTCCTATATTTACATACAAAAATACAATTTCTTATGAATAATAACACAGTGGTTCAACAGAATGATTTTTCGTAACAATGCAGATGATTTCATTAACGCATAATTGTGTCGTAGATAGTTAATTTTCTTTATTCGCTTTTTCGCGGGAACTATTTGCTGCAAGGACAAATAATCTGCCCATGATTTTACTATCGTATAAAGTCTTTCTACAGCTGCTGTATGCATTCACATTTTGCCTTAAGTTAAAAACAAATTTTTAAATTTCATAATAAAGAATCGAAAGCGTACGTTATCATCAAATACTCACATGTGCTAAACTTACCTCTTTTTTTTAATAAATAAATGTAAAACAAATCAACAGTATCCTGAGCAGTAACACAGTATCTATCAGTCGAAAGTTCCCTCCATGAATAAAAAAGACTTATCTATCGCCTCGATCAAGTAGTTCTTCAAGTAAATTCCCTTTAACCCAAGTCTAGTTCTAATGAAATCACCTTATAACCTTTATAATAATAACACATAAACAAGGCACTTGCATTATGTGCGATCTTAACAAGATTTTACATTTTATCAAATACACTCAACATACCCTATTTGAGAAAATAGTAAATAAAGAAATTTAACATCGTTAATGACATCACCCAAAGCGAATTCATATAAGGTGATATCAAAAACGCATGTGTGCGTTTTAAGGTTTTTGCTGATTTGTCATGGTCGAAGGGCGTCTTTCTTGACAAAAGACATATATTTTAAACACAGAGATGAATGATCATTCCACCGTGTATGAATTCGCTTTGATATCACCTTATAGTTTACTCGACTTTTAATGTGAGCCAATGTAGGTGTCTGCTTAAAAAGGAAGGGAAATAAGAAGTTTCTTTTAAATTACTGCACACTTAAGTATGTTCGAGCATAGATATGTATGTACGTATGTATATATGGATCTGTTTCATGCATCTATTCACACATATATAGAGATTAATGAGTATCTGTGTTTGCGTATGTGTATATATTTTTATAATTTTAAAAAACTGGCTTTTAAAAATTCCGAAACATGTCTGTAGGTTTGTCTGGACAATGGTGATTAATAGATTAAGCCTGTGTTTGCATTTTTTTTATTTTTGCTTTCAATTAAGTATTAAATAAAAATAATAAGCTATGACAGACATACATACTTACATATGCAAAACATAAAAATACAAAATGATCTAGTAAAGTGGGTAATACACACATCAAATTGCAACATCAATCAATGCGTTTGTGTACATGAAAGTCACATGTAAACGTTGTGTGTGAATTTCGCGAAAATCAAAACAATTTTAGTGCATACAAATTGATGTGAAAATTGATGTGTCTATCCCCCGCTTAAGAGAAACAAAAAAAAAACATACTTTAGCAAGTTAAATTCGGCTGTGACGAACCTTATATACCCTCCTCCACTTTAGTAGCCAAACATTCATAGTTTTAATTTTGTACTTTTTTCTTAAATATTAAAAGATACAAAAATTATCAAAAAGATTTTTAATGCAATGGTGAGTATTGATTAAAATTAATTTCTTTAAATACCTAAAATAAATAATTAATTTCAAATAAAAACATTTAAATTAACGACATTCAGGTATTTTATGCTGATAATATTTGTAGGGCCAATAAAATGCCCCTGTACTAAAAGTAAAAAAGGTTTGTCATTACATTAACCACCGGTTTAATTAAAAAAAATTATTTTCACTGTTGCAAAAACCAATCAACTAACTTTTATACCATTTTGCAATTGGGAGGAAACTTTTGATGCAACTTGCCAAAATTTTTTAGTAAATTTTTTTTAAACACTTGTTTAAAGTTGGGTGTAATAATAACCTTCAAAACATAGTTGGTCAAAAAAATGGTATTTTCCTGAAAAAATTACAAAAACATAACGGGAAAAATTTTTTAAAAGTAAAAATTTGTAGCTACAGCAAGGGATACATCAATACAGGGTACCAAAATTAAAAAAATATTCCGAATGGTAGTAACTCGCGAAATACGCGACACAAATTTTTTTTTAATTTTTCTGGGAACAGCCACCATCTGAGCTATCACCCACTTTCTGCTTGGCGTTGCATTATGGGACACCCTGTATAAGAAATTCTTATAAAATAAATTCTATATTTATTTATCACAATAAAAATAAAATTTATTAAAATGACAGAGTAATGAGTGAAAACTCGCAACTATCTCGTCGTCAATGGTCAGAATGGTGGCAAGAAATGGCAACAGTGGATGATCAATTTTCAAAAAAAATCATCTTCAGCGATGAGGTACATTTTCACCTCAGTGGATTCGTCAATAAGCAGAATTGCCGCATTTGGGCGAATAATAATCCAAGAGTGATTGTCGAAAAACCAATGCACCCACAAAGAATGACTGTTTGGTGCGGTTTATGGGCTGGCGGCATCATCGCGCCGTATTTTTTCCAAAATGAAGGCGGTCAGGCAGTTACTGTGAATGGTGCTCACTATCGTGAGATGATAACGAAGTTTTATGGCCCGAATTGGAAGATATGTATGTGGACAATATGTCCACAATACGAAACAATGGCTCTATTGCGCGACAAATTCAATAACCCTGTTATCTCATGTGGTCGCGATGCCAATTGGCCGCCAAGATCATGTGATTTGACACCGTTGGACTTCTTACTTTGTTGTTATTTGAAAGAAAAGGTGTAAGTCGATAAGCCAGCAACAATTCAAGAACTAGAGGATGAGATAATTCGGCATAAAACCTCAATTATGCCTCAGCGTCATCGAAAATTTGGACCATCGGATGGAGGTGTGCCGCCGAAGTCGCGGCGGCCATTTGGCCGATATTTTGTTCCATACATAATTGAAACATTACAATATTATCATAATAAAAAGAAATGATAATAATTCCCTAAATAATTTGTATTTTATTCAAAATCAACATCGGCCCTTAAAATTTAACCATCCTTTATAACAAATAGGGTATGGTTTTGTTTTTTGTAAAACTCATACAAATAGTTAGAGATATTGGTTTCTTTGTCTCAAACAACTGTTGCACTACAAATATTTCCAAATAATTTGTTGTATAAGCAGATATTTACCGCTTGGCTCTATAAAAACGAACATATACGAAAATTTGTTTTTGCTTTCAATACGAACCTAGCATGTATTTATGTATTCATGTATATTTGCTTTCAACATATATAATAAAGGTATGATCACATTAGACAAATTTTTGTCAAAAAATAACAAATATTTGTTTGCCAAATATTTCTTAGCATCAAACAGAAAAACAACTGATTTTAAGCAATTGTAAGGGGTGTTTTTTATAGACGTATAGAACTTTAAATTGCAATAAAACAACGATGGATTATTCGATTGACATGAATTTTATTTATCCGAAAGATAATCTTGTGGCATTACATTTTAAATATGATTTCTGGCATATGACCGCCACGGCTGGCTCGGATGTAGTCCAATCTGGACGTCCAATTTTCGATGACTTTTTCCAACATTTGTGGCCGTATATCGGCAATAACACGGCGAATGTTGTCTTCCAAATGGTCAAGCGTTTGTGGCTTATCCGTATAGACCAATGACTTTACATAGCCCCCCAGAAAGTAGTCTAGCGGTGTTAAATCACAAGATCTTGGAGGCCAATTCACAGGTCCAAAACGTGAAATTAGGCGGTCACCAAACGTGTCTTTCAATAAATCGATTATGGCACGAGCTGTGTGACATGTTGCGCCGTCTTGTTGGAACCACAGCTCCTGGACATCATTGTTGTTCAATTCAGGAATGAAAAAGTTAGTAATCATGGCTCTATACCGATCACCACTCTGTAACCTTCTGGCCATCATCGTTTTTGAAGAAGTACAGACCAATGATTCCACCAGCCCATAAAGCGCACCAAACAGTCAGTTTTTCTGGATGTAACGGTGTTTCGACATACACTTGAGGATTAGCTTCACTCCAAATGCGGCAGTTTTGTTTGTTGACGTAGCCATTCAACCAGAAGTGCGTTTCATCGCTAAACAAAATTCGTTTATGTAAATCGGGAACAGCGGCAATCTCGTTTTGGGCCCATTCGACGAATCTACTCAAGCGTTGTTCAGGCGTGAGTCTATTCATGATGAATTTCCAAACCAAACTGAGAATAAATCACTTGACAGCTTTTAAATCGGTCGCCATCTTGAACAGTAATGCCAACTTAAAGTTCTATACGTCTATAAAAAACACCCTTAATGTTTGTTTCGTTTTTCGATAAATAATTATTTGTTCTTGCAAATTTTTTGTAAGAACAAAGGGAAGCAAATAGCACCTGTGAAACAATGTATGCTTTTAAAAATAATCAGTACATACTTTAGATATTTACGGCGTTATTTATAAAACCTTGGCTCCTTTTAAATAATTTCTGTTGATATTTACGTATAATGTTGCAATTTTATATATAACTAAATATATAGATATGTACATATTTAAAATCAAATAAATTAATATCAACAATCAATAAAATAATTTAGTAAGAATTATTGTCTTTAGAGAAGTTCTATTTTTAAAATCATTTTATAGGGTTTTCACACTGAGTGGTTTAAATATAAGTTCAGATTTAACGTTAAATCCAACTCATAAATTCTCTATTTATCAAACAAAATTACTTTTTTAAAAAGGTTAAAAGACGAACACTAAAAAAACAGAAAATAAATGGAAATTATTTCAATTCCGCACATATCTCTATTCCATTCAAATTTCTTGATTCCATTGTCTAATGTTTTTATTTGCTCATGAGAATAAACTGTACTATTAGTTGAGTCGTACTTATCTATCTAGAAAAGAAAGGAATGAAAGCAAAAATAACACCATAACTAATTAATAAGAAAAGAGTTTTATTGCCTGTTATTGAAATTTTTTTCTTAAACGAATGATACACACAACATCTTTCATGCATTTGTGTGCGCTTTTTAATGAAAGTCACATGTATACGTTGACTGTGATTTTGACGAAAATCAAAACCATTTAGATTTTTTTGGATACACACACAAATGCATAGTTTTATGTGTATATCCCCGTTTTAATTGCAATTCTGAACCTAGAAAAGAAAGGAATGAAAACAAACACGACAACATGACGAATGTCTGTTATTGTTATCTTTTGTATTCATAATTTTAGCACACAAGATATGTTATATTTTTAAGTAAAATTTTTGTTACTAAACAAAAAACGAAAATAAAAAAAGGGCTTAATTATCATCTAAATAAAATAACTTGATCACACTTAAATCTAAAAAAACATTTTTGGATTTACTACCCCTTTTAATGTTCTACCTGAGTTTTTAGAAAGTAACTTTCAGTGATTTAGTTTTAACAACTTTTATATAAAAAAAATTTTTTTTTTCAGGGAAAACAACAACACATTTCACGCGAACTAATTTTTAAGGAGCATATGGCTTGTTTGAAAGGATATTTGTGGAGAAAAATATAACTTTCCCATAAAAACTCCTTAAGCAAGCAAATAATAAAGCCAAAACAACCTTTAAACAAGAAAAAAAAGGACTGACAAAACCACATAGAAAACTGAAAGAAAAAATTTAAATCATCTTCCTACAGATTTATCCATATCATCAAATATAATGAACCGATTTTTACTACTACTTGCGATATATTTTCTTTTTGATTTAAATATAATACGGAAAACATATGCATCATCATCGTTGTTATCATACAAGTTTCAAAGCAACTCAGTATCTAATGAAAACGATGATGATTATCTTTCACAAAAAGGTAAAGTATAACATTTTCTTTTTAGCCTGAAAACAGTTAGGAGATAATATCAGTCGATTAAAAACTGTTTTATGATTGCTTAAATTTCATCATTGAAAATCATTAAGGCCCATTATTATGGCTTTCGATAGTTAAAGTTAGGATTTTTTGAGTCAAATAAACGGTTTTTGGCTAATACTCTGGAACCAAATTTGAACACAATATCTGATATTTAATTTATCGATAACTCCTATTTAATGTCCAGCCAAAAGCTTGACATTTACCTAATGAAATTTTAATTTTAACTATTGGTAACTTATAATAATGGCCCCAAGTGTTTCAAAACAAATACAAGTTTAGTTAGTCTGAATTTACAAAAATTCAATTTTAATTTTTCCGAATATGTTCTAATTTATTAAATATTTTTCAAGTTATTGTACGATTATTAAAGAACACTCTGACTCTCCAAACCGTTTTTCTTGAAACTATAATATATTTATTTCGCTATCCACTATAATTCAAAATCCGCGCGTTTCACCCGGAACACACGCAGCAATTTTAGTTGGGCAATTCTTGTTTTTTTAGGAGATAAACGAAAGAAGAATGGAAAGGGTTACAAACTGGCTCGTACTCGGCAATTCCTTTTTATTCTCTCTTGGTATGTTTTATAAAGATGTAAAAAAATAAGACAGGTAACTTGAAGGCTGAATGAATGGATTACTGAATAAGAATGCTAAAATTGCCGAAACAAAAAATTTGTGTGTGGACAACACGAAAACTAAAATTGATGTGTGTGGTCCTGCTCTTGGATTTGTTTAAAATTTATTTAGCTTTTTGAAAATATAAAACATATTCAGTCTAAAGTGCAGCCATTGATTAACTTAAACAGTGCAAAAAGCTTGCTGAAATAAAATGCAGATACAAAAGAAAAAGTAAACTTTTCTTTTTAATTTAAATTTAATTGATTTTTCTACGTTGCATTTTTTTGAACAGAAAACGTTTTAGAAAAATCGTATCACGGGTTGATACGTGAAAACGAGACTTCAGTGGAAATAACACCCCTCATTAAAGTCGATGAGGAGAAAATATGCAACTTCCATATTATAAAGAAACCATATCATGAAATACCCTTCCAAATTGAATTAATAAATAATCTTGGCATTTTAAAGGCACGTCGCACTTTAAATTGCGAAAAGCGTAAAAGTTATCACTTTGAAATTGTTGCCGTATTTTGCGATGGTACACATTCAGCTTCTGCTAATGTTCATATTGCAGTAATCGATGTCAATGAATATTCACCCACATTTTTGCAGCCATCATACGTGTGTGAAGCCGATGAAGGGCGTCTTTATAAAGAGATTATACGGGTGGAAGCAGTTGACAAGGATTGTACACCACTATACGGTGACGTTTGCAAGTATGAAATTCTCAATAAAGATCAGCCATTTACTATAGATAATGAGGGTTCTATCAAAAACACTGAGTCATTATCACACAAAGTATCCCACAATTATATCTTATCTGTAGTTGCATATGATTGTGCCATGAAACAATCATCGCCGATTATGGTGAGCATAAAGGTGAGACGCGTTTGTGAAGCTAAATTTTTGGGCATACCAGCAAGAATAGATTATGTGGTAAGTAACAATCAAGTCATTATTATTATTATTTTAAATCACAATAAATACGTACTTGTTTCAGACTACATCAACAGAGTCTTTATCACTATTTCCAAATGCCCGCTTAGAACTGTGTGATATGTATTGCGACAGTCAGAATTTAAACATACATACGTCAATATCTCTAAAAGTAAGTATTTGAATTATTTTCTATCATATTTAACAACAAACCAATCAAATTTGAAAATTAAAAAAATAAATTGTAGATTTTATTTATTTATTAAGATTCTTAGTCTTAAAAAATTATTTTCGTGTTGTAATTTAATATTGTGATTATCTGCTTATTATTCTCTCCATATCATAGACCATCTACTCGTATATCATAGCTTGTGTCTATATAAAAACAATATCAGAAAGAAAACTATTCTGGCTAACTTGTAGAGAAAAGTAGAGATAACAAAAAAGAGATTAAAAATTCGGTACTATGACATAGAAATCTTTTAATTGTAAATTTTGAATAACGCGAATTAACAATTTTTGTTGTGCTGAGTTTTAAAAAAATATAATTTTTTAGATGGATATGTCTTTTTCTCTTTATTATATTTTTTTGACTAACTACTTCATACATGTTTTGCCATATATAAATTCTTATATCTAGTTATCAATCACAAAAAATTTGTTGCCTAAAATATTTTCAATAGCAACTAAAATTGACAGTTTTTATTTGCCAGTTGCTTTCTGTAATACCAATTTGACAGCTTGCAACTCAATTTAAGTTTTATTTGGCAGAAGCCTTTGACCATATTTCTAAACTAATTTCCTGATATATATCATACTTTATTTTTAATTACGAAGGGTTTGAAAAATTTTTCTTAGTTTTTGTTTTATAATTTTTAAAATGTTTTTTTTTATTCTAGACAAAACATATTTCATTTGGTTGCGATCGAGATATAACAAATTGCTCTCAACATTTGAATTTAGTGGATTTGTTGCCACGTAATGCAGATTGGACTCGCGATTTGTCCTACGATGAGGGATCTGAGCCAATATTTCATTTTGATGGTTCATCAGGTGTAATTATACCTGATAAATTGATTTCACGACATGATTTTTCCCAACATCCTTTTAGTATTATCACCATATTTAGACATTTTAGTGGTTCTTCTGGTGATAACAACAAACATTTAAAGGAGCATATCGTTTGCAGTGCAGATGATCATAAAATGAATCGTCATCATATGGCCCTTTTTGTAAGAAATTGTCGTTTGATATTGCTATTGCGTAAAAATTTTAATCAAGGAGATTTAAATATATTTAGTCCAGCCGAATGGCGCTGGAAAATACCTCAAGTTTGTGACAATGAGTGGCATCATTATGTATTGAATATTGATCAAACTGCAAAGGTTGAGCTATATGTTGATGGTGTTCTTTTTGAAAATTCACTAGAAGATCGCCATAATAATCCTGAAGTGATTGACGATTGGCCATTACATGCAGCCCATGGAGTAAACACAACTCTAGCTGTGGGTGCCTGCTTTCAAAGCAGCGAAAATCGTCTCAAACATGGCTTCAGTGGTGATATATCAGAAATAAAAATTTCTTTAAACTCTATTCTAACAAATGATGATGTAAAATGTGGTACGCATTGTGCCGAACATTTGTTACCACCTCCTGAAAGCCTATTGGAACCAGAGTCGCAAGTGCAAACAAATTCACAATTAAATGAAATCTATGTAGAAGGTCAGAGCAAGGCCAATGTTGAGCAACTACTACAGAAAATTCAGTACATTAACACAAAAGAAAACCCAACTATAGGACGTCGTAACATTGAAGTGCGCACCACTATGATGTGCATTAATCAGAGTGCCATACGCTTGCCAACCGTTGAGACCTACATAATGGTTAATGAGCCAACAAATCCCTTGGTGCTTGCAGCAAACTCAACTGAATCATACACCACACATGCGCAAAGATTAGATTTCTCTTACAGTACACTAAACATGCAAAGTTCTACATTACGTAGAAATATACCAGAAACACCTTCAACAACATATATGACTCAAGGCAATGCGAAAATACAAGATACTTTGAATTACAAGAGTCACAAGGAACCGAATGCTAAATTTAATAAAGCAGGAGACATTTCAAAAATATCAATAACAGGTAACACACACTCACACAATAATTTTTATATGTTACTTTTTATTACTTGGGCATATGAAAGATTTTGCACGTTGGGCCTATTTGACGTTGGTAAGTCATCGAAGTGTTGTTGGGCATAGTTCATTTCATTCCCATGTACACCATTAGGCATTGCATTAGCTTCAGTATGATAATTCGATTCGCGGTTGTTTCGATTTTTTTATCTTCTCGAATACTTCACATCCTCTATAATTGGCAGAATGTCTTCCACCGCAATTGCTGTACTTTCTTACATTGGGGTCATTTTTAAGTGCTGTCCACTCTGTGGTTTTATGAGCGTTACCACAAACTACGCAAACAGATGGAAGCTTGCAGTAAGATTTTGTGTGGCCGAACTATTGGCAATTAGTGCATTGTGCGGGGTTATTACGCTTATGTGGTTCCTCTACTGTTATTCATGGGTTAAGAAGATATCTCAGGTTGTAGATTGGATGAGTTGAATTCTTGTTCTTAAGAAGAGCTGCGTTAAAAGCAATCTCCACATGGTGCATTGGTTGGGGAATTTTATCCTTGTTATGTATATTGTGAACATTTCTCACATCGTAACCTTCATCTTCAGTAGCTTTCTCGATTTCTTCAACAGGGACGGAACTGTCAATGCCCTTTACCACAACCACGAGGCCCTTAGCACTTTTTAGTTGGTACGTGTAGTAATTTTTTTTTCGGCGTTTAGACTATTAACAATTAAGTGATAATTTTTCTCAGTATGGGTTTGGATTTTGGTTTCCTGTATCTGTCCCCTTCGTATAGAAGCTTTCCCACAATCTTTGATAAAAGATTTACAATAGCGTTCGATGTTTGCTTGCGCAAATAGATAGGTGAAGGTTTGTGTTCCTTAGACACAGGTTCTACTGGTGCATCGTCTGTGGGTGCAAGTATGGAAAATCTATTTTCGGAGACGTATCGTATCCGCCTGACTGCCTTTGTACTGTTTAGTTGTGCGCTCCTGTTGATTAGTTCTAGGACTAGCCTTACGTTTGGTAACAGTTACGTATCTGTGCATGCCGGTTTGTATTTCCCTATCTGCGGAAGTGGAATCTGTCTTTGATGTTGGTGTATCAACTTTAGTTTTCGGAGTGGATCCTGTTGGGCTAGTTGCCTTGTCAAACTGGCGCATAAAAATTTGCTCGTCCACAATCGCATTTGGCGTTAAAGAGCGGATTCTATTCTCAGGCCTTGCTGTTAAATATGCTCCGTCGTCAGTCTTCTTATTCATACTATCTGAGAACACATAGCATGCATTGTTATTGCTTTGTTTTTCGGTTTTGTTTATATTTTTATCGCTATCTCTTCTAAATATATGGGTCCCAACTTGAAATCGTTATCTAAATCCATAGTGCAGTTACCCCTATGATAACCCCGAGGGTCCCTTTGCATGCAGTGAGGTCCTCGCAAGGGTTGACATAAGACCTTATGGGCGCTTGTGTACAGAGCCAGGTCGGACGTTAATTAGGATGTTGTATTAACTAAACCTGCACGGCCAACTTAACGGCGACGTGATTTAGAGCGTTCTCCAAGTCCTTGCCAAGGTTTTACCGGGACGGAAGGTTTTTCCTACACAGGCAAAAAATAGACATCCTTTTGGTATCCGAAATACAATTTACTGTAAAGAATTGCTTTAGAATTAACGGGTTCATTATTTATGACACTAAACATCCAAGTGGAAAGGGATGTGGTGGCACGGCCGTCATTGTGCGTAAAAACGTGAGGCACTTTGTTATGCCAGAATTTGGGAAGGATTTCATTCAGGCAACCTCTGTAAGTCTTACTGATTTTCATAATTGATAGCGACAATTTCAAAAGCTTCTTCGCAACATTGGGACACAAGTTCCTGGCAGCGGAAGACTACAACGCTAAGCATACCCACTGGGGCTCTAGACTTATTAGCCCAAGAGGTAGGCAACTGTACAATGTTATTGCTCAAAATAGTCTAGATGTCGTATCTGGCGGTGAGCCCACATACTGGCCTACATACTGTACGAAAAAGCCAGACCTTATTGACTTCACTGTTATTAGAAATATTAAATGTGACCAACTTCTGATTAGTCCCCTAGAAGACTTATCATCTGATCATTCGCTGACTATAATAACACTACATAATAGTTCTGTAAACTCTGAAGTATCTCCTACGTTCTATCCGATCCGATACACGAACTGGCTAAAGTATAAAATGTATGTGAGCTCTCTTCTCTCCCAGAACATCCCTCTAAGGAACTCGTCTGATATACAATGTGCTGTGAACCACGTTACAGACGTTATTACTTGTGCAGGTAGGAATGCAACTCCAATGAAAAAAACATATAGGAGGAACTGTTCAAGTCATCAGCTGATATTGAAGTCCTCATCCGACAAAAAAGAAAATTGAGAAGGGAATGGCAGAGAAATCGTTCTCCAGCTTTAAAGACCCAATTGAATTTCTGTCAAAAAATACTTAAAGAAAAGCTGCGTCTACAGCATGAGTCAGCGCTTGCAAATTATTTAAGTAACTTGGATCCAACAACAAAAACCCACCACAGCCTATGGAAAGCTGTGAAACATATGAAGTGCTCTACTTCCTCCGAACCTCCACTAATACTTGAGGACCTTAGTTGCCTAAAAATCCAAGTGAACGAGCAAATGCTTTTGCTAGTCATCTGGAAAACGTTTTCACAGCAGTTGCTCTCAATTAAAATGGCAATCAAAAACCTTGATGCGAAAAAATCGCCCGGCGCTGATCGTATTACTAGTTCAATGCTGATGAACTTGCCATATTGCGCTGTGAGAATTATATTGTTCATTTTTAACGCCATCTTAAGAGTGGGGATTTTCCCGTCCTCTTGGAAGATTTCAGAAATTGTCATGATCCAAAAACCAGGCTAAGACGCTACTCAAATCATGTCATATGGACCTATCAGCTTATTATCTATACTATCAAAGCTGTTCGAAAAGGTCCTCTTTCAGAAAATAACACCCCATCTAGCAGAGCGAAATATTATTCCAGAACATCAGTTCGGCTTCCGGGCTGGCCATGGAACTACAGAGCAGGTTCACAGAATTGTTACTGCTATCAGGTCGTCCTTCGAGAAAAAGTTGTTTTGTTCAGCATTGTTTATTGATGTCTCCCAAGCATTTGACAAAGTTTGGCATGATGGTCTCCTCACAAAAGTAACACAACTTCTTCCTGCTAACACCCACAAGCTGATTAAAAGTTGCTTGACTGATAGAACATTTAAGGTACGGTCAAAAAATGTATTTTCACCAGTTAAGAAGATTTCTGCAGGCGTCCCCAAGGAAGTATACTTGACCCGCTATTATACATCGTCTATACATCCGATATGTCTACAAATCGAGATACTATCACGTCAATGTTTGCAGATGACAGGGCATTTTTAAGTGTGAACAAAGGTCCAGGAACTGCATCTGAGCACTTACAAGCTCATATAAACCAGCTGGAAGTTTGGCTAAATAAATGGAAAATCAAAGTAAATCCATCAAAATGTGCCCATGTGACTTTCACACTAAGAAAGGCTAATTGTACGCCAATAAAAATAAATGACGTCATTGTTCCGGTGGAAACCCAAACTAAATATCTAGGAATCCATCTAGACAGACGCCTAACATGGTCACGACACATTGAGGCCAAAATCTCAGCTATAAAACTAAAAACATCTCGACTAATGTGGCTAAAAGGTCCATTTTAATCTCTATCTGGAATATAAAGTTCTATTATAGCCATTATTACACCAATCTGGACATATGGCATTCAGTTTGCGTGTGCAACTAACATCCAAAAGTTACAAAGAAGACAGTAGAATATTTTACGAACAATAGTCTGCGCCCCCTGGTATATAAAAAATAAAAATATCCACAGAGATTTAGAAATTCCAACGGTTCGGGAGGAAATTGAAAAATATTGTACAAGTACGTTCACAAACTGGCGACACATCCAAACGCCCTCGCCAGGGACCTGTTACAGTTCGAGGGACACAGGAGGCTTAAAAGAAGTGATACCTTGCGCCTAGTGAGAAGAGACATATAACTTTTTTGTTTCAACGTGGAATATATCTTTTATTCTTAAGATTTGAGTACAAGTAACTAGTTATTACATTGGTAATAATTATTTAAGTTTTTTATATTTTTTTACAGTTAAGATTAGGATACTTATTGTAATTTTTTATAGAAAGATTAAATAATAATAAAAAAAAATCTTATTACGTTCTTCTAACATATTTTTTTATTTTTTATTTCAGGCAATTGCAATAATTTAGTGTCATATCCAGAGATAAAAAATGGTGTTCATATATTGGGCCACATTAATATTAGTATTGCTACCGCTTCTGGAGAACCCGTCTTGCCACAATTACAAATATTAGATACATGTAACGTAATAGTATTTCCTTCTCTTAACCCAGACCATGAAGAAATACAAATAGATGGTGATGAGAATCTTTCGACAACGTTAGACATAAAAACAAATATCAATAAGGATGGAGTCGAAATGATAGGGCCAGATAGTATCACCAACTACTTGGATGTATTGAATGCACTGGTATACAGTAACAAAAAACCAGCATATTATCTTAATCGTGTATTTAAAGTAACTTGTTCTCAAATGAATTCTCAATTTAAAAGTGCCGAATTTACGCTTACACTAACAGTATTGCATCCCAAACAAGTTACCGTAAATAATGGCCTTAAAACAACAACAGCAACAAGTTCTTTGGCAGCCAACGGAGGAAATTCACTACAAACAAATGCTGCAGACAGTGTACAATATACAGGCAAGAAAAGAAAACCAATAATCTTGCTTTAGCAAGATAATTAATATAAGGCCAAAACTTGGCATTCGATATCGAGCCATTTCAATCGGAATTTTAAAATTATTTCATACAGAAAAACTAAATTTTCGAATGTTTTCATTAGATATCGAATTCGAAATTGTTTTTATTTCTGGACTGAAAATATATTTATATAAAAAAACAACAAAGACTCAGTGGTATTAGTTTATTGAACATGCATGCCTGCGTTCAATTGTCAGTGGCGTCAAGTTTCTTAGCAATGTAAATTCTCCGGATGTGATTTCTATTCTTATCACGGTATCCTCATTTGTCGGTAAAAAGCTTAGTGATATAACAAAGATATCGCATAGCAGGGCGCAAGTGAGATCGATTATGACCTTCTTGGGCTGTCTATCCAACATAACATATGATAGAGCAGCATTAAAGAGTCCATCAATAGGACTATATAAATTTCTTTTCGTCATATACGAGTTATTTTCATCAATATGCGTTAGGTAAGGTTATGTTACTCAGAGCGCTCAAATAAGAAAACAGAAGCTCGTAGATCGCTGCATTAATGTGGGAGTCTGAAGGATATACTAGTTTCAGACTCCTCAGTAGAGATTCCACCATAAACTCCAAAACTATTCTTGGAGCCATCGGTGAAGACATCCAGATCCTCTCTTAGACGAGAAGATCTCATTGAGATTCCCGTTTCGTCCGAAATCGTGAATCCGAAGTTCCTCTGTAGGATTGTCTTAGAGTGACATAGTTAATGAGATTGGAGATCTCTCTCCAAGTACCAATTATGTTCGAATGCCCCCATGATCTATGGTTCTACTCTCGCACCGTATGCAATCACACGAATGCAACTAGTGCTAATTTTTTAGCATTGTGAAGAGTGCCTTATTGGGCGTTGATTTCATGGCCCCTATAGTCAGGGTGGTCACGCATGTAAAAACCCTTTCAAATAGGGATCGGCTGGTAGTCGTGCTTAGTGCTTTCTACCACACTACTACTCTACATATAAAACAAGATGGGCTGGATCACCATCTTGAATAGCCAATGAACATTGCGAGGATTTAAACCCCACTTCGTCCCTATGACCCTTCTACAAGCATATATTACCGCATTCGTTTTCGTTGCAATTGTTCCAACATTAACCCTCCACTAGAGTTTTTCATCCAGAATTACTCCCACGTACTTTGCACTGGCAGAACGGCTCAATTCTGCGCCGTTCAGCCTTGGCAATCTAAATGCAGGAACCTTGTATCTACTCGTGAATAGTATTATACAAGTTCCGTCTTCGACGGATTGACGCTTACCCATACTTACTCACTCCCATTAGCAATGGTTTTAAGCGCCGTCTCCAACCTAAGGGATAACGTATCCAGACAAATTCCCGATATCGACTGCAACATCGTCCATGTATGCCAAAGTCTTGAAACCCATGGAATCGATCTTCCTGAGTAACACATTTATAGTTACGTTCCATAAAAGCGGTGATAGGACCCCTCCTTGAGGTATGGCTCTTACGGCCGATCTGGTTATCCCAGCCGTGCCTAGCTAGGATTCAATAAACCTCCCCAGAAGTAGCCTTCTCAGGAATCTAATAATTACAGTGTCAATGCCATCATCCATCAAAGCATCCACGATAGTTTTTGACTTGACATTCACCCTATTCCAGTTGTCGCCGTAAACTTCGTCGTCTTTTTTATTTCAATTTGGTATTCTATAACAGTCTTACTACGACGCCGACAGTTTATCGTTTTTTCTTAATAAAACAAAAACACATTTCTAGCATTTCATTCAGCTGGTTTATTTATTTGAATTTTATTGTTTATTGTTCTAATTTTTGCGACAAAATGTTTATTGCATGTGATCTAAATTTCGATTCAAGTGATGAAGAAAGAAAAGATAAATATTATATTAGAAAGAAAACTTCTGAAGAACACTGGTAGTTCATGATGTGGGAGGTCTGAAATACTAGGCTCAACATTTTACGACACCTATTATTCCTCTATAATTATGTTGCACACTGAATCCGATAAGTCGTCCCGGTTTTGTGTTAGATACCCTGAACCTCGCCTTCAGGGTTCAGTTGTTTTTGGAATTGCAATAAATTTGCAACAGCTTCTTCCATTGAACTTAGAGTATATTGCTTAAATATTCCGCCACCGGTAGAACTGCATTCAGCTTTGTTGGCTACCATTTTCTTTTAGACTTTAAAATTTAAGTGTGGTATAAATATTTTCTAATATATATTGAGAGATGAAAATCATACAAGTAAGGAAAATTAAGGCTTATAAATTTTATAAAATTTGGTTATTCAAGTTTTCATTAGATATTGAATTCAACATTAAAATATTTTAATTATACAAATAATATTTTTTATTATTATTAGATATGATCCAATAGACTAAGAATCATTCATTGTGCTCATAGTTTTTTTTTTGATTTCGCATTTATATTCGAGGTCTTAAAAAATAAGAATTTCTGCGATAATATCTGTTATCTCTATTTACCTTAAGAGACCTAAGTGTTTCGTGTTTTTCTATAATTTTTCCTGGCTGCCAATATCTACCTTTTTTAACCCATACCTTCTCCCACT
This sequence comes from Thelaira solivaga, assembly GCA_947397855.1. Lineage (NCBI taxonomy): Eukaryota > Metazoa > Arthropoda > Insecta > Diptera > Tachinidae > Thelaira > Thelaira solivaga. The sequence goes on from OX377615.1 coordinate 2,787,474, forward strand.
TTTTAAATTCTGTTTTTTCTTTACTATTTTTACTATATTGCTGTTTATACCCTTCACTGTAAATAAGAAGGGTATATATAACCTTGTGATTCCGTTTGTAATTTCTACGCCGTGCATGGGACACCCTATAAAAAATATATATTCTGGATCCTTATGAATAGCGGAGTCGATTTAACGATGTCTGTCCGTCAAGTCGTTGAAATCAACTATTTTAAGCCCCTAAGCAACATACCGAAAAGTGTAGCATACCAATCTGTCAGTTGTTTCTGTCAGATTATTTCTATTGAAATTCAGCCAGATCAATTCATAAATGGCTGAGCCATGAGTCAAAAACCGAAACTACCTCTATTTTTTACCACTTTTTGAGTGTGTTTTTTGCATATTTTGTCTAAAGAACGAAACGGACAAAAAAAACGTGGTATTGCAGTTTATTTGAAATAATAGTCGTAATACCTGTGCAAAAAATTAGAGCCATAGGTCCACAAATGGCCGACTAATCACCCCTATCGTGAATATTTTTTCCCTCGAAATATCTCCTTTTTCCCTAAATTTGCAATCGTGAATTATTTGTAAGTGGAAAAATTCGCATGTTCGAAAAAAAAAATTGGTATCGCCGATTTTTATTCCCGTGAGTTTTTTCCCAAAAGTATTGTGACATTTTTCACAAACATTTTGTTTGGGAATAAAATTTAGAATTGTTGCAGCGGCAAATAAAATTAGAGAAACTGAAAATCAAGCAATCTAATAGCAATGATGGATTGTAAACATGTAAGAATATGATAATTTTTTAGTTTTAAAAACGTATATTAATTATGAATTAGAATTTTTTTTTGCCTTTTTATTAAAATTTTTTTATGTGATACATGAAGTACAACCAAAAATCTTTCTAAAGAATGTTTCTACACAACACGACGAATTTCTAGTAGGCAGTTCTGGTTCAATATATCTAAAATGCATTTAAAAGCTGCTTTGTTAGGTAGAACATGTTGTTAGAACCTGTAAAGAATTTATTTATATGTACATATACCCCCAAATTCATAAAAAATATTATGTGCTTATTAAGGGCTTATTTGACAGACTTCTATGCAGTATTTGTCAAATAACCCCTTATTAAGCACATAATATTTTTTATGAATTTGGGGGTTAGTATGTACATAATGTTAACAATTCTTCATGTTTTCATTTACATTGTTTCTGGTAAGCACAATGGATTTGATGATTCTCTTAAATTCCGTCTTTTTATTTTCTCCAATAATTTCTTCTCTTCTTCTAATAACATAAATCGAAGCGAATAATAAAAATTTATTAAGAAAATTACAAAAAAAAAAAAAAACAAACAATTAAACAACATCAATTCACAATAGTATGTTCGAATTGCCACATATGTTTCGAAAATATATTTTATTCCCTAACAATTGGCTATACCAAATTATTGTTCATGGGAATAAACGAATTATTCCCTCGAATTTATTCCCTTGAGATTCGCGATAAGGGTGAATATCATTTTTGATGTTGTATTTTTACAACCGAAATTTTAGATTTTCAATCATTTCTGCTTTGTATATTATCTAAGTTAAAAAAAAGTAGTTCACAGGTTTTTTTTGCATCACATTATACATTACATTCATAGTATCTGGACAAAAAATCATCTGGATCGGTCTATAAATGGCGGAGCTATTAGTCAAAAATCGCGAGTACCTCTTTTTTTTTTACCAATTTTGGTGGAATTTTTGTCTAAAAAACAAATCGCAGTCATAATGTCTGTGCAAAAAATCAAAAAGATTGGTCTACAAATGGACAAGAAAAATCAAAAATACAACTGAATTTTTAGATGTTCATTAATTTCTGATTTGTTTTTTTGCATTTTTTATCTAAATTAAAAAAAAATAGTAAGCAGTTTTTTAGATATCATATTCATGGTATCTGGAGCAAAATGGAGCTAAATAGGTCCATAAATGGCGGAGCTATGAGTCAAAAATCGCTTTACTTTTTGACCATTTTTATTGCGTTGTTTGTGTAATTTATCAAAACGGTCACAAAAGTGTATTAAAGGCTTTAACAGAAATAATATTCGTAATGTCTCTGCAAAAAAAGAGAGCAATCGGCTAGAAAATGGCAGAGAAATATCAAAAATGCAACCGATATTGTTTCTGAAATAAAAATTATAATTTGCTCACAAAAAATTTGTGTTATTTTAAGCAGAGAAATTACATTAGCTGTAAAAATTTGAGTTTTTCATTGTAATTTGAAAAATATTTAATTGATTCCAAAGCAGCTGGAAAAATTTTATTAATTACAAAGAAAGTTTTAGTTCCAAGAACCATTCAAAACACCCCTGTCCTTTATTTCCATTACCTGCCTGCTAGGCTAACGCAATCCTATTACCATATGTAAGGTTGACTGCACACATATTCTTTCAATATTGGGTACCTGAGGTAAATTTAAAATAAAATCCTCATTTGTAAACCTATTTTCATGAATTATACTTTATTTTATTCTTGAGGTATTTAGCTCTCAGAAAAATGTGAAAAATATAAAATAAATGCTTTTTCTTTATTGCATTTTTAAACTGCAAAAAACGAATTTTACAAGAAAAAATGTTTCCACTTTTAAATTTTTAAATAATTCCAAAACGATAAAATATTATAGAAAAAATTGCCACGCCCATAAAAAAAATGCTTACATGATGGAAAAAAACCAAAAACGGATTTGAGTTTAGCACATCAAAATCCATATAGTCCACAAGACTTTATTTAAATAAATAATTTTTTATATTTAATATGACCTGAAACTTAATAAATGCTCAGAAGTAACTGGATTATTTTAAATAAAAATTTTAAAATTCCCTTATACCCCAGGAATTTAATCTATAGGTTCTAAGCTTTCTGGAAATGTTTTAAGATTTACGGAACATTTCGCAGTTTTTATTTTATGATGCAAAGCGGAAATTGCCAAAACTCTTTAGAGTAACATAACTGGATTATATTTATAAGTATTTATGTGGTAGATTATAAATGTAAACGACCTCCCCTTTAAAATTATATTTGTCCCATCCCGAAATATTCTATGGTTCATCCCGAAGTTGCTAATATACCTCAGTGCAACCGCACTGCGGTATATAAACATTTTAAAAATAATCCAAAGAAATTGCTAAATAATGTGGTTGGTAGGTTACAAATGTACACGATCTCTACTAAACTATTTACTACTTAAAAATATATGGAAATATTTAATGACATAGGCGTATTTGATAAATATGCGATTAATACTGAAAATATATTTACAAATACTAAAAAGCGTTAGGGTACGTTAAAACATATTTAAAGCGGCATATTTATCTTCACTCATTTAATTTTTTGCATGGTTTTGATATATATTAATATTTTGCTAACACAGTGAAGGGCATATAAGACTCGGCACAGCCAAATTTAACTTATTATTTATATCATTGTTTTATTACAAACTTTTTCATTTTTGTATAATTTCTCTTTTCCCGGAACCAAAGATCTTGTTTGCCGGCCCATTAGTAATTCTGCTGGGGAGAACTCTGAATTATTAACTGGCGTAATTCTGTACTTTAACAAAGCTTGCCATATACTGGATTTTGCTTCAAAACATTTAAATACCAACTTTTTCGCCACCTGAACTATTCTCTCTGCAAATCCATTTGATTTGGGATATCGCGGGCCAACAGTAACAACCTTTATGTCTAAGGACTCTGCCCATGTTCTGAAGTGAAATGCTCCAAATGAAACATTATCACCCACTATTTTCTTTTGATATCCATAAATCGAAAATGATATTAACAGTTTTTTTCCTATTGTATAATGTCCACATATTTTGAAAAATAATCTCCTATAACCAAAAATTCTTTTCCATATACCTGCATTATGTCCATTGGAACTTTATCATAAGGACCTTTATCAACTTCGTGGCTAGAAAGAAATTCCTTAACATTTGCTGAATAAATTTTTTTACATAAATTATATTCAGTTATCATTGATTCTATATCTTTATTTATATTACGCCAAAAGAGAAGTTTTCTTGCCCTGGCTTTAGTTTTATCTCTACCAAGTGTGATTTATGAAGTTGTTGCAAAATTATTTACATTTCTTGAAATTTTTTGTACGTACAGTCTATCATCAAAAAACACTAAATCGTCTTCTACGAAAATATTCACCCTTATCGCGAATCTCAACGGAATTAATTCTAGGGAATAATTTGTTTATTCCCATGAGCAATAATTTCGTATCGTCAATTGTTAGGGAATAAAATATATTTTCGAAACATGTATGTGGCAAGTCGAATATACTATTGTAAATTGATTTAATTTAATTGCTTTCTTGTTTTATTTGTAATTTTCTTAATAAATTGTTATTATTCAATAAAATGTATAGTATTTCGCTCCGATTTATGTTATTAGAAGAAGAGAAGAAATTATTGGAGAAAATAAAAAGACGGAATTCAAATCCATTGTGTTTACTAGAAACAATGTAAGTGAAAACATAAAGAATTGTTAACATTACGTACATACTCGTATATGTACATATAAATATATTCTTAGCAGGTTCTAACAGCATTTTCTAGCTAACAAAGCAGCTTTTAAATACCTTTTAGATATATTGAACCAGAACTGCCTACCAGAAAGTCGTCGTGTTGTGTAGCTTACAACATGTATACGGTTTTTATACGATACAAAAAATTAAAAAAGAAATATTCTTTACAAAGATACGAAATCTTAAATCTAAAAAACAATAAGTCACATTTGTGTTATTTTTGGTTGTACTTCATGTATCACAAAAATTTTTAATAAACAGGCATATAAAAAAGGCAACAAAAATTCTAATTTATAATTAATATACGTTTTTAAAACTAAAAAATTATCACATTCATACATGTTTACGGTCCATCGTTACTATTAAATTGCTTGATTTCCTCTAATTTTATTTGCCGCTGCAACAATTCTAAATTTTATTCCAAATCAAAATGTTTGTGAAAAATGTCACAATACTTTTGGGAAATAACCCACGGGAATACAAATCGGCGAGCCATAATTTTTTCGAACATGCGAGTTTTTTCACTTACAAATAATTCACGATTGCAACTGTTATAGGGTTAAATATAGTCACAATGAAACAAAGCGGTCTGGCATCCCTGTTAAATGACAGATACTGAACACGCTTATATATATAAATAGATACACTCACATACATATAATTTAAGTTTTTAGATTTAAGAAACTTCGTGAATAAAGAGGTTGTGAATTCTAAATCGTTTAAGCCGCTTGATTTTATTCTTTGAGTTTGAATATAACATGGTGTCAGGTGTGATTTAAAATAATTAAGCAGCAAAGATGGATAATCAAAGATTTATAGAAACTCAAATGCAGCTGATACAAGAAATGATGGGTCAGCTAGCTGAATTAAAACAAAATGCGGTGAATTCAGAGGCTCAAATTCCATTTCCAAAATCCTTGCAATTAGGTGGAAATATGGAAGATAATTTTAATTTGTTTAAGGCTAACTGGCTGCCATATTCAGAAGCAACTGGTATTTCAAAATGGACTGCAGAGAATGAGACAAAGAAAGTCAATATTCTGTGGTCGCTAATAGGGGATGAAGCAAAGTTAACATATGATAATTTTGGTGTACAAGATGAAGACAAAATTTCAATTTTTGATGAGGTGGTAAACAGGTGTAAAATAAATGAAACAACCGAAACCAGATATAATGAGATGGTAAGTGAAGAGAACAAGGCTGTTTACAAATTAAAGACAACAGCAGCTAAGAAAATATGCAAATTTTGTGGCGGTGTACACCCGTTTACAAGCGGCAACTGTCCGGCTCTGAATAAAACCTGCAACGTGTGCAGAAAAAAAGGGCACTTTGCAAAGTGTTGTTATTCTAAAAATAGAGAAAATAAACCAAATAAAATGCACTCTATTGGAGCCGAGGCAGGAGAAAAGGCAAATTCAGATTCTGAAGCATCCACATACAAGCTCGATGTCATAAATAAAATAAGTAGTGCAAAAGCTAAGCTAGAACTTTTGTTTCGAGGATATTGGAGCCTATATGAATATGACATCGACAGCGGTGCTGAAGTGTGTATTGTAGGTTTTTCAAATTTATGCAAATTACTCAATAACAGTCAACCTAAATTAGATCCATCAGACTGCCAGATAAAAGCTTTCGGTGGTACAAAAATTGGAGTTGTAGGAAAAATAAGAATTCCTTGCCGGCATAAAGGTAGAAAATTTAACATTAACTTTCAAGTTGTTGACGTGGACTACGGATTTTTACTGTCAGAGGGCGCATGTTTATCGTTGGTGTTGATCAAATATTGTCGTTCTATGAAAGCAAATGAGGAAACAGTAAGTTCTTTAAGAAAAAAAGCTGAGAAGATTATTAATGAGTTTGACAATGTGTTTGAGGGCTATGGTAAACTTCCAGGGAAAGTGAAATTGGAGATTGATAAGGCCATAGAGCCAGTTATTCAAAAACCTAGAAGAATACCAGCGGCTCTAGGAAAAAAGTTGAAGATGGAATTAGAGAAGTTGGGAAAAGATAATATTCTGGAAAAAGTAGAAACTCATACTGACTGGGTAAATAATATTTTGTTGGTCCAAAAATCAGATTCATTTCGTATATGTATTGATCCGCTCAATAAAGTATTAAAGAGACCTAATTTACAATTTACAACTATAGATGAAATGTTACCTGAACTGTCCAATGCTAAAGTCTTCTCAACTGTAGATGCAAAAAAAAAGGGTTTTGGCAACTTGAATTAGAAGAAGAAAGCAGCTTCTTAACAACATTTTAGACTCCTTTTGGTAGATACCGATGGAAGCGTTTACCTTTTGGGATGTCTTCAGCCCCTGAGTTATTCCAAATAAAAATTCGTGAAATGACACATGACCTAGAAGGAGTAAAAGTAATGGCTGATGATATGCTTATTTGTGGTTGTGGTGAAACTCTTGAGGAGGCGATGATAGATCACAACAAAAAGCTTAGGTTATTGTTGGAGCGTTGTAGGGAATGGAATTGTAAACTAAATAGGTCAAAAATGAGCTTGTGTGAACCCAAGGTGAAATTTTATGGCCATATTCTATCTGCAGAGGGTTTAAAACCAGGTGATTCGAAAGTTGAAGCAATAGCTAATTTTCCACTGCCTGAAAACAAAGCTGACTTACAGAGATTTCTTGGGTTGGTGAATTATTTGAGTCGTTTTATACCAAAGTTGTCTATGAAAAATGTTGAGCTTCGTAAATATTCCTTTTGTTTGGTCTGAGCTGGCATTATTAGAATTTGCGGATTTAAAGGAAGCCATAGTTAATACGGGAGTATTGCAATTTTACAGAGTAGGGGAACCTGTTGAAATTCATTGTGATTCATCATCTACGGGCTTAGGTGCTGCAATTTTTCAAAATAAGAAGCCTGTAGCGTTTGCGTCACGTCAGTTATCTAAAGCAGAACAGAACTATGCAATGATCGAAAAAGAGTTATTAGCCATCGTTTTTGCGTGTGTTCGATTCGATCAATTGATTGTTGGAAACCCCTCAGTAACTGTAAGAACGGACCATAAACCATTAATTTAAAAAGCCTTTACTCAAAGCACCAAAAAGGTTACAGTTCATGCTGATGATTCTTCAACGTTATGCTTTTGATATAGTATTTGTTAGTGGAAAAGAGAATATAGTGTCGAGAGCTGCAATGAAATTAGACGATAATGAATTTAATAAACAGATGATGAGAAATAACTTTTTTTCTATCAAAACCATCAGCAAACAAAAGTTAGTTAAAAACGTGAAAATATCTAAAAATAGCATAGACCAATTACGCTACGAAACCTCAATTGATGATTCACTTCATATTTTCAAAACTTATATTCTTGAGGGTTGGCCGTTACATATTGATAAAGTTGATGAGAGGCTTAAATATTTTTTTAAATTTAAACACGAATTAACTTTTCAAGATGGCTTAATTTTTCGTTTAAATCAGGTAGTTATACCAAGAAGTCTGCGTAAATCAATGACCGATAATTCTCAATACTCAGGTATTGAGAATTGTATCAAACTAGCTAAGGAAAACATGTTCTGGCCGGGTATGAGTAAGCAAATTGAAGAAAAAGTAAGAAATTGTGAAACATGTGCAGAGTTCTCGGAATCACAACAAAAGCAACCAATGATGACGCATGAAGTACCCACAAACGCATGGCAGATAATTTCAATGGACGTTTTTTTTTGTAAAATATAACAAGAAACCGGGGAAAATGTTCATACTTGTAGACCATTTTTCGGATTTTTTTTAATGTTGCAAGCTACCTGATTTCACACCACGCTCAGTAATAAATATAATGAAGGAACAATTTGCTAGATATGGGGTACCCGAACAAGTGGTTTCTGATAACGGAACTCACTTTGTGAGTAGAGATATGAGACTTTTTGCTTCGCACTATGGATTTCAACACGTAACTTCATCCCCATACCATCAACAAGGCAACGGTAAGGCAAAGTCTGCAGTAAAAATAGCTAAAAAGATAATTTTAAAAGCTGAAAAGGAAAAGGAAGATATGTGGTGGGCCTTGTTGCATTGGCGTAATACACCGAATAATATGGGAAGCAGCCCGGTTCAGAGATTAATGTCTAAGAAGACGAGATGTAGTTTACCAGCTATTGCTGAAAGTTTTAAGCCTGCTATTGTTCCAGACGTCCCAGATAAAATAGAAGTCTTAAAGAAAAGAGGAAAATACTATTACGATCGATTTACAAGAGAATTACCGGATCTTGATATTGGAGAAGAGGTTAGAGTGCAGGTAAAACCGGATAAGAAAAAAACTTGGACTAAGGGTGTTCTAAAGGAAAAAATTTCTGATCGTTCCTATGTTGTGGATGTTGGTGGCAACACGTGCAGAAGAAATCGAATAAATATAAAACCTGCTCAGTTAACGATTGAACCACCCACATCAAATTACACAGGCCAACACTCAATTTGCTTCTTTGAATTTATCAACTGATTCTATTTAGTTAATTTGGGTGCGCTGAATTCAAATCTGTAATCAGTTTGTCTCTATCAGCTCTAGTTTTCATGATATAGCTTTTTTATACATTCCACTTATGACCGTCTGTACGTCTGTTAGTTTTTTCAAACAAATTTTTTTCATCAAAATTTCTTATTTACAGTTATGGTAGTTGCCAAAAAAACATTTTTTCCGGAAAAAAATTAAAAAAAAAGTATATTTTACCTTCCAGTCAACTAATGGGTATCAAACCGGTTCGCTTAAGATGTGCTTTTTTGATGAATTCGGTTAATTTAACTTAGTAACTCATTTAGTGGAGGGTATATAAAATTCGGTACAAGCAGTTTCCGAAAATATTATTTTTGTGTAATTGCTAGCTGGTTAACGGGAATTTTATTTGTACAATATTATTGAGAACGTTATTTTTTCTTGTTGCACTCCAATTGCATGTCGGAAGTTAGTTGCTTGTAAGAAGTGGTTTATTGCAGTTGGCAAAGTTTATTAAAAAAGTGTTGATCTAAATAGAAATGACTTCCAATAGAAGACGGTGTAAAAATTACGCAGACACATTTTGTTATATTTGTGGAGAATATACCTTTAAAGAAAACATAAGACCTATTTCGGAATGTGTTAAAAAATCGTATTTAGATTACTTTGGAGTTGATCTTGGTGACCAAGATAAAAGCTGGGCTCCACACATTGTGTACAATACTTGCTGTGTAAATTTGCGGCAGTGCACTCAAGGAAAACGAAATAGACATAAGTTTGGTGTGCCGATGGTTTGGAGAGAGCCCAGAAATCATTTGGACGACTGTTACTTCTGTTTAGTGAGTATTGCTGGTATTAAAAATCAAAATAAATGGCAGTATCCCGATTTACCGTCAGCGCGCCGTCCAATTCCTCATTCCAAAGATGTTCCCATTCCAAAACTGAATAATTCTTCAGAGCTGAGTTCGGAGCTTGAACATAATACCGCTAATGATCTAAGTGATTGTGACAGTGTTTTCGAAGACACAGAAACTATTCCTCAACGTTTTAATCAATGCGAGTTGAATAACTTAATTCGAGATTTGGCCTCATCAAAAGAAGCGTCTGAAGTGTTAGCTTCGAGGTTAAATGATAAGAAATTGTTAGAACGTGGAACAAAAATAACTTATTACCGCACTAGGGATAAAGCTTTTTTTAACATTTTTTACGAAGGAAGATAATCTGGTGTTTTGTAATAATGTAAATGGTCTTATGCAGGAAATGGGGCTATCCAAGTACCTACCTAGCGATTGGCTCCTCTTCGTGGACAGTTCCAAGAGAAGTTTGAAATGCGTCTTATTGCACAATGGCAATGTGTATGCATCAATTCCAACTGCGGACTCCACAACAATGAAAGAAGAATATAACAAGACTGCATTAGTGATGAAAAAGATAAAATACCAAGACCACCAATGGATCATTTGTGTTGATCTTAAAACGGTCAATTTTCTTCTTGGACAATAGAGTGGTTATACTAAGTACCCTTGCTTTTTGTGTCTCTGGGATAGCAGATCAAAGCAACAACATTGGCTGCAAAAATATTGGCCTACGAGAGAAAAAATGATTGTTGGCGATAAAAATATTGTAAATGAAGCTTTAGTTCCACGTGAAAAGATCGTCCTACCACCGTTGCAGTTTGTTAAGGCTCTGAATCGCGATGGGGAATGTTTTGCATATATTTGCAGCAAAATGCTTAATCTAAGTAGAGATAAGATTAGAGCAGGAGTTTTTGATAGTCCCCAAATAAGGCAGTTTATGAATGACAACGATTTTGATAAGTCAATGACCGAAACTGAACGAAATGCGTGGGCATCATTCGTGCAAGTTATAAAAAACTTCTTGGGAAATAATAAAGCTCCAAATTATGTTCAATTAGTGGAGAATATGTTGGATAAGTTCAGAGACCTTGGCTGCAACATGAGTATTAAAATCCACTATTTGCACAGTCACTTGGACCGATTTCCCGAAAATTTGGGTAATTTAATCGAAGAACAAGGAGAAAGGTTTCACCAAGATATCAAAATTATGGAGAATCGGTATCAGGGAAGGTGGGATACACATGTGATGGCAGACTACTGTTGGAATTTGCAAAGAGACTCTAATCCGGCTGTTCATTCCAGATTGCCTCTTAAAAGAAGCTTTACATCCTGTAACTAGAATTTTATTTATATTATATTTTTAATGCTTTGTGAGAATTTTTTTTATTTTAATAAATCTGTATGAAACACTTTTACTTCTTTTTAATTTTTTTAAATTCCTATGGAAAAGTTTTACTTTTTAAATACTTAAAAAAATTTGGGATTTTTTTTTTGGCAATAACTATAACAGTAAATAAAAAAAATTTGATGAAAAAAAAAAATTTGGAAAAAACTAACAGACGTACAGACGGTCATAATTGGAGGTCATAAGTGGAGGGTATAAAAAAGCTATATCATGAAAACTAGAGCTGATAGAGACAAACTGAATACAGATTTGAATTCAGCGCACCCAAATTAACTAGAATCAGTTGATAAATTCAAAGAAGCAAAAATCTTTTTCAATTTTGTCGGGCTGTGTTATTCATACAATAAACCACAATCCACCAGCGGTGAAGATCCTACTCAAGGTGAGAGCAGGTCACAGAGGCCACGGCGACTAGTCAAACTACCAAAACATTTAGCTGACTATGACTGTTCCCAAGACTAAATATTTTAGTTTTTTAATTGAGAAGGAAGATGTTATAGGGTTAAATATAGTCACAATGAAACGAAGCGGTCTGGCATCCCTGTTAAATGACAGATGCTGAACACGCTTATATATATAAATAGATACACTCACATACATATAATTTAAGTTTTTAGATTTAAGAAACTTCGTGAATAAAGAGGTTGTGAATTCTAAATCGTTTAAGCCGCTTGATTTTATTCTTTGAGTTTGAATATAACAGCAACTTTAGGGAAAAGCGAAATATTTCGAGGGAAACAATATTCACGATAGGGATGATTATGTCACAAAAACACGAAGGTAGTCTAGGACTACAAGCTCCAACAATGCCTGGATAGGTAATATAAGAATAAAAGAATTGCAACCTCCACCAACTTTAGGTTAAGCTAGCTCTGGTGGAACGTTCATGGAATTACTTTGACAAAATTCTAATGCAACTCGAAGTGCTAGATGAGTCGCAATTTGATCAAAATCATCGCAATATTTTCGAAACTGCATATTTCTCTGTTAAGTCAATTATATTGGAGCGTATGGCAAATTTGCGTGCCACAACTGTTCCTTCCGAACTGTTCCTCTCAAGTACAAGGGTACACCAATCAGTTGGTCAAAATACTAAAATACACCTACCAACACTACAACTAATAAAATTCAGTTTAAATCAAACAGATTGGCTCGATTTTTATAAAACATTTTGTGTTCTCGTACACAACAACCCCGACTTATCTGCAAATTCTAAGTTTCAATACTTACGGTCCTGTTTAGTTGACTCTGCTGCGAAACTTGTGCAGTTGTTGGAAGTCACCGAGGAAAATTATGAAAAAGCCCTAAGTTTATTGATTTCAAGATATGATAATAAATTTGAAATATTTCAGTCTCACATCCGTCGCATATTCTACATTCAAAAGGTAAAGCAACACAGTGTAGTATCTCTTCGTGATTTCATTGATAATATTAATGTAGACTTACAAGCAATGGAAGCCATTGAAACTAAATCTCATATTTTACATATGGTTGCATCGAAATTAGATATAGACACATTGGCAAAGAGGGAAGAAAAAGCATCAACACTTAAAATTCCAACGTGGGAAAATCTCGCGGCCTTTTTAGAAAAGCGTTGCAAAGCATTAAACATAGTCAATCACATGTCGCAATCGAGCAAATATCAATCATCAAACTAACAATTCGCATCGAAGAATCGATCGTCTTCTTCATTCACCGTATCAAAACAGTTAACAACTTGTACAATATGCAATACATCGCCAAATCATAGCACATATCGTTGTGCTAAATTCATAGAAATGAGTGTTCAAAATCGCTTTGGTATCGTTAAGCAAAGAAAACTGTGTCTAAACTGTCTCGGAACTGTTGCCAAGTCGTGTCCGTCTTACATAAAGAAGAAGCAGCAGGTGCTTCTAAAGATAATTCTCAATCCCCTGTGAAAACTATTGAAACAACAATTGCACACATTAATGATAAACCATGTCCAAATGAAATATCCAATTCTATAACTCCACAGGCCAAAAAAGATAAAAGTTTAGTTATATTAGCTACTGCCATGGTAGAACTGCGCAATGAATGCGGTGTGTCTGTAATAGCCCGCGCTCTATTAGACTCTTGTTCCCAATTAAATTTTATCCTTGTCACAATATTTGAAACTACGCAGGTAAATGTAGAAGTATCCAGTCTAGGAAATAATTCAGTGTCAGAAAATAGAGTGTACAATTGCTATTATATCATTAACCACTGATTTCAACGCTTTACTTGATGTTGTACTCATCCCATGTATGTATATCGTCACGTCACCCACAGCAGAAACTTCAGATTTCTAACTGGCACATTCCATCAAACATAAGGTTAGCCGATGAGAATTTCAATTGTCCAAGCCAAATAGATATTCTTATTGGGGCAGATGTTTTCTGGGATGTATTAATGGTAGGTAGAATAAAAATTGAAAATCAACCCCATTTTATCAAAACAAAATTAGGCTGGATTGTAAGTGGATCAGCTGTTACTCAGAATCCACATCAATCGCTACAAATAATACAAACACATCATCAATATCAAATTCAACAGTGTTTAGCGGTTGATAATAAAACGAAAACATCAAATACATCCACAAATACTACGTCACCGACAAATAAATGTTTACAAATTACTACTGAACACGACACAAAACCACGGCAGAATATTTATAAAAAATTAACTTACAATTCGTTTATTGGAGTGTAAACTGAACCGACATTATACAAACTAGTCGAAAAATTTTGGATCTTAGATGACGTTCCGCAAAGTGCAAAGGAAAAATTATCTGATGAAGAGTTGTTGTGTGAAAAATACTTTTATGAAACAACAAAAAGGTGTCCACAGACAAATAAGTTTATCGTGCGTTTAAGGTACTGACTCACTATCCTACTTAGTCGTACGATCTGTCTAAAAACGCATGTGTGCTAAAAAAGTATTATAGTGTGTATTGTAGCAGCAGACTTTTTGACAGGTCTGTCCGATTTTTTTAAGTTATGAAAATTTTCATAAAATAAATTTTATCTGTGCGATCAGAGTTGCATTTTCTATGTTCAAGGAAGAAAAATAGCAACAATACCAAACTTGTGTTTTGTTTATACAGATATTTAAGTTATTTTTCATTGCACATATTTGTAAAATAGATATTTTGCGGCAAAGAAGAAAATTAATACTTTTAAAAGTATTAAGATGAGTAAACATATGTTTTTGCATCTTTTTTTGTATAATACTGTGGCATAAAGTTCGCCATTTTAAAGCGATTTCTTCAAGTAGGACAGAATTCTGTCACACATTATTTTGACATAATCGTACGATCGTGTAGGATAGTCAGTCAGTACCTTTACCATTCAAATTCGATCCCTCAACGTTGGGTCAGTCATTTGAAATAGCTCGTCGAAGGCTGTCATATTTGGAGAAAAGACTTTCACGCGATACTAACATATAAATGTAAGGAGTATATAAAATTCATGGTTGAATATTCTAATTTAAAGCACATAATGCCAGTGACGTCATATGCGGATGTAAGATACTTTATACCACATCACTGTGTTTTAAAACCAGACAGCTCGACAACCCGATTATGGGTAGTTTTTGACGCATCCTGCCATACAACTAGTGGAAAGGCCTTCAATTATGTATTATGCGTAGGCCCAATGCTTCAAGATGATATTTTCACCATGTTAGTTCGATTTAGGTTTCATAAATACGTTCTTGTGGCAGACATCGCTAAAATTTATAGGCAAATGATTATACACGATGATGACACGAAATGGCAAGGCATTTTATGGCGGACAAATTCATCATCCCCTGTTGTCGCATACAAATTACAAACGCTAACATATGGTATGAGCAGCGCTTCCCATTTAGCGGTGAAATGCTTGCAAGAATTCTATAAATTTTCCCCTTACCGCCAAGGCAACCCTAAACGACTTTTATGTAGATAATTTAGTTAAGGGGTTCTCAGAGAACTAAAAAAAAACAAGTCACAGAATTGCTGCAGCAGAGGGTTCCCTCTTCGTAAGTTCGCGTCGAACTGTGAAAGCGTACTATCTGATGTTCCAGAAGAAGATAGAGAAGAAACAGTGCATATAGACAACATGAGCTATATTAAAACCTTAGCACTAAAAAGGTCACCCAAGGAAGACTACCTCAGCTTTTCTTACACAACGCAATACATACTAAAAGGTCTATACTGGCTCATACTGCCGCTCTCTTCGATCCCATAGGAGTGATCAATCCAATCATTGTGAAGGTTAAAATATTATTGCAGGAGTTGTGGAAGCTCAAACTACATTGGGACGAATGCGTCCCCCAAGACGTTTACCTTGAATGGGAGCAAATTCGAAAGCAATTGGAGCTTTTAAGCAACATAAAAATTCCCAGGTTTGTTAGTTTTAATTCCACTACTCATGTTCATGCTTTCGCAGATGCCAGCAAAAGGGCTTACGGTGCGTGCATTTACGTGGTCAGCATAACAGAAAATAGCATTGTATCATCGCTAATTTGCGGCATTTCTCTTCCCAGATTAGAGCTTAGCGCAGCACTACTACGTGTTTACGGGGGCACGTGTCATATAGAGACACGTGCCCTCAGGAGAAAATCCAGCAAACTTGTTATCTAGAGGGGCCAGCGTTAAAGTAATCATGGAGAATGAATTGTGGTTTAGGGGTCCGACATTTTTGAGAGATAATGAATCCAAGTGGCCGCCACAACCTCTCGTTTTTAAAGATAGTTCAACACATTTAAAACAATTTCAAATTTGTCTTACAGGAAATGATCGTAATTTGAGCAACATTGAAGAAACAATATTCAAAGATATATTAGCAACCCATAAATTTATTAATTCTTTTAAAAAGCTACTGCGCACTATAGTTTAAGTTGAGAGTTTTTTTGCATTTTTCTTCAAAGCTTTGTTCTGGCCCTATAACATTTGCAGACATGGCAACCGCGTTATTTAGTTGTTGCAATCGTACAAAATTCATATTTTTCAAATGAATTGAAACAGCTTAAAACAGAATGTCTTATAGAAAATCGTAAACTTGTTCATCTATCACCCTGTTTAGAAGACGACCTCATGCGAGTTGGAGGAAGGTTGAAAAATTCATCGCTATAATTTTTTACAAAACATCCTGTTTTATTGGCAAACAATCATCCATTTGTCAAATCGTTAATAATGTACTTTCACAGAAAAAACTTTCATGCTGGTGTACTTTCGCTTCATAACATACTAAGAGAAAAATTCTGGATATTAAACGCTAAAAATGTTATAAAGAGAATAGTGCATGCCTGCGTACTATGTTACCGATACCGTCCAAGAACACAACAACAGCTAATGGCAGCACTCCCTGCAGATAGAGTGCAAGAAACGGGTTCTTTCAAAATTTGTGACATAGATTTTTGTGGCCTTTTTTTCATAACTCAAAAAGTTCGTGGACGATCGCCCATGAAAGGTTATATTTCACTGTTTATATGTTTCTCAACAAAAGCAGTTCACATGGAGTCGAATATCGAAATTAATAACTTGGTATTACTTAAAGAAGACAATCTCCCACCCTTTAAATGGCCACCTGCTAAAGTAGTTGGAGTCAATCCGGGCCACCACGGACGTGTTCGTATTGTAACTGTAAAATCAAAAGATGGCCTGTTCAAAAGATCTATTATTAAATTATGTAAACTTCCTCTTGAACAGTGATTTTAATGTTGAAAGCTAAACTTTCAAGAGGGGGGGAGAATGTTGGCAATTAGCTTATTTAATTGCTAATTTTGATAAACAAAAATTATCTGTTAATTTTTTCTCTATATAAATATATTATAGCTTTTATTATTTAGATTGACAAAAAAGAGAACTGGTTTTGAACAACGACAAAAAAAAATTTTTGGTTGTCGCGATCAACGGTTAACGAAAAAAAGTAGTAGTGTACTGTTAGTACAGTTGAGAGAACGTTTAAGAATAAATAAGTTGAAATATTGTATGAAAAAAAACCGGTTTGAGTTGTTTTTTTTTGTTCATATTTTGCTTTTTGGACAGGAAAAAGCTACTGTCATCAACTATTTAAAGGACTTGATATCCCCGCCGATTATCGGAATTCCAAAAATGCCTGAATGACAGCATCAATTTTTAAAGAGTGGTTTCACACATCGTACAAGCAAAAAATGCTTTTATAAAGCAAAAAACTATTAAAAATTACTTCACATGTTTGTAAATATTAATATTATATACATATATTTTTTTTTTGCTCAAGAAAAGTTGTTTTTTTATAAACTCCTTAAAGGGAACTTTTTCAATAGAGTGAACAGGCCTTGCAGGAATTAGTTCACTCTATTACGATTCCAATGTATTCTATTTTTATTTTGGTTCAATATTAAAATTTTGGTTACGAAGTTTGCTTATTCAGTTCAATGCTTAAGCGGGTTTCAGACTATTGTATTTAGTATTAATACATGTCAAAAATTCGTGTATTAAGTAAAAATCCAATAGTGTGAAAACAAAATGTTAAGCAAGTGTGGTGAGTGTGGTGAAATACTAAGTATTTTTTTTGGCAGTATTATGGTTTTTGTCATTTTTAGAATTTTTTCTAAGCTATCACACTTCTCATTTTATCAGGGTTGCTTTTGTACAAGCAACCAAAGAAAAAACTAGAAATCAGCTGCGAAATTATTTGCCGCGTTTTGTATTTTATTTGAAGTGTGATGGTATGAAAACAGAAAATATTTTCCTTTAGACTTTTTGACAGCCTATTTGATTTGCAAATAATTCTTATTTAGTCAATGGTTTTTACAATATATAGGTTTTAATGTTTGCCAAGAAATGTTAGAAGTAATCTACAGAGAATTCAGAGTAGCGTCTGATGAAATGGTCCAATGCTATCCGCTTTGGTACTTGTTGTACTGAATAAATAACTCATGAGGATATGATGAGGAAAACAATAAATTTAAAATAACTCAACACAATTCTGGAATTAAACACAAATAAAGATTAATATTTTGTTAAACTTTTCAATTCCATATAAAATTATTGTAGCAGCTGTATGGAAAGGGTGTTTTTTATACTGTTCAAGATGGCGACCGATTTAACAGCTGTCAAGTGATTTATTCTCAGTTTGGTTTGGCAATTCATCATTAATAAACTCACGCCTGAACAACGCTTGCAAATAGTGCAATTTTATTTCGAAAATAATGGTTCTGTGCGAAATACGTATCGCGCACTACGTCCATTTTATCGTCGACAAAATCGTCCATCAGAGCAGTTAATTCGATTAACCATGGAACGTTTTCGCACCACGTTTACTCGTATTGATAACTCGCATCCCCAGAGACGGCCTGCGGTGCGTACAGAAGAAGCTATTGCTGCTGTAAAGCGTAGCATTGAGGAAGACCCGAATGAGTCTATCCGCCATCGAGCATAGGAATTGGATCTGTGTCCATCCACTTTATGGAAGATTTTGCGGAAGGATCTTGGTTTGCGTGCTTACAAAATCCAACTCGTGCAAGAATTGAAGCCAAACGATCATCAATTAAGGCGTAGATTCGTCGAATGGGCCCAAAACGAGATTGCTGTTGTTCCCGATTTTCATAAGCGAATTTTGTTTAGCGATTAAACGCACTTCTGGTTGAATGGCTACGTCAACAAAAAAAACTGCCGCATTTGGAGTGAAGCTAATCCTCAAAAAAACTGACTGTTTGGTACGCTTTATGGGCTTTTGGAATCATTGGTCCGTACTTCTTCAAAAACGATGATGGCCAGAACGTTACAGTCAATGGTGATCGGTATAGAGCCATGATTACTAACTTTTTCATTCCTGAATTGAACAACCATGATGTCCAGGAGTTGTGGTTCCAACAAGACGTTTTGGACCTCTGAATTGGCCTCCAAGATCTTGTGATTTAACACCGCTAGACTACTTTCTGTGGGACTATGTAAAGTCATTGGTCTATGCGGATAAGCCACAAACACTTGACCATTTGGAAGACAACATTCGCCGTGTTATTGCCGATATCGGAGCCAGCCGTGACGGTCATATGCCAGAAATCATATTTAAAATGTAATGCCACAAGGTTATCTTTCGGATAAATAAAATTCATGTCAATCGAATAATCCATCGTTGTTTTATTGCAATTTAAAGTTCTATACGTCTATAAAAAACACGCTTTATTTGCAAATATATGCACTTGCTTCAGATGTCTAGCAGCCACACAAACCTACTAGAGGATCTCCTATCAGCCAACTGGGAATACGTTCGATGGGAGATATACAACTCCACACATATGAGTTATAGGGGTGCTAAACGATCATTCATTCACCGTCAATCGTGAGGGTGTGTGCGTGTTTTTGGAACATGGCGGTTACACGTGTACGTTTTGTGAGAATTTAACGAAAATTAAAACTAGTTTGATTTTTGGCCAAAATTTGCTGGTCTGGCACCACTTCTGTAATCATATTTATTTTAGAAATAGAAATGGAAGAAAAAATATTTTTTCATTTATTTTTTTACAGTTCTTCATCCAAATTGGTTTTTTTTTATTGCTAGCACTAATGTAATAGCAATAAAACTTTTTTTGTGATATAATCTTATTTTTTACCGACATCAAAATGTACTATTTTTATTTAATGTGTTTTGCCGACGGCAAATTGTAAGTCTTTGCACATTAAGGAAATCACATAAAAATGAGGTTGATATCAATAAGTTTGATGATGAATTTAACTTTTTCACCAGAACAAATGCATAATTTGACGTTGAATGAATGATAATATAGCAGCCGCTTTATAATGAGCGAAAATCCATATTGAATAAACTTTGATGCATGCGTGAGTTTCTTAAATTTAGTAAAAAAAAGACATACCCGTTTTCATAAGAAAAAGATAGCAGATAATATTCGATTTAGACATTTCTCTACTTCTTTATTATGTGTGTGTGTATTTTTTGTTTCATTCAGCTTTGCGGTACAAATTTTTTTTTTAGTAATTTTGTTTTTAGTTCTGAATTTCTTATTAGCAGCTCGTTAGCAAGAGCTTAAAATATGCGCTATGAATAAACTCTATGCTAGCGAGCTGTTAAGTGAAATTGGTATTTTAGCTAGCATTAGCTAGCAGCTTGTTAGAATAAGTAGATAACGAGCTGCCAACTTTTTGTCATAGTAACGCTGTATATACTCGTCTGTAGGCGCTATTAATTTTATAAAACAATTTCAGTGCTTTTTGTAAAAACACAAAAAAAAAAAAAACAAATTTTTAATAAATTTTTAATTTAATTTTTTTTTACTTTTGTGAATTTGCAGAAAACAAAATGTATGCTCATGCAATGACTCATCAACACGAGGCACAAGAACCAAAATCTCGCATACATTCCATAGCCCATAAAGGTAAAATACTTTTAATTTCTCTAATAAAAATGATAAATAATTTTTTATATAATTTTTTTTGCAACACAGCTGAAAGTGTTCATCCCACAATGTTGATATATTTGATCTGCGTATTTTTGATTGTACTTTTAGTCGGAGTTTCTGTTGCACGCCTTAAAAGTAATAGCAATCAAAAATTTAATGACCGGCATCAGCCATGCCCAAAGGTAAAATTTTTTTGTTAAAAAATTTGGTTGCTTTTTTCTTGGAGTTCTTTTTAAGAGACCTCAAATGAAAACATGTTAACAGCAGTTAAATTACAGCACTCGGTATCAATCTAAAACGCAATAGAATTTAATTGGGAATATTTACTTTTATCGATTGCCGTAATTCGGCCACAGATTTTTGTTAGAGAAGAAAAGTAAGAGTGTACTTTTTCATTTTAAAATAAAACACGTACTTTATGTGTTATTAAATGATGGATGTTATTAAATGATTGTACAGAAGACATGTTCCGATTAAGTAGAGAAGTGACGCTAACGTAAATTTTTCACAAAATTTCATCTTCATATAAATGGCTTCGTGAATACACTAAATTGTCGAATTTGTTCACCAGAAACTCCTCATGCCAGCTATGAGAAGCAAATGCACCCACAACAAACAACTGTCTGGTAAAGCTTTTGCCAGTCCTTACTTTTTTGTAGATGAGGCCGAGATTAAGGTGACTGTGAACGGCATTCATTACAGCAACGTGATAACTGAATGGCGCCACCTGCCACACAGCGTGCGAAATAATCGATTTATTTAAAGGTTAAAATAAAAAAGTGCACTCTTACTGCGACATATAATATACAAGGGGGCCTAAAAGAAGTCATCCGATGTTGTTTGGCTCTCATTTTTTTTCTAAATGAAAATGAAATGTGTGCCGTTGCTACGTCCTGTTGGAACCACAGTCCTCCAGTCCTAATTCGTTTAATTGCGGTAGAAAAAACTCGGTTAACATGGCATTATAGCGCGCACTGTCCACTGTTGTCGTTTGACCAGCCCGATGACTCATCCAGCGTGAACAGCGCACCATGCAGTCACTTTGAGCGGGTGTAATGGCTCCTCGTGCATCACTCGTGGATTTTCGGTGCCCCAGAAGCGATAGTTTTGCTTGTTCACGTACCCGCTGAGCTGGAAATCAGCCTCGTCGCTCATTATGATTTTGGTCGAAAAATCGCCCACTTCGATTATTGCGCGTTCTTGGGGAGTGTATCACTCCATGGCTTGTTCACTTATATTCTACATCTGTCTAGTTCACAAATGTCAAAACAGATTTGACATTGGCCTCCATTTGCAAAGAGCATCTTGCAATAGGGTGATTTCTTTTAGCCCACCTTGTATATATAAACGTCTTTTCTTGAATTTATAACATAGAAATCAATTATGTGTGTTTATACTATAACTTGGAAAATTTAGAAGTTTACCGTTTCTTACTACAGTAATTTAAAAAATAATAGAAAAAAAATTGAAAGTCGGTGAATTTTTTTAGATTGCTGACGAGGCATTAGTATGGGATGACTCTGCATTAACTATAACTATTAATCCTATGCAAAGTGAAGCTGTTTCAGAGGGAAGTTCAGACTCTGAAAATTCTGATTCCGATGATGAAGATTGTAAGTATACGTTCAGTACTCATTTTAACAAACAAACAAAAAATTACTAATAACAACTGCTACAAAAATAATTTAAAGAACACATGCAAATTTGTTCAATTTAAACTCATTTTCCAATAAAAAATTTTGCTTAAATATAAAGCAAACATAAGCTAAAGGATACATTATATGTTTAGTTCAAACATATGAAAAACAGTTTTAATGTTTTTCAACTGCCGATTTGCAGGTTCAACTGTCGGTCAGGTCCAAAAAAATTTTTTTTTTAATTTTTGTACTTTATAAACACAGAAGTTGATTTAGCCATGTCCGTCTGTGTGTGTAGTAGTTAAAATCAACTTTCTAAAGTCCCTAGACCACGTACAGAAAAGTTTAGCTTACCAATCTGTCAGTTGTTTCTGTAATTATGTTCAAAGGTAAATTTTCTTCACTATAATTTGCTTTCATTAAAAAACAAAAGCAAAGCATTACACAGAAATTCATAATTTAAGCTTTTTTAAGGCTGTCGGAAAAGGAAAAAAGGCTAAGAAAAAACTGGGGGCTAAATCGGAAATTTATAGGCTAAAAACGAGAAAAAAAGGCTAAATCTAGCCTTAAAACACTTGAAATGGCAACGCTGATAATAATAATGCTTAGAAGCTTCAAATTAATAACAATATTTTAGCGGAGAACAAACTATGTTTGCAGTCACCATACTCAAAAAATTTTTATTTTGCGTGTATGTATGTATGTACTTACATCTATAACAATAAGAGTTTGAAAAGAAACAAAGTGAAACGTTTGCATTTGTATCATTTTGTAGTTTTTCAGAGTACAAAACAAATACAAATAAAAAGTACTGCAAACAATTACTTTGATTTCTTTTGTATTTGCATTGGTACTTAGTAAAAAAAAACAGTATCAATCACTTAAAAGTAGGAAGTCAGGGAAAGAAATGGATGAAAATAAAAACTAGCTGTGCTGAAACACACGTAACCACATATACATAAACACGACTGTCTGTTTTCACAAAAAAACTAAACGAAACGAATGCAAACATTTCGTTTTGTAGTTTTCCATAATAATACTCTGAAAAACTAAAAACGAAACGTTTTGCATATGTTTCGTTTCATTTATTTGCGAACTGTGGTGAGCACACAACATTACTCACTTGCTTATCACTTTCATTTTCAAAATAGCTATGCAGTAAATAATTGTTTACACGAGGAGGCATTGTGTTTAGTATGAATTGTTAAATTTACTTGTTTCTATTTTCATTTATTTTTGTTTTCTGGCTGCCTACGTTTAAGTGATTGATACTGTTTTTTACTCTCGCTTTCCATTCCATTAATTAATATTGTAATGCTGGTGTCAGGTTGTTATCAATATTATGGAATTTTTGAGTTTGATGCTGAAGAGTAGATCATATTTTATTCTGCAATAATCAATTTCAAAAATTTCATAAGTCATGAGTTAAGCTAGCCATACAAATGTGATTTGTTCGCACGGATTTGTTGAGGATATGACAACCACTAATGTCGAACAAATTAGAATTACAAAATTAAAAAAATGTCGAATGTTTGGTTACCAGCCCATTAATATCCAACAAATCAAAAATTACACTTTTAAATCCTATGTGTATGGCCAGCTTTATTGATGTTTAATAATTTTCTTCAGATTCAAATAACAATTAATTTATTTTTATTGTCTTTTTTTTAGCAAAAGGTCGATTTGCCAATGTCAGCCAACTAGAATGGGATAATTCCAACATGTTTACTACGGCCGTAAATTAAATATACATACATACAAACACTCATATACACAACCAGCTTAAAATAAAAAGTAGAGAGCTAAACATAAACAAGCAAAAAAATAAACAAAAAAACTTGATACAGAAAACTTTATTTTTAAGAAAAACATATATAATGCAAATATATATAGAGAAGTAACTTATTATATTTATTTTAGTCGGCTAGACCGATAATTCAATATCTAATCTACTCTACACCATTACAGCTAATAATACTCATATTTGTACTTTTTTTTGTCTAATTTTTTCTTCTGCCGTTATGCAAATGAATTTTAGCAAACTTTCCTAATTAAATGTATATGTATATGTATATGTAAATTTTTTTTTGCATTGCGGCCAAGGGGTGTGTAATCTTCATAGATACCCAGTGAGCATCCCGGAACACTGCGTATGCACAATTCGCCGCTAAGGCGCCTACGTACTAAAACACACCACCACAATATTCACCCGATCCCGGCAGTACACCGTGGAGGTATTACTTCGCCCAGATGGGTTGGTCCAGTCAACCCAACTATGCTCTAGTTAGAGCTCTACGAAGTTCCAAAAGAACCACTCGTACGTACGTCGAAATGTATCCCCAGTTTTCAGATTTTTCCATCATTAGCTGGGTCACATTGTGAAGTCCAATCTCATTATTTAATTGTAGTTCCAGTGTTGCTGTTGCGGCTTCAAATCTCGCACAGACGAAAAATACATGTTCGGCGTCCTCAATCACATTGTGGCACTGTGGACAGTGCGGTGAGTCTATCAGTCGGAACCTATGCAAGTACTGCCTATAGGCACCATGTCCGCTAAGAAATTGTGTAATGTAGTACCCTACGTTCCCATGTCTCCTTTAAATCCAGCTCTTCGGGTCCCTAATTAAGCTATATGTCGACCTGTCTTTGCTACTATCTGACCATCTACTCTGCCAGGTCGTAATATTCTCCGTCCGTGCGTCCTCCCTAGACATGTTATCATTATGGACTAGGCTATGCTCCCTAGCCAACAGGTCTACCGGTATCATACCTGCTATGACGAACGCGGCTTCGTCCAAGACGATCCTGTACGCACAGCATACTCAGAGCAGCCAACCTGTACACCGTGTTCAGTTTAGAACAATATGACCTGAACCGCATACAGGTTGCCCAGATTGAGGCTGCATATAGTATGATGATCTTAACTACTCCCGCTATAACTAATGTTCGGCATAATTCTACAAAGTGATGCAACCGTTCCACTAGCTTTCCCTACTACATACTTAATGTGGCCCCTGAATGATAAGCGACTGTCAATCATAACTCCTAGATACCTCAGCGAATCCTTAGAAATTATCTCACAGTCGCCTACTCTCACCGTCACTAGCTCCTTAGTTCGTCGGCTCGAAATGACTATTACCTCCGTCTTGTGGTTCGCTAGCTGCAGACCCATGGAAGTTAGCCATGATAGCACTACTCCAATACTCGCATTCGTAACTGCCTCAGCCTCTGTTAATCCAGATGCTTTAACTACTAATGCGATGTCGTCCGCAAAGCCAATAGTTCTCACACCGACCGGCAAGTCCAGTCGCAGAACGCCGTCATACATTATGTTCCACAAAAGCGGCCCAAGAACCGATCCTTGCGGAACTCCCCCCGTTATCGTGTATTCCCTGCTGCCCTCGTCGGTAGAAGTTATATCACAGTCGCCTACTCTCACCGTCACTACCTTCCTAGTCCGTCGGCTCGAAATGACTACTACCTCCGTTTCTATTATTAGTTATCTTGTTAAGCTGCTAAGACTTACGTACGAGTACCTATATACACTGAAAGAATTTGGTTTGTACATCCTCTGAATATTTTCATTAATCTAATGACAAATTTCTTAATATTTCCCTCAATAACATAATTCATTTGATTGATTATATTAATGAAAGCTATCGTATATGATATGAAAAGCGTTTCAGTAATCTAATGAATGCATTCGTTATAACTTTAAATAAAAAAAAATTATTTATTTGATAATTGATCCAAATGATGGAAACGCTCTAAATATTTTCTTTGAGCTAATTAAAATATTTAATTTACTTTATGGAAAAATTCATTCATATAAAGAAATTATTACATTCATAAAAGCATTACCAGATTGTAGATAAGTTTGACGAACAAAACCATTAAATTTGATACAAAATTTCAACAATTGGTGTAAGTCTATCCACAAATAAATGTAAAACCAAACCAAACAAAAAACAACTATCAGCTGTCAAATGGGTTTTCAAATAAAGCATTGTTGCCAACTTAAAATTGTGCAAATCATTACCCATAAAGCAATTGATTAGATTTCACTATATTAGCCTGAAATTAACTTTTATCTTACAAAAGTGAAGTCATATGATTGATTCGCTAGCTTTATAAAACAGAAACTCCATGGCAGAATTATACAAGGTAGCGACAAATCTACAACAAATATTGAAATGCAAAAAAAACAGGCGTCTCTTCTCTCCAATGAGTCAAACACATATACTACTAAAAGAGAAAATATCAATGTAATCCATTCTTATACTTACACTTTCTATGATAGCAGGAGATGTATGCTGTTCTACTATCAGTACCTTGTTAATTCTGCAATGTGGAACACCTACAAACAGCATACATATCCATGAGTTTGTATTTACTACTAACAGGCAACAATACTGCTTCAATTTGAAAAATAAGAAAAGTAATTCTGGGGGGCAATTTTTGCAATTGTAGCAAAAAAATTCAATTCGTTAGCAAAATAAGAAAAAAAATTAAATCTTTTTGCTTTATATGTGGATTTGTAAAGCCCATAAAAAATTTAAAATAATTTTTACAACTAAATTTATTTTCAGGTCTTACATTAATTTTCCTAATTAAATTGTCAATTTACAATCCTTTTTTTGTTTGTTGTAAATATAAAAATGTACAATATAAAATTTAACCGTAGTTAATTATAAAGGGTGTCCCAACAAGAACGCAAGATTTAAATTTTAAATAAAACAGATATTTAAAAAAAATCGTGAAACTTTATTATATCGTAAAGTAGACAGAATGAGGTTATGTATGGAACAACATATCGGGCAGATGGTCGCCGCGGCTTTGCTGGCACACACGCGATCTTTTAATGAAATTTTCAATGACCGTTTTGCATAAATGCTGCGGTATTTCATTAAAGCAGCGTATAATTTCCTCTTTTAAGGCTTGAGTCGTCGGCTTATTCGCGTATACCATCGACTTTAAAAAATCCCCTAAAGAAAAAAGTCTAATGGTGTTAACTGGCACGATCTAGGCGGCCAATTCTGGTCTCCACAACGCGAAATAACACGACTGGGAAATGACTGATGCAGCAATTGAATTGTTTCTCTGGCTGTATGAAACCACAAGCCCTCCACATTCATTTCTTCAATTCTAGGCAAGAAAAAAACTCTAGGCTGCTGTCCATGGCCAGCTGGCTTCAGTTCCTGAGTCAATTGAACTTTGTATGCATGAAGATGCAAATCTTTCGTCAAAATTCGCTGCATAGTGGATTTGGAGACACCAATTTGCTGAGCTCGGTGTCGAATTGAGGTGGATGGAGTTTGAGCGACATCATCACGTACAGCTGCGACATTTTCGGTCGATCGACCTGGTTGAAGGCGCGTTGTTGTCTTTACAGTTGACTCTTTTGGAGCATTATTGTGACCCCAAATTGATCGCAATTTGCCAACTGTAGCCGCAAAACTTTCACCATTTTGGTAAAACAATTTCACAATGAGAATGCGTTGTTCATTCGTGTAGCGCTCCATTTTTACTAACCTCGTACCTTTTACTAGCAAACAATAACAATTGTTCAAATGTCAAACAATGACAAATTTAATATTGCGTTCTTGTTGGGACACCCTTTATTAAGTGGACGCAACTCTACATGTGTTTTTTGTTTACATTTGTATTTTATTAGACTTGAATATCAAAATATTTTTCATTTTGTTTTGTTTGTTTACCAAATAATATTATTATGTTATGTTCTCTTTCTTAATTTTGACATTCGAAATCTACTTTTACACTAACAAAATATATGGTGCGTCTACTTTGTATAATTATACTATGAATTTAACAATTGATTTTATGGATGATGTTACGGAATACCAATAACATATAGACCCATAAAATGCAAGTTATCAGAATAAATAAGTCTTCTAAATGAAAGTTTGATTAATTCACTCATTTATTAATTACAAAGAAAGAGTCTTCTAAATTTCTAATAAAAAACTGAGTTTTCTGTAGTATAATTTACCTCCATATATGAAATTTAATCAAGCGCATTTATTTTACAAAATAGCAGCTGAATATCTATTTACATTCCTAATATACTTTTTGCAACGAAATCATTAATTTTAGTTTTTACATTTTAAATAATTTGTAGAAAATATTTGCCTCCTAAAGTAAATGTAAATTTTTTTCTAATGGGGTTTTCTTTTTTAACAAAAATGTTCCATTTCATGTAGCATGCAAAAATCCAAATATGGTGCATGTTTTACCCTCAATTTATAATAAGATAATGAGATAATGCACTTTTTTCCAACTGTGCTAACTACTTGTTTATAAAGGGTGTTTTTTATACACGTATAGAACTTTAAGTTGGCATTACTGTTCAAGATGGCGACCGATTTAACAGCTGTCAAGTGACTTATTCTCAGTTTGGTTTGGCAATTCATCATGAATAGACTCACGATCATCAAGTAAGGCGTAGATTCGACGAATGGGCCAAAAACGAGATTGCCGTTGTTCTCGATTTTCATAAGCGAATTTTGTTTAGCGATGAAACGCACTTCTGGTTGAATGGCTACGACAACAAACAAAACTGCCGCATTTGGAGTGAAGCTAATCCTCAAGTGTAGGTCGAAACACCGTTACATCTAGAAAAACTGACTGTTTGGTGCGCTTTATGGGCTGGTGGAATCATTTGTCCGTACTTCTTCAAAAACGATGATGGCCAGAACGTTACAGTCAATGGTGATCGGTATAGAGCCATGATTACTAACTTTTTCATTCCTGAATTGAACAACCATGATGTCCAGGAGCTGTGGTTCCAACAAGACGGCGCAACATGTGACACAGCTCGTGCCACAATCGCTTTATTGAAAGATACGTTTGGTGACCACCTAATTTCACGTTTTGGACCTGTGAATTGGCCTTCAAGATCTTGTGATTTAACACCGCTAGACTACTTTCTGTGGGGGTATGTAAAGTCATTGGTATATGCGGATAAGCCACAAACGCTTGACCATTTGGAAGACAACATTCGCCGTGTTATCGCCAATATACGGCCACAAATGTTGGAAAAAGTCATCGAAAATTGGACGTCCAGATTGGACTACATCCGAGCCAGCCGTGGCGGTCATATGCCAAAAATCATATTTAAAATGTAATGCCACAAGATTATCTCTCAGATAAATAAAATTCATGTCAATCGAATAATCCATCGTTGTTTTATTGCAATTTAAAGTTCTATACGTCTATAAAAAACACCCTTTATAAGGAAGCAAATTATTTTATTTGTTTGTCAAAATATTAATAAAAATATGAAAAGTTACTTGTAACAGTCATACTCATTGCAGAATTATACACTGTAAGGCATTCCTGAATTACAAAAACCAACCTGTCGAATGTGTCAAATAAAAAGTAGGAAATTCAATGCAGATCCCGTCATACACTAGCACTTATCTATGTATTTTAAGCACAAAATATAAACAAATTTTGACAGCTATAAAATCAAATCCAGGGAAGCAAAAAATATCTGACATGGTCATATCTAAGCAAGCATTTTTATCTATTAAAAATTCATAAAATGTATTGAGCATAACGAAATACTTCAGCGGTTAAGTTGAACGATTCTAAAATCCGATTTTAGCATCAGATTTTATAGTGAAGTTGGCTACAAAACAATTTTTTTTATTTTTGTTTTGTTATTGTTGACCAATAATGACATGTTAGCTAGTCTTTTTTGAATTTAGCGTTTTAAGCTCTATTTTTGTTTGTCTGTAGTGGGTTTTATTAAGCAAGTTGATTAACACTACTGTAACGGTATGACGCTTTAACATAAATGCTGGGCGCTAAGAAACGCTACGCCTGCCGCTCCAATTTGTTTGGACTGTTAAGAAGTTACTTGTGAAGAAATCAATATACGAGTATTCTTCATTAAAATCCATTTACTGTAAAATTTATTTTTAATAACATATTAAATTATTTGGAATTATAAAGTTTAACAAAATTTAATCTTTATACGTGCTTAATTCCAATATACTCGTATGCCTTGTTTTCCATGATATACAAAACCATACAAATTGCTTTAACAGCGAAAAACTTATTGTTGTTCTATTGAAACCATAAAAAATTTCTAATTTTGTGCAACTTTGAATAACCTGT
The DNA here is from genome assembly GCA_947397855.1 of Thelaira solivaga. NCBI lineage: Eukaryota > Metazoa > Arthropoda > Insecta > Diptera > Tachinidae > Thelaira > Thelaira solivaga. The sequence continues at coordinate 2,817,902 of OX377615.1, forward strand.
TTAAAATATTACATAATATAAAGACGGAATGTTTTTTAAGAATAGAAAACGCCATAAGAAAATTAAAATTAGTGGCAGCAAAATTCAACATTGTGTGAGCAAAGTTGTATAAAATGAAATGAAATTATGTTTAGTTACACACAAGTTCACACTTGCCACCATTTGATAAAAATCAAGTTTTTATGCAAAAGGTGATGGGTGGAAAAGTCTACATCCTCTCATAAAAATCATAATTTGCCATTTATATTTCCTTAATATATACGCACACGAATGCCAAAATTAATCCCCTTGATTTTACATTTAAAACAAAATACTCCAACAGAGAGCAAATAACGGCATTCGATAGCCATCGAAATTTCGAACGATATCAAATGCCGTAATTTGGCTATAGTTAAAAAATGTAATTTTCAACTTTATTTAATTATCATGTATGCATGTGTCTAAACAGATATAGTCATATTTTGATCTTACGTAATTGCTTGGTGTAAAGAAAAATAAGACAAGAAAACTATTTAAAAATTCTCGTCTGCCTCTATATCTTTTTCTTGTTTTTTTTTGAATTTCACTTCGTCTACAACATGAAACGTTCTCACGTTTAAACCTAATCGCAATACTATCCGCGCAGCAAAACCGAATTTTAAAATTTTTATTTATTTTGTAATATAAATTTTGTTTAATCGTATGTGTATGTTATAACAGATACTATATACAAAATGTATGTATACTAAATGTACTGACTGACTATCCTACACGATCGTACGATTATGTCAAAATAATGTGTGACAGAATTCTGTTTACTCACCTTAATACTTTTAAAAGTATTCATTTTCTTCTTTGCCGCAAAATATTTTTTTACAAATATGTACAATGAAAAATAACCTAAAAGTTTGTATAAACAAAACACAAGCTTGGTATTGTTGCTATTTTTCTGCCTTGAACATAGAAAATGGAACTCTGATCGCACAGATAGCATTTATTTTATGAAAATTTTCATAACATTAAAAAATCGAACAAACCTGTCAAAAAGTCTGCTTATTCAATACACACTATCATACTTTTTTAGCACACATGCGTTTTTAGACAGATCGTACGACTAAGTGGGATAGTGAGTCAGTACCTTAACAGAATAGTTTTACTTAATTTAATTTAAAATACAAAAACTGGTTGTTTTTCACTTTTTATTTTGTTAATTTTGGTTATTCCGCCTTCGTTAACGGGTGCGGACGGGCCCAAAAATGTCTGCAAAAACAGAAAGGAAATTAGAACAAAACATTTTAACAAATACAAACCATAAAATGAAAGATGTTGAAATCCAAGCGTAGCTCCCTGTAGTGAATGATTCAATATCATCCAAGTTTTTAATCTAATTTCAACTTGAATTACGAAAAGGAATTTAAAAAATATCGGTTTAGCGCTTGTATTTACTATATTTTTTGTTTTTACTTAAATCTGTTTTACATTTGCTTTTTATATCTATAATTCTGCTTTGATTGTTGAAATGTGTATGTAAGTCTTAATGGCTTAATTAAATGTTTTGTAAAATAAATAACACTAATTTAAAAATTATAAATGCTTACTTTAAGCTATGATTTTGTAAAATGATGAAAGCTCCCTTTGAGTTCTTTTTTTATTTTTCCTTTTCATTGCCTTAAATGTCTTTTCCCTAGTGTTGATGTTATCGATGAAAAATATCAAACTGTTACATTATGTTAAATCTGTAGTAAAACCTTAGGGAATTTTAACCCAAATAATCATTTTAATAAACTAAAAAAAAGCAGCGAAACCTTAATCATTATGGGGCCACAAATATTACTAATGTAGTTCATATAAGAGTCTTTAAGAAGTTTTTGTTCAAAATACTTACAAAAAAAAACTACCTTGGCCCAAAATAAAAAAAAAAAAAACAAACGATAACATGTTTCATACTTTTAAAAGAAAAAAATAAAATAAAAACATGATTTAAAAGAACATTTACAGTTTGTTAAAAACATAAACTAACCCATATTTACCAAGTCTGTATGTACGAGTGTGTATGTAAAGGGTCCGCCATCGAACTTTTTTTTTTCAACTAGTGCTTATTTCGTGAATGGTAACACTTAGCTCATGTCTGATTTGACAGATAATTAGTTTTATCTTTCCGCTGAAAGAATATGGTTGTGTTTTCGCTTCGCTAAGTGGGCCTGCGATCGACTTACAGAAGATGCCGATTTTGCCAAAAAAAATCATCTTCTCAGATGAAGCTCATTTTTATCTTGGCGGGTATGTAAACAAGCAAAATTGTCGCATTTGGGGCACAGAAAACCCGCACGCATATATTGAAAAGCCGACGCACCCAAAACGAGTCACTGTTTGGTGCGGATTTTGGTCCAGAGGCATAATTGGGCCATTTTTCTTCGAAAATGAGCAAGGAGTGGCCGTTACAGTCAATGGCGTTATCGGGCCATGTTGAACGAATTTTTGTTCACAAAAATTGAAGAAGAGGATATTGGCAACATTTGGTTTCAACAGGACGGCGCTACGTGCCACATAGCCGAAGCTACACTCGATGTTTTTATAACATTTTAAAAAAAAAAAGTTATTTGGCGGACCCTATACAAAAAAGGAAACAGAGGCCTGCCATAAAGACACACATAGTACAAATCAATACATAAAAATGTCGTTGTCGAAAATGTTATTATCCATAAGTGGAATATTTTTGAATGTTTTTAGACCCTTCATTGTAAGTAAGAATTGTTTGTCATTCAGTGTGTAATTTCTACACCTTACATGTGTCACCGGAATATTTTTTTCACTTTTATGCTTTAATATGTTCACTTACTTTCTGCTGTTTTTTTTTTCCTAAATTTGTATTTCTAAATTTATGAATAATTATTGCAGAGCTATATCAGTAACTAAGATCCAAAGCGAGATTTTAATTGAAATAAAAATGCAAAGCACTAAATCAGTTGCCTGTGGGTTAAGCTGTCTAGGTAGATGGGTGTAGAATTTGGCAATTTTTTACCTCTAAAAAAATTCAATTATTTCCTGATAAAATCGTTTATCTATTAGAATCCTCGATAAATAGCTCTCGCAAAAAAGTATTTGTTTTGCTCTTAAAATCTTTTAAAATTTCTCAAATTTTAAATGCACTGGACACTGAATTTGGCGAGAAAATTGTTTAACAAGAAAAATTGACAACTTTAACATAAACATTCATAGCCCAGACAGCATTTGAAAGATGGTTTTTTTAAAAAATCACCTTTATAAGTTCTATTCGAGCACTTTTCTTGATCAAAAACTGATTAATGATTTACACGTTTAAAAAACACTCGAAAATGATTCGTGCTCATGATTTAAAAGTGTTTTATTTAAAATGTAATAACAAATTGTATAACAATCGCAAACTAATCATCTAGTTAAGGTTGAAAATGACTTTGAACTAATAAAAAAAACAGGAATCATAAATGACTTATCAAATAGAGTCGCGGGTATGGTACCATTAATGTTTTGTTCTTTAAAACATGGAAAATTCCATAAATTCTTCTCTATTATACATTGATACTACAATGATAACGTGGAATTTCTGATAACAATTTACCCTTCGAGGGCAACTCAAATTTCACTTAGCATTAAATTTTATGCTAAGTACAAACTACGCAACATGTTTACGCAACCAGAAAATATCAAAATCTATACATATAAAAGAGTAACGTAACTGACTGACTGACTGAATTATCATCATCGCCCAGCCCAAACGGCTAAATCTACGAACTTGAAATTCGGTAAGCAGGTTTATGTCCCAATGTATAGGACGAATAAGTAATTTTTGGAAATTCGAATATTAAGGGGGTAAAAAAGGGTAAAAACGGGTAAAATCAAACTTCTTATATCTCCGGAACTACTACAGATAGAGCCACAGTTCAAACTACAAAATATTTTACTAAAAAAGTAAGCGGATGGGTATTTGGTACTTTTTCGATATTTGTACATTTGTAGCATAAAAAGGGTAAAAACTAATGTTGGTACGTTTTTTAACCTCATTTGTTTTTCAAAGTAACAATCACAGCAACAACAACTAAAGTGTATTCTTCTCTTCTTAAAAAGGTCTCCAATGGATATTGGCACTTTTTTTTTAAAATTCGAGCAAATAAGGGGTAAAATATGTGGTCCATTTTACTACTATTTCTAAATATGTACCATAATGTAAATTGATGCAGCATATAATCATTTTATTACTAATTTGTAACACCCAATAAAAATCAATGGTAAAAAAATTGTTTTAAGGGAGAAAAAAAGTAACAAAAAAAAGATTTGTACTTTATATTTAAACAAGTTTAATGGTATTTTTAATGTTATGTGCACAGTAGAATTAAACGGTCCTTAACAAAATAAAAAATTATTAAGTGGACAAAATGGAACTTTTTATTGATTTTAATGGTACTTTTTGATATTTTAGTATTAACAGTCCTAGAACTACGAGACTATTCTCAAACGGATCAGGTCAAATTGAAAAATCATTAAGGGACAAAATAGTACTTTTTATACATTTTAATGGTACTTTTTGATTTTTTTGAATGTAAACAAACCTGGCAGTACGATATTGGGCTCAAATGGTCCCAAGCAAAGTGAAAAATTATTACAAATGGTACTTTATACATATATTTTTCTTGGTACTTTTAGGTATTTTATTATTAAGGAATGTAAAAGTACAGGATTTGGCTCAAACGATATGAAGTAAGATGGAAAACCATGAATGGGGAAAATTGTACTTTTTATTGTTTTTATTAGTACTTTTTCGGTTTTTCATGCCAACAACACTAGAACAATGAGATTAGGGTCTAACGCTCTTATGCAAAGTAAAAAATTATTAACAGGCAAAACAGTGCTTTTTATTGATTTAAATGGTACTTTTTGATTTTTTAATATTAACGAACCTAAAACTATTAGACTGAGCTTAAACGGTGATGGAAAATGTGAAAACTAATTAAGAGAAGAAAACTGTACTTTTTATTCACATACTAAAATGATATTTTTTTTCCGTAATTTTTAACTATTCAAAGCAGTACTTGCATTAGATGCGTCTTTTAGCAACTTATTTCAGTTCCTTACAGTTTTAAATATTGTATGGTGAAAGTAGATATTTACTATAATGCAGCAACTAGTGCGAGATCGCACTTACAGTAAGTCGTAAATTATTGCATTAAAATACTCAAAAGGAAATATGTAGTTAACGAATCTATGTGCGGCTTTAAGCATTTTTTGATGTATGCATATCTGCCAATCAATTTTCTTAATATAAAAAATGAAACCAGGTAGAAAGTTTATCTCCAGCCATCAAAAACCCTTACATCAAGCATAGAACCCATGTGATTATTAATATAATTATTTTATTAAATGTACTGTTCATTAAATATTTAATTTTATCAATTAAAAGTTTAATCGATTGTAAATTTTTTTTTTCGTTTTACTAAGAAAATTATTATATTGATCAATTTAACGGTATTAATAAAATATCATCATGTGCTTTAATCGCACCACGACCTTTTAAGATTTATTGTGTAGCCCAGTTCTTAACTACAATCCCAGACTCCTTACGAATCTCGTAGGATTAATCATACCTAAGTCTTTCGGTACCAATGTCCCACTGCCTAAGAAGCTCATTCTGTTAGGCACTCGCACTCTAGAGAAACGACAGTAGTCGCTTTTACGCATGTGGTAGCTTATTCTACAATGGCCTTTCAATAGCTTAACTGTTATGTTATTTTTGTTGAGGCTCAAATCAATATCTGACCTAATGCGCTCGGGTTTAATAAGTCTCTTTGACTACCGCACGCCTGCTTCGGCTCTCCAGTAGTCTTGCAGGCTTTTTGTCCCTTCATCTGTTATATTTGCACATATAAATCTAAAAAAAAACGGCGACAAATTACAAACTCGGAAATATGTAGCTACGATAGAAATGTCGTAAAAAATTCGATTTAAACAGAGTGGAACGGCACAAACAAAAATCAAAGCAGCAAAATGGAGACATTTCAATTCTGATCGAAACGAAAAATAAGGGTGATTATTATTTTTACTAGGCCGTATGTATCGCAACCCAAAGGATCTTTTGTACAGTCCATGTATTCACTTTTGCAGTTCTAGGCCTGGAATGAATCCAATTACTTTATTCGGTGAGAGCTTACCTGTCTGTCTGGGAGTCAAATAGAAGTCTCAAAGAAATCTCTATTAAAATGAAAACTACTTACGTCATTTGAATGAATATAGGGGATGCTATTTAACAAATTAAACTATTTAAACACTCAACCCTTTATACATAACCGAGCTTGGTAGCTGAAGTGGTTGAGTGACGAGTTAATGTTTCTTACCTGCAGAGATGCCCTGATTCAATCTCAGTAAGTGTTATGAATTAAATAAAAAAATTAAAGTAGTTTCTTGCATTTTTTTTATAGAACATCAATTTAATGTATCACAGAATGCATAAAATAAGCATTCTTGGCAGTTAAAACTAACAAAAATCATGAATTATAAATGAGCTTTTGTAAGGGATTCTCTACCGTTGTATCGCTTATATAATTGCTTCTAGCAAGACATGTTTTTCTAAAATACCTATGACTTGAAAGATATGTGTTTTTTAAAGATTTTAATAATAGTTACTTATTCAGTCCAAGCGTGAATAATCCTTAAGAATTTTTTTACCAAAGAAAATTTTGGTTATTGGGAAAAAATTCCATAAATGAGAAACTTGCTTTGTTAAAAAAAGAGATAATTTTTTTTATGATAAGAGGAAAATGGAAACACTCCCGAAGAATTTTTATTCATAATTGGGCTGACTATTTTTTTTAAACTATTTGTAGTAGGATTTTGCAATTCACATTTATAATTTTTTTTTTACAAAACAAATACTCGAAGCTTCTTGTCTTGTCTTAGGAAAACACCTAGAGTCTAGGCAGAAATAGAACCTGCGACCGCTAGATTGATAGGTTAGCGCACTACTCATCAGTGTGAAGGGGCATATCTTCTTTATGAAATAAAAGCCACAATTCTGAGACAAATATTTCAAAATTACTGATATCAAGTCATTTTAAAGTATTTGACTAAATGATAACTTTTATTATCTACTATCTTCTTTATGATTAATTTACTCGTAATACAGAGTTCGAAGCGAATGAGACTTGCATTTGTTTCGTTTCGTTTCTTTGCGAACTTTGATTTAATGATGTTTACTTGTTCGTAGTATAACAACGGTTTCGATTAATAATAAATTCTTTTTTTTAAAGACATTAAAAAAATGTTGATGACAGTTGGTATCAAGAATGGTGGACACAAGATTACGCTATTCTGCACATAAAATTTAAATTTTCTGCGCATGTAACACAATGACGTCACGCGATATATTCCTATTGGCTAATGTAAGCATAACAGTGGAGAAATTTATTATATTTTTCTTCCAACAGCGGAAAAACTACATCATCTGAAGGGAAATCTTGCGCATGGCGTAATCTTGTATTTCTATCATTTTTGGTAGGTATTATATACTTGTAGTATGTGTATCATTTAAGAAATCTAAAATGGTTGAAAAAGTATATTTGGTGAAAGAAATGTCAGCAAATGGAACAAACGGAGCAATAACAACAACAAAATAGATCTTCAAAACAAATTTACATACATACTATGTATATACATACGTACATATGTGTTGTACCATGTAATATGTATGTAAATATTTACGTTAAATTAATTTAATTCCTTTTTTAATTTACTTTTAGTTGAAGCATAAGAAGCGAAATATGTGTATGTGTGCACGCATATATAGTAATATATAAAGAAAGAATAAAATAAAGAATATAAAAATACATAGAATTTAAAGATTAATTAAGCGCACATTGGCCATGAGTTGAAATTACATGAAAGCTCGCCTGCCCGTCCATTTCAAAAATTTAGTATTTCTTTAGTAGATTTAAATAAATAATATTATGTTATCACCAATTTAATAATTTGTTAAATTAAATATTTAAATTTTAAATAAAATACCGTCCTTCAAACGTAAGACAAACAAAAATATATTACAACTATTTTATTTTTAATATTAAAATTATTTATATAGGAAACCCATGACATTAAAAAAAAATTTTAAAATTTTTGATGTATATTCTTTTAAAAATGTAGGAAAGCTTAATTTTTTTACAATTGTCTGTATGTCTGGTGGAGAGCAGTTTTGACATTCCTAAAGTTCATAATTAAATATGTACAAGACTAGTGCCATAAGTAACTAATAAAACATAAATATAAATAAAAACATATCTTACAAGGTTCTAAGCAGAATACACTCACTTGTATCAAACAAAATGTTTACGCACTCAAACGTATTAAAAACATTGTTGAGACAAACGTTTTCTAGGGCACGAATGGGTGCATTTAGCCTTAGTATTGTTAGAGGTTATATTAAACCGCAATTCATGTAAAGGGTCCGCCATCTAACGTTTTTTATTCAACTAGTGCTTATTTCGTGAATGGTAACACTTAGCTCATGTCGGATTTGACAGATAATTAGTTTTATCCTTCCGCTGAACGAATATGGTTCTGTATACGGTTGAACAACGCTGGAAAATATTGCGACATTACTTTGAAAATCATGGTAATGTTGCAGAATGTGTGCGAAAATTGCGTACAGATTTTGGAAGAAGAGAAGTACCGTCAGCTCCGTATGTTCGTTATCTTGTGAAAAAAGTGAAAGAAACTGGCATCCTCATCGATAAACCAAAGCGTGAAAAGCCAAAAACAGTGCGTACACCCGAGAATATTGCTGCTGTGGCAGAAAGTGTGCGTGAAGCGCCATCAACATCAATTCACCGTCGTTCTCAACAATTGAACATTTCGGAGACATCATTGAGACGAATTTTGCATAAAGACCTGTACATGACGCCATACAAAGTCCAATTGGTTCCGGAGTTGAAGCCAACTGACCATCCAATGCGTTTTCGCTTCGCTAAGTGGGCCTGCGATCGACTTACAAAAGATGCCGATTTTGCCAAAAAAAATCATCTTTTCAGATGAAGCTCATTTTGATCTTGGCGGGTATGTAAACAAGCAAAATTGTCGCATTTGGGGCACAGAAAACCTGCACGCATACATTGAAAAGCCGATGCACCCAACACGAGTCACTGTTTGGTGCGGATTTTGGTCCAGAAGCATAATTGGGCCATTTTTCTTCGAAAATGAGCAAGGAGTGGCCGTTACAGTCAATGGCGATCGTTATCGGGCCATGTTGAACGAATTTTTGTTCACAAAAATTGAAGAGGAGGATATTGGCAACATTTGGTTTCAACAAGACGGCGCTACGTGCTACACAACTGAAGCTACACTCGATGTTTTGCGCCCTGTTTTTGAAGTTCGCAATATCAGCCGCAGAGATGATGTCGTTTGGCCACCTCGGAGCTGCGATTTAACACCGTTGGACTATTATTTGTGGGGTGCCGTCAAAGATAAGTGTTACGCCAACAAGCCAGAGACAATTGACGCTTTAAAGGACAATATTCGTGAAGCCATTGGTGAAATACAGCTGCACACAATCGATAATGTGCTTAAAAATTGGACCGATTTTGTAGGCTACTGCATGGCCAGCCGAGGCAGCCATTTGAATGAAATTATTTTCCATTATTAACCAGAAGGATTGTACTTTCAAATAAAAAAAGAAATTTGAGAAAATATACAGTAGTTTTTTTAATAGCATTTTCAAAAAAAAAAAAGTTATTTGGCGGCCTTGTATTAACCTTGGAAGAAGCCTTTTCAAGTGCCGGGGCCCTGTTGGCAGCAAATAAGAAACAATCTAACTACACTATACTAAACAAGGGAAAGGGTACCCAGAGAATTTGGCCGTTCAAAAACAGAAACTCTACTTTGAGAAGCAGAAATGTCGTGCGAGAACGACACAGCAATAGTTAACCATTACTCTCTTTCTTAAAATATGAAAACAATGGAAAAAGGAAATGAAAACAAAATACTTTTTTGTAAGAAAATTAAAAGGTTTAGGTTTTCAACAATTTTAAAAATATGATTAAAAAACATAAGAAATAAGTAAAATCATTGCGTTGTTTGTGTTGTGTATGAGGAGTTGTGTGCTGTAAAATACAGGTTCAAAAGTTAGCATACATACATGTAACTAAAAGCACAAGCACAAGGTACAACCACATTAACTATTTGAATTAATTTAAATTTTACTAGCTGGCCATGGACGAAAATATTGTTATTTATTGCTTTTTCAGAAAATATTAAAAAAAAATACAATTCATTTCCTCCCATGAATTTACGCGTTTTTGCCTTAATGAATCCCATTAACTTTTACAAAACATTCTGATCTACTTGCGCTATAAATTTGTTTCACATTTTCAACATATTTTTGTCGTCACGAACAACAGTATCACTTTTCTTTAATTTGGCTTTGACAATAAATAGTACAGTTTTGTTCAATTAGCCGAATGTTCATGTTTTTTGCCACTAAATCGACCTGATGTTTTTGATGCGACTCCATCGCAGCTTTTGAATAATGGCAGGCATTCTTTGATATAAATTTCTGATGTCATTACTGAATAGACAAAAAACGGCATGTTTTTTAGACCACAACTGCAAATCGTTTGCCAAATCATGATATTTTTACCAAATTTATCCATTTTTGTACATCTCCACGTTTCACTGCGATGCAATACAAAAGATTTGACCTAACCGCTGTATTAAGTTAATTTTTACATATGTTTCATCGTCCATAATAAGGCAGTTGTTGCATTTTATTAACACTTTGTCGTAAAGAATGCGTGTCCATTTTATTGGAATAGGAGTTTGCTTTTCACTACTGTTTGGAATTTATATTGTGCGATTGCTTCTGTAAACCGCATTCATTCTTCTTTTTGCGGTACTTACACTGATGTTGTGTTTTTTTTTTGCACGACATTGTCGCATTGAGCGTATTATATATTTTAATAACTCTTTTCTGTTCTTTTTGCTCGCAATCTCTCATTAAGGTTTGGTTATATTTTTTAAAATTTTATATGCAGTCGTTTTTGAAATCTGCAGCTGTTTTGCAATCATTGCACCTGATCATGTCGGATTTTCAAGACATTTGTGCAGAATATTTTTTCTATATGGATTTTCCATGGCTAACCAAGCCTACAAATAAGCTAGTACATATAAAATTTTTTTATTCAAGTGATCCCACTAGGTTTTTCTAAGATGCTTTTATAAAGCGGTCTTATTTTGTGTGAACGATGCTTTAATGGGACTGTTTCAACACGTTCTCTCCATGAACCCTCAAAAATAATTCCATCTAAAGGCCAACAGCACTGTAAGTAGCAGCAAGCTAACACACTGGCGTGGCATTTTTTGGGCGAAAATTTAATTGTACACTGGAGCACTTCAAACCGAGACCCAAATATGCCAAAAGCTCCTCGGGTTTCGTCAAATGTCCTGCTAGTTGGAAAGCGTCAGCGTAATCCAAATTTTGGCTGTTTGACGGGAATGCTCTGGTAAGTTTAAGCCGTTTTCGGCTAGTAGTCTTCCGAAATTTGTCTGACTTATCATTCCGCCGTCGAAAGCTCTATCATTAACGCCAACGTCTATCATAAGAAATTCGTAATTGGCATTAACTACTGCTATTAGTACGATACTAAAAATACGAGCCAGAGTCGGGTGGATTTTTCATGGCAACGTGATTTTCATTGAAAGCTATCAGACATTTTGGAAAATTCCAGCGACGCTAAAATTCGCATAAATCTAAGAAAAATTAAATCTGTATGTTTAGAAAATAGCACATTGTTATAATTTATTTAGTTTTTATTGAATTTTTAGAAAGAACATCAAACACCACAGAGAAGCAAAAAACAGAATGCAGATATCTTAAAGCTTTAGCGACAAATCAATTTCAGCGGGGTCAGAAGCAGTGTAAAAAAGATTCTGAGGCTTGGGCGTTACTATTTAAGGAAATGGACCCACAGCAACGAACTTTTGCTGAAAAATTCGTAAACGATATTTTATTTAAAGGGAAAACGCAAATACTGCTTAAGAATGCAATATAGTTCAATACATTGCTAGCCGCTTGTCTACTCCCTTAAATCATCAGGATAATTCAATTTTAGCTCTTTAACAATATTTCATCATTCCTTCTTTTTAACCAGTCCTTCATCTAAATTCTTTTTTTTTCTTTTTTTTTTAATACTAGTGCCAATGCCATAGTAATACAAAAAAAAATTTTTTACCTTATTTTTTATCTTAGATATGGAACCAGAATAAAAGTGTTGTATTAAAAAAAGTGTATAATTCTTATTTTAAACGTCAAATTGTAAAAAATCACATAAATATTAATTTGATGGGTTAAATCGTAATAGTATGTTAAAAGGCAAATTCATACAAGGTAATCTCATTAGAGTATTGGCTCATCAGCTGTTTAAATTCGCTGATAACCCAACTGTCAAAATTTGTAATTTTATATGTATGCATTTGTAATATTTTTTGTATGTGGTCGCAGTTTTATTTGTATGTATTTGTGTTCTTTGACTTGTAAAGGGTGTTTTTTATAGACGTATAGAACTTTAAATTGCAATAAAACAACGATGGATTATTCGATTGACATGAATTTTATTTATCCGAAAGATAATCTTGTGGCATTACATTTTAAATATGATTTCTGGCATATGACCGCCATGGCTGGCTAGGATGTAGTCCAATCTGGACGTCCAATTTTCGATGACTTTTTCCAACATTTGTGGCCGTATATCGGCAATAACACGATGAATGTTGTCTTTCAAATGGGCAAGCGTTTGTGGCTTATCCGCATAGACCAATGACTTTACATAGCCCCACAGAAAGTAGTCTAGCGGTGTTAAATCACAAGATCTTGGAGGCCAATTCAGAGGTCCAAAACGTTAAATTAGGCGGTCACCAAACTTGTCTTTCAATAAATCGATTGTGGCACGAGCTGTGTGACATGTTGCGTCGTCTTGTTGGAACCACAACTCCTGGACATCATGGTTGTTCAATTCAGGAATGAAAAAGTTAGTAATCATGGCTCTATACCGATCGCCATTGACTGTAACGTTCTGGCCATCATCGTTTTTGAAGAAGTACGGACCAATGATTCCACCAGCCCATAAAGCGTACCAAACAGTCAGTTTTTTTGAGGATTAGCTTCACTCCAAATGCGGCAGTTTTGTTTGTTGACGTAGCCATTCAACCAGAAGTGCGCTTCATCGCTAAATAAAATTCGCTTTTGAAAATCGGGAACAACGGCAATCTCGTTTTGAGCCCATTCGACGAATCTACGCCTTACTTGATCATCGTTTGGCTTCAATTCTTGCACGAGTTGGATTTTGTAAGCTCGCAAACCAAGATCCTTCCGCAAAATCTTCCATAAAGTGGATGGACACAGATCCAATTCCTGTGCTCGATGGCGGATAGACTCATTCGGGTCTCCCTCAATGCTACGCTTTACAGCAGCAATAGCTTCTTCTGTACGCACCGTACGTCGTCTCTAGGGATGCGAGTTATCAATAAGAGTAAACGTGGTGCGAAAACGTTCCATGGTTAATCGAATTAACTGCTCTGATGGACGATTTTGTCGACGATAAAATGGACGTAGTGCGCGATACGTTATTCGCACAGAACCATTATTTTCGAAATAAAATTGCACTATTTGCAAGCGTTGTTCAGGCGTGAGTCTATTAATGATGAATTGCCAAACCAAACTGAGAATAAATCACTTGACAGCTGTTAAATCGGTCGCCATCTTGAACAGTAATGCCAACTTAAAGTTCTATACGTCTATAAAAAATACCCTTTATATGTATGTAGATGGAGTTAAAACAGAACAATTAAATCTAAATATATATAAAATGCTTGTAAAACTTTAAGCTTTCGATTATTCCAAGAACATTGAGAGAAATCATAGGAAAACATTTGTGGAAATAATAATAATTTTTCGTCTTTAAAAAATATCCAATGGATCGGTGGTTGGAGTCTAACAATTAACAGGAATAACTTATTAGTTAACCAAAAATTGAAATTCCATTTAACAGCATTGCCGAATGTACCAGTTCGCTTGGCTTTTAAATATTGATGACATATCTTCTTTAGCATCCCGTAAGTGACAAACCATAACCTTTCCACCACTCTCTGCCTTTTTAGAGATAAATTAATTGCAATTAAAATTTAGTATTTTTAAGCATTTGGCACCACATTTTTCATATAATTCCTTGTAATTGTTCTGGGTTAAGCCACAGATGCACTTTACTCCATACTTTGACATTGTGCCTGTGATCTACGCAATTTCACATTTGTTTTGATTTATCAACCTTTATCATTATATATATTTACATTTGTTTTCGCCAGGCAACTTATAATTGTGTTAATTAGGCCACTTTTTATTTTATATAATTATTTTTTTTAAGAATGTACACACAAAATAAACAAAATTGAAATCTAATATTTATTACTAGCATTTAACTCGCTACTTCGTCAGCGAAGTACCATACTGTTGTTATTATAATTTCGTATTTCTTTGTAGACTATTTAATCTCAGTTCTAAATTCTTTATTACAATTTACATAAAAAGGTATCATTAAAATATAGATCACCGTTGGAGCTCAGTCTGATAGTTATAAATTCGTTAATGTTAAAAAATCAAAAAATGCTATCATAGTATATGAATAAAAAGTACAGTTTTCTTCTCTTAATTATTTTTCACCTCGTCATCGAGCAACCAGAGGTGTCAGAGTGCAGATATAGTATACATTTTCTTTGTCTTTTTTGCACGAACTCAAAATTTTTATTTTGTTTTGCTCAGGTATTTCTAAAAAATTTACACTTTCATTATTTACATTTCGTAAACATGAAATTTTAGACATGAAAATTTGTGTTTGTTATCACTTTTACATTAAATTCCATACTTCATAACAATAAACGTATATATAAGAATCTCCGGCATGTGCATTTTCATTACGGAAATAACTTTTTAATTAATGTTTTTTAAAACAAAAAATTTTTCATTTTTCTTATTTTCTCTTATTCGTAATATTAAAACACTATATCTGTCTCTTTTATACAAACTCAAAATAAAAAGCTGAGTTTTTCAAAATTCTAACCTCAAAAGCTCAGTCTAATAGTTTTAGGTTAGTTAATTAATAAAAAATCAAAAAGTACTATTGAAATCAATAAAAAAAAAGTACTGTTTGGCTGTTAATAATATTTTTACTTTGCTTATGAGCGTTAGACCCAATCTCATAGTTCTAGTGTTGTTAGCGTGAAAAACTGAAAAAGTACCAATAAAAAGTACTATTTTTCCCATTCATGGTTTTCCACCTTACTTAAGATCAAAAGAGCCAAAACCCATAATTTTACATTCCTGCATAATAAAATACCAAAAAGTACCAAAAAAATTATAAAATGTACCATTTGTCCTCTTAATGATTTTTCACTTTACTTGGGACCATTTGAGCTCAATATCGTACTGCCACATTTGTTTACATAAAAAAATCTAAGAGTACCATTAAAATGTATAAAAAGTACCATTTTGTCCCTTAATGATTTTTCAATTTAACCTGAACCGTTTGAGCTTACACTCGTAGTTCTAGGACTGTTCATACTAAAATATTAAAAAGTACCATTAAAATCAATAAAAAGTACCATTTTGTCCACTTAATGATTTTTTATTTTGTTAAGGATAGTTTGTTTAATTCTACTGTAAAAACTCTAGGTTTGCACATAACATTAAAAATACCATTAAACTTGTTTAAATACAAAGCACAAATATTTCTTTTGGTAGTTTTTTCTCCCTTAAAACAATTTTTTTACCATTGATTTTTATTGGGTGTTACAAATTAGTAATAAAATGATTATATGCTGCATCAATTTACATTATGGTACATGTTTAGAAAGAGTAGTAAAAAGGGGCGCATATTTCACCCCTTATTTGCTCGAATTTTAAAAAAATGCCAATATACATTGGAGACCTTTTTAAGAAGAGAAGAGTAAAATGTAGTTGTTGTTGCTGTGATTGTTACTTTGAAAGAAAAATGGGGTTAAAAAAACGTACCAACATTAGTTTTCACCCTTTTTTTTTGTGCCACAAATGCATTTACAAATATGGAAAAAGTACCAAATACCCATCTGCTTATTTTTTTAGTAGAATATTTTGTAGTTTGGACTTTGGCTCTATCTGTAGTAGTTCCGGAGGTATAAAAAGTTCGATTTTACCCGTTTTTACCCCCTTAATATTCGAATTTCCAAAAATCCCTTCTTATTCGTCCTATACATTGGGACATACACCTGCTTACCGAATTTCAAGTTCGTAGCTTTATCCGTTTGGGCTGGCCGATAATGAGTCAGTCAGACAGTCAGGCAGTCAGTAACGTTACTCTTTTATATGTATAGATTAGTGAACGTGTAAATGTTTAATATGTATTGATTAGTATTCTATTGCTAATTGTATGCATATGTTTGCTGAATTTGTGGTGACACCTTGTTGAAGCAAGTATGCCTACAAAAATTTTTACATTTTATGGATAATAGCTATAATAAAATTAAAATTTATCAATGCTCAAATATTAATATTGAAATTCCAAGTAATAAGTCTCTATATATTAAATTACACCTAGGTTTTTGAACGTGTTTAACGACTCATTCGTGTTTTTGAGCTAAACCCAGTGAATTTTGACAGGTTTTACCATACAATGAAATGTTTTAATAAACATCTCAAACGACGAGTTTTTGATAAAAACACTTCAAAGACAGGGCTGCATTTGCATTTGGAGTATATTCAGTGGGTTTTCGGCAGTTTCATTTTTTGTTAATAAAAGGTGATTTTATAAGAACTATCGGAAATTAAAAAAAAAAAAAAAACACATAAAATTCAGAAAAATGCATGAAATATTTATTTGGATCGATATAATTTAATGTTTGAAGATTATTTCATGCAAATGTTGGCCGCGGCTGCGCCTCAAATGGTCCATCCGCTTAGTCCAATTTTGGCATACTCTTTCCAACATTTCGGCCGGTATCTCACGAATAATGTTGGCAATGTTGGCTTCCAGTGCGTCAATCGAAGCGGGCTTGTCCCTATAGACATTAGCCTTAACATAGCCCCACAAAAAATAGTCTAGAGGCGTTAAATCGCACGATCTGGGCGGCCAATTGACTGGTCCCAAGCGTGAAATAAACTGTTCACCGAACTCGCCTATCAATTGGTCCATTGTTTCGCGTGCTGTGTGGCATGTGGCACCGTCTTGTTGAAACCACATGTCATGCAAGTCAAGCACTTCCATTTTGGGCAAAAAAAAGTTTGTTATCATCGCACGGTAGCGCTCACCATTCACAGTAACGTTTTGATTCGCATCATCTTTGAAGAAATACGGCCCAATGATGCCGCCAGCCCATAATCCGCACCAAACGGTTGTTTTTTGTGGATGCATTGGTAGCTCTTGCAATGCTTCTGGCTGCTCTTCACTCCAAATACGGCAGTTTTGCTTGTTCACGTATCCATTCAACCAGAAATGAGCCTCGTCGCTGAACACAATTCTTCGATAAAAAAGTGGATCTTCATCTAACTTTTCAAGAGCCCATTCACCAAAAATTTGGCGTTGTGGTAGGTCGTTTGGCTTCAATTCTTGCACCAGTTGTATCTTATAAGGCTTCACACCCAAATCCTTCCGCAAAATTTTCCACGTAGTGGAGTAACAGAGGCCCAATTGCTGCGAACGGCGCCGAATCGATAATTCACGGTCATCACCAACACTGGCCGATACGGCTGCGATATTTTCTTCAGTTCGCACTTTACGTAAGCGTGTTGGTGGTTTAATGTCCAACAATGTAAATTTGGTGCGAAATTTTGTTACAATAGCCCGAATAGAAGCCTCAGTAGGTCGATTAAACTGACCATAAAATGGAAGAAGCGTGCGATGAACTTTCTTAACAGAGCACGCATTTTGGTAATAAAATTCAATAATTTGCAAGCGTTGTTCGTTTGTAAGACGATTCATGATTAAATTATAGACCAAACTGAAGATGTTTGACAGTGACACAAGATACAAAACGTGCGTGAGCTGTCAAAACTAGTGTTGCCAAAAAGATAATAGCAAAAAACGACACGTGAAAAATATTTTGGTGACCAAAAAAATGGTAATTTAATATTTAGAGACTTATTACTTGAAATTTATATATTAATATTTGAGGCTTGATAAGGTTTTAGCTAATTATTGTATTAAAATTACATATAATCAAAAATAAAATAAGATCAACTGACCTAAAACATCTCAAAATTGGTGTGAACGGCTGCGTTTTTGTTTTAAAATATTTCGCTAAAACACGCTCAAAACCTAGGTGTGAACATGGTATAATAGTTTTATTGAAACTCATTTTAGGAAAATTACCAATAAACAGCAAATGGAACGTGTTGGCGTTATCATCAAAATTGGGATTAATTTGTGCGCACTCTGGCAGCGCCAATACATAGTTGCACTGTATATTTACAATTTACAACACTTGTAGTAAAACTTAACGAAAATAGATATATATTATATAGATATAAAAATTGTCAATGAATACGCGCCATTTTACCAGCCATTTTTTTGATAACTACGAATCAGATAAGCTGGCTGTGCGCAGTACTCGGAGACAAATTTTAATGAACTTTAAAAATACTAATTTAAAAATTCCTGGTGGCTTCCATACTAAAAAGTATGTACCACAATTTGTTATTTAATAATAATATAATTAATTGTTGTATAAAATTTATTTAGGAATTTTAATAAAAATACATCTTGTCAAATTTATTCAAAATCCCCGTGGAAGTCACTAGGCTCGTGGCTGGCGTGCCTTGGTAACAGAAACGCTTCGTGAAGTTATTGGAAAAGAATCCTGATATTGGAAGAGGCAAGGGGCACTACGGGTCAAGCCGACAGGATATCAAGAAGACTTGGGAACAATTCGCCGTTATTTTGAATAGTATTGGGCCACCCTCAAGGACGGGACCAGAATGGCAACGGGTAACATGCCTTTTTAATGAAACTGTCAACAAAAATTTATTTTTATTTATATAGGTTTAGATTCACTACAAAGCCAATTTGAAAAGGAAGTTGGCAAAAAATAAAGAAAATTTCTTGGCGACCGGCAAGAAATAAGTTTGACGCAAACGGAGGAAAGAGTGCGTGAGTTGACTTATGTAAATTTATCAGTCAATCCTTCCGGGTCTGCGTTTGGATTGAATGTGTCTAGTGCCACCCATGAAAGCGACTTCACTGTCCCACCTACTGAGTCGCCTCTTGTTGAAGCTACAACAACCGCTCCCAAACAAAAAAGACCCAAGGCAGCGAATGAAAAAATGGTTTTAATTCAAAAGCAAGCAGAAACACAAAATGAAATTCTCCGAACCTTAAAAAAGATTGAGAAAATAAAAAAAAAAACATACGTTTTAAAAAAACAAAAATTATAACTTATGGAGAAAAGTGAAAAAAGGAAAAGTGTTTTTATAGAACTAAACCACTAAGCAACCAGAGATGAAACATTTGAGGTTAGAATTTTGAAAAACTCAGCATTTTATTTGGAGTTTGTATGTAAGAGACAGATATAGTGTTTTAATATTACGAATAAAAGAAAATAAGCAAAATGGAAAATTTTTTGTTTTAAAAAAACATTAATTAAAGATATTTCCGTAATGAAAATGCACATGCCGGAAGTACTTATATCTACGTTTTTTGTTATGAAGTATGGAATTTTATGTAAAAGTGATAACAAACACAAATTTTCATGTTTTAAAATTCATGTTTACGAAATGTAAATAATGAAAGTGTAAATTTTGTAGAAATACCTGAGCAAAACAAAATAAAAATTTTGAGTTCGTGCAAAAAAGACAGAAAGAAAATGTATACTATATCTGCACTCTGACACCTCTGGTTGCTCGGTGATTAAACATAAAAATAGTGCAAGCGAAATTAGAAATTTAAAAAACAAAAATAAATAAAAATGTACTTATATATATGCTCGTATGTTTAGAAAGGAAAATTTGTATTAGAATTTAAAGACTAATAAGAACTCAATGTGATTTTAAGCTGTGGATATTTTTAGTTTTAAGTATTTTTTATGTAAATGAATTATTTTTTTGTTACTTTTCTTTAATAATGAAATATTTTTATATAAAAATTTTTTAATATGTATGTAGGAATACAGTACAAAACAGACAGACTAACTAACAAAAGGCAAAATATTACAACACTGGCAGACAGAAGAATAAATAATATAGAGAGAACAGAAACTACACAGTTGGGAAAAAGAAGTAAAGCCGTAAAGTCGTTCTGAATTAAAACGTTGTTAAGCTGTGCGGGCCTACATTTTTCAAAGACAATACAAATCCAATTAACAAACATATTAAAACAAATATATTGTAACAAACATATTAAAACATACTTGAATTAAAAACAATTTATATAAAATAATAAAACCCACTAAAGTTTTCTTATTTCAATACTTACATGTATTTATTGTTTTTAGTTTTGAATAAATTAAATTAATGCAAATTTTATTGCAACGAACGCATAATATTATTGATTATCCCTTCTGCTTCATCGTTTCTTAACGGATTGCTTTCTTCTGTTAGAGATTCCTGTTGACCTATATTCAGAAGTTCAGAAAATTTAACCTTAAAATGCTGCGAAATATTGTGCAAAGCACAACACGCACTAACTATTTTAACTGCTATATCCTGAGCGTTGTGCAAACCTCGAGCAGAAAGCAATCACTTATGTAACTTGCTTTTGAGCACTCCAATAGTTCTCTCAACAGAATTTCTGGCTTTAGCATGAATTTTATTATACTTCATTTGCGGCGAACCTTCAGTCGTATTGCGAAATGGTGTCATTATGACTTTTCCAAGAGGATATCCTGCGTCACCTCCAACAAATAACTTTAAACATGACACCAATATCATGAACAAAAGAATAAAACAAAAATTTACCTAAAATCCAGGTGTTTGTTAACATAATATATTCTGCTCAAGATATTGGTTTAATGTGCTGACATTCCATATAAGAGAATCATGATTTGAACCAACAAATCTAACATTTTGCTTATAATCTGAGAACTAAATGCAAAAAAAAAAATATTAAAATTCTTTAAATTTAAAAAAATTAAAAAAATCTCACGATCATAACGTTTAGGCTGTAGAAACCTTTCCTGTTAAGGAACAAATGCTGTACGTCTTTCTTTGGGGCACAGATTCGAACATGGGTGCCGTCGACAAATCCCATTACCCCTGGGAACCCACTCCTAGTTTCGAATCTTCGATCTCATCAGTAGCCATTGTTGCTTTGAACCACCGTGAACATATGTGTTTTAAAACATTTTAAAAATATTATTCATTTATTTATATATTTATTTTATTGAGTCTATGGAAGTGTTCCTGTCAGACATTTAACTAATAATTGAATTAACAGTATAAACTTATAATTTTACAACCATTCAAAAGAGAAAATAAAGTTACATAAAGTTTGTATGAATGCTATACTGATACATATTCGCACATTATGGCCCCGACTATGGTTCACAACACAAAAAAGTTGTTGTCTCGCTTACAACACAACATTACCCCCCGTTTCCACATGCAAGTGCAAGTTCGAAAAACTCAATACACTCTCACTTTTTCACTAACACACTCATATTTTTCAAACTTGCAGCTGAACTGGCAACCAAATTCTTTTGCAAGTAAATTTTTGACACTTGCAGCAAGTAAATTGAGAAATGAGAAACAGTGCTACCGCGTATGAGTTTTAAATTAATGTATTATGTGCTGTTTATGTAATACAAGTGACTCAAAAATTTCTTTAAATTGAGTAGAAAAATGTACTTCTCGTTTTTGTAATTTATTTGTCACATTTTGTTGAGTGAAAACGTAAGAGCTTGCCGTCTGTACTCTTTTTTTGATTTTTATAACACATTTTGATATGTCACTAATGTCAAAATAAGACAATCAGAAAAAAGCAATCGTTGTACACAATTACATTTGAGCAGTTGCAAACTTTTTTCAATAATAGAAATAAATAATGGACGCAAGCAATAAAAAATTGTAAGTATACAAATTTTAAAATATTTGAAGTGTTTAAATACTAAAATAAAATTTCAGTTTGAAGAAAACAAGTTATGTGCAATTCCAAAAATTGGTTGAGTTGATGGAAGAATTCCCACATCTTGCAACCAACAGCCCTTCATTTGGAAGCAACAAACTTATGGTGGAGCAGACATGGGATTCTGTAGCAGAAAAAATTAATGCGTTTGGCCCCCCTACCAGAACTGGATATGAATGGAAAAAGGTATTGCACTATTTAAATTTGTCTAATTAACATTAAAATTATTTGCATATATGTACATAGGTATGGCATGATCAAAAGTGTCGACTTAAAAGAAAAATCAGCGACAACAACAAAAGTCTTCACGGAACTGGAGGTGGACCATGTTCAGTGAGTAACTTAACTGAACTCGAATTGCACATTGACACAATATGCCATCTATCATCAGCAGCAGCACCTAGTGGTAAAAGTTTGGGTTTGCCTTCTGCCCACAAACCTGTCGACGTAACACCTCCAAGAAATAATGCTAAAGCTGTAGCTGTTATAACCCCAACTACTTCAAAGGAAACAACCAGTCATAAAACATCTCAGCAAAGCTACATCATCTCGGACATATTTATACCCAATATGCCGAATATAGTAACACTAAAAACCTCACCGCCTAAAACAATAACTACATACTCACAGCAATCAGTAGTGCCACCACAACAAATAAGACCAACACCAAAACAAACACAAGAAATGAATATACTAAAAAAGGAAACAACACAACAATTTCAACAACAGAGAAAAAGAAAAAACAGTGAAATCAACTCGGACAAAGTAAAACTCTTATGTCAACAAATGGAAATACAAAACAAAACACTTGACATTATGCAGAAGCAGTTGGAAATATCCGCAAGAAGCGCCGAAGCAGCTAGAATACAAGCTGAAGCATCAAAACTTCAAGCTGAAGCATCAAAACTTCAAGCTGAAGCTTTAAAAGAACAAGCTGTATCTTTAAAAGAGATTGCGGGTTACTCCAAAACAATGGCACAGGCTTTGACTGACATCATAAAGCATCTTAAAGATGAAGATTAGCTATACATACATATATCTATAAAAAATAAGCGAGTTTTTTTTAAATGAATGGTATTTTTTTATTTTTAAAAATTAATAAAGTAAATTCATTGAAAAAAAAGCATATAATTTATGCAAATACGTGTGTATGTTTTAAAACAATTACATATACTTACCATATAACGTTTTTATCTTTGGAAATAAGTTTTTGTTTTATTCTTTTATTAAAAATAGTTTTTTTATTGAATAAGAGTTTTATTGTTTTTTCAAATTAATAAAAAATTTAAACTAGAAAACTGTTTTTAAAAATTTTTTTATTTTTAAACCAAATTTCTAGAAACTTCATCTCGGATAGACTTAGCTGCTGCTGTTTCTTCGAAAGATGCTTCTGGATTATCAGCGCTATCATCAAAACTTGAAGGCTCCGCATTTTCGTTGGGGTCCCAGTGGTTTTTGTAAAAAATACACATGTTATGCAAGATGCAACATGCATTAACAATTTTTGTTGTTTTTTCGGGACTATAATGCAGGCCCCTCGAACCAATTATGCACCTAAACCGATTTTTTAGCACTCCATTGCACCTTTCGATTATATTTCTTGCTTTGCAATGTTTTTCATTATATTTTTTCTCACGTACTTCTGTTGGAGATCTATATGGTGTCAACAAATACGGCTGCAGTTTATAACCAGAATCGCCTATTTTGAATTTTTTTAATTACATTGTATATTCATATTGACATATGTATTTATTAACTTACCAAGAAGCCAAGTGTTCCTTTTTCCGTTTAAATAATTAGTTTTAAAATGAAAGTTTGCTGCACTCTGATCCCAAATGAAAGCATCATGATTGGCTCCTGGGTGCCTTGCATCCACATACGTGATGACCATATCTTGGTTACAAATCTAACAAAAAACAACATAAAAAATATTAACTAATAGCGAATAGTTAGGATTTTTTGATAAATAACTACTCGAATGAATAATACTTACCAACATTACGTTCATACTATAGTAACCTTTTCGGTTGTAGTATAAATGGTTCCTTTCATTTCCAGGTGCTTTTATACGAACGTGTGTTCCATCTACGCAACCTACAATGCCAGGTATGCCGGAAGTTCTAAAAAAAACTTTCTTTTGTTCTGTCCTCTTCCTCCAGGCTTTTTTCGAGCTTAACCCATTTTGGGGCTAGGTATGTCTCGAATATAATTAAAAGCTCATTAATGATATTACAAACCATTGACTTGCTCATGGAAGATACATATTCATTTCCTACTGATGATTGGTAACCACCAGTAGCCAGAAATGTTAAAAATGTCGCAAGCTTTGTAGGTGCTGGAACGTGCGTATTGCGATACGCTACTTTTAATTTCGGCTTTATTTCAGCAAGTAGCATTGTAAATACTTCTTTGCTTATTCGAAGAGTTGCTATAAAACTAAAAGGGAAAAATTATAAACTTGAAACATTGTAGATTTTTTTTGCTAACTTACCGCTCCTCTGGTAAATCCAATACATTAAGAGCATCCCGTATATTTCGGCGGCATAAGCGAGTATCGTCGCCATCACTTTCACTGGATTCACTTAAGTATAGTTCAACGGAAGAAAACATTTTCGCTTTTGAAACACGGCACAATGTAAATTATATTATTTTTGTAAACAAATGCACGATTTGACACAGCTGTTTTTATTTTTATTTAAGATTTGCCACTCATTGAAATGTACTTATTTAGTATAAAAAAAAGAACGAATTATCAAAATTTAACATAGTGGCAACCATATAATAAAGACAAAGAGAAATGAAAACGTAACAAAAGAAAAGTTAGACGAGTATTTTACAAAAACGCTTTTGCTTACGTACTCGTCTGTCTACCGCTCGCTTGTCTGAAACTATACATGTTTTATATAAACAGCACATTAGTCTGTTGAAAAATAGAAGTTACGTTAGTAATTGATATTTAGCATATTTAACAAAATTAATAAATAAAAAAAGAACATAATGACCCACCAACACATTTAAAAGTTAAATTTAATTATCAATTTCATATTTTTGACTTAAAAAATACTAACAACAAAATTTTTAGTTTTTATTCACGGTGTTTGCGACGCGGCAACACTTCATTCATATATTTTTATTCTCTATATCAATGGCGCAGCCATTTTTTCATTAGAAGTGAAGCCGATGCCGATTTTTTAAAAATCAACTTGCACTGTTCTGTATAGACACTCATACAATTTGCAAGACTTTCGACTATTTTTTCGGCTTTTTCGTAGTTGATACGTATACTCAACTTGCAAGCAATTACTTGCATGTGGAAACGGGAGGTTAATTAAACATGCGATTATGGTTCACAACATCTAGTTGTTGTGTACATCACACAGTTGTATATTAATGTTAGTAGATTTTTTCTTAAAAATATAAATGTGCATGCAAAAAACTGTGAAGTGGAAAGAAATCAACATTTGAAAAAAGAAAAACGAAGTGCACTAAAATAAATCTATTTTGTTAAAGTTAAATAAAACAAAAAAACTTGGAGATTAACATGTTTCTATTTTTTTCGATAATGAGCACACAGAAAACAGACATGGCACGAGTTCGCAAAAAAATTCAGAACAGTTACAACAAATGAGAACCAAATACCCATCCGCTTATTTTTTTAGTAGAATATTTTGTAGTTTGAACTTTGGCTCTATCTGTAGTAGTTCCGGAGATATAAGAAGTTCTATTTTACTCTCTTAATATTCGAATTTCCAAAAGTCTTGTCCTATTCGTCCTATACATTGGGACATGCACCTGCTTACCGAATTTCAAGTCCGTAGCTTTAGCCGTTTGGGCTGGGCGATGATGATAAGTCAGTCAATCAGTCAGTAACGTTACTCTTTTATATGTATAGATATAAAAAAATTAATTACTCTGCCCTGGCGGGCTCAGTATCCCCATTCCCACAGCAATTTCTCGAGTCATTAATTGCTGCCTGGTTGTGATTGCAAGTGATTGCGGGGTAGCTCTTATTTGCAGTGTTGGGTGGTACCTGGTATTGACCATTTGGCGCGTAGGCCAAATTTTATTTATTAGTATTATAAATACTTTTAATAAGAAAATCTTATTACAATTTGCATTACAAATTATATTTTACAATATTAACAATATTTCTTTTAAATATATAAAAATTACGTTCCGCTTTAATATTATTAGGCAGGGAGTTATAAAATTGGGGGCCTTTGTAGAAAAGTGATCGTTGCATCGCCGTTGTTGCTGATATGGTTGCGCTTCTCTAACATATATTGTTTGTTCAATTAAATATCCTGGAGCCTGACCGTTTTTTATTTTTTGTATAAATAGCAATGTATTTAATTTAAGTCTCTCGACGTTGAGCCATCTTAAAGATTCTAACATGAAATTAATCGATGTGTAACAGTTGCATCTCAGTATTATTCGCATTGCTCTATTTTGCAATTTCTGTAGTCTGTCGATCTGATGTGTTGTACAGCATGTAAATAAAATTGTATACCCGTACTCAAAATGAGGTTTTATTATCGTATTATAAAGGGTGTTTTTTTATAGACGTATAGAACTTTAAGTTGGCATTACTGTTCAAGATGGCGACCGATTTAACAGCTGTCAAGTGATTTATTCTCAGTTTGGTTTGGCAATTCATCATGAATAGACTCACGCCTGAACAACGCTTGCAAATAGTGCAATTTTATTTCGAAAATAATGGTTCTGTGTTCCCGATTTTTATAAGCGAATTTTGTTTAGCGATGGTTGAATGGCTACGTCAGCAAACAAAACTGCCGCATTTGGAGTGACGCTAATCCTCAAGTGTATGTTGAAATACCATTACATCCAGAAAAACTGACTGCTTGGTGCGCTTTATGGGCTGGTGGAATCATTGGCATTTCAACAAATAATGTCTACCATGGTCAGTGATTTGAGTGGGGTTGCCGCATATATGGATGACATAATAATCTCAGGCACAAGTGAAGCAAACCATGACGTGCACCTAACACGCGTTCTCGAGAGGATCAAAGATTTTGGTTTTACCCTAAAAATTGAAAAATGCAAATTTGGCATGCGATCTGTGCGATATCTTGGCCAGGTTATTGATAAGGACGGACTTCGCCCTGACCCGGGTAAGATTGAAGCCATAACAAATATGCCACCACCATCAGATCTAGCTACCCTACAGTCATATCTGGGAGCTGTGAACTAAATATTATGGCAAATACGTCAAGAAAATGCATGAGCTGCGCCGACCTTTGGATGCGCTCCTCCGCAAAAATGCTACATGGGACTGGACAGCAGAATGTCAGCGATCATTCAATAAATTCAAGCAGATCCTGAAATCTGACCTGCTCCTCACGCATTTTGACCCAAATCTTGACATCATCGTAGCTGCTGACGCTTCCAATTCTGGAATTGGGGCATGTATATATCATCTGTACGACGACAAATCTACTAAGGCTATTGGGCATGCGTCAAGGTCTCTAACAAAAGCTGAACAGGGATACAGTCAGATTGAGAAAGAAGCGTTTGCGTTGGTATTCGCCGTTACTAAGTTCCACAAGTACATTTATGTCTGCCGATTCACTCTTCAAACTGACCACAAGCCGTTATTGTCGATTTTTGGCTCAAAGAAAAGCATTCCAGTGTACACGGCAAATAGATTGCAAAGATGGGCGCTCATTCTTAAAATGTATGATTTCAAAATTGAATACATTTCGACTGCAAACTTTGGGTACGCTGATGTGCTATCTCGGTTAATAAACAAATAATGCTGACTTTCCAGAATAGAAATAAATTCTGAAATATTAAAGCAAATGATACCATGAGAAGATGAAGAAAGAAATAACAAAATATTGATAACAACGAGTTTGATGAAAAATAAAAATAATCAGGCAAATAATAAAGATGAGGAAAATAAAGAAAATAAACAGAATACAAAAGAAGATTTGGAAAAGTATAATTCTCAGAAATCTGATCAACTTCAAATATGGGAATGTACATCCAATAATGACATCAAAAATATGAAGAAATTGCAATTTAATAATATTGAAAATATAGAAGATATGAAAATATTTATTGAAAGTAATATTGTGCACATAGGATGTAATGATAATTCATCGAAACCAGTTTCGACCATGAAGAAGTTACATGCCCAGAATAAAGTTAATAATGAAACAAGCATACAAGATTCAGTGATAAATCAGTGAAACTAGATTCGATTCTGAGGAAACTGATATCAAAAATGAAGAAAGAATATATAAAAGAATTAGCGCTATCAAATAATGATGAAGTATTTAAAGTATACACTAAAGAAGATTTAAAGGAAGCATATGCAAGAATAAAAATTAATGATATAAGTCCTCAACCAAAAATACTAATATACAATGCCCCAGAAAGAATTACAGATGACATCTTAAAATATAAGTTAATAAATGAATTCCACAATACCACACACTCAGGAATTCGAAAAGCAATCATAAAACTCAAACAAAGATACATTTGGAAAAACATGAACAAGATGGTGAAGAAATTCATAACTTATTGTGACAAATGTAAAATAAATAAACAAACAAAACACATAAAAGAACCGCTTACATTAACACACACACACCAAACAACAGTTTTGAAGTGATTTCGATAGATACCGTAGGTCCTCTTAGAATATCAAATAACTACCGATACATTCTAACAATGCAATCTGAATTAACAAAATTTGTAGTTGCACACCCAATGTCAACGAAAAATGCAATTACAACAGCAAAAACACTAGTAGAAAATTTTATTTTAAAATATGGTCAATTCAAAGTACTCAAGTCGGACAGAGGTAGAGAATTTACAAACGAAGTTATGCGCAACATATGCTCGCTACTTCAAATTAGCCAAATATTTTCAACCCTTATCATCATGAAACATTAGGATCAATAGAAAGAAACCACAGGGTTCTAAATGAATTTTTACTAACTACAGCAAATGATTACGAATGGGACAAATGGATTCCATATTTCACTTTTGCTTACAATACGTGTGGTGTAGATACAGGCTACTCGCCTTTTGAATTAGTTTACGGAAAATTACCAAGCTTGCCATCCGACATTATTAATGACAAACAAAAATTTTATAACTATGATGACTACGTACAAGAATTACGAACCAAATTACAATTTGCTTTGAACAGAGCAAAAGAACTATATAAAAGAAAAAAGAATCAATAACAATAATTACCAAAACAAAATAAATCTAAATGTAGAAGACTTAGTTTTATTAAAAGTAGAAAATAGGAAAAAACACCAAAATCCATATAAGGGACCATATAAGATTATAAGAACAAATAATGTAAACACTATAATAGATTACAATGGAATTGAAAAACAAATAAATAATAATAATTTAAAGCCCTATAAGACAATTTAAATGAAAAAGAATGACACTTTAAGCATATTTATACTTTCTAGCAATTATTTATAACATAATTTAATTAAATTTTAACCCCTAAAATTTTTTTAAATGTAATTATAATAAATTTTAGTTCTTAAAATGTTTCTTAAGGGAAAGGGTGTAGTATACCATACAAGTCTATACTGCATACACAATGCATAGAACGAATATTAAAAGAGGTATCAATTACAATTTGTTCTATGCATGGTGTATTGCTGATGAGACAATTATTTGTGTGACACACCTAATTGAGTGTAACACAAATAATGTGATTAGTCAATACTTTTGTAACACCAAAAATAACTAGATTAACATTAAATATAAGACAAAATAGTATATAAGCTAGAATTTAAAATAATAAAGGCAGTCTGGTGAAAAGCAACTCAACTTAGAACAACTACTTTGTTTTACTTTCCAAGGCTCTAACTTTTCGGCAGTTCCTTTGAACGCCTACTCATTAGCTGAGCACGCCACTCAGCTGTTTAAAATAATAAAAAGGGCTATAGGGACAAAAATATTCTATCTCCAACATTATTACACCAAAATGTTATGAGTGATGTACCTTAGAGCAGTTTTTTGAAAAAATTGTTTGGAACAGTAACTCAATCTGAAAAATCTAATGATGAGGAAATGTAGCCAAGACCTTGTTCTATAAGAGCCAATTAAAAGTTGGTGAGGGAAATTTCGTATTTCCGGTCTATGGTGGCCAAAGTGGTATGAGTGATGTACCTTAGAGCAGTTTTTTGAAAAAATTGTTCGGAACAGTAACTCAATCTGAAAAATGAAATGATGAGCAAATGTAGCCAAGACCTTGTTCTATAAGAGCTAATTAAAAGTTGATGTCGGAAATTTCGTATTTCCGGTCTATGGTGGCCAAAGTGGTATGAGTGATGTACCTTAGAGCAGTTTTTTGAAAAAATTGTTCGGAACAGTAACTCAATCTGAAAAATGAAATGATGAGCAAATGTAGCCAAGACCTTGTTCTATAAGAGCTAATTAAAAGTTGATGTCGGAAATTTCGTATTTCCGGTCTATGGTGGCCAAAACGGTATGAGCGATTTTTACTAAGAAGTTTGTTGGAAAAATTTGTTCGGAAGAGTAACTCAATCTGAAAAATGTAATGATGAGGAAATGTAGCCAAGACCTCTTTCTATATGAGCCAATTAAAAGTTGGTGGGGGAAATTTCGTATTTCCGGTCTATAGTGGCCAAAGTGGTATGAGTGATTTTTACTAAAAAGTTTGTTGGAAAAATTTGTTCGGAAGAGTAGGTTAGGTTAGGTTAGGTTAACAGGTCGCCCGAAAGAAATAAAAACAAGAGCTGGGCTCACTTGGGTCCTCTGACGTGGTCCCTTTGTGATACCTGTATAGAGGAAAAAGAAGAAGAGGAGGGATAGTAATAGTAGAGTGAAGGGGAGGAAAGAAGATAGAGAAAGAAAGTGAGTGAGACCGTCACACAAACCAACCACTGCTCCTAATGAAGCCATATAGCATGTCGACACTTGTATTCGACAGCGCAGTGAGACCCTGCAGAGGTGCTTGTTATGTTTTAATATTTATTATTCGATTTATTATATCTTAATTCATTTGGTGTTTACTTATTAAAAGCAAGATAGCGAAATTACTGAAATCCATAACGCTACCTTTCTTAGTACATAAGACAATTGTTGTTATCATTACAATGTAATGGTATGTACATATAAAACAATTAAATAATAGCTGTACTAACGTACCATTAAATATTCAGTGACAGCTTAAATTAATCTTAATATTATAACCGTACTTTTGTACAGTGCATTACAAAAGTACGCCCGTTTTTTTATATTTATATACAATACTACAGTGCTCCACAGTTTCCTCCTCCTCCTCGTCTTGACAACTTCTACAGTAGTCATTATAACGCAATCTCATTCTTCTAGCATGGTTGCCAAAATTGCAGTGTCCCGTTACTACAGCCACCACATTTCTCAAACGGGCTCTTTGGAGCCCCAATAAATCCTTACTGCGACTGCTATCCAGCCTAGGCCAGATCACCCTCGCCGTATTACACGTCCATTCGTCACTCCATCTGGACTGTGCCTTTCGCAAGAATATGCTATCGGTCTCTTTTTTACAGACCGATAGAGGGATGCCACAGGGCGCATTGGCATCTTGCTCTGGTAGCCTCGACCCTTCCCTCGCCAGGCTATCCGCCCTGCAGTTCCCCATTGAAGTCCCATGTCCTCGCACCCAAATGAAGGTGATCACCGAATGCTCTGCCATTCTATTTAAGGATGTGCGGCATTCTTGGATACGTTGGGATGTCGAATAGACACCCGCTAAGGACCTGAGTGCAAAGAAGTGAAAAATGCACAGCACTGCCAAGCCAGAAATCAGATATGTGCATCATATTGCCAATCCAAATAATAAAATTTGCAAGACGCTGCCACATTTAAGTATTCCAAAAAAGTAAATCTGTAGGATGCTGCCAATTAAATTTCTTCCATTAGTAATAAGCCAAACTTGGTAGGACTTCATTTGTAAGTGTACTCAAATTTCTGCTCAAAATTTCATTTTCACTCATTTCATTTCAATTGAGTAAAAAAAGTTTGCTGGAAAAGTTTGTTAACTTGTCCTGCGTATAGAATTTATTGAAATTTTAACACTGCAGTCACACGATCAAGTTTTTTTACAATTCTCTTTCAAGAAATTTACATATACTGCTTGTCAAAATTCACAAAAATTGAAAGCTGTGACGTAGGCTGCACGCAATTTCAAAGCAAGTTTTTCAACAAGATGTTTTTTTTTCCTCTTCCACCGACAGTTTTGTTTTGGCGGCAATAGAGTTATATGCCTTAAGGTACTGACTGACTAACCTACTTAGTCGTACGATCTGTCTAAAATCGCATGTGTGCTAAAAAAGTATGATAGTGTGTATTGAAAAAGCATGTGTATGACAGAATTATTGACAGGTCTGTGCTATTTGTTAATGTTATGAAAATTTTCATAAAATAAATTTTATCTGTGCGATCAGAGTTGCATTTTCTATGTTCAAGGCAGAAAAATAGCAACAATACCAAGCTTGTGTTTTGTTTATACAAACTTTTAGGTTATTTTTCATTGTACATATTTGTAAAAAAATATTTTGCGGCAAAGAAGAAAATGAATACTTTTAAAGGTATTAAGGTGAGTATACTTAGGTTTTCGTGTTATTCCAGTCATAAAAACCATACAAATGTACCTATATTTTAAGATTGAATGGTCAAAAAATGCAGTTTTAACTCTAATTGATGCATGGGAACAAAATGAATGTCTGTACAATCCAAAAAGTGAGTTTTATCATAACAAACACGCAAGAAATGATGCATTACAGAAAGTGACAAGGGAACTAGAAGAAAAGATTCCAGAAATTACTTCGAATGAGATCAAGGTAAGTTTGAATTCCAAAAAATTATTAGAAAACTTACATATTTTAATTATTTGTATTTCGCAGACTAATTGCGGACGCAATATTGTCGGGAGTTGACCAAAGTAAAAGATAGTTACAAGAGTGGTTGTGGTTACGAAGAAATTTATACGCCAACTGCTTATTGGTTTGATAAGCTAAGCTTTTTAAAAGGATACGTAAATGTAAAAAAAGGAATTTCTTCTGTTGATGTGGTAAGCATAAAATTGTTTATTAATAAATGCACTTATATACAGATGAGATAAATATTATTCCAGGTTATAGACGTCGATGTATTGAATGATTTTGAAGAGTCTCAGCCATTTTCGACTCCACCTTCAGCAAAAAAGAAGAAAACAAAAAATGTGACTGCCGATATTGCACCAGAAGATGAAATTCTTTTGCAAGCAAAAGAGCTTTTAGAAAAGGTAGTGCAACCCTGCTCAACAACCAATAGGTATAATGAAGCCCTGCTTCTATTTCTCCAAGAAAATCTTTGCGATATAAAAGACACAAGTTTAAAAGATGAATTGAGCGAAGAAATAATTTCAATTGTTATGCAATTTAAAAGAAAACAGCGTCTGCTGAGTAATCCTGAATAATATATATATATATTTATTTAATTTATTAACATACCTATTGAGACTTAGGGGCAAAGAAAAGTTAGTACAAAACATGAATTATTAATTGCAATGAAAAAACATTTTGAACTCAGGTTGCTAACGTAATTTTTCCAGTTAAATCTCCATACGGGTATGTATCTTTATGGACTTACGACAATTGCATTCGTTTTTGTTTGTCATTTATTTTATATATGTAGACTGAATTGAAGAAACTATGTACCTTTTTTATTATATAAACTACTTAATAAGTTTTTTTTTAAACTAATTGTACTGTACAAGAAATTGAAGATTATTATTTTTAAGTTTTTATATACACTTAATCCTCCATTTCCTTCGTTTCAGAGAGAACCGTGTAAAGGAATATCGTGTAGCTAGAGATATCTATATTCATTTGATTTAAAAATGCATTATAACAGTAGAACTGTGTTTTTATGTTACCTAATTAATTTAAATAAAACCAAAAATGTATTTATAAAGTTTATTGTTTTTCACTGCTTTCGTAAATTTTTTAAAAAGGTTGTTACGTTATTTTGCATTTTAGGTGACGATATATTTGTTTATTCACAAGCTCAGTCGTTTGGCTTATCGTTTAAAAAATGTCAATTCAATAACTCAATAATTTGCAATAATAAGAGCTTGTGAATTAAACAATTGTTTTTGCTGTGTATACATACATATATATCACCCCATATTTTCAAAAGTTAAATTTTTGTATTGCTTCGTTTTGCCAAGGCAATATATCTGTGTTGTTAAAATACTGTGAGAATTTCTCTCTTACATCCTTAGCTTCCATTGTACATTTATTGCCTGGGCTCTTTTGCAGTGAAGTTATTTTAGGTGCTTCGTCTATATAAGGAGTAATATCTTCTTTCTCACTGATTAAAAAATTGTGTAGTGCACAAGAAGCTAGCGTAACAATTTCTGCTTTGTCTGGAGAGAGGTTGATTTGTGTTTGGAAAATTTTAAACCTGTTTGATAATATTCCAAAGGCGTTTTCCACAACACGGCGAGCTCTGGATAGTCTATAATTAAAAATTTTATTTTCGACAGGTCTTCGATCATTAAATGGTTTCAAGACTCTGGAACTTAAATTAAAAGCTTCATCAGAAACAAATATGTAGGGAACCTGTAGAGAAAAGAAAATTATTTTTGGATAAGTTTTTAAACCTGATGATGTATTATTTTTTTATAAAATAAAATAAATAATTTACCTTTGAATCAGTTCCAGGAAGATTATTATCTTCAGGAAAATTAAATAAGTTATTTTTAATACCCTCCCCAATTGACGAAATATTAAAAGCTGCTGCGTCGTTAGCTCTGCCGTTTGTGCCAACATCCACCATAACAAACTTGTACCTTGCATCCACCACTGCCAATAATATTATGCTGTTGAAGCCTTTATAATTGTAGTAGTAGGATCCGTCTGCCGCCCGAGCTCTAATGGCAACATGTTTACCATCTAGTATAAAAATTGTGTTATAAATCTATGTTGTATGTATGTGTACATAGACAGTTTAATTACCTATAGCTCCGAGACACATTGGAAAATTCCAGTGTTTCAAAATCATTGGAAATGGACTCCCATTCATTGGCAGATTGACATTCCTAGAACAAAAAAGGAAACAAAATTGTAATGAGGAGTTTGTTGTACAAGTTTCTTAAGCAGAAACAAGCAAGTCATTTGAAATTATCAAGGATTTAGCTAACAGATTTAAAATCACAAAATTTCATACATGTTTGTGATCGGATTACCTTTCATGTGACTTAAAATCACTTAAATAAAAAAAATTATTTATCATGTCTAAGCCCACCTTCATATAAGATGCTGACAGCATGTTGTATATTTTACTTAAAGTTTCTGGAATAATTGAAGTGATGGCTTGGCGAGATATTCTAAATCCATACGACAGATCCTTAAATGAGTTACCAGTTGCTAAGTATCGAAAAGTTACAAGCAGCCTGTTGAAAAAATTGGTAAAAACTTCTGTTATCTATATTCTTCTGGTAATACTCACCGTGTTGTTGGGGAAATGGCTTCTCTTAGGATTGTGTCCTGCTTCTTAATATGTGGTCCCACAATATCGAGGAGTTTTGAAAAGCATTCCTTAGTGAGCCTAGTAAAATTTTTGAAGCTTCCTGGATCTTCCAACCGTACTTCATTATCAACAAAGCCCGTAAAGTCCTTACCACTATAGCGTCTGAGCAACCATTCCCGGCACCAAAACGTTTTATTTTGTTTATGTTTACTTTTTAATTTTACTTTCTTATATTTATTAATTTTGCACAATACAATATAAATTGACACCATTTTCATTTTATCTTTATTTGTAAAATACATTTTTAATATCTATGCGATTGAAACCGCAAACCAAAACAATTATTAATTAATTGTGACAAATAGCAGAAAACATATGTTTTTGCATCTTTTTTGTATAAAAGTGTGGCATAAAGTTCACCATTTTAAAGCGATTTCTTCAAGTAGGACAGAATTCTGTCCTACTTTATTTTGACATAATCGTACGATCGTGTAGGATAGTGAGTCAGTACCTTTAATTTTTAAATTATTCCGTCTATATGCAGGAATATTCATGTTCCACAGAACTTCATGCCTTCTGTATATCTCTATGAACTGCAAAACGTCGTTATATATGTTTAATTTGTTCACAAACATATTTAAAAAAAAAACAAAACAATACTAGCGGCAGAATAAGAATTCAAATTTGGAATAAAAAACTGCAGTCAGCTGTTTTCTTGACTGTAATTTGAAACACTCAATTGAACGAAAAATTGAAAGCAAACTCTCAGCAAATTTTAAAAGTGTGAGTGTATTCGAAAAAACATGAGAGAAATTTTAAAAATTGAATGAAAACTTGATCGTGTGACCCCCAAGTAAGTGCAAACTGCCATTTGGCAAACAAAAAGTGACGTTTATAAAGACAGAACTGCAAAACAAAAAAATTGGGATTTGTTAAGAGCATGATCACCACTAACATTAAACAAATCAGAATTACAAAAACGCCGACGAGTAAACATGAATTGCGAAGCGAATGACGCAATTTCTCTTTTGGTTATTTTTTTGTGTACTAAACAAGAAAAGAAGTAAATGGCTTTTAAAAAGAAATAAGCGTTCACATGTAAATTTATTAATTTTTTTTTACTGTTTCTATTGTAACTCTTTTCTTTACTTCTATATACTTTTCTAATAGTTTTCCCCAACTGTTTTGTTTTGCAGTTCTGTCCTTTTTGCTTGCCAAGTGGCAGTTTGCTCTTTTAAAATTTCAATAAATTCTATTAAAAAGTCTTTGCTCGCCATCTCCGCGATACACACACTGACGTCTCGTAGCGCACTATAATAAAACAATGGCGAATGCTCGCGTACCAGCCCATTAACATCCAACAAATTTATTGTAATTAAATATTTTCAAACTCATTCTGACATGTTTGCTAACAGCGCCATATACATCCAACAAATCAAAAATCAGACACACAAATCATACGTGTATGGGCAGCTTTTGAGAAAATATAAAACAGTAGTATATGGTATCGCTGCGCATATAACACTGCAGTCACACGATCAAGTTTTTTTACAATTCTCTTTCAAGAAATTTACATATACTGCTTGTCAAAATTCACAAAAATTGAAAGCTGTGACGTAGGCTGCACGCAATTTCAAAGCAAGTTTTTCAACAAGATGTTTTTTTTAACCTCTTCCACCGACAGTTTTGTTTCGGCGGCAATAGAGTTATATGCCTTCATTTTTAAATTATTCCGTCTATATGCAGGAATATTCATGTTTCACAGAACTTCATGCCTTCTGTATATCTCTATGAACTGCAAAACGTCGTTATATTTGTTTAATTTGTTCACAAACATATTTAAAAAAAAACAATACTGGCGGCAGAATAAGAATTCAAATTTGGAATAAAAAAACTGCAGTCAGCTGTTTTCTTGACTGTAATTTGAAACACTCAATTGAACGAAAAATTGAAAGCAAACTCTCAGCAAATTTTAAAAGTGTGAGTGTGTTGGTAAAAAAATGAGAGAAATTTTAAAAATTGAATGAAAACTTGATCGTGTGACACCCAAGTAAATAAAATGCTGTGTGCATTTAGACCCTGTTTATACTTTAACATAATACGGTTCTCCATTTATAAATCGCTTTGAAAAAATGATTTTAGATGACACACTTAAAACTTCCAATACGATTAAAAAATATGTTCACACTTGGGTATCCAAAGAAAACGGTTCTAATTAACGCGGATTAAAGTGAAGTATAAACATGGTAACAGTGTCACTACAGATAAAGTTCATTAAACGTAGATGTCAGAAATAGTGAATTACATCGTTTTAGGCATTCAATTCACACATTTAACAGCTATTTGCCATTTCAAGAATTGGTCAATGTGTGCACTCAAGAAAAGCTCATTTAATAAAGGAAAAATAAAAGAATTTATGTATTCTTTTATACCATGTTGACACCTAGGTTTTTGAACGTGTTTAACGATTCATTCGTGTTTTTGAGCTATAATCAATCAATTTTGCCATACATTGAAATGTTTAATACGACGAGTTTTTGATAAAAACACTTCAAGAACAAGGTTGTATTTACATTTAGAGTATATTCAGTGGATTTTCGGCAGTTTTATTTTTTGTTCATAGATGGCGACACGTCAAAAATATTTTGGTGACCAAAAAAAATGGTAATTTAATATTTAGAGATTTATTACTTAAAATTTCAATATTAATATTTGAGGCTTGATAAGTTTTTAGCTAATTATTGTATTAAAATTAAATACAATCAAAAATTAAAATAAGATCAGCTGACCTAAAACAACCCAAACGTGGTGTGAACATGGTATTATGGACATTTCTGTCCGGACAGACAAAGTTTATGGGCGAAGGGGCAAATATGCAAGGTGTGTAGTACATGACTATCTGTAATAGACATTTTTTGTCTCTCTTTTCAATTTTTTTTAATAATCGTCTTGTTGCTTCATTTCATTTTTGTACACTATTAATTTGAACATATTTTTATAGAAATCAATTTTTAAAATGTATTTATTTATTATTAATTTTATTTGGCTTGCTTCAAAAGTTCTTTTCAATTATTTTCATACAAATCATTTAAGAACGTCACAAAAATAAATGGGAAGAAGAATTGAAAAAAATTCTATCTAGACAACAAAAGAGAATTGAAAACATATTTGGCAAGAAATGTCCATAAAGTAATGGTGGAATTAGTAATATCGTATCGTCTTGTTATAGAAAAATCGTATCGTATAGCTTTGGGGCAGAGTTACTAAAAAAGTTTCACCGCAGTCAAACGTGACAGCTGTTAATGTCTTAAACATTTTTATAAACTAATAAAAAAATTCTATGTTTATTCATTTACACTTTTAAAATTTGCTGAAAGTTTGCTTTCAATTTTTCGTTCAATTGAGTGTTTCAAATTACAGTCAAGAAAACAGCTGACTGCAGTTTTTTTATTCCAAATTTGAATTCTTATTCTGCCGCCAGTATTGTTTTTTTTTTTTTTTTTTAAATATGTTTGTGAACAAATTTAACAAATATAATAACATTTTGCAGTTCACAGAGATATATAGAAGGCATGAAGTTCTGTGGAACATGAATATTCCTGCATATAGACGGAATGATTTAAAAATTAAGGCATATAACTCTATTGCCGCCGAAACAAAACTGTCGGTGGAAGAGGAAAAAAAAAACATCTTGTTGAAAAACTTGCTTTGAAATTGCGTGCAGCCTACGTCACAGCTTTCAATTTTTGTGAATTTTGACAAGCAGTATGTGTAAATTTCTTGAAAGAGAATTGTAAAAAAACTTGATCATGTGACTGCAGTGTTATGTGAAATTTATAAAGCTAGAAAACAAAATAAGCAGCAACGAAGATAGCAGGTACATCCAATTAATAAATATTGGGCACAAACTGGATATTAAAAAAAAGCTTACGAGCGTAGAGCTATGTGTGGCTTTAGAAATTGCATCATTTAAAAAATATGCCATGTTGATCTCGTCGACGCACCACTTCCAGATGGCTCAATGGTTTGTCGACATTCTCTCGTGTACCATCTCACAAAGAAGTCCACCTCCGGATCATTGTTCTTCTGCCAAAAACCCATTTATTTTTACAGAAATACTTTTATTAAATTTTTTCACTAAACACACCTGTTGTACCCATTTCTTTGGCAATCTTTTGCCAAATTGCTTTCTTCCTATATGGGAACTTATAATATAGGTTGGCTTTATGGTAAATTTCTTCATTTTTTTGTATTAAATAAATAAGTTTACCGTCGTCCACTTTTATTTTGTTTTTTTGAATGCAATAGATTTCTTTTTGTTTACGGCGTTTTTTTTTTGTCAAAGTTTGACGTTAGCAACGTAAAAATCTATTTTCTGTAGATTTCTACGTTGAAAACGTTGCCACTACATTTTCTATAAACACTAACATGGTTTATGTATGTGACGGATTTTATCAGCTTATCCGCAACCTCACGATACGATTTTACTAATTCCACTATAAAACTGCCGAAAACACAAATGCAACCCTGTCATTTAAGTTTTTTTTGGAAGTGTTTTTATCAAAAACTCATCGCTTGAGATAATTATTAAAACATGTCAATATATGGTAGAACCTTGTAAGAGGTGATTTTATAAGAACTATCGGAAATTTAAAAAAAAAAACACATAAAATTCAGAAAAATGCATGAAATATTTATTTGGATCGATAGTTGGGTCGATATAATTTAATGTTTGAAGATTATTTTATGCAAATGTTGGCCGCGGCTGCGCCTCAAATGGTCCATCCGCTTAGTCCAATTTTGGCATACTCTTTCCAACATTTCGGCCGGTATCTCACGAATAATGTTGGCAATGTTGGCTTCCAGTGCGTCAATCGAAGCGGGCTTGTCCCTATAGACATTAGCCTTAACATAGCCCCACAAAAATTAGTCTAGAGGCGTTAAATCGCACGATCTGGGCGGCCAATTGACTGGTCCCAAGCGTGAAATAAACTGTTCACCGAACTCGCCTCTCAATTGGTCCATTGTTTCGCGTGCTGTGTGGCATGTGGCACCGTCTTGTTGAAACCACATGTCATGCAAGTCAAGCTCTTCCATTTTGGGCAAAAAAAAGTTTGTTATCATCGCACGGTAGCGCTCACCACTCACAGTAACGTTGTGATTCGCATCATCTTTGAAGAAATACGGCCCAATGATGCCGCCAGCCCATAATCCGCACCAAACGGTTGTTTTTTGTGGATGCATTGGTAGCTCTTGCAATGCTTCTGGCTGCTCTTTACTCCAAATACGGCAGTTTTGCTTGTTCACGTATCCATTCAACCAGAAATGAGCCTCGTCGCTGAACACAATTCTTCCATAAAAAAGTGGATCTTCATCTAACTTTTCAAGAGCCCATTCACCAAAAATTTGGCGTTGTGGTAGGTCGTTTGGCTTCAATTCTTGCACCAGTTGTATCTTATAAGGCTTCACACCCAAATCCTTCCGCAAAATTTTCCACGTAGTGGAGTAACAGAGGCCCAATTGCTGCGAACGGCGCCGAATCGATAATTCACGGTCATCACCAACACTGGCCGATACGGCTGCGATATTTTCTTCAGTTCGCACTTTACGTAAGCGTGTTGGTGGTTTAATGTCCAACAATGTAAATTTGGTGCGAAATTTTGTTACAATAGCCCGAATAGAAGCCTCAGTAGGTCGATTAAACTGACCATAAAATGGAAGAAGCGCGCGATGAACTTTCTTAACAGAGCACGCATTTTGGTAATAAAATTCAATAATTTGCAAGCGTTGTTCGTTTGTAAGACGATTCATGATTAAATTATAGACCAAACTGAAGATGTTTGACAGTGACACAAGATACAAAACGTGCGTGAGCTGTCAAAACTAGTGTTGCCAAAAAGATAATAGCAAAAAAATCACTCTTTACAATCGATTAATTAGCGTTTTTAAACGTCAAAATGATGATAAATCATGAAATGTGGCAACCATTATGGAAACGCCTGTAAATAAAATCCAAAGAGAAACTAAAACCAAAGCATGGGTATGTTACAATTTTATTAGTTTCAGTTTTTGCTACATACGACTTGCAGCTCCGTCGATATGAAAAATAAATAAACAAAAATTAATGCGAAAATAAGAAAAAAAAGCCAAAAAGTGATGTGATTATGCTTTAAGAGCGGAAAGAAGATGCCCCATAAAAATTGATTTATCGAAAAGGCAGCTTAAGATATTAAAAAAAAATTAAAGTGAATTGAAAAAATTTATGGAGAAAATTAAAAAAAATATATATAAAACACACTAATGGATGAGCGTGTAGTTTTGTTGGAAGAAAGTTAGTAAATAAAATAAAATATAAAAATTAAGCTGCAGAATTATCAGAAGCACCAACTAAAAGTGTTATTTTTGTTTAGTTGAAAATAAAAGAAAAAAAGAAATTCTGCCTTAAAAATAGAAATGCAGTAGAAACAAAAATGTTTTGGTTTTAGAACTGTGTAAAGAATTATGAGCGTATTTGTATGTACATGAATGCACTTGTACATACAAAAAAGTAATCCCAAAAATCTTTTATTGACAGCAAATCTTTGGGATGGTTAAACCCCAACATACATACATACCACAGACTTACTAAAATGTACAACATGGATAGAAATTTCCATTGGAAATTCTGTTTAATAGGCTTGTTATAATTACAATATTTTTTATATGTTTAGGATTGTGTCGTTCATATTGATTTTAAAACAAATGAAAAAAATATTGAAGAAAACACAATAAGTGTTCAATAATTCAAAGTGAATTATAGTACTACCTGTTCATCCACACATAAATACATATTTACGCATGTAGGTATGTATATATATGTTGCTGTTTACACCACCAAGTACATAGTATAATTACACTATGACTAAGTAATTTCATAGTTGAAAGAAAGCCTCTGGCTTTATGCCTATTTAATTTAATTATTTTATTTACCTTTTCGTTAGAGGGTATTTTTGTAATTTTAAGTAAAGGGTGTTTTTTATAGACGTATAGAACTGTGTGACATGTTGCGCCGTCTTGTTGGAACCACAGCTCCTGGACATCATGGAATATATGGGCCATTTCATCAGACGCTACTCTGAATTCTCTGTAGATTACTTCCAACATTTCTTGGCAAACATAAAAACCTATACATTGTAAAAACTATTGACTAAATAAGAATTATTTGCGAATCAAATAGACTGTCAAAAAATCTAAAGGAAAATATTTTCTGTTTTCATACCATCACACTTCAAATAAAATACAAAACGCGGCAAATAATTTCGCAGCTGATTTCTAGTTTTTTCTTTGATTGCTTGTACAAAAGCAACCCTGATAAAATGAGAAGTGTGATAGCTTAAAAAAAATTCTAAAAATGACAAAAACCATAATACTGCCAAAAAATACTTAAGTATTTAAGGGTGTGAAGATAAATTCGTGAGTTAAATACGTCCCACATCACTGTTAACTTTGTTCTACACACTGTTAAAAAAAATTCAGTTTTCTAAACTCTTTTTTTTTTTAATAAAAATTAAAAATATAAAATTTTTTTTAAAATAATATTAAAGAAAAAGCACCAGTTCAGTATTTTTTTTAAGAAATTGCGTAAATTTTGTACTCGTTAAAAAAATACATTGATTGAAAAATAGGGGTTTTTAGGGTATCATAGGCGGCCAAACGGACAGACCTGAATGGGGTTGTGATATGTCCAAGGAAAGCTCCAAGGGAGTAGATTCCAAAACTGGAAACGACGAGAAAATAGCCCCGTTTCTCAGGTAAGGTGAAAATGGGGGGTGGACTATACCAACATGGGTTTACAGTTTTTAGTGTAGGGGCCAAATGGACAGACCTGAATGGGGTTGTGATATGTCCAAGGAAAGCTCCAAGGGAGTAGATTCCAAAACTTGCCGTTTTTTATGCAACTTGTTTATCGTGTGGTAGCATTTGTCTTTTTTCATACACCAGCAAAGCACAGACAGGCAAGCATGCGTCAACACAAGTTAGATGTTGCGAACGCTGTTTTACGCAACCTGTCTATCGTGTGGTAGGTCAGTGCTTTGCTGTTGGATGAAAAAAGACAAATGCTAACAAAAAAAAAAAAAAAAGGAAATATTAACTTTATATTAAAGAAAATAAATAGAAATTAAATTTTATTTTAAAAATAATATTTCCTTTTTTATGACTGCAGACATTAATTACCTTAATTTAAATAAATTATTAACTTGCATTTTGTACAAGAAAGTTTTTATTTCCTTGAGAAAATTCTTGTTTTGTAAAACACAAACCAAATGACTTAATTTTATGAGCCAGTATACATATATACTTATGTACACAAATATACACATGAAAACTTTTATATTTTATTTTATAAAAACATGCGAATTTATTTTATACATATGTATATATATTTTATAGAATGAAACTAAAAGAAACCAAATATTGGAAGAATTCGAAAAATGGTGTTTTTCAAACGGATGTACCTCATTTTTTGAGGATGTAAATAATGTTTTAAATAAAGAATTTTGTCCCGCCGTTTTGGAAACTCACAAAGAATTAAATAATGTAGAAGAAACTAATTCTAATAACTCTATACCATTAGTATTTGAAGTCCTCCTAAAAGCATATAAAACAGAAGAAACTGTAGATAAAAGTGATAACTTGTCTGACGTTTTAAAAACGAACATTTCAGAAAACGTTGACATAGCAGACTTATCAAATTTTATATTTAGCTCAACAAAACTATCAGATATTGATGTAACTGGTGATAGTGAAAAAATTCAA
Organism: Thelaira solivaga; assembly: GCA_947397855.1. Lineage (NCBI taxonomy): Eukaryota > Metazoa > Arthropoda > Insecta > Diptera > Tachinidae > Thelaira > Thelaira solivaga. The sequence continues at coordinate 2,862,349 of OX377615.1, forward strand.
GAATACTGCGTATTAAGAAATAAAATATCTGTACCGAAAAACCCAACACAAAAAGTCCTTTTACAAAAGTATGTGAAAACTTTAGTTAAAAATAATAAAAAAAAAAATATTTTTGATTATAAAATAAATAGTTTTTATCTTGATATGAAAACAAAATTATTTTTAGAAGAACACTTTTTAAATAAAGAAGAGATCAGTAATAAAAAAGAGTTTATAAAATATATTGAAGACGTTGTTAGAGAAACTTATAAAAAATTTAACAATGTTTGCCCAATAAATTTTTCTAGCCATGGGCTCAATAAAACTAACACTATAATTCGTTTGTACGGAAAATGTATGCACGTCAAATTTTGCCGAAGATATATGTTTAAGGTTTTTTTTAAATTTTAATGATAAAATATTAATAAAAGTTTTTTCAAATAAAAAACAAATAATTCACCCGCCACACAATAGGAAATTGCAGCAAGTACGAGGTATTCGCAGGAGAGTTGCAAAAAAAAATTTAAAGACACAATATGCATCTCAGTACAGAAATAGTCAATTGATTGCCATGTCCAAAAATCTAAGAGATGTGGGAAATATGGGAGATCTTATAAGCGATGACGTGTCACGAAAAATGAAATCAGAATCTCTTCGAAGATTTGACCGTCATAAGGACCACTTTATAGATTTATATGAAATGCAACAAGATAAAAAGTGGTCTTCGTTCATTCAAAAAATATCTTTTCCCCAAGAAATATACCTTTTTTCATACGAACAGATTAAAATTGCTCATTTAAATAAAAGTTTGCTGTTAAGCAAAAGCAAATATAGTTTGTTTTTTGACTCTACAGGAGGTATAATTCAAAAATTTAATAAAAATTCTAAAAGAGTTTTTTTATACAGTTTAGTTCTACATATAAAAAAAACTAATGGCAAGGGGATACTACTCCCCTTGGCAGAGGCAATTATGTGTAGGCATTACGAACAAGATTGCCAGCGTTTTCTGTTGGAATTAAAAGCATTTTGATTAATAAATGATATAAAATGGCCAATATGCAAGCGTATTGTGGTAGACTGGAGTTGGGTTTTAATAAACTCATCAATTAAAATTTTTAATGAAATGGACTCAATAAGCCTTTATTTAAAAAAATGCTTTTTAATTTTACAAAGAAAAATTAAACTAAATTTTGTGGTCGTACAAATTTGCTGTTGCCACCTAATTAGAATAGCTCTTAAAGATATTGAGCAGTTGGCAGACAACGAAGTGCAATTAAGAACATTTAAATACTTTTTAATAAAAGGAATCAATTTGTCAACTAGTGATGAACTATGGATGTGGTTCGAAAATATAGCGATAATTTTGCTTACTAGCCGCAAAGATGAAAGCGTTATTCACGCTTTGGAACAAGTAGCAAAATTATCTGAACCATCAGAGGAAATTTCAAAAGAAGAAAAGAACGAAACGCCAATTTTTGCAAAAAATATGTACTCAAAAAGCCCTTTTTATAAAAAAGGTATTCAAATAGTTTTACGTCTGCAAAAAAAATTAGATAATCAAAAACCACTTACAACAATAGAACCAAACATTTTAAAAAATACAAAATTTTTACGTGTCCTTTTAAAAAAATATTTAGCCTACGCACCATTATGGACGAATGTAATGGGTAATTTTATTGATCCAAGCCAAACAAGGATATCCAACAGTCCTGTGGAAGGGTATTTTTCAATAGTAAAAAATATTTTATTAGAAGGAAAACGTAACATAAGAGCCACAGAATATGTTCGGGTGTCCAAAAACTATATTCAAGCCAAAATAAAAGATTTGGAAAATAATTTTAGCTTGTCACAAAATTATATGCAGAAGAAAAAAAAACAGCATTAGCCGAAGAAATTTGGAAAAAAACACCCCAAAAAATTAAAGAAAAATTAAACAAAACAATAGTACATACAGAAAAGATATTGAAAAATGAAGACTTTTCACTTTTTACATCCCAACGATTTCCCCATAATATAAAAAATGTAAAAATTGTTGTAGGTGATTATAAATATGTATTTGAAAGCACCTATGGCACACTGAGAGGATTCCACACTACAGTTATATGTTTAAATGAGTTGGAATCTCTGAATCCACGACAACATTTATTTAATAACATCGTAGAAATTTATTTCCATATAATTGCATATGAGCTCAGCATACCTAACATTGAAATATGCACTTGCGTACAGGGGATGTTGGTATGTACAAAACAAATAAAATTAGGGAACATTTTAAATTTAAAAAACAACAACGATATATTACATCGACAACATTTCACGTTTATATATATAAATAAAACGCACAAAAAAATTTATTATATAGACCCTACTGGCGAAAAAAGAAATAATAGGGAAAATATAAATGAAATAATTTTAAGTGAACTAATCGACTTTGATGCAGTTGAAACAATGCAACATCCTCTTCAAAGAGATTCTTTTAATTGTGGGGTATACTGTTGCCAATTCTTTGAAGCAATTTTAAAAAAACAAAATTTGAATGAAATTGAAGATCCAAATAATTATCGCAAAGTTATGCGATTAAAATTATTAACAATGTCGCAGAGCAGAATAAAAGAATGCCTGCATTGCGAAGCGGGTGAAAATTTCTCGCATGTGAAATGCATTCTTTGCAATAGAATTGTTGATTTGGAATGTCTGCGGTACTACTACAAAACTGATAATAATAACATAAATTTTAAATGCTATTTATGTATTTTTAATAAATAGATGATGTATTTTTAATAAAAATTTTTATTAGTATCGCAGACACTCAAAATCAGCAATCCAAATGCAAAGAAAGCATTTCACATGCGCGAAATTTAAATTGTTTTGTTTTTTTTATTGCTTTGAAAAATTTGCAAAAATACACTCCACAATTCAAAAATTCTCTTTGAACTGTTTCAGTGTTTGAACTGCATACAATGGATTAATTCACTTACAGCTATTTTACTTAAATTTACCCTTGCATTTATGTTTTCCAATAGGGTCTCTATAATAAATTTTTTACGTGTTATAAAAGTGTAAAGTTTTCAGTACGATATGCGTATCACATCATTGTTTTTGTTTTAAATTAAAAATCTGAGTCTTTTATTTTTGCGTTTTCTTTGTAATAAAATATTCTTTACTTGTTTGGCTTCGATCAACAAACAAAGTTATCCATTATATTTGTACATATTTGTCCTAATTGATCTTCGTTTCCTGCCAACTGTTCAATATCTCTAAAAGCTGATGATTTATATGATAGGAAAATTTACTTTAGTTTTCCTTGTAATACTAAAAAACATTTTGTTAAACATTTTAATTACATTTAATGAATTTATTCAAATCCAACTCCAGTCTACAAACAAAATGCTTTTAATTCTAAAAGATAACGATCAATCTGTACATAATGGCTACACATAATTGTAGGAGTAGTATTCCTTTGCCATTAATATTTTTTATATAATAAACTAAACTGTAAAGAAAAACTTTTTTTTTCTTTTTTTCCTGTTGGATTAAATAATTACGCAGCTTAGATCGGTTCTTTTTGTACTGGTGCTATTAATTATTAATATATAATATTTATATGTATATCTTCGGCAAAATTACAATATCAATAATTAATTTATTAATTTGTCGTCTAAAATTTTTTTTATGGAAACATAAAATTTTTTAAATATTTATGACTAATTTTTATACACATGCAATGTGCTATTTCCATAACTCTACGGAGTAATTTTAATAAACAATTTTTATGTAAAAAAAACCAATGAATTAACTAAATTTATATTTTTTTATTTTTTATTGTTTTTATTTTATTTTAATTTTTTGTAATTAAAAAAAATTTGTATTTAAAAAAACAAATTAATTAACTGAATTTATACTTTTTTATTTTTTATTGTTTTTATTTTATTTTAGTTTTTTGTAATAAAAAATTTTTATTTAAAAAAAAAAACAAATGAATTAACTAAATTTATATTTTTTATTACCACCCATTCTGTCCGTTTGGCCCCTACACTAAAAACTGTAAACCCATGTTGGTATAGTCCACCCCCCATTTTCACCTTACCTGAGAAACGGGGCTATATGTCGTGTCCAAATTTGGAATCTACTCCCTTGGAGCTTTCCTTGGACATATCACAACCCCATTCAGGTCTGTCCGTTTGGCCCCTACACTAAAAACTGTAAACCCATGTTGGTATAGTCCACCCCCCATTTGCACCTTACCTGAGAAACGGGGCTATATGTCGTTTCCAGTTTTGGAATCTACTCCCTTGGAGCTTTCCTTGGACATATCACAACCCCATTCAGGTCTGTCCGTTTGGCCCCTACACTAAAAACTGTAAACCCATGTTGGTATAGTCCACCCCCCATTTTCACCTTACCTGAGAAACGGGGCTATATGTCGTTTCCAGTTTTGGAATCTACTCCCTTGGAGCTTTGCTTGGACATATCACAACCCCATTCAGGTCTGTCCGTTTGGCCCCTACACTAAAAACTGTAAACCCATGTTGGTATAGTCCACCCCCCATTTTCACCTTACCTGAGAAACGGGGCTATATGTCGTTTCCAGTTTTGGAATCTACTCCCTTGGAGCTTTCCTTGGACATATCACAACCCCATTCAGGTCTGTCCGTTTGGCCCCTATACTAAAAACTGTAAACCCATGTTGGTATAGTCCACCCCCCATTTTCACCTTACCTGAGAAACGGGGCTATATGTCGTTTCCAGTTTTGGAATCTACTCCCTTGGAGCTTTCCTTGGACATATCACAACCCCATTCAGGTCTGTCCGTTTGGCCCCTATACTAAAAACTGTAAACCCATGTTGGTATAGTCCACCCCACATTTTCACCTTACCTGAGAAACGGGGCTATATGTCGTTTACAGTTTTGGAATCTACTCCCTTGGAGCTTTCCTTGGACATATCACAACCCCATTCAGGTCTGTCCGTTTGGCCCCTACACTAAAAACTGTAAACCCATGTTAGTATAGTCCACCCCCCATTTTCGCCTTACCTGAGAAACGGGGCTATATGTCGTTTCCAGTTTTGGAATTTACTCCCTTGGAGCTTTCCTTGGACATATCACAACCCCATTCAGGTCTGTCCGTTTGGCCCCTACACTAAAAACTGTAAACCCATGTTGGTATAGTCCACCCCCCATTTTCACCTTACCTGAGAAACGGGGCTATATGTCGTTTACAGTTTTGGAATCTACTCCCTTGGAGCTTTCCTTGGACATATCACAACCCCATTCAGGTCTGTCCGTTTGGCCGCCTATGATACCCTAAAAACCCCTATTTTTCAATCAATGTATTTTTTTAACGAGTACAAAATTTCCGCAATTTCTTAAAAAAAAAATACTGAACCGGTGCTTTTTCTTTAATATTATTTTAAAAAAAATTTAATATTTTTAATTTTTATTAAAAAAAAAAGAGTTTAGAAAACTGAATTTTTTTTAACAGTGTGTAGAACAAAGTTAACAGTAATGTGGGACGTATTTAACTCACGAATTTATCTTCACACCCTTTAAGTATTTCACCACACTTGCTTAACATTTTGTTTTCACACTATTGGATTTTTACTTAATACACGAATTTTTGACATGTATTAATACTAAGTAAAGGGTGTTTTTTATAGACGTATAGAACTTTAAATTGCAATAAAACAACGATGGATTATTCGATTGACATGAATTTTATTTATCCGAAAGAAAATCTTGTGGCATTACATTTTAAATGATTTCTGGCATATGACCGCCACGGCTGGCTCCGATATCGGCAATAACACGGCGAATGTTGTCTTCCAAATGGTCAAGTGTTTGTGGCTTATCCGCATAGACCAATGACTTTACATAGTCCCACAGAAAGTAGTCTAGCGGTGTTAAATCACAAGATCTTGGAGGCCAATTCAGAGGTCCAAAACATCTTGTTGGAACCACAGATCCTGGACATCATGGTTGTTCAATTCAGGAATAAAAAAGTTAGTAATAATGGCTCTATACCGATCACCATTGACTGTAACGTTCTGGCCATCATCGTTTTTGAATAAGTACGGACCAATGATTCCACCAGCCCATAAAGCGCACCAAACAGTCAGTTTTTCTGGATGTAACGGTGTTTCGACATACACTTGAGGATTAGCTTCACTCCAAATGCGGCAGTTTTGTTTGTTGACGTAGCCATTCAACCAGAAGTGCGTTTAATCGCTAAACAAAATTCGCTTATGAACAACGGCAATCTCATGTTGGGCCCATTCGACGACTATTTGCAAGCGTTGTTCAGGCGTGAGTCTATTCATGATGAATTGCCAAACCAAACTGAGAATAAATCACTTGACAGCTGTTAAATCGGTCGCCATATTGAACAGTAATGCCAACTTAAAGTTCTATACGTCTATAAAAAACACCCTTTACAATAGTCTGAAACCCGCTTAAGCATTGAACTGAATAAGCAAACTTTGTAACCAAAATTTTAATATTGAACCAAAATAAAAATAGAATACATTGGAATCGTAATAGAGTGAACTAATTCCTGCAAGGCCTGTTCAATAAGTTCCCTTTAAGGAGTTTATAAAAAAACAACTTTTCTTGAGCAAAAAAAAATATATGTATATAATATTAATATTTACAAACATGTGAAGTAATTTTTAATAGTTTTTTGCTTTATACAAGCATTTTTTGCTTGTACGATGTGTGAAACCACTCTTTAAAAATTGATGCTGTCATTCAGGCATTTTTGGAATTCCGATAATCGGCGGGGATATCAAGTCAAAGACTATAAAACTATAAAGATGTTCTACGTAGAAGAAAATCTGAAAACAAAAATGAATAGTTAAAACAGATGAGGTGGGGAAGTAACAGAAAATAAAAAAATAAACACATACTGAACAATATATAAATGCACAAGTATGCATGTATTTATAAACCAAGCATTTAAAACTTAAAATGAATTTTATTTCTTTGATGTTTTCTTTGTGAGATTTATGAAATTTTTCAACAGAAATGTTATTGAAATCTTAGGAGCAAATATAAATAGAACGAATATGACTAGTTGCGTTATTGTAGGGTAGAATATCTTGTTTATGGTTGAAAAAATTTAATTTATCCTAGTTCGCAACGAATTTATGATTCATTAATTTGAACATTTATTAAACTCTTATTATAGATTTGTAGATATAATGAGAAGTAGTCGTGTTGTATATGCTTTTTAAAAGTATCTATAAGAGTTTTAAAACTCACAGACTATTAATAATAAATAATACAGAAATTGATTTTATGTTATGAACAAAATTTATTTATAATAAAAATCTCATTATTTGGAAATTAATGTGTAAATCATAATAAGACATTTTTATGCCTTATTCTCATTTTTTGTTTAGTGGTATTGTCACAAAACAATTTACTTATTTATAAAAAAATTTGTTTTTAAATGCTCTACATATCATGTTAGGCATATCATCAGTACTCTACAATAATTTTCATAAAAAGTCTTGAACTTATAAGTTTAATACTTATCAAACAAAATGAGAATTTCAATTTCGCTAAGAAGTAAAAAAGTTTTAAAAATTAAAACTTTTTTAAAAACTTAGTAAGCAATTAAAAATATTTTCTTTTTCTTCAATATTTTCTACATTAGAGATTCCAGTTCGGAAACCTAAGCTAATGTGTAAGAAAAATATTAAAAATTAAAAAAAGTAAAAATAATAAAAACCCAATACATATTAACAGTAAAATGTAAAATAAATATTGAGTCGTAAGCAATATAAATATTAATCAATTAAAACATTTTTATTAGTATTCCCATTTTTTGTATCTCATTGAGATAAACCACTGAAGATGGTAAATTGATGAAACGGGTCTGTTAAAGAACCAAATTTGACGCGGGATGACTTAAACTCGTTCCAAATAAAAATGTTTTATGGTTTATTTATAACTTTTGAAAAATAAAAATTAAAAGTAACTGTTTTCCTTTAATAAAATAAATATAAAGAAAAAAAAAACGCAATGGTTAATGTATAAGATAAAAGTAGACAATACTAATAATATTTAAGTACACTTAAATTGCTTTGCTTAATTTTTTTTTTACGAAACTTTTTTACATTTCGAAAAAATTTTAAATTACTGTTATGATAATGCACATGTTAGTTTTTTAAGCTTAAGATAAATAACAATTTTAAAATTTTATTTTGATCATTCGCTGCTTAGCTTCTTCAGGATATTTACGAGTATATTTAAAATTATTTCAAAATAGTTAAGAAGTTAAGCAACTAATTAACGAAATGTTGATCAAAATAAAATATTAAAATTTTTATTGACCTTCTGTAATTCCATTGCGGCTAGTAACGAAATTTAAATTCGGTGTGAATTCATATACTATATGTATTACAACAATAAAATGCATGTATTTACCTACATTAACAAAAACGGTAATGTTAGTATAGCTATAAGAAGAAAGCAACTTTTTCATAAAAATTTGGTACACATACATATACAGTTTGTATATGGATGTACTGAAAAGTGAAGTTGTGTAAATTCTTGCATTGAATATTATTCTCTTGCATGTTATATTACTCTCTTTTAAATTCTCGCGCTCTCGTGGATATTACTAGCAATATCCATCAACAAATTTAGCACCAGAAAAAATTTACACTACGTAGAACATCTTCTTAGTTTAATAGTCTTTGATCAAGTCCTTTAAAGTGGTGAAGACAGGAGCTTTTTCCTGTCCAAAAAGCTAAATATGAAAAAAAAACAACTCAAACCGGTTTTTTTTCATACAATATTTCAACTTATTTATTCCTACACGTTCTCTCAACTGTACTAACAGGACACTACTACTTTTTTTTCGTTAACCGTTGATCGCGACAACCAAAAATTTTTTTGTCGTTGTTCAAAAACAGTTCTTTTTTTTGTTAATGTAAATAATAAAAGCTATATAATATATAGAGAAAAAATTAACAGTTCATTTTTGTTTATAAAATTTAGCAATTTAATAAGCTAATTGCCAACATTCTCCCCAGTCTTGAAAGTTTAGCTTTCAACATTAAAATCACTGTTCAAGAGGAGTTTACATAATTTAATAATAGATCTTTTGAACAGGCCATCTTTTGATTTTACAGTTACAACACGAACACGTCCGTGGTGGCCCGGATTGACTTCAACTACTTTAGCAAGTGGCCATTTAAAGGGTGGGAGATTGTCTTCTTTAAGTAATACCAAGTCATTAATTTCGATATTAGAGTGTTCCTTAGTCCATTTAGTTTTTTGCTGTAAACAATTTAAATATTCCTTTCGCCAACGTTCCCAAAAATGCTTTTGGATCCACTGCACTAGTTTGTAGCCTTTTATTAATGACGTATTCACGTTATTCATCTTTGGTTCTGGAAATGTGGTTACTGGTCGTCCTATTAAAAAGTGTGCCGGGGTTAGGGGTTGCAAGTCATTCGGATCACTCGAAAGCGGTGTTAAAGGCAGACTGTTAAGTATTGCTTCAGCTTGACAAACGACAGTGTTAAAATCATCATAGGTTAAAATGTGGCCATCGATGGCCCGCCTTAATAAATATTTTGCTTGCTTGACTCCACTTTAGCATAACCCTCCGAAATGGGGAGATCGAGGTGGAATGAATTTCCATGATATTCCTTCTTCGGTACAAGCAACACCAACAGCCGCGTTATGGGCTTCCGACAAAAATTCTGCCAACAAGCCTTTTAACTCTATTGGCTCCGATGAAATTTGTAGCGTTATCTGAGTAAATTATGGTACATCGACCTCTTGAGATTAACCTTCTCAAGGCTGCAATGAAGGAGCTTGTTGATAAGTCCGGTACCAACTCCATGTGAACTGTTTTTGTTGAGAAACATATAAACAGTGAAATATAACCTTTCATGGGCGATCGTCCACGAACTTTTTGAGTTATGAAAAAAGGGCCACAAAAATCTATGTCACAAATTTTGAAAGAACCCGTTTCTTGCACTCTATCTGCAGGGAGTGCTGCCATTAGCTGTTGTTGTGTTCTTGGACGGTATCGGTAACATAGTACGCAGGCATGCACTATTCTCTTTATAACATTTTTAGCGTTTAATATCCAGAATTTTTCTCTTAGTATGTTATGAAGCGAAAGTACACCAGCATGAAAGTTTTTTCTGTGAAAGTACATTATTAACGATTTGACAAATGGATGATTGTTTGCCAATAAAACAGGATGTTTTGTAAAAAATTATAGCGATGAATTTTTCAACCTTCCTCCAACTCGCATGAGGTCGTCTTCTAAACAGGGTGATAGATGAACAAGTTTACGATTTTCTATAAGACATTCTGTTTTAAGCTGTTTCAATTCATTTGAAAAATATGAATTTTGTACGATTGCAACAACTAAATAACGCGGTTGCCATGTCTGCAAATGTTATAGGGCCAGAACAAAGCTTTGAAGAAAAATGCAAAAAAACTCTCAACTTAAACTATAGTGCGCAGTAGCTTTTTAAAAGAATTAATAAATTTATGGGTTGCTAATATATCTTTGAATATTGTTTCTTCAATGTTGCTCAAATTACGATCATTTCCTGTAAGACAAATTTGAAATTGTTTTAAATGTGTTGAACTATCTTTAAAAACGAGAGGTTGTGGCGGCCACTTGGATTCATTATCTCTCAAAAATGTCGGACCCCTAAACCACAATTCATTCTCCATGATTACTTTAACGCTGGCCCCTCTAGATAACAAGTTTGCTGGATTTTCTCCTGAGGGCACGTGTCTCTATATGACACGTGTCCCCGTAAACACGTAGTAGTGCTGCGCTAAGCTCTAATCTGGGAAGAGAAATGCCGCAAATTAGCGATGATACGATGCCATTTTCTGTTATGCTGACCACGTAAATGCACGCACCGTAAGCCCTTTTGCTGGCATCTGCGAAAGCATGAACATGAGTAGTGGAATTAAAACTAACAAACCTGGGAATTTTTATGTTGCTTAAAAGCTCCAATTGCTTTCGAATTTGCTCCCATTCAAGGTAAACGTCTTGGGGGACGCATTCGTCCCAATGTAGTTTGAGCTTCCACAACTCCTGCAATAATATTTTAACCTTCACAATGATTGGATTGATCACTCCTATGGGATCGAAGAGAGCGGCAGTATGAGCCAGTATAGACCTTTTAGTATGTATTGCGTTGTGTAAGAAAAGCTGAGGTAGTCTTCCTTGGGTGACCTTTTTAGTGCTAAGGTTTTAATATAGCTCATGTTGTCTATATGCACTGTTTCTTCTCTATCTTCTTCTGGAACATCAGATAGTACGCTTTCACAGTTCGACGCGAACTTACGAAGAGGGAACCCTCTGCTGCAGCAATTCTGTGACTTGTTTTTTTTTAGTTCTCTGAGAACCCCTTAACTAAATTATCTACATAAAAGTCGTTTAGGGTTGCCTTGGCGGTAAGGGGAAAATTTATAGAATTCTTGCAAGCATTTCACCGCTAAATGGGAAGCGCTGCTCATACCATATGTTAGCGTTTGTAATTTGTATGCGACAACAGGGGATGATGAATTTGTCCGCCATAAAATGCCTTGCCATTTCGTGTCATCATCGTGTATAATCATTTGCCTATAAATTTTAGCGATGTCTGCCACAAGAACGTATTTATGAAACCTAAATCGAACTAACATGGTGAAAATATCATCTTGAAGCATTGGGCCTACGCATAATACATAATTGAAGGCCTTTCCACTAGTTGTATGGCAGGATGCGTCAAAAACTACCCATAATCGGGTTGTCGAGCTGTCTGGTTTTAAAACACAGTGATGTGGTATAAAGTATCTTACATCCGCATATGACGTCACTGGCATTATGTGCTTTAAATTAGAATATTCAACCATGAATTTTATATACTCCTTACATTTATATGTTAGTATCGCGTGAAAGTCTTTTCTCCAAATATGACAGCCTTCGACGAGCTATTTCAAATGACTGACCCAACGTTGAGGGATCGAATTTGAATGGTAAACGCACGATAAACTTATTTGTCTGTGGACACCTTTTTGTTGTTTCATAAAAGTATTTTTCACACAACAACTCTTCATCAGATAATTTTTCCTTTGCACTTTGCGGAACGTCATCTAAGATCCAAAATTTTTCGACTAGTTTGTATAATGTCGGTTCAGTTTACACTCCAATAAACGAATTGTAAGTTAATTTTTTATAAATATTCTGCCGTGGTTTTGTGTCGTGTTCAGTAGTAATTTGTAAACATTTATTTGTCGGTGACGTAGTATTTGTGGATGTATTTGATGTTTTTGTTTTATTATCAACCGCTAAACACTGGTGAATTTGATGTTGATGATGTGTTTGTATTATTTGTAGCGATTGATGTGGATTCTGAGTAACAGCTGATCCACTTACAATCCATCCTAATTTTGTTTTGATAAAATGGGGTTGATTTTCAATTTTTATTCTACCTACCATTAATACGTCCCAGAAAACATCTGCCCCAATAAGAATATCTATTTGGCTTGGACAATTGAAATTCTCATCGGCTAACCTTATGTTTGATGGAATGTGCCAGTTAGAAATCTGAAGTTTCTGCTGTGGGTGACGTGACGATATACATACATGGGATGAGTACAACATCAAGTAAAGCGTTGAAATCAGTGGTTAATGATATAATAGCAATTGTACACTCTATTTTCTGACACTAAATTATTTCCTAGACTGGATACTTCTACATTTACCTGCGTAGTTTCAAATATTGTGACAAGGATAAAATTTAATTGGGAACAAGAGTCTAATAGAGCGCGGGCTATTACAGACACACCGCATTCATTGCGCAGTTCTACCATGGCAGTAGCTAATATAACTAAACTTTTATCTTTTTTGGCCTGTGGAGTTATAGAATTGGATATTTCATTTGGACATGGTTTATCATTAATGTGTGCAATTGTTGTTTCAATAGTTTTCACAGGGGATTGAGAATTATCTTTAGAAGCACCTGCTGCTTCTTCTTTATGTAAGACGGACACGACTTGGCAACAGTTCCGAGACAGTTTAGACACAGTTTTCTTTGCTTAACGATACCAAAGCGATTTTGAACACTCATTTCTATGAATTTAGCACAACGATATGTGCTATGATTTGGCGATGTATTGCATATTGTACAAGTTGTTAACTGTTTTGATACGGTGAATGAAGAAGACGATCGATTCTTCGATGCGAATTGTTAGTTTGATGATTGATATTTGCTCGATTGCGACATGTGATTGACTATGTTTAATGCTTTGCAACGCTTTTCTAAAAAGGCCGCGAGATTTTCCCACATTGGAATTTTAAGTGTAGATGATGATGCATCTACCACATTTGTTGATGCTTTTTCTTCCCTCTTTGCCAATGTGTCTATATCTAATTTTGATGCAACCATATGTAAAATATGAGATTTAGTTTCAATGGCTTCCATTGCTTGTAAGTCTACATTAATATTATCAATGAAATCACGAAGAGATAAAGAATGATTTTTTTGCTATTATCTTTTTGGCAACACTAGTTTTGACAGCTCACGCACGTTTTGTATCTTGTGTCACTGTCAAACATCTTCAGTTTGGTCTATAATTTAATCATGAATCGTCTTACAAACGAACAACGCTTGCAAATTATTGAATTTTATTACCAAAATGCGTGCTCTGTTAAGAAAGTTCATCGCGCGCTTCTTCCATTTTATGGTCAGCTTAATCGACCTACTGAGGCTTCTATTCGGGCTATTGTAACAAAATTTCGCACCAAATTTACATTGTTGGACATTAAACCACCAACACGCTTACGTAGAGTGCGAACTGAAGAAAATATCGCAGCCGTATCGGCCAGTGTTGGTGATGACCGTGAATTATCGATTCGGCGCCGTTCGCAGCAATTGGGCCTCTGTTACTCCACTACGTGGAAAATTTTGCGGAAGGATTTGGGTGTGAAGCCTTATAAGATACAACTGGTGCAAGAATTGAAGCCAAACGACCTACCACAACGCCAAATTTTTGGTGAATGGGCTCTTGAAAAGTTAGATGAAGATCCACTTTTTTATCGAAGAATTGTGTTCAGCGACGAGGCTCATTTCTGGTTGAATGGATACGTGAACAAGCAAAACTGCCGTATTTGGAGTGAAGAGCAGCCAGAAGCATTGCAAGAGCTACCAATGCATCCACAAAAAACAACCGTTTGGTGCGGATTATGGGCTGGCGGCATCATTGGGCCGTATTTCTTCAAAGATGATGCGAATCACAACGTTACTGTGAATGGTGAGCGCTACCGTGCGATGATAACAAACTTTTTTTTGCCCAAAATGGAAGAGCTTGACTTGCATGACATGTGGTTTCAACAAGACGGTGCCACATGCCACACAGCACGCGAAACAATGGACCAATTGAGAGGCGAGTTCGGTGAACAGTTTATTTCACGCTTGGGACCAGTCAATTGGCCGCCCAGATCGTGCGATTTAACGCCTCTAGACTATTTTTTGTGGGGCTATGTTAAGGCTAATGTCTATAGGGACAAGCCCGCTTCGATTGACCCACTGGAAGCCAACATTGCCAACATTATTCGTGAGATACCGGCCGAAATGTTGGAAAGAGTATGCCAAAATTGGACTAAGCGGATGGACCATTTGAGGCGCAGCCGCGGCCAACATTTGCATGAAATAATCTTCAAACATTAAATTATATCGACCCAACTATCGATCCAAATAAATATTTCATGCATTTTTCTGAATTTTATGTGTTTTTTTTTTTTAAATTTCCGATAGTTCTTATAAAATCACCTTTTACTACACTGTGTTGCTTTACCTTTTGAATGTCGAATATGCGACGGATGTGAGTCTGAAATATTTCAAATTTATTATATCTTCAAATCAATAAACTTAGGGCTTTTTCATAATTTTCCTCGGTGACTTCCAACAACTGCACAAGTTTCGCAGCAGAGTCAACTAAACAGGACCGTAAGTATTGAAACTTAGAAATTGCAGATAAGTCGGGGTTGTTGTGTACGAGAACACAAAATGTTATGTAAAATTCGAGAAAATCTGTTCGATTTCCACTGAATTTTATTAGTTGTAGTGTTGGTAGGTGTATTTTAGTATTTCGACCAACTGATTGGTGTACTCTTGTACTTGAGAGAAACAGTTCGGAAGGAAGAGATGTGGCACTCGAATTTGCCATACGCTCCAATATAATTGACTTAACAGAAATATTGCGATGATTTTGATCAAATTGCGACTCATCTAGCACTTCGAGTTGCATTAGAATTTTGTCAAAGCTAGCTTAACCTAAAGTTGGTGGAAGTTCATTCCATCGAATTGGTTAAGATTTTCGCTATCTGCTACCATCCGCACTATTATTTGGGTACGTCGTAATTCTTTTATTCTTATATTACCTATCCAGGCATTGTTGGAGCTTGTAGTCCTAGACTACCTTCGTGTTCTTGTGACATAATCACCCCTATCGTGAATATTTTTTCCCTCGAAATATTTTGCTTTTCCCTAAAGTTGCAATCGTGAATTATTTGTAAGTGAAAAAACTTGCATGTTCGAAAAAATTATGGCATCGCCGATTTTTATTCCCGTGGGTTTTTTCCAAAAAGTATTGTGACATTTTTCACAAACATTTTGATTTGGAATAAAATTTAGAATTGTTGCAGCGGCAAATAAAATTAGAGGAACTGAAAATCAAGCAATCTAATGTAATGATGGACTGTAAACATGTATGAATGTGATAATTTTTTAGTTTAAAAAACGTATATTAATTATAAATTAAAATTTTTGTTGCCTTTTTTATGTGCCTGTTTATTAAAATTTTTTGTGATACATGAAGTACAACCAAAAATAACACAAATGTGACATCGTTTTTTAGATTTAAGATTTCGTATCTTTGTAAAGAATATTTCTTTTTTAATTTTTTGTATCGTATAAAAACCGTAGACATGTTGTAAGCTACACAACACGACGACTTTCTGGTAGGCAGTTCTGGTTCAATATATCTAAAAGGTATTTAAAAGCTGCTTTGTTAGCTAGAAAATGTTGTTAGAACGTGCAAAGAATATATTTATATGTACATATACGAGTATGTAGATAATGTTAACAATTCTTCATGTTTTCACTTACATTGTTTCTGGATTTGATGCATGTCTTAAATTCCGTCTTTTTATTTTCTCCAATAATTTCTTCTCTTCTTCTAATAACATAAATCGGATCGAAATACTATGCACTTTATTGAATAATAACAATTTATTAAGAAAATAAAAAAAACACGTATCAAATTAAATTACATCAATTCACAATAGTATGTTCGACTTGGCACATATGTTTCGAAAATATATTTTATTCCCTAACAATTGACGATACCAAATTATTGTTAATGGGAATAAACAAATTATTCCCT
Source organism: Thelaira solivaga (assembly GCA_947397855.1). Classification (NCBI taxonomy): domain Eukaryota; kingdom Metazoa; phylum Arthropoda; class Insecta; order Diptera; family Tachinidae; genus Thelaira; species Thelaira solivaga. The sequence continues at coordinate 2,878,745 of OX377615.1, forward strand.
AGAATTTATTTCCTTGAGATTCGCGATAAGGGTGAATTTTTAGGATACTAATATCCGGCTCGAAGGACCTTGCTGAAGACAGGAGCTTTTTCCTGTCCAAAAAGCAAAATATGGACAACCAAAAAAAAACAATTCAAACGTGTTTTTTTTCACACAATATTTCAAATTATTTATTCTTAAACGTTGTCTCAACTTTACTAACAGTTGATTGCAACAACCAACAATTTTTTTGTCGTTCAAAAACAGTTCTTTTTTTTTTTGTTAATGTAAATAAAAAATGCTATAATATAAAAAAAATTAACAATTCATTTTTGATAAACAAAAATGCTTTCTTAATTTTTTTTCCGGGTTCTGTTTTTTCATGAGCACAAACATAAGTCTTTTGGGCCAACATTTTCCAAAGGAGACCAAAATCATCCGCATTATAAATTTTGCTCTTCACAAACTTCATGCTCTCTAATCATTACATCCAGCGTTTTTTTAAATGGGTCGACTACAGAAACATTAGAGGAAAGCTTTTCTGCACCAATTTTCAAAAGTCTGATTCCATATCGTGCTCTGCAGTTCTGCAGCCAACCTGCGCTTGCATTGAAGTCAGCCTGTTTTTCCAATATATCATGAAGCTTCTTAGCTTTCTCTTTTAACATTTGTCGACTTACTGGCAGATTTTTAACGCGTTGTCTTAAAAACCAATTTTAAAGTATTTTTTTTACACACGGATATTCTGCTTTTCTAAACGACTTTCTATTAAGCACACTCCTCTTTTCTTTATCCCACTTATAGTGGACTTTGCCACTCCAAACTTCTTTGAAAAAACTGTAGTTCCTATGCCATTGGATAGTTCTTTAATTATTTCTTGCTTTATTCCAATAGAAAGAAATGGTTTACGTTTATAAGAACTAATTTAATTATTTTTTTTCCTTACACATAAACGCTGAACGAGAAGACAAAACACACTAAAGTAATTTAGCACACTTTTAAACTAAGAAAAGTACAACAAAAATGTGTGCAAATTCAACAGAAATCTAACGGTATCATAAAAGTTATGTAAAAAAACTATTGCTTTTTTATTTTTGTTGATTTTGTATAAAAAACACAAGTTCACCCTATTGAGTTTGGCATTGTTCACTCTTTAGAGTAACTAATGAAAAAAATTGAGAGTTCGTAATAACGAGTAGTTCCACTCTATACCAACTGCACTGTATATAGTTTTCAATATTAAAATGTTGGTTGGGAAGTTTGTTTATTCAGTTCAATGTATTGGGGAAAACAATAAATATAAAATAACCCAACACAATTCTGTAAATAAGCACAAATAAAGATTAATATATTGTTAAACCTTTGAAATCCAAATAAAATTATTACATATCCAAATACAAGTGCACATTGTAGAGAAACAATATAATTTTCTTTTTATTATTTTTGTTTTTGTTTTTCATATACTCTTTAATTACATTTCAGTAATACCCAAAGGGCATTGGAATGTAAAAGAGAAGAGAGGAATAAAAATAGAATATATAGTTTTCAATATTAAAATATTGGTTACGAATTTTGTATATTCAGTTCAATACTGTTTTTTGTTTGAATATTTGAATTTTTTTGAAACTATAATATTGGCAAATAATTCTTATTTAGTCAATATTTTTTACAATGTAAAGGTTTTAATGTATGCCAAGAAATGTTGGTAGTAATCTACTGAGACACTAAGCAACACTGATGATTGAGAGTAGCGTCTGATGAAATGGTACATATACACTCCGCGCCACATGAATAGGACATTCTATTAATTTATGCATTAATAACTTCTAAACTAAAGAAATAGAACCTTATTTTTTTAATTATTGAAAGCACATTTGATACCCTGTAAAATATATCATTCATCATTTTTTTCTTGATTCGTACCGAGCCAAAAATTATTTTTATTACTGAAAATGAAAAACAAGTTCTTAAGATTTTGCCCCACTTGAATAGAACACCCCATAGAAAAAAAGATTTTTTCACAATTTTGAACAAATTTAAATATTCACCCTTATCGCGAATCTCAAGGGAATAAATTCTAGGGAATAATTTGTTTATTCCCATGAACAATAATTTGGTATCGTCAATTGTTAGGGAATAAAATATATTTTCGAAACATATGTGCCAAGTCGAACATACTATTGTGAATTGATGTAATTTAATTTGCTACGTGTTTTTTTTTATTTTCTTAATAAATTGTTATTATTCAATAAAGTGCATAGTATTTCGATCCGATTTATGTTATTAGAAGAAGAGAAGAAATTGTTGGGGAAAATAAAAAGACGGAATTTAAGAGATGCATGAAATACATTGTGCTTACCAGAAACAATGTAAGTGAAAACATGAAGAATTGTTAACATTATGTACAATGTACCATATACATAAATTCTTTGCAGGTTCTAACAACATTTTCCAGCTAACAAAGCAGCTTTTAAATACCTTTTAGATATATTGAACCAGAACTGCCTACCAGAAAGTCGTCGTGTTGTGTAGCTTACAACATGTCTACGGTTTTAATAGGATACAATAAATCACATTTGTGTTATTTTTGGTTGTACTTCATGTAATAAACAAGCACATAAAAAAGGCAACAAAAATTCTAATTAATATACATTTTTAGAACTAAAAAATTCTTACATGTTTACAGTACATCAGTGCTATTAAATTGTTTGATTTTCAGTTCCTCCAATTTTATTTGCCACTGCAACAATTCTAAATTTTATTCCCAATCAAAATGTTTGTGGAAAATGTCACAATACTTTTTTTTAAAAAACTCACGGGAATAAAAATCGGCGATGCCATAATTTTTTCGAACATGCAAGTTTTTTCACTTAAAAATAATTCGCGATTGCCACTTTAGGGAAAAGCTAAATATTTCGAGGGAAAAAATATGCATGATTTATTTACGTTTTATTAAATTCTAAATATTCTAAAGCTATACTAATAATGTGTTGAGCCACCTTTTTTAAGGATTACTTCGTAAATACGATTTGGAATGGAGTTGAATAAGGATTTCAAATAATGAAGGGAAATTGAACACCAAGCAGTTTTGATCGCTTCAATAAGTTTCTCCTTGGTATCGTACTGCTTACCGGAAGCGTAAACCTTACGAGCGAGTCAACCCCAAACATTTTCTATAATATTCAGGTCTGGGGAGCATGGTGGCCACTCAAGCGTTCTTACATTTTGGTCACAAATCCATGACTTCACTGCTCTGACGGTGTGAATAGGAGCATTTTCATGTTGAAACGTCCACTTCAGGTTTCCAAAAAGCAGGCTGAAGAATGGAAAGCCCGCTGGAGCACACCCTTGTAGCAATTCGCATTAATTTCAGTGGTCAAAAATTGCAACTCACAGGTACCATGATAAGAGATACTGCCCCAGACCATAACACCCCCTTCCAGACTATGTAGGCGATTCAAAATATGTTCTTCTTTCCGCAAGTCATGAAAATAATAGTTAAATCCATCTGGACCCTCCAGGTTAAACTTTTTTTCGTCAGAAAAGACGACACGGTACCACTCATTACTCCATGTCATATGACTGCGACAGTATGACAAGCGTATTTCCTTGCGGACCCCTGTTAGTGGTGGTTTTTTCTTTAATTTCAGTACCTTCAAATGTTCAGCTTTGGAAATAACACGCTGTACAGTTCTCACACTGGCGGAAACACTTGATTTAGCTCTTATTCGAGATAAAGTATCGTGGGAATTATAGGCTAAACTAAAAATTGCTCGCTTATCAGCAGGTGAAGGCACGCTTTTTGTACGGCCTTTCATTATTTTTTATAAAATTAGACACGACATGGCGACTTCTACCAATTTCTTTAGCGATTTGATTAACAGATTTCCTGGAATCATTAAAAAATTTTATTTTTAGTTTTTCCGCTTCGATCAGACACTTTCCTCTACCCATTTTTAATTTTTTTTACTTTAAAAATCTTAAATTGTATAAAGAAACCACAAAGAGTGAACTCTTAAAAAACTCGTATCAACTGAGACTGTTCTATTCAAGTGGCGCGAAAAATTGCAAGAATTTCGATCATCTATAAAAGAAAATTTTCTTTGTACACTTTTTAAAAACCCTGCACTATAATTATGACTTAGTCTTGTTGTGAAAGAATTAATAATAAATAAATAAATAAATAAAAAAAAAGCAACGGTACTTCAAAAAAACTTGAAAAAAGGTTCTCAGAGAGAACAAGTGTAATTTACCGAATGAGGCGTGTCCTATTCAAGTGGCGAGGACTGTAAATGTGCTATCTCTTTTGGTACTTATTGTATTGAATAAATAACTCAAGAGAATAGCATGAGGAAAACAATAAATTTAAAATAAAGCAAAACACAATTCTAGAATTAATCACAAATGAAAATTAATATTTTTTTTTTAATCGTACAAAAACAAATAAAAGCAGTAAACAATTAAAATAATTCTGCAAGAAACTCAGCTGATTTAATAGTTAAAACTACATAACATTTTTTTGAGATAGTTGAGCCATTCTGTTCTCAATTGTGATTAACAGGCATACATCGATATATACAAGGTGGCGCAAAAGTAATCCTCCTATCAGAAAATGCTATAAATTTTGCGATTGGCCCCTAATGTCAGTTTTGTTTTGACATTTGTGTAGTAAACACATGCGAAATACACGTTAATAAACAATGTTACGCTACACTGCTCCAGAACGTGGAATATTGGTGACTATTTATTTGACCAATAATCGCAAATGGGTATCAGTCGACGGTCTTTACAGCGAATTTTGGTACAAGATTTGAAGATGTTTCCGTACAAAGTCCAGACGGTGCATCAGCTGTTAGCTTCTGACCGCCAATCGCGTCTAACATACGCTCAAGCCATCCTTAATCACCACCAAGAGGAAGATGATTTTTCATCAAAAATAATCATGAGTGATGAGGCCCATTTCCATCTTAGCGGGTACGTAAATAAGCAAAATTTACGCTTCTGGGGCACTGAAAATCCGCGTGTAACCCACGAAGAGCCATTACACCCGCTCAAAGTCACTGTATGGTGTGCTGTTTTCGCTGGAGGAGTCATCGGCCCTTTTTTTTCGAAAACTTCGCGGGCCAAACGGTTACTGTGAATGGAGAGCGCTACAGAGCAATGATCAACGAGTTCCTTTTGCCGCAACTTGATGAATTGGGATTGGAAAACATGTGGTTCCAACAGGACGGTGCAACGGCACACACTGCACGTGCGACAACCGATATGCTGAAGGATGCATTTCCCGGGCGCCTAATCTCCCGTTTTGGCGATTTGCACTGGCCAGCAAGATCCCCTGATTTGACCGCTGCAGACTTCTTTTTGTGGGGCTTTTTGAAGTCGCGGGTTTATGTCAACAAGCCTCAGACTCTTGCAGCTCTTAAAGACAATATCCGTCAAGAATGTGAGGACCTATCGCCGGAAGTTTTGGCCAAAGTGATGGAAAATGCCATAAAAAGGGCTCAAATGACAATCAACTGTGGCGGCGGCCATTTACATGACATCATATTCTCGACTTGATGTAAAAAAATTAAAAGACCAAATAAAAATAATCCAAAAGAAGAATCAAAGTTTTTATTTTTTTTTTAAATTACAACCAAAAAACATCGGAAGGTTATTTTTGTGCCACCTTGTATGTAGCACTGTTTTGCTAATTTTTGAAAAAAAAATTATTGTAACTTTAAAATATTTTTATAAGATTTTCTTTTCTTCTAATTTCATATGAAAATTGTTAAAACTTAATTTGCAGTTCTTGGAATCCTTGTTTTTGCAAAGAATAAAAAAATAACAAAATTAATTTTAATTCGGGAAATCCCAAAATGTGAAATTTTGTATTAAATTTATCATTCGAAATACTGATATAGTTTGATATAGACCTCAGTAATTTTGATTAAATAAAAAAATCAATTGAACCACAGACACATGCTTATATGCAACATGTCTAAAACTTGATGTTAGAGGTGAAAATGAATCTTATTGGGCGAATTGAGAACAAGTTAACCTCATATTTTAGTATAAATAGCACCTGTTTTTTAACGATGTTTCTGTTAACGCTTAATTTTTAAGAACGCAATATGAGCGATAAATGAGGTATGCCTGTTTTTTGAGTATTATTTCTTGACAATTTTGCTTGCCGTTAGACTAATTTTTATTATTGACAGAATATAAAACAATGTATTTCATTTCTTAGAATTAATAAAATTATGTGTTTCTTGGAGTTGATCATTTACATTTTATGGAATCCCTTAGCCAGTGTTGTTATTAAACACTTAGTAGTTCCTACCTACTAAACGGTGGTGATACAAACCTAAGGTGAATATGATGAGGAAATATTTTTGACTTTATTTATTTGAATACATAGGTTAGGTTAGGTTAGGTTAAACAGGTCGCCCGAAAAGAAAGAAACAAGAGCTGGGCTCACTTGGCTCCTCTGACGTGCTCCCTTTGTGATACCTATATAGAGGAAAATAAAGAAGAGGAATGATAGTAACAGAAGAGTGAAGGAGAGGAAAGAAGATAGAGAAAGAAAGAAAGAAAGTGAGTGAGTCCGTCACAAAAACCAACCGCTGCTTCTAATGAAGCCATATAGAATGTCGACACTTGCATTCGACAGCGCAGTGAGACCTTGCAGACGTCGCTCACCGAAGTGGATCATGCGCCGCTCTTCCAGGGCCGGACAGTGGCAGAGAGGGTGTTCCACAGTTTCCTCCTCCTCCTCGTCTTAACAACTTCTACAGTAGTCATTATAACGCAAACCCATTCTAATAGCATGGTTGCCAAAATTGCAGTGTCCCGTTACTACAGCCACCACATTTCTCAATCGGGCTCTTTGGAGCCCCAACAAATCCCTAATGCGACTGCTATCCAGCCTAGGCCAGATCATCCTCGCCGTATTACACGTCCGTTCGTCTCTCCATCTGGACTGTGCCTTTCGCAAGAATATGCATTGGCATCTTGCTCTGGCAGCCTCTACCCTTCCCTTGCCAGGTTATCCGCCCTGATTTGAATACATATATTTTTTTATTTTTTTTATTTATTTGTAAGTTTGTTTGACCATATAATGTAAGCAGTAAGTGTTTTTCTGTTGTCTGTGCTTTATTTTGTCAAAAAGTTTGCTGCACATGCTATATATAGTATTTTTTGATTGCCATCCATGGTGTCGACAGCGTTTCTTTTCTTTGTTTTCCACGGTTTCAGGGAAGTAAAGCAAATATACACCAAGAATATGTGAACAAAGTGGAGTACCGAACACAAATGGGGGAAATAAGAAAAAAAAAACACAACATCGGCTAAAATACAAGCCGAAAAGTAGTCGGCAGTGGTTGTCAAAATATAACCGGAAGCTGGGCTTAGCAAAAAGCCTGGGATTTAATCACCGCATTCGATAGCGAGTAGATTATCGTATCGAATAGTATTTCTATAGATACGACTCGAGTAAGCAAATCACCGCACACAATATTTATAAAATCGTAAATTTTTCAAAATTGTAATAGATTTATACAGAAATATTTCTCATATGCAAGTAAATAAAAAAGAACTGCATGAACTTCAGCAACAATTGTGCAAAAAGAATTTTTAATAGTGCGGATGAACAATTGCTTCTTCTGACATCTTTTTCTGCAAATTCAAAATATAAAAATTTATAAAAAATTGCAATAACCAATTGTTTTACTCTAAAACTAAATAAAACTTAATTTTTTTTAAACTTTTTGTTGAGCTTGCTCGTTTAAAGAGTAATATGTTTTGGTTACGATCAGCGTTGTCATATTGTAAGATTTATCTTTTTTTGCATGTTTTTTGAAATGCTAAAAGTTTTTAAGTTTTTCTTCTCAAATAAAAGTATTTTGGAAATTTATATGCCTAACAATAATTTTTAACTATTTGTTTAAAATAATTTTTATATTTTGTAAAACTTATTTTATTCCTTTTATTAACTTTTATTGTAGTAATTGTTAATATTTGCTTACTCTCTGATACATAAATACAACATTGTTTATGTTTTTTTGAATAGTATATTTATTTTTCTATTCACATTCAACAAATTGTTCAGTTATTTCAGCTGAATTTTCTTAACCAACTTAAAATAAAAAAATAAATGCTTTAAAAATTTATTTTTTTTTTTAATTCATAAATCTGTTTTTGTTATTTAACATGGATAAATATTAAGCAAACGATGGTAAAAAAGAGTTTTATAAATTTAATTAAAATGTAAAAACATTAAATAATATTTTGTGTGTATATTTTAAAAGTATTCAGTGAGCTCATAAGATGTGGTAGAAATTTTCTAACACTTCATTTTGTTCAACTTCGACAAAAAAAATTTAAATACTTAATCTAAAGTTATTTATACTGCCTTTTAATGATTTGTAAGAAAAAAGATTTTTTGGCCGAAAACAATTTCTTTTTTCACATGTTTTAAGATTTATAAAAAAAAAATATATGACTTCACTCGTTACGATAACTAGTTTGCTTTCGCATAATATTTACTAAGACTATACTGGTTCGAAGAATCGCTATCCATCAATTTAACTCGAAATCGAAGAGTCGCTATCAAATTATATCATCTCAAATTACGATACGAAAATTAAAAATTTCGATCGAATGTACTCGCATGCCTAAACAATTTCTTAATTAAACTAAAGAAGAATCTAACAAAAAAACAGACTAAAATACAAGCCTAAAAGTAGTTGGTTTTCAAAATAAATATAACCGGAAGTTGGGCTTAGCTGGCTCAAAGTCTGGTGTTGGTATCTGTCAAGGAAAATCGTATTCTAGGGATCAAAATAAGAAACTTTGCCGAAGGAACCATACCTCTAAAATGTATTTTGATGTTCCGACTTATGATCCGAAGGGTCAAATTTTGAAAAATCTCACTTTGACTCATTTAGAGTGCCTCAATCGAGTCAAAATGTATAACAGACCCCCACTAACTTTGGAGAGCCGACCCACCTATGCCAGTGGCACACCCCCTGGGACCACCCCTAGGGGGGTCCCCATACAAACAATCACCATTTTTGGCACTTTGCAAGAAAAAATCAGCAAAATGGCTATGTTCTTTTATTTTTGGAGTTTAGTTTTCTCTTTAGAAATTTATTTAGTCAGAATGAAATGAAAAATTGAATTTTACTTAGTAATAGAAAAGAAAATAAAAAAAATTATTGACCTTTGGGTCAAAAGTCGGGACATCAAAATACATTGTAGAGGTATGGTTCTTTCGGCAAAGTTTCTTATTTTGATCCCTAGAATACGATTTTTCTTGTAATTTTAACGATTTTTTTGCCACCATACAAATCGACCCGCCCTAATATAATAATAGCTTACGGTTAGACTGAATTCACTTGTTCCGAGCATTTACCAGCTTTTCATATAGCTCCGGAGTTGTTTTTTCTGACATGCAATAAATTACAAATTTCAAATTGTAATAAAAAGAATTAAATTTTTCTTTGAAAATTTTATTTATAGCCTTTTCTACTTAAATTTTCTTTTTTATTTGACAAAATATTAATCTTTATTTGTGCTTAATTCCAGAAATTGTGTTGGTTTTAAAATTTATTCTTTTACTCATGATATTCTCATGAGTTATTTATTCAGTACAATAAGTACTGAAGGGGAGAGCATACCTATATGGACCATTTCATCAGACGCTACTCCGAATCCTCAGTAGGTTACTCCCAACGTTTCTTGCAAACATTAGAACCTTTATATTGTAAAAGCAATTGACTAAATAAGAATTATTAATCAAAAGTCACAAAAAGATTCAAATATTCAAACAAAAAACTCAGTAAGCATTGAACTGAATAAACAAATAAATTTCCCAACCAACATTTTTAATATTGAAAAACTATATATTCTATTTTTATTCTTCTCTTCTCTTTTACATTTGAATGCCCGTTGGGTATTACTGAATGTAATTAAAGAGTATATGAAAAACAAAAACAAAAAATTATAAAAAATAATAAGAAAAACATAGGGTTTTCCTACAATGAGCACTTGTATTTGTATATGTAATAATTTCTATTTGGAATTTAAAAGTTTAACAAAATATTAATCTTTATTTGTGCTTAATTCCAGAAATTGTGTTGGTTTTAAAATTTATTCTTTTACTCATGATATTCTCATGAGTTATTTATTCAGTACAATAAGTACTGAAGGGGAGAGCATACCTATATGGACCATTTCATCAGACGCTACTCCGAATCCTCAGTAGGTTACTCCCAACGTTTCTTGCAAACATTAGAACCTTTATATTGTAAAAGCAATTGACTAAATAAGAATTATTAATCAAAAGTCACAAAAAGATTCAAATATTCAAACAAAAAACTCAGTAAGCATTGAACTGAATAAACAAATAAATTTCCCAACCAACATTTTTAATATTGAAAAACTATATATTCTATTTTTATTCTTCTCTTCTCTTTTACATTTGAATGCCCGTTGGGTATTACTGAATGTAATTAAAGAGTATATGAAAAACAAAAACAAAAAATTATAAAAAATAATAAGAAAAACATAGGGTTTTCCTACAATGAGCACTTGTATTTGTATATGTAATAATTTCTATTTGGAATTTAAAAGTTTAACAAAATATTAATCTTTATTTGTGCTTAATTCCAGAAATTGTGTTGGTTTTAAAATTTATTCTTTTACTCATGATATTCTCATGAGTTATTTATTCAGTACAATAAGTACTGAAAAATACTGAAAATTCCAAATAGAAATTATTACATATACAAATACAAGTGCTCATTGTAGGAAAACCCTATGTTTTTCTTATTATTTTTTATAATTTTTTGTTTTTGTTTTTCATATACTCTTTAATTACATTCAGTAATACCCAACGGGCATTCAAATGTAAAAGAGAAGAGAAGAATAAAAATAGAATATATAGTTTTTCAATATTAAAAATGTTGGTTGGGAAATTTATTTGTTTATTCAGTTCAATGCTTACTGAGTTTTTTGTTTGAATATTTGAATCTTTTTGTGACTTTTGATTAATAATTCTTATTTAGTCAATTGCTTTTACAATATAAAGGTTCTAATGTTTGGAAGAAACGTTGGGAGTAACCTACTGAGGATTCGGAGTAGCGTCTGATGAAATGGTCCATATAGGTATGCTCTCCCCTTCAGTACTTATTGTACTGAATAAATAACTCATGAGAATATCATGAGTAAAAGAATAAATTTTAAAACCAACACAATTTCTGGAATTAAGCACAAATAAAGATTAATATTTTGTTAAACTTTTAAATTCCAAATAGAAATTATTACATATACAAATACAAGTGCTCATTGTAGGAAAACCCTATGTTTTTCTTATTATTTTTTATAATTTTTTGTTTTTGTTTTTCATATACTCTTTAATTACATTCAGTAATACCCAACGGGCATTCAAATGTAAAAGAGAAGAGAAGAATAAAAATAGAATATATAGTTTTTCAATATTAAAAATGTTGGTTGGGAAATTTATTTGTTTATTCAGTTCAATGCTTACTGAGTTTTTTGTTTGAATATTTGAATCTTTTTGTGACTTTTGATTAATAATTCTTATTTAGTCAATTGCTTTTACAATATAAAGGTTCTAATGTTTGCAAGAAACGTTGGGAGTAACCTACTGAGGATTCGGAGTAGCGTCTGATGAAATGGTCCATATAGGTATGCTCTCCCCTTCAGTACTTATTGTACTGAATAAATAACTCATGAGAATATCATGAGTAAAAGAATAAATTTTAAAACCAACACAATTTCTGGAATTAAGCACAAATAAAGATTAATATTTTGTTAAACTTTTAAATTCCAAATAGAAATTATTACATATACAAATACAAGTGCTTTTTTATTTGTCTACATTTTAATTAAATAAACAAAAATCTAAAAAACTTCACCAACAAAATACCAACTATGAAAAACATCATTACGATCGAAAAGCAGAGTACATAAAATCGATTGAAACAGAGTGGAACAGAAAAACATCAAAATTGCTAAACGTAGAAAATTCGATTATGATTGAAACGTAGAATTGAAAAAAATTCGATTTAAACGAAATAGAATAAAACACCAAACGGCAATGCTGCTTTATTATTTTTTTTTATTTATTTATTAGGACCAGCACTCAGGGGATGACCCCTACTCATGCAATGCATTGTGTTGGAACTAGGAAAATAGGTTATGGGAAGGAGGAAATAGGGAGTAGTGTCTATGGACGTTCGATTTGAACCCTCCTACATCGAAAGTGGCAGGGAAAACGTATTCAGGAAGATTATTCTACAGGCGAAAGGCTGAAGAACGAATTCTCTCGGTAATGTGTTGTGTGATTCATTGGCTATTCCACCATAAATGGATGAACGCGAAGTGCGTATGAAGGTACGGTTTTCAGGAACAAGTTCCCTAATTTGCCTGAAACACATTCCATTGTAGTAGCGATAGAACAGTGAAACACACCTAACGTTATGACGATGCTCCAGAGAATCAATAGAATTGGCTACCCTACTGTCACCGATAAGCTTCTTCGCCCTCTCCTGTACTCGGTCGAGCAGATTCAAAATAGACTTTGAAGCTCCGGCCCATACATGAGAGTTGTATTCCATTTTCGGTCGGATATAGGTGGTATAGATAGTAAGGAGATCAGATGCAGTGAATGTCTTACACCGTTTCAAAAAACCTAGGCACTTGAATGCTTCTTTAGCGACATGAAATATGTGTTCATTCCATCGAACATCACACTGGATCTTCATGCCATTAACATCAAGAGCATCTGAATCCCTAATATCTACACCACCCATACTTACAGATGAAGTAGCATCTGTTGTCGTGTGTCTATGCGTGATCATACAGAACTGGGTCTCACGTGTATTGAAATCGACCCTTTCTAATTTGATCGAAACACAGAATACTAAGATTGGCAAACGAAGCAAATTTAAATTCGAGGCGAAACGCAGAATAGCAAAATTGTCAAATGAAGTAAATTTCGATCCGAATCGAAACGCACAATAGCAAAATTGTCAAATGAAGCAAATTTCGATTCGAACCTAAACGCAAAATAAGGGTGATTATTTTATACACAGTTAGAGGTCTCGCTCTTAATAAGAGACACTTAAACTTTCATAGCAAAACATTTGTGCTAAATTTTTTTTTTTTTTTTTTGAAACAAGCATCCCTTTTCAACATTTAATGGTGTTGCTGGTGAGTCATTACTGAATTAGTAACTCGTTTGCACTTGTACTCTCAGCACATAATTAAAATTTTTTATTTTGCTGTTTTATCATGTCTATTTCTGTGTTACTGTTTTAATTTCAGTTTCGGGTGTCAGAGTCAGTTTCTATGTTTTTGGTGTGTTTTGTTTTTAACATCTAAAATACATTTTAAAATGATGACGCAATGTTTTTGTTGTTTTCGCCTTATATGTAAGTATGTAATCATATATGATTGCATGTGTGTAACTGGACTGATGACCGACTATAAATATAAAATCGTTTTATTATCTAGTTCTAGTTTGTTGCTGTGACTTTGCTATGATCTCACACATTTTTGCATGACGCACACTGGATAATTGATACTGATTTGTTAGCGTAATTTACTTTGGCACTTTAATAAAATAAATTGTTTTGTTTTATATATTATATATTTTTTTTATCTAAAATTGTTTTATAAAAAGTACAAATAAAATAAGTGTAAGTGAACTCATATCGGCATAACTTTTTCTCTTTTTTCAAGCAAAAGTATTTTTGTTCTTAAATTACTTAATAACATTTCACTCAATGTGTAGGTAAGCCAAACAATTTTTTCAGTACAACTTTTAGTTCGAAATTAAAGAAAAAAAAATTGCTGACTAAATTCCAGTTGGCACTACACAATTTTTGTTTTACAACTAGAGTTTATACAGAGCAGATATAGGACAGAAAAGCAAAGGTTCCCGCAGCTCTACAACAATCCGGTCCATCAAAATTATAATTGCATATCGTTCATTTAGTTCAATAGTCGAAAAACACAAATATAAATATATTGTTTTTAAGTTAATAAGGTAATTTTTTTTAGAACTTCTTACTTTATATTTTTTTCAGAACAAAATATTTAAAAAATTTCCTTTAGTTGTTATTATGGACATTTCTTGCCAAATATTTTTTCAATTCTCTTTGGTTATTTCTTAAACCGCTTACATTTTGAATATTAAAGTCCAGATAGAATATTTGTTCAATTCTTCTTTCCGTATATTTATTGACGTGCTTAGTTGATTTGTAAATATGAAAATTAATTGAAAAGAACTTTTGAAGCAAACCAAATTAAATTAATGTATGCATATAAAAAATAACGTTACTGACTAACTGACTTATCATCATCGCCCAGCCCAAACGGCTAAAGCTACGGACTTGAAATTCGGTGAGCAGGTTCCTGTCCCAATGTGTAGAACGAATAAAAAGGGATTTTTGGAAATTCCAATATTAAGGGGGTAAAAACGGGTAAAATCGAAATTCTTATATCTTCAGAAATAATACAGATATAGCCAAAGTTCAAACTACAAAATATTCTACTAAAAAAATAAGTGGATTCTTTTTCGATATTTGTATATTAGCGGGATAAAAGGGTAAAACTAAAGTTGGTACATTTTTTTAACCCCATTTATCTTTCAAAGTAACAATCACAGCAACAAAAACTAAATTGTATTCTCTTCTTAAAAAGCAAATAACTGGTAAAACATTCACCCCTTTTTACTACTATTTCTATTATTAATTTGTAAACCCAATAAAACTCTATTTAAAAAATAAATTTCAAGGGATAAAAAAGTACCAAAAGGAGGAAATAAGATTGAACTTTATATTTAATTAATTTTAGTGCTACTTTTTATGTTATGTGCAAACCTCGAATTGTAGAATTAAACGGTTTTCAACGAAATAAGAAATCATTAATTAAGGGACAAAATAGTATTTTTTATTAAATTTTATGGTACTTTTCGATCTTGCAATGTAAATGTACAAGTTTGGGCTCAAAGAGTCTTGAACAAAGTGAAAAATCATTACAGGGACAAATGGTATTTTTTGTTGGTTTTTTTTAAACTTTTTTAGATTTTATTATCTACAAACTTAGAAGTGCGAGATTGGAATTAAATGATCCTGAGCAAAGTCAAAAATCATTAGAGATTTTGATTTTTTTATGAATACGAACCTAAAATTACTTCATTTGACACATATCATTTTAAAGGGGAGACTGTCTAGGCTTGTAATCTACCGCCCAAAAGCTCAGAAGTTACTTTGGACTTTTTTTTTAAATAGTCCGAAGTAACTTCTGAGTATTTGGGCGGTAGATTACAAATTAAAAAGACCTCCCCTTTAAAATGATATGTGTCCCATTCCGTAATCTCCTAAACTTATTTTTATAAATATGCCATAAATTTTAAAAAGCTATTTACAAATACAAAAAAAACGTAACGGGTTACGTTAAAACGTATTCAACTCGGCAGATTTATCTTCACTCACTTAAATTATATTAGCGACAGTATGGTACTTTGCTGACGAAGTAGCGAGTTAAATGTAACTAATAAATAAATACATTTTAAAAATTGATTTGTATAAAAATATGGGCAAATTAATACAGTGTACAAAAATGAAATGAAGCAACTAGACGATTGTTACGAAAAGTTGAAAAGAGAGACAAAAAAATGTCTAGTGCAGACGGTCGTGTACTACACACCTTGTATATTTGCCCCCTCGCCTACAAACTTCGTCTGTCCGGCAAGAAATGTCCACAATGTAAATAGGGACTTAAGGATTCTACGAAATTGCAAGCATTTAGTTGTTCTCTTGTAATACTCTACTTTTCATTTATGACATTATTGAAGTAAATGAGCGATATCGAGACATGGCCGCCAAAAATTAAAAAATTTTACAGGACATGGTTTTTTTTTTTAAATATTTTTGCTGTGAACAAACTGTAAACAAAAAAGCAGTTTGAACTTAAGCTAAAATTGTTTTTGAATATAAAATTCTAATGGAAGTTTCTTTGACTAGGAAATTTTAACAAGTTATGCAAATGTTCACATTCTTGTGAATTTTATAAAAAACAAAACTTGAATGTGATTTGGTTAGGTTTTTTGGCGGTTATTGTTCGATATATATAAATAATGTGTCTGTTTATGTGCTTTTTGTTTAAACTTTCCTTTATTTCATTCAACTGTTTTGGACAAGGTTATATAGGTTTTATATAGACACTTAAAATTTCAACATCAGTCAATAATCAAACTAGTTTTGATTTTCATCAATATACACACAACGTATACATGTGACTTCCACTTAAAAAAAAACGCACACAAAAGCATTGATTGATGTATAAATCAACCACTTAGGAGTGAACTTTTTAAATTTAGTGTTATTTTGTTTGTGCAAGTGACAACTCTGAAATTTGGCAGCTGTCACATATTTCGATTCTGATTATTAAAAATGAAGCGCTTTACGAAAGAACAACATATGATGGAGCAAAGTGAATTTTAGGAATAATTCATCTTTTCCGATGAAGCGCATTTTTATCTCAATGGCTTCGTGCGTAACAGAATTATTATACACGATAAAGCGAATAAGATAGCTGAACATTTTTTGCGCCATTGTTTTTGTGCTCAAAATATATAGAGTAGTGTGAGTGTATTATCGGATCTGTATTGAATTTTTTTATTTGAAACATACAATAAGATTGTTTATGTAATTCAGTGTTTGTTGTACTAAATGCCTTGCCGTTCTGCCATGGATTCGTGAATACACAAAATTGTCAAATTTTAAAATCAGAAAACCTTTGTCATCCATGCGGATTTTGGTTAGGCCTTACTTTTTTGAAGATTGTAGTCGAAATTGCGGTGAGTATGAACGGCATTCGTTACAGGAACATGATAATAGAGTTCTTGTGTCCCTAACTAGATGTGTGGTGTCAGCAAGACGGTGCCAGCGCGTAAAACAATAAATTTGTTGCAGCATGAAATGAAAAAGTATTTTAGCTTGTAAATTAGTAAAAATCTATCTTATTCTGCTAATATTTTATGTGTGGCTTCTGTTGTTCACTTATTTATTTATGGACCCAAATCTTTACTAACCAAAAATAAAACAAAGCCATTCAAATGAAATGAGCTTCATCACTCATAATCAAATTTTCAATAAAGTTGATTTCATTTCTGGCCAACTCTTGAAATTTAACTGCAAAATTTAGACGTTGCCGATGATCTGCGGGTTTTAATTCTTGGACCAATTGCACCTTATATGGGTATAACTGTAAATCTTTTTTTAAAATGCGCCGTAGTGACGTACGAGATATTTCTAGCTGAGCAGAACGCCTTCTGCCAGATGTTTCTGGTGCTTCGTTAACACTTTGCTGTACTCGTTCAATATTTTCCGCAGTGTGACTTAAACGTGGTCTACCGGTTCGAGGCAAATCTCTTACGCTGCCATGTTGGTGATGACAATTAACTAAGCAACGAATCATCGCTTCAGAGGGCGAAATTCTGACGTTAAAATGTCGACGATATGCTCTTTGCGTTAAAATAATTGATCTCTGGTTTAAATAATAAAATTCTATTGTTCTGGTTCTATGTTCAGTTGTGAACCTCTCCATTATAAATTCTCCAAGTGTTGTCTATATAATCTGAAAGAAAAAATAAAAAAAAATTAATAAATAAAAAATTTATTAAACTTTTACACCCCTTGGTTTCTTTTGGCCCACCCTGTATTTAAGAATAAAATAATATTGCGCTTTAAAACATTAATATTTACAGAAAAATCAATAAAATCATACAAATCATAATTTTTACATAATCCTTGTAATGGATCAGCGGTCGCATAATTTGTAAGGCGTAAGACGTATGTTGGGATTTGTAATGAAATTCTACTATATTAATTTTTTTCTTTTCTTACTTCCAACGCTTCGGTTGTCATACTCCAGTTTTCTTTCGCCTTACACTCCCATATTTAAATTTTTACACACGTTAACTTTACATATTTAAGTTCTTCTGCGCTACCTTACACGCCTCTGTTCATCCCGTCCGTGCCCTTTCCTTTACCAGCTCCAGCCAAAGCTTTCTGTTAATGGAGGCTGGCAACAAAATGGTATAGTGGAAGGCAGGTTACACTTTCGGCGTGGGCCAGAGAAGGATATGAAGTTAAATTTTCTTCACAGGTAACAATGTGTGATGATTTGGGGAATGATAAAAAAATTCGGAGTAGCCCCGAATGATTAGAATCGCTTATAATTATTATATAAAAAAAATTTCGCGCAATCCACAAATAGGTAGGTTGAATTTAACCTTTGCCCCTATACTGCACCGTTAACAGACGCCCTCCTTTTTTAGATTAAAAATAATAGTAAAATACTCTATTACACCACTTGATTGCAAAAGTTAAGCACAATTCTTTTTAGATTTTAATGGTGAGGTCTTACCACAAGCAAAGATAGTTTAAAAAAAGGAAGTAAGTTTCCAACATCATGAATTGAGTAGTCAACAAAATAAAAATCAGGTGTCACTTATGACAATTGTCAACACGACGTTTATGTGGTGAGAGTTACCTCTTTCGTAAGTACATCTTATCGTTTTGCCAACTACTGTGTGGTGAATATAATTAAAGATGCTTTTATAATATTGTCTGCTTTTCTTTTTTTTCTGATAATTATTTTCCCCTTTGTTAGGTACATTTATTAGCATGGTTATAGTTATATTTATTCTCCTTAAATTTCAAAAAAAAAAAAAAAACTCATCTATACCTATGATGACACTAATGTACTATCCGGACAAAAAAATAATAAACTCACGTAGTCAGTATAAAGTGCTTGTTTAGCGAGCCATGGCTATAAGAACTTTAAATTGCAATAAAACAACGGTGGATTATTCGATTGACATGAATTTTATTTATCCGAAAGATAATCTTGTGGCATTACATTTTAAATATGACCGCCACGGCTGGCTCGTATGTAGTCCAATCTGGACGTCCAATTTTCGATGCCTTTTTCCAACATTTGTGGCCGTATATCGGTCGTATATGTGTCTTCCAAATGGTCAAGCGTTTGTGGCTTATCCTCATAGACCAATGGCTTTACATAGCCCCACAGAAAGTAGTCTAGCGGTGTTAAATCAAAAGATCTTGGAGGCCAATTCACAGGTCCAAAACGTGAAATTAGGCGGTTACCAAACGTGTCTTTCAATAAATTAATTGTGGCACGAGCTGTGTAACATGTTGCGCCGTCTTGTTGGAACCACAGCTCCTGGACATCATGGTTGTTCAATTCAGGAATGAAAAAGTTAGTAATCATGGTTCTATACCGATCACCATTGACTGTAACGTTCTGGCCATCATCGTTTTTGAAGAAGTACGGACCAATGATTCCACCAGCCCATAAAGCGCACCAAACAGTCAGTTTTTCTGGATGTAACGGTGTTTCGACATACACTTGAGGATGAGCTTCACTCCAAATGCGGCAGTTTTGTTTGTTGACGTAGCCATTCAACCAGAAGTGCGCTTCATCGCTAAACAAAATTCGCTTATGAAAATCGGGAACACAGAACCATTATTTTCGAAATAAAATTGCACTATTTGCAAGCGTTGTTCAGGCGTGAGTCTATTCATGATGAATTGCCAAACCCAACTGGGAATAACTATTACTAGAGAAAAAAATTATTATTTTCCTCTCTCCAATGCAATATAACAACAAAACTTATATGCATCCACCTGAATACGTACGTATGTAACCACACAAGTATGTACATATATTTATTCAATATCAAAAAAATTAGGGAGAGATTAATAAATATTTCTCTTAAGGTATTAATCTCGCTCGAATTTTGTTTACAAAAAAATTAACCCACAGAGTGATAAGTTACTATCAAAACGGTTATTAAAATTAATCAATTTAAAAAGTGTATGTTATTGACTAGTATGCAGATAAAATGAATTTATAATGAACATTTTAATAACGTTAATGCGTTTTTGCCATTTAAAAAAAATTATAATAATCAAAAAGCAAAACACTAAACCTGGAGTTTCATTACAGATTCTAGGTTGAATTTCCCAAACAATATAAAAGAAACTATTGTTGAACAGATTCAATACTTTTTTTCAGGCAGTTACCAAAATTATCTCCAATAATAGGAAGTGTTACTCCAGAATAGGCCGTATTAAAGATGTGTACAGACGTTTAGTTATTATAGGCTCGGTAGATTCCTTAGCCCAAAGTCTTATTAATGCAAGCACAATACGAGCTTTGTGAACCATCATAGTGACGTGTTTATTAAAATTCAATTTAAGGTCTAGAAGAACTCCTAAATCCAAGAACTTCGTTAGTAATTCAAGCTGATATCCACCCAACAAATAAAGACCATCAACATTCCAGTTACTAGAAAAGCGCTTTTTAATTTTTCCAGATTATCTACACCTTCAAAAAGTTTATATAAGTCGTGTCGTAAAAAGTTTTTATCAAGAACATTGTTGTAGGCCAGAAAAATTTTCACATCATTCGCATACATTAAGACTTCTTTCTTTTCTTTTCCCATATGACTTCTTTGACGTATACCAGATTTCACATCAATATTCTTAGAAATGGTACCGTTGAATAAAACTCTGCGTTCTATTAGACAAGTAAGACCTGTTATTTAGAGTTTATTACTCGTATTTCAATAATTTATGTAATGTTCCTCCTCCTATTTCTAGTAATATACAAGCACGTATGTAATTTTAAGTGTTATAATTTTTTTAAATTAAAATTACTGCACTAACATTGCTTTGTTTCTTTCTGTAGGGTCCGCCAAATAACTTTTTTTTTTTTTTGAAACCAAATGTTGCCAATATCCTCCTCTTATATTTTTGTGAACAAAAATTCGTTCAACATGGCCCGATAACGATCGCCAGTGACTAACGGCCACTCCTTGCTCATTTTCGAAGAAAAATGGCCTAATTATGCCTCTGGACCAAAATCCGCACCAAACAGTGACTCGTTTTCTGTGCCCCAAATGTGACAATTTGGCTTGTTTACATACTCGCCAAGATCAAAATGAGCTTCATCTGAAAAGATGATTTTTTTTTGGCAAAATTGGCATCTTCTGTAAGTCGATCGCAGGCCCACTTAGCGAAGCGAACACACAACCATATTCTTTCAGCGGAGGATAAAACTAATTATCTGTCAAATCAGACATGAGCTAAGTGTTACCATTCACGAAATAAGCACTAGTTGAAAGAAAAAACGTTCGATAATTTATAAAAACTGAAATAAACTTTAAAGTTAAGTTCGGTAATGCCGAGTCTTAAGGTACGGTCACATTAGTCAAATATTTGACTCAAATTGTCAAATATTTGTTTGCCGTAGTGTAACCACAAAATATTTTAGAGAGGCAAACAAGAAAACAGCTGATATTTATCAAACAAAATTATATGCCAGCAAACAAAAATGTGTGTAATGTAACCATAGTGTAACCACATAGCGGCAAATATTTTCTTCGTTTTTGGGCAAATAATTGTTTGCTCTTGCAAAAATTTTGTAATAGCAAACAGTGGAAAATAACAGATGTTGCAAAAGTATTGTCATCCTTTAAAACTTAATCACTCCATATTAACATAATATCTACTTACAATTTAGAATTCTTGAGTAATTTTTCCTTTATAAATGTATTTTTAGATTTAGTTTATATTCAATATATTACATATACATACATACATCGCTCATTTACTCCAAGAACGGCATAACTCAAAAAAACTAGCTTTGAGATAAATGCGTTTAAAGTTTTGCATTCGCTAGGCAAATGTTCTACGGAGTATTATCTTCAAACGTGGAACTTGAAATTTATACACGGTATAGAGCATGACCTGTTGCGAAATTCTGCATTATTAACTCCAAAACTCAATTTTTTGAGATATACCGGTATTTATATTTCAACTACACTAGATGAAAGTATTTTGTATTTAGTATTTTAAATACATGATTTAAAAATATTTTGTAATTTGTATTTGAAATACTTGTGGCTTAAATATACATTTCTTAATTGTAATAAGTATAATTCGAGTCGACGTTGGTGGCAATATTTTGCTTATTAATTTACACTAACTTACTTCAACTGTTTTGTAAGCGACTTTGAATAGTTTTTTTTTGGATTTTGAAAATAAAACGCATATATAAATAAGTTTTGCTTAATATTATGTAATGACTGAATGCTATTCGAAAAAATGCTAATACAGTACATTATAATCGACAGCTTAAAAATTGATAAGTGTAATGTTGTTGTGTTTAAAACAATATTGTCATTGACCATTTTTACATATTTGGTTATTGTCCGAAAATTTTTTTTTTTTTGATATTATTACTTCAGGCCACAGAAATTATTTAATAAAAATTAAATCTTTACCTTTCTTTTGCGCAAAATATGAATAACAATTATATCAAAGATAGCAATTATTTATGGTACTAGTGTAAATGTTATATACCAAAATATACAAAACAAATAACAATGACAGTAATAATTTATATTATTTTCTAAACTCGGTGTTATATTTTTATTATTCGTCGAAAAAAAACCTGTTTGAATAAATTGCAAGAAAATGTTTTGTTAGCAACACTTCTTAATGTATTATTATAAAAACAACTGCAGTACTCGTTTTTTTTAATTGAATCGAATTTTAAATGGGTAAGTATGTATGTATAAAAATTTAATAATATTTTACTTTTTAAGCACTAAATTATAGATAATGGAAAACTTGTGAGCCTCCGGTAAATAAAACTCCAAGAGTAAAATCCAGAGTTATGAAGGAATGGGACGAGAAGACAGTATTTAAATTAATATATTTGGTAGAAGGAGAGAAGTGCTTGTAGGATAAAGCTTACCACAATAAATCGAGGCACGACTGCGAATGGCGTAATATTGTCGAAAATTTCGTTGAAAAATATTCCCTTCCTGATCTCAATGCCAAATGGACAAACCTCCTTATTCAGTATCGGGGATACGCCGCAAGAGCAAAAACCAAATCAGGACAGGGAGTAACAGAGACTCCGAAATGGAAGTTCTACAATGCAATGAATTTTGTTGGGAGAGCAGAATTTCAACAAACCCAGCAAACAGTCTCCAACCTATTGCTTGAGGATGATTTGGACAGCACTTGTAAGTAAAAATTTTGAAAACTG
Organism: Thelaira solivaga; assembly: GCA_947397855.1. NCBI lineage: Eukaryota > Metazoa > Arthropoda > Insecta > Diptera > Tachinidae > Thelaira > Thelaira solivaga. Next base: position 2,901,887 of record OX377615.1, read on the forward strand.
TTAATAAATACTAATAGGTTCTATTCTTTCAGCGGCTGATCATGATCTGTCACCCTCGTCCCTAGAGGAACATCCAACACAAATATAAGTTGCAACTTTGCCTCGGCGAAAGCAAGCCGTAAACAATCAGGCAGCAGCTGGCCAGATAGCAGAAAGCATGCGCGAGGCTGTGGAGACCATGAAGCATCGAAGAAATGACGTATTCGATGCTAATACAAGTTTTGCAAACTTTCTGGGAAATGAGTTGAGGACTTTGAGTGTCGAAACAGCATCATATAAACTAGTTTTTATCCACTTGTTTATAAAAAAAACATTTGGGTTCTTTTTTCTTTTGAGTTCAATACTAACTTTATTCTTTTTAAATTTTCTTATTTATACTTAATTTATTTTGTTTACCATAAATATTTGATTACTTTGCAATGTATTTCAGTTTACAATTCTTGGGAAAAATTGCTTAATAGTTCGTTAGTCTTTTATTAACAAAATTATGATTATTTGACAATATATTAATTCTTTGGAAATTTAATTATTTCAATTTACAATACTTGGAAAAAATGGTTCATTGATCTTTTTAATAATTACTTGCAATTGTTTAATTCATAGAAAGTAAAAATAGTTCATTGGCCTTTTGTTAATGATTACTTTTGGTTCACAATTCTTGGAAATCATAAAGCAGTAAAATTAAAATAAAGAAAGTGTGAAAAATACTTATGCATGTATGTTTGTTCATATTCGTATGAACAACATTTTATTTTTTTTTATATTTCGAATACAATGGAGGCTCTAACTCCCCAACCGTTAGATTGAGGCTCCCACGAAATTATGACTTTCTTTTTTGTTTTGATGATGTATATTATGATTATTATTACAATTAGTATTATGACAAGATTAATGTTAATGTTTACATTTTTTGTTTAACTTGTTTCATACAGTACATTTTCAAAATTTTGTTCATTTTTAATTTGCTTCAGAAATAGAGTTTCGAGTTTTATATCATTTAATGTTACATTTTCGTTTTCTTTAATTTTTGTTATGATGTTAGGTAATACAATTTTATCATACACTTTTATATTGACATTTGAATAGCTTTTATTTAAAGTTTGAATCATAAAATTTCCTATTTGTTTTATTTTAAATTTGCTACAATTGTGAGACACTTCTGCCTTTAAATTTTTAAGTATTAGGATACCGGGTAGAATTTCTTTTATGATTGTTTGGTTTAATGGTATCATGTTGCAATATGCTTCTTTGAAATTGAATATATTTTGCAAGCATTCAACATTAATTTTTTCCAAATTCTTTTCAAGATTATCTTTGATATTAATATCAAAGATGTTGTTCTTCATGTCAGCTAAGACTTCATACTTATTAAGAATAATTGATTTATTTTTTGCATTTGGAAGAGGTTCAAATATTATATTTGATAGGACATAATCGGAATATTTCGGAATTTGAAGGATTATTACAATGTTTTCGTCGTGGAAACCTACAGTGACCTTAGTATTTATGTAACTGTTAAAGTCACTGATTAAGTCTAATTCAATATGTGTAAGTATATCTGAGAGAATAATTCCTAGTTTAGTAGAGAAGATAATTTGACCGATATCATTTACATGGTTTTTTAAAAGTGATATATCGTTGTTTATCTGATATATTTGTCCCAAGAATGTCATTTCGTCTTCTAACGTTGCAATTTTATTCTGAAAATAGTTTTTAAATGTTCTTATGTAATTTTTTACTTTTGCTTGTTTCTCATTAATATGGTCTGTAATGTTTTGTATTTGAACAGCAAGATTATTATTTACATATGACAGGTTGTTGATTTGGGTTTGCAGATTTGCTTCGTTTTCATTTAGGTATTTAAGAGACTGGTTAATTTGTATTTCGTCATCACGGTCTAGTGTACCTGCTATTATTTTTAAGCCTTTTCCTAATACATTAATTAACCCGCATCTAGATCTAAAATGCGGGTTAAGGTTTTCAATTTTTCCTTTGAGTAAAGCAAAATTTTTATTTACTGTGTCCAATAAGGCTTTTGTTTCGGTGGTAGTTGAGTTGAGTGATTCGATATTGGAATATATTACGTGCAACGTCTCTATATATGTTGAGGTATTAACGATATGGATAACCTTATTGTACTGTCCGATCACTTGGATTTCTCCTTTCTTAATGGGTATGTATTAGAGTCCTGCACAATTCAACATTTTCTGTAAAAATGTCATTCACAAAAATATAATGCATTGCTATGTCATGTCAACTTAAGTAAGGTGTTATGCCATGTTATGCTAATTCAAACATACTCATTGCAACTTGTATAAGCTGTTGTACCATATTGTGTTTAATGGCATGTCTTTTAATGTTATTTTAGCAGCATGTTATTAGCACTGCTTATTCCTCCCTTGTACCAAAAATTTATTGTTCTGTATTTTGTAAATAAAGATTCCAAATCAATGCCCTAATTCTATAACTTTTTTTCATTCTGCTAACGTTCTGTTAACGTCAATTACATATATTTTTCTATAGAAAAGTATAAGAAAATTTATGTTATTCACGTTAACAGAACGATCAAAAAGTTACAGAATTAGGGCACGAATCAAATAAATAATTGATGAAAAATGGTTTAGATTGAAAAAAAAAAATTATTTATTTTGAAAATTTATATTTTTATAATCCATATAATGCTTACAAAATATTTTTTATTAAAATAACGACAAAATATTAATCTTTATTTGTGCTTAATTCCAGAAATTGTGTTGGTTTTTAAATTTATTCTTTTACTCATGATATTCTCATGAGTTATTTATTCAGTACAATAAGTACTGAAGGGGATAGCATACCTATATGGACCATTTCATCAGACGCTACTCTGAATCCTCAGCAGGTTACTCCCAACGTTTCTTGCAAACATTAGAACCTTTATATTGTAAAAGCAATTGACTAAATAAGAATTATTAATCAATAGTTACAAAAAGCTTCAAATATTCAAACAAAAAACTCAGTAAGCATTGAACCGAATAAATAAATAAATTTCCTAACCAACATTTTAATGTTGAAAACTATATATTCTTTTTTTATTCTTCTCTTCTCTTTTACATTTGAATGCCAGGTGGGTATTACTGAATGTAATAATTTAAAAACCAACACAATTTCTGGAATTAAGCACAAATAAAGATTAATATTTTGTTAAACTTTAAATTCCAAATAGAAATTGTTACATATACAAATACAAGTGCTCATTGTAGAAAAACCCTGTTTTTCTTATTATTTTTTATAATTTTTTGTTTTTGTTTTCCATATACTCTTTAATTACATTCAGTATATTTTGAAAGTTTTTAACAAAAAATAATATTATTCGTTTTTAATTATTTCATTTCATAATTAAAACTTAGGCTCGGTCCCACGATATCAAAACTACGAACGTTCGTATATGTTAAACAAAAATAAAAAATGCAAATTTTTTTTACTTTCCATGTAAACTGTGCAAACGTTCGTATCATTTCGATATCGTGGGACTGTCGCTTAATTTGTAAAGTAAAATAATGGAAAAAAATTCCACAAGTTTTTAAACAAAAAAAATTTATTCAGGTTTGAATTTTAACGGTCCGCTATTCTACTAACATTTTTCTTTTACTTAATATTATTCATAATGGCCCATAATCATAGTCAGAAAAAAAGTATACTTTAAGAGTACTTAAGTATATTTTTCTTTAATATATACTTTAGGTCTACTATAGACAAGCTAAAATGTATTTTTAGCAAAAAAGTCGATTTCAAGTTTAAAATATACTGAAGTTGTTTTTAAATAATTTAGAAACAGAAAATCAAACAAAGAAAATAAAAAAAAAATATTCTGTCATAAATAAAAAGAAAATTAAGTAAAAATTCCAAATAAATTATAAAAAAATTTTTTTATAAGCAAATTAAAAAATGTTTGCATTGCAAAACGTCTACAGAGATTTTGAAACTCTCGAGGACTTAAATCATAAAAAAAATTTAAAATACAGAAATAACGATTTTTAAAAAAATGTAAATTACTTTTTAGTTTTATTTATTTTTAATGTCACTTTTTTATATTTTGCTGCATATTGTATACAAATGCTAGTTGAAATATTGGTGATACCCTGTTAAAGTTGATTCAACTTAAACCCTACTTTTGTTTTGTCTATAGTACTAAAATTTTTAGTAACAGCTTTTAATTTTTAGGCTGTTTTTCAAAAGAACCAACTTTATTGTTTGACTATGATTATGGGCCAATATGTTTTGTAATGAAAATAATTAAATAAATTTTATTCGAAATATTTAGTCAATATTAGTCAACAGTAAATGTCCGTGGCTATTAATTGTTTTATAACAAATTAGTGTATATATTTTTTTCATAAATGTAACCACGATTTCCTTACACACTTATTAATTTTTTTTTATTTAATATTTTTACTTAATAAAGCTTAAAAGAATCCTTAATTCGTTGCATTATTTGCAGTTTTATTGTATATAATGAGCCATTTAAATGATTAGAATGCATTGTTAATAACACATATGTCGCATGTGTGCTAACATACTCATTTTCTATGTTAATGTGTGCGATGTTACTGTAAAAACTATGCATAGATTTGATTTGAATTTATTCGACAGTGTCTTCATATGTTATTGTTAAACATGTTTGAGCGGCATTGCATGAATTGACACTTGCATGATGCGACACATGTCTTGTAATATTTTAGTCCGCTTTTTGTATTCTGTATATGGTTATTGTCAATTTTCCTTGCATTTATTTTTCTATATTTTCTGTGGTTTTTACTACCTCTTATTTCCTTTATATAGTTTTTTCCGTCTTCTAACTCAACGCCTTTTCTGTCCTTGTTTAATTTTTGTATATATTTTTCCTTCTTTGCTATTAGCATCTTATGAATGTTATTATATTTATCTTCATGTATTTTTCCATTCAGGAAATCGATAGGTTTAAGGCCTGTGGAACTATGTATTGTATTATTATAAAATCCTATTATCCTAGTAATCTTCTCTTCTACTGTTTCGTTCTTAGCTTGCTCATTGTGTCTTAATAGCCTTATGTGCTCATTTAAGGTGTTATGTAACCTTTCTATATCTACATTTGAAGTATGGTTACTATTAGATGTGTAGTGTATCTCGATATTTTCGTCCTTTAATAATTGTTGCATAGGTATTGCTTTGAATCCGAGTTCATTGTCAACTATGATTTTATTTACTTTTCCGTAAAGGTTAATTATAAGAAGCACCTTGGCTTTAAATTCAGTCCACGATCGACCATTAATATGAAAAGCTAAGGTATATTTGGTAAATTTATCTATCATTGTCAAGAATAGTTTGTTTTCAAGTGTGTAAAATACGTCTAGATGTATAATTTCTTTAGGTCTTTTCGGTGTTTCTGTTATTTGGAAGGGTATTTTTGTGGATTTCGAACATATTTTTCTATGTTGCACACTTCGCAATTATTAATATATTGGATAATTCTAGTTTTTAAGTTTGGGTTGCATATTCTGGTTTTCAATTCCTCGAAAACGGCATTTATATCCCTGTGGTTTTTATCAAGATGTTCTTTTCCTATAATATTGGTTAGTTTGTTTTCGTCTTCAACATCTTCGAGCTCTCTTTGACATCTTACTATTTTGAGTTTTTCATTATTGCTGAAAAACTCACTATATGTTCTCTCGAAGGCTTCATAAAAATTGTTTTCAATAATATCATTTATTTGGTTAGGATTAAAATGTATTTTTAATAATGTTATTATTGTTGCTTGATCTAGTTCCTTGAACTGAAAAATTTTCTTTGTGTTCTTAAATAATCTTACTATTTTATTCTTTGTAGAACCCAGGGGGTTACTCTCTATTGCGATGCGAAAGAAAACGTATCGCAACTCAATGTAAAAATCATACAGATGCGAATGGTTTTTCTTTCGCATCGCAATAGAGAGTAACCCCCCTGAGTTAATTTTTTTTTATTATTATCTGGTTTTTATAGAAATTTATAGGACAGTTAGTTTGGGAAATCTCCACTGATCTTTCAATATGGTTTACCTGGGGATGTATTCGGGATAATGCGTCTGCATTGTCATTTTTTACTGCTGTCAAATTCAGACAGTTTGGAATTTTTGGAATTTGGCTCTTTGATGGAGAACAGCCAAGTTAGTGGTTTATGGCCAGTCTCAATTACAAATTTTCTTCCACAAAGATAAGGCCTAAAATATTTTGTAGCCCATACAATCGCAAGTAGTTTCTTTTCGATTGTACTATAATTTAGTTCCTGTTCATTCAAAGTTCGGCTGGTGTAACATATGGGTTTGTTATTCTGTGAAAGGCCTGGTCCTAGTGCTACTGCACTTGCATCTGTATTTAGGGTAAATGTTTTGTTAAAATCTGGGTAGACTAATATTGGGTCGTTAGTGAGTATTCTTTTTAGTGTTTCAAAACTTTGTTTATATGAGTGGTCATGAATATTAATTTTAGCGCCTTTCTTAACACACTGTGTCATTGGCTTTGCTAAGCGCGAATAGTCTTGAATGAATTTCCTATAATAACCGGTTAATCCGAGAAATTGCTTGATTTGTTTCTGGGTATTAGGAATTGGGAAATTAAGACCACACTCAATTTTTGAAGGGTGTGGTTTTACACCTTATTGGGTAACTATATGTGCTAAAAACTCAGTTTCTCTTTTGCAAAATGCAGACTTATCCAATTGTATTTTAAGGTTAGATATACTAGACAAATTTTTCCAATGTATTCTTTTAATACATTATTCATTAGTCGTTATAAAGTTGCAGGTGCAGTTTTCAATCCGAAGGGCATTCTTAGGAATTCGTAATGTCCTCCTTCGACTGAAAATGCGGTTTTATGAATGTCTTCTTCACTGACTTCTATCTGGTAGAATCCTTTTGCAAGATCCAAAGTCATGAAGTACATACTTTTGCCTAATTTATCCAAGATTTCCTCGATATTCGGTATTGGATATCGATCATCTATTGTTACTTCATTCAGCTTTCTATAATCGACCACTAGTCTCCACTTTTTGTGACCGCTAGCGTCTGATTATTTTTGGAACAATCCTTATTGGCGCTGAATATGGTGAGTTACTGGGACGGATGATTCCAGATTCCAGCATTTCTTGTATTTGGTTTTTTACCTCGTTTTTATGTATATACGGGTAACGATAGGACTTAGTGAAAATCGGGACGTCATTTAATGTTTTTATTCTGTCTTTTATAGCACGTGTAAAAGTTAGATCAGAATTGGGTTGATAAAATATATTTTTATATTCTTTTACTATTTTATATAAAGGGTGTTTTTTTAGACGTATAGAACTTTAAATTGCAATAAAACAACGATAGATTATTCTATTGACATGAATTTTATTTATCCGAAAGATAATCTTGTATCATTACATTTTAAATATGATTTCTCGCATATGACCGCCACGGCTGGCTCGGATGTAGTCCAATCTGGACGTCCAATTTTCGATGACTTTTTCCAACATTTGTGGCCGTATATCGGCAATAACACGGCGAATGTTGTCTTCCAAATGGTCAAGCGTTTGTAGCTTATCCGCATAGACCAATGACTTTACATAGCCCCACAGAAAGTAGTCTAGCGGTGCTATATCACAAGATCTTGGAGGGCAATTCACAGGTCTAAAACGTGAAATTAGGCGGTCACCAAACATGTCTTAAATAAATCGATTGTGGCACGAGCTGTGTGACATGTTGCGTCGTCTTGTTGGAACCACAGCTCCTGGACATCATGGTTGTTCAATTCAGGAATGAAAAAGTTAGTAATCATGGCTCTATACCGATCACCATTGACTGTAACGTTCTGGCCATCATCGTTTTTGAAGAAGTACGGACCAATGATTCCACCAGCCCATAAAGCGCACCAAACAGTCAGTTTTTCTGGATGTAACGGTGTTTCGACATACACTTGAGGATTAGCTTCACTCCAAATGCTACAGTTTTGTTTGTTGACGCAGCCATTCAACCAGAAGTGCGCTTCATCGCTAAACAAAATTCGCTTATGAAAATCGGGAACAACGGCAATCTCGTTTTGTGCCCATTTGCAAGCGTTGTTCAGGCGTGAGTCTATTCATGATGAATTGCCAAACCAAACTGAGAATAAATCACTTGACAGCTGTTAAATCGGTCGCCATCTTGAACAGTAATGCCAACTTAAAGTTCTATACGTCTATAAAAAACACCCTTTATGTGGTAGTGCTCCGTAGAGGTTGGTAAAGGAAAATTTTGAGGATTGTTTGTTGAAGTACTTCGGAAATTGTTATTATCGTGTATCAAATTGACATCCATAGGTTCAGGCAAATTTCTAGTTTGAAAGTTATTTCTGTTTAGGAAATTGTTACCGTTTGGATAGTTGTGTCTATTAGCAAAATTATTCTTATTTTGGGAATTGTTTATATTTTGGAGATTGTTTCCATTTTGGACATTATTTCTGTTTTGTGAGTAGTCTATATTTTGAAAGTTTAAATTGTTTCTATTTTGGAAGTTGTTTACATTTTGGATGTTGTTTCTACCTTGAAAATTGTTCCTGTTGTTTCTGCCTTGGGGATTATTCTTGTTTTGAACATTGTTTAGAATCGGCTGAAATTGTTTATTATATTTATTGCGAGGTATTTGCCCATTTTCACTTCCCATGTGGGCGTATCCTGCTTGAAATAATATGTCCATGGCTCCTTCCAGGTCTGTGGGATTTCTGCAGAACAAAACGGTTTTCACTGGTTCTGGAATCTTATTTTTGAAAATGTTAAGGGCGGTCTGTATATTATTTGTGGCACTGACCCTGGATGCTTCTGTTTCGCCTAAGATAACTACTAACTTATTATTAAGTCTATGTAGTTTATTTTTTATCTCATTGTAAAAATCTAAGGTATTAGTTTTAAATGTTGTACCTCTTAATTCGTCACATGATTTTGGAGAACACTTCTTATCTCTGACCAGGTTGTGGCGTGGCAATCTATTTCAATGGTCTGTCTTGCTTTACCCTTTAGTCTTGATTTTATCATGTCTGAGAAGAGAAGTTGGGACAATTGGTCATACGTTCTTAGATGTGGGTGTCGGAATAGGATATTCCGACAAAGAATCACTATCGCTCATATGAGGAAAAAAATGATCTTGCTTAAAAAATGATTTCGCGATAAACTTAGCGAAAGGTTTCAAAAAAAAAAATTTTTAAATTATGGTACTTAGAAGTTATATCTTTTCAAATGGTTTCTTTATGGTTGCAAAATAAAATTTGGTCTTTGTTTTTTTTTTCGAATGGTTTCTTAAAACTATGTCACTTAGCAAAAAAAAAAATTATGTAAATCTTTTAGCAAATGATTTCTAAAAAAAATTTGTCTTACTCTAATGTTGCTGGTAACTTCTGTTGTTTACTCTTATTGTAGTTGCTGATGTCCTTTTTCTCTTTTCTTTGTTGTTGAATCCTTTTTCGCAGGATTTCTAATTGCTAGTCCTGTCTGCAGGATCTGTTTATTTATTACTCCTGTATGCAGTAGTTTTTAATTACTAGTCCTGTTTGCAGGATCTGTTTTATTTATTTATCCTGTATGCAGGAGTTTTTTAACTAGTACTCCTGTTTGCAGGATCTGTTTTATTTATTTATCCTGTATGCAGGAGTTTTTAATTACTAGTCCTGTTTGCAGGATCTGTTTTATTTATGAATCCTATATGCAGGAGTTTTTAATTACTAGTCCTGTTTGCAGGATCTGTTTTATTTATTATACTTCGCGATCCTACCGACTGCGCCATAAACGAGTTTTTACCCGATTGTTTATAAAAAAAAACACTTGGGTTCTTTTTTCTGTTGAGTTCAATACTAACTTTATTCTTTTTAAATTTTCTTATTTATACTTAATTTATTTTGTTTACCATAAATATTTGATTACTTTGCAATGTATTTCAGTTTACAATTCTTGGGAAAAATTGCTTAATAGTTCGTTAGTCTTTTATTAACAAAATTATGATTATTTGACAATATATTAATTCTTTGGAAATTTAATTATTTTAATTTACAATACTTGGAAAAAATGGTTAATTGGTCTTTTTAATAATTACTTGAAATTGTTTAATTCATAGAAAGTAAAAATAGTTCATTGGCCTTTTGTTAATGATTACTTTTGGTTCACAATTCTTGGAAATCATAAAGCAGTAAAATTAAAATAAAGAAAGTGTGAAAAATACTTATGCATGTATGTTTGTTCATATTCGTATGAACAACATTTTATTTTATTTTATATTTCGAATACAGTGGAGGCTATAACTCATCATCAGTGCGCGCACAAGTGGCCGCATTCTTTCTGCAATGCTTGGAAAAAGAACGGTCAGCAAATAGTTGAAATGCGTGCATATGCACTTGTAATAAGTAAACCACCCCTATATTAGCTTTCAAATCAACTCAGTTTTTATACCTTTCACTGTAAGTAAGAAGGGTATATATAACTTTGTGATTCCATTTGTAATTTCTACACCCTACATGGGACACCCTATAAAGTATATATATTCTGAATCCTTATAAGTGGCAGAGTCGATTTAGCAATATCCGTCTGTCTGTCCATGTAGTCGTTGATATCAACTTTCAGAGGAATCTAGACAACATACAGAAAAGCATAGAATACCAAACGGTCACTTGTTGTTGTAAGACTATTGCTATTGAAATTCAGCCAGATCGGTCCATAAATGGCGGAGCTATGGGTCATAAACCGAAACTACCTCTATTTTTGACCATTTTTATTGCGTTTTTTACGTAATTTGTCTAAACTACAAGACGGACAATAAAACATGGTACGCAGTTTTATTAAAAATAACAGTCGTATTGTCTGTGCAAAAAATCAGAAAGATCGGTTCACAAATGGACCAGAAAAATCACAATTACAACCGGCATTTCACATTTTCATTAATTTTTTTTTTGTTTTTGCTTTATTTTTTTTAGCTATCATGTGCGTAATGCTTTGTACACACAAACACGAAAAATAAAAAAGTGTATGTGTGTGTGTGGTTTTAATTGCCTCGAGTTAAATAGTAATACGAATATAAAAATCTTTATGAAAGAGAGTGCATTAGATCTTTCTCGATAATTAAATATTTAATTAAATATGTTTGGCTTAAAAATTTTTAAAAAAATTTGCAAAATTAAATGAAAATAAATTTTTTTGTTTTTCTATTTAATATCTTTCTTAGAATTTCGTTTTTTATTAATTTAAAAATTGAGTGCCTGCAGACATTTTATTGCTTTTAAAAATGAGGTTCTCAGAAAGGATTGTTTCTTAGAACTCGTTAATTTTAGTCGTATTATAAAAATTTATTTTTTTTATAGATATTTCGCTCCAATAATAAATAAATAAATTTTTCATATTTAATACGACCTCAAGCTGAACAAAGTATGCATTTCAATTACATACTTTTTTTGAAGTGAGTAAATATGGTTAGTTATGTATTTATAAATATCTTTTCAGTATTTTTGACGTACTAAGATACAAATGTGAATAAGTACTTTGATTTCTCTAAGAGATTGCAAACGAACCATAGAATATTACGGGTTGTTACACATATCGTTCTAAACAAGAGGTCGTCTAGATTTGTAATGTATCGCCCAAGTAGTCAAAAAAAACTTTGCATTATTTAAAAATTTTTTTTTAAATTCCCTCATTCCCCAGTACCCTTCTTCTGTGGGATTTTTACCATTACCCACTTTGCTGAGGTACCATTCCCGATTTTGGCCAAGAAAATTACCAAAATCGAAATAGAATTTAATCTGTAGGCTCTAAACTTTCTGGAAGTGTTTTAACATTTTCTGAAAAATTCTTAGTTTTTATTTTATGATGCAAAACGGAAACTGCCAAAATCCTTGAGAACAACACTGAGTATATGAAAATTTTTCCAACACGCTCTGTTAGATATACTGACTATGGATTATAATAGAGTTACACCAAGTCCATAAAACTCATGCAATTTGGTTCGCCCACTCTCTCCCGTTTCCATGGAAAGTGGGTTCATACCAGAAAATATAAAATTTCAAAAATTGAAAATTTCGCCCTCTGTGCAATTTTTTTATTCCGTTTGTTTGCCTTTTTTTGGAAAGGTCGGAGCTTAGGAACGCTCTTCCATTTTTCCTGGTGCATTTTGTTCTACAATTTATTAACTACTCCAGTTTTAGTGAAGCAATCCTAGTTTTATTTACTTAACAGAGCTATGTTAAAATTTTAACAGAGCACTGTAGATTGAAATGGTTTGTGTCTTGGGTTTTATAAAGGGTGTTTTTTATAGACGTATAGAACTTTAAGTTGGCATTACTGTTCAAGCAGGCGACCGATTTAACAGCTGTCAAGTAATTTATTCTCAGTTTGGTTTGGCAATTCATCATGAATAGACTCACGCTTGAACAACGCTTGCAAATTCGTCGAATTGGACCAAAACGAGATTGCCGTTGTTCCCGATTTTCATAAGCGAATTTTGTTTAGCGATGAAGCGCACTTCTGGTTGAATGGCTACGTCAACAAACAAAACAGCCGCATTTGGAGTGAAGCTAATCCTCAAGTGTATGTCGAAACACCGTTACATCCAAAAAAACTGACTGCTTGGTACGCTTTATGGGCTGGTGGAATCATTGATCCGTACTTCTTCAAAAACGATGATGGCCAGAAAGTTACAGTCAATGGTGATCGGTATAGAACCATGATTACTAACTTTTTCATTCCTGAATTGAACAACCATGATGTCCAGGAGCTGTGGTTCCAACAAGACGGCGCAACATGTCACACAGCTCGTGCTACAATCGATTTATTCAAAGACACGTTTGGTGACCGTCTAATTTCACGTTTTGGACCTGTGAATTGGCCTCCAAGATCTTGTGATTTAACGCCGTTAGACTATTTTCTGTGGGGCTATGTAAAGTCATTGGTCTATGCGGATAAGCCACAAACGCTTGACCATTTGGAAGACAACATTCGCCGTGTTATTGCCGATATACGGCCACAAATGTTGGAAACAAGCGACGATTTTTTTGGTCAAAATTCAGCAATTTTGGAACAAACTTCGCTGCCACACGCTTCATGTGCAGCATTTCCGAAAAAATTTCATGGCATGAGCCAACCGATATGTCGACATCCTCAGCAAGTTCTCTAATATTGATTCGACGATTCTCTATAACAATTTTCTTCACTTCCTCAACATTTTCATCGGTTGTTGATGTGCTGGGGCGTCTTGGACGAGCGTCGTCATTCACATCTTCTCGATCTTCTGTGAAAAGCTTGTACCACTGCTAAAAATTTTTTTGGCTTAAAGTAGACACCGTATGTAACTTTCAACATTTTAAGTGTTTTATAGCACTTGATTTTTCACACAAAATTTAATGCAAACTCTTTGATTCATGTTTTTCAACAGCAGAAAATCGCCGAATACGCAAAACATTTCTAACTTTTATGCCTCTCACAAACAAACTAAATGTGCTATATAGCTAAAACTGTGAACATATGTTCGAGACGAGTGTACCAACATAAAATAAAAAAATCGATAATCGAATGTACGTAGCCCGCGAAATTTAAAAATTCACATTATTTTTTGAACAGACCTCGTATACCCTTCTTACTTATAAGGAAGGGTATAAAAATGATTGAGTCTATTTAACCACAAAAAAATTAATCTGTGTGTTAGACTTGTGCTCCGTAGTTCATTTTAGTGAGCGCTCTTCTTAGTTCAAAAATTAAAAAAGAATAGTTCGTCGTTCATTTAGTTCAGTTGATCTTTTGTATCTTTATCACTTCTACTTTTGATTGTCATTGAACGTTCTTTATTATGTAAAATGATATCAAATAGCGGTTGAAAGGAATTTTTTACGAAAATAGAAAGCAAAACAACAAAACAAAATTCGAAAAATATTTAAATTTAGTTTTCGATTTCTTTTATAATAATATAATTCAAAAAGTACTTTAGTCACTATGTCTAAAAAAAAATTAAGGTTTATTTTTAAAATCTTAAAGTTAAGCTTTTTAGCATGCAGTTAATTAGTTTAAATAATTTGCTACTCTCGTTCCTTCGTCATTGTTTTCGTTTAAGTTTAGTTCGGTCGTTCATTTATATTTAGGTCCTTAATTTAAAATGAAGAGCAAGGAAATGAACTATAGGAACGGACTAGTTCGTTCAGTTCAAATAAGTGAATAGTAAATACAATGTGAATAGTTTGTTCGTGTACTACCCAACAGTACTGTCTGTTAATGCTTCTTCACTGACAGAGTAAAGAATTTTAAATTTACACTACAATTGTTAAAAAAAAAGAAAAGAGATATAGTGCTTTTTCACTCGTAGCTGCGCTATTTATTGACAAAAATATAATTTTCTATGCAAAATTTTTAAAATGTATAACTTAAAAAAAAAAATTATAGAAAGTTAAGTGTCAAAAATACATTGTAATATATGTTCTACAATCATACACCTTTTAAGTTCCAAACAAAACTAATCATACGTACGAATATTTTTTAAAATAGACATACAACTTTTGAACTTCATTGAATATCAAGTGCTGTAGTGCGATTCACTATTAAATTTTAAAGAAATATGTTTGGTTAAAAATAGTTAATCCTAAAATTAAAGAATTCAGTAAAATTGTTAACGTGTGTGCAGTTAATTGTGCTGAGTTAAATATGTTTTTCATAAGGCTTTACGTCAAAAGCATATTTAACTTTTAAGTTAAATATGTTATTGATGTAACGCCGTATGAAAAACATATTTAACTCTAAAGTTAAATATGTCTTACATAGTAAAAAATATTTAATTTAAACATGTACTGAAATATCGATTTATCAAAAATAAATATATGTGGCAGCCTGCCACTCTATTTACTTTTTTACATCACTGAAATGAGTATGTAATGTTCCTTTTTCTCGTTCATATGAATTGAACGACTGGTATCAATTCATATGACGGCTTTCTTTTTATCTTTTTGCTCAACTCGTGTACACGAATAGTATGGTGAATTTAGTCCTGTTTGTAGTGGGTAATGAAAATTGTATAGAGTAAGTATTACTGAGCTCTTCAGCCGATTCTTAAGAGCATCAAAATGCCCACTTGAGAATTAATAAAAACAAACGTATTCTTTTGATTGCTAAATTAATTCTGCCCTTTATTCCAAAATTCAAAAGCTTATATACTAACTTATTCTATAGGTCAGCATTATTTTGGGCTACCAACAAATCAGTAGTTGATTTGCTGTTCCCACATTTTATTTAAGTCTCCACAAACCATTGTCACGTATTAAACATTTTTGCAACAAAGTTTAATACATATTTCATATTACAATTTTCCACATGCCAACCGAGCTCATGTTACAATTTAATTTTCCCACAAATTGTTTTATACAAACAAATACTTAAGTGCTTATTATTATATATTTTTTTTAAAAGATTCTTACAATGCTACAGTGCCTTAATAAAGTATAGATACACTACAATAGGCACGCGCCTTTTTTAATAAATAAAAAGATCTACATTTTTCTATTGTAACTAGTATTAGATATTTTGCAGTAATAAAAACAAATACAAATTGTTGAATTTAAAAACACCACAATTTATTTTACATGGTAAATTGTAAAATTACCAAATTGGTGACCCCGACGTGATCGTGGGATTGTTCAACTTTGTAAAGTTTTTCAAAGCACCTGTCTTACTAGTTACCACACAAAAAATACAACGACTACCGTAAGTAGCGGTCATGGTGTAAGAAAACCAGATGACACTGAGACGTCAGGTGAATCATGCATGATTGAAGCTCGTTCTCTCAAAAATTAAGAGATATAAATGTGTTAAAGAGAGATCAAAAGAGGAAATAAATTTTTTGTTTCACTCTAGCACACTTCTTGATATCAACCAACGGAAATAGTTTTTGACAGGAGGAGCCTCAAAAGCAATAACAAAATATATGGCCTTTTTGTAATATTGATATTTTTATATTTTTGAATTTACTTGGTTTTATTGTACCATGGTAGCGGTTTTAAGCATTTGCCGCCATTTTTTTAAATTTTTGTAAGGGACTTGTGTGATAGAAAAATTTTTTTACCGCGTGAGTAATTATACCCGACCTTGAGAGTAGCAGTGCAGAAGGCCTCCGATATCATTTCATCAGGTAATCGCTGCCGAAATTAAAACAGATATTCCCTTTCATGATATTTTAGAACAGTTTGGGGATATAACGAAAATAAACCCATATGGTACAATTACGAAATTTTAAATTTTTCATCGCATCGAAACAACAGGTCAGCCAGTACACTCCCGAGCACGAGGTTTATCACCCGAAAAATTAGCTGCAGCACGAGCTGAATTTGACAGCTTGGTATTTGCCGACCATCCAGCAGTAATTGGTGTAGCCCCTTGCACATGGTTAAAAAATCCAACGGGTCATGGAGACTCATAAACTGTTCGCGATCTTAAACCCACTTTCATTCCTCCCGGATTTTACCAGCAAATTTAATGGTAAAAAAATCTTTTCTAAAATAGATCTCCAAAAAGCTTTCCATCAGGTTCCGGTTCACCCCGAGGACATTGTCAAAACTGTCATAATAACACCTTTTGGTCTTTATGAATTAACGAATTGTTACGAGGCTTGGACTTCGCCTTTACGTACATCGACGATATTTGCGTAGCTTCATCATCAATCGAACAAGGCTACGGGACAACAACTTAGCCGCTAACCCAGACAAATGTGAGCTTGGAAAAACACACTTCAAATTACTAGGCCATTATGTTACTGGCTAAGGAATTGAAAAAATTTTTAGCAACAATTAACTTTTATAAGAGATTTTTACCGAATTCTACTGCAAATCAAATGAAACTTCAGGCGTTAATAAAGGGCAACATTAAAAACGATTGCATCCCCATACAATGGACACCTAAAATTGCCTTCGACAAATTCAAAGACGAGTTGAGCAGCGCGGCCCTGCTCGCACCCCCTTCAAAAACCTCAGACTTAGCCCTATATGTGGATGCTTCCGACGTTGCTGTAGGTGCTGCTCTTCATTAGTGTATAGATGGTAACCTTCAACTTATAGGATTTTATTCAAAGAAACAGTCGAGCTCGCATCAGAAGTACAGTACGTACGATCGTGAGCTAACAACGATTTATCAAGGAGTTTGCCACTTTCGATTTATGCTGGAAGGAAGGAAATGTTACATTGTAACTG
This sequence comes from Thelaira solivaga, assembly GCA_947397855.1. Lineage (NCBI taxonomy): Eukaryota > Metazoa > Arthropoda > Insecta > Diptera > Tachinidae > Thelaira > Thelaira solivaga. Next base: position 2,919,088 of record OX377615.1, read on the forward strand.
ACCACCGCGTAGAGCACGAAAATTGGATTCCGTTGGCCAATTCACAGCAACACAAAGTACAGACGAAGAATTATAGAGCATACAGTCAGACATCAAATACTGATATGCTAGATATGGAGTTCCTGCAAAAATAACATCCGAAAGAAGAAGACATTTCGAGTCATCTGTTTTTTTCGAGCTAACAACTTTAATTGGTGCTTCACATTTTCGCACAAGGCCATATCACCCAGAGTCAAATAGAATAAGAAGACGATGGCATCGAGTTTTAAAAGCTCAAATGCTATGCAACAACCTAGAAAAATGGCTTCATAACCTCTCGTCGTTAAGCCAGACATCAATGCATCTCCAGCCGAACTCGTCTATGGCACAAATTTGAGAATTCCACGACAACTTTTTGATGACAGCAGATTATTTTTAGCCACTAGCGAAAGTTTTAAACAATTTCGTCAAGCGATGCGAAAACTTCGTCCAACGAACACATCATAAAAATTGTTCGTAAGTCCTTCGCTTAATTCAGCTTCTAACGTTCTCGTTCGAAACGACTTCATTCGCGCATCATTGTCCCGCCCATATGACGGCCCTTATCGCATTGTTAACAGAACTACGAAACATTTTACAATAGTCATTGGGAACGGACAAGTTAATATCAGTATCGATAAAGTCAAGCCAGCTTTTATGGACAGTTCGAGTACAAATAACCAACCTCAGCGAGGCTCACAACATATTTCTAATCCCAACGAGATCGAAATAAACCACGAAACCCAAAAATCAATACAGGACCATTTACAAGCAGATAGAAAACCATCATCTATCCTGCGAAGCCCAGAGAAGATATCGATGAAATCCACTAGAAGCGGTCGAAGTATTATCCTCCCAGTACGGTTCAAATAGCTTTCATCTAGCTGGGGAGTAATATGCCAACCTGCCACTCTATTTACTTAACCTTTTTTACATCACTGAAATGAGTATGTAATATTCCCTTTTTTACCAGTCGTTCAATTCATATGACGGCTTTCTTTTTATCTTTTTGCTCAATTCGTGTACAAGAATAGGCACGCGCCTTTTTTTAATAAGTAAAAAGATCTACATTTTTCTATTGTAACTAAAATTAGACATTTTGAAGTAATAAAATAAAATATAAATTGTTGAATTTAAAAACACCACGATTTATTTTACATGGTAAATTGTTAAATTACCAAATATACGAAAAATAAAATTACAAATTTTAAATATAAAAATTAAAAAAAGTTTTTGTCACTATTAAAATAATTGTAGAAAAATATAAAAACTAAAATTATAAAAAATTTAAACTAAAATTTTGTTATACATGACATCATCATGTTTTTGTCCACGGTATTTATATTAGTGGAGAATTTTTAACTTCTAAATTTAACCAAAAATTACTAAATCACATATTCTTTAGTACAAACAGAAAAATATGGAGTTAAAAATAACAGCGTGTTGAACCCTTAAAAATTACTACATCGCACTACTGAGATGTTATTATAATATTATAATTATCAGTAATACCAACTAAGTTATGCCTCGTTCAATTTAGGAATTGTAATTATTTTCTTTTCTTTTTATATTTGACTCGACAATAATTCTTAGACATCTTCATTATGATAAGAATGTCTATAAAAATGTGTTAATTTGTTTTTCTCACAGTGTTGTTATAATAAATAATTTTTACATAAAACGAAAAATATAAATAAAAGACATTCAGAAATATTAAGTTTTTTACCATTTAAAAAGAAAAGAAAACAATGACTTTAGATGAAATGCAAAATGGTAATGTTGTGACGTCACTGAAGACAAATTCTCAAAATCACAATTTACAAATGGATAAAACTAATTTAACACACGAACGAAACTTTCATCAAAATAACAACAACATCAATAATAATGGAAATTCGCAACAACAACAACATCAACATCAACATTCAAAACAGGTAAGTTTTGTTTTTCATACAGGACCTAAAAATATTTTGTTTTGAAAAATACAAAAATTCGAACTACCATTTTTGAAGCCTTTAAAGTGACATTTAATTAATTAATCAAAATAAATTAATTATACAAAATGCTTATACGTGTATCTATGGTTGCCTAAGCAGTTCAAAAGATGTTTTATAATTTTTTCTTAATAAACTTATTAGGCAAATTGACCTTTTAAAAGGGATTACATCATTCATTAAAATTTTCTGCGTGAAACTAAATTTAAAGTGATCATAAAAAATTTTTTTTAAGTACATTGAAAAATTCTTTTCTCTAGAGTAAATATTTAAGTATCTTTTGAAATAATTTTATGAATTTTTCTGTTATTCAATATATAGGGTGGTTCAACCACCCTACCACAATTGGGGAAAAACTACTTTCATAAGATGATAGCCCTGTTCATTGTGATTGTTTTAAGTTAGGTCCCATTGTTTGAGATAAAAGGGTTTGGCCACAGTAGCATTCATCTCTCAGAAACCACTATACTAAGTGAAATTTTCAACGTTTTCTAAAAAAATTTACAAAAACAATTGGGAGAAATTGCTTTCACAGGTTGAAAATTTTTCAATACCTCTTATTCCTTAAGATGTTTTTCCAAGGCAAATTGTTCGAAATAGGTGAATCATACTGCAAGAAGTCTTCTTAAAAAAAGTGGCTTAATTCAGTATAAGATTATTAAGAGTCTTACTAGTGATACCTATAATACACAGCGTGCCAGTCAGTGATTATAAAAAAATTAATAGCCAGGCTCTCTATGTAAAAATTATAGTTCACTTCTACTTTAGTTGGCAAACAGCTGATTGGCGGCTCAATAAAAAAAATTTACGGACAATTCTTATGAAAAGAAAATCGAACAATAGCGTAAGCAATACAATTGTCAGAATCAGTCATTTGGTTGCTTGTTGTCGTCCCTGGTAAAACTCACACAAAACGCACTAAAAATTTAATAATACACGATAGACACGTTCCACGAAAATTCGTGTAAAAAGAGAATTGTTAAAAAATTCTTGTTAGAGTTCACTTCATTTATTTATTGCTTACACATTTTAATTCATTAATTATATTACAAAAAATAAATTAAATTTGGAAAAAAGAAATATTAGTGCCAATACCAGAATAATTTTGTTCATCATCTTGTGAAATTATTTTTGAATTATCATCTCTAAATTACATAAAAATTGTTAAAACAAAACAATTCGTGTAAAAAGAGATTTTATTTCTTTCTAACTCGTGTTAAATTAAATTCGTGGTAAAAAATTCGCATAAATTAGGTGTAATTTGATAATTTTATAATAAAATAACATTTTTAAGCCGACCCCAAGCTTAATAAACTAGCCGTTGCAATAAAGAAGAAAAAGCTCAAATAAACTCAGAAATAAATTTTCTTTTTAACCTCTATATAAATATAATTGAATTTCTGTTTGTTTATTTGCTTGCTACACAAATTTTGTTTTCCAACGGATTTGTCTAAAATTTGGTCGCCATATACTTTTTGACCAGTCTTGCCCATTTTTATACTCACTTTTCAACGATTTTCATTAGCAAATTTTCAAAAAATGTGTGCTTGTACTTAATTTAAGCCTGGGGGTTACTCTCTATTGCGATGCGAAAGAAAAACCATTCGCATCTGGGGGGTTACTCTCTATTGCGATGCGAAAGAAAACGCATCGCAACTCAATGTAAAAATCATACAGATGCGAATGATTTTTCTTTCGCATCGCAATAGAGAGTAACTCCCCTGAAACTATGGTTTGAAATATTTTATTTATTATTTTGGTTGTAATAATAATTCTAGCAAAAGGATGGGTTCACTTTATAAAGTAGTAAATTGCTGCATATATTTGACTGGGTCTTTTAACAATTAAATTTCTATTTGTAAACAGATTTCTCTAAAAATTGGTACATATGCTCTCTAAGCATACCGACTCACGTAATAAAAGACGGGGCCTGGCAAAACCGGGCAAAAACATCTAGTTAAAAAATAATATATGTAACATTTTTTACAATATATTTCATTTGAAAGTGCGTGTGTGTTTTATATTTTTTATGCCCTCTTTCGTTGTTTTTTAAAATACATTTATAGATTGGAGCTCGTTTTCTTTGAAACTGGCAATTAATTTATAGAAACTGTTGTTGTTACAACATGACATATTAAAAATTGTAGCGGCAAGCGAAGCGTTTTTTAGCACCCTTTATTTATTAAAGCGTCATCCCTAAACCAGAGCGCTGGTGGTATTTTCTACAGTACTGTTAATAAACTTGTTTAATAAAATAAACTAAAGACAAACAAAAATAAAGTGAAAAACGCTAAATAGAGAAAAGTATATAAAATATCATTACTGGTCAAAAATAGAAAAATTATTTTGCAGCCAACTTCACTATAAAACGGGCTAGATTTTCCAATTACCCAACATTGCCCTCGCACTACTCCGCTATGCTTTATACATTTTTATAGTCATGAGAATTTTTGACAGATGAAAAACGCATTCATTTAGGTATGACAGTAAAGCCAAGCGAACAATAAGTCAAAAATTAGTGAGCCGCTTTCTCAGTCGAAATGAGTGACTCGTTTCTTTCGCTTTGCATCGAAATAAAGAGCCTGTCAGTCTATCCATTAAAGGTCTTGTAGTTTTTTGAAGTCAAGTTGATTATTAATAAAAAAAGAAACAAAATGAAGCAACAGTCTACTTACCACTTTTGTGTGAAAATTTTTGAAACTTGGTTTCTAAATATAAGCTGTTTTAAGGCATTTTTTATATTGCTAATATGTTCTAGAGTAGCAAATGACACAACGTAATTGTTTTTATAATTTAGCAGGCAAGTGGCCAACTCCATTTTTGCGACATATCGTCAAATACTAATGCCGACTGACGTGATTTATTTTGTTCACTTTAGCGATGTGATGATGAAACATAAGCTAGTCCATGTGATTATTATAAGTCAACAAAATAGTGGGATAACGCTTGACAACAAATTTACAAGTTAACACATCTTAAACGCCTGTACTAAATTGAGTACAGTGACTTCTAATGAGTTAATATTAATATATAGGTGTATATGTAACTAAATACGTAGATGAGCCAGAATAAGTACAATTGTAATTGCATATGAGTAATGAATTTTTCTAGATCTATGAACTCATGTTGCTTCGAAAGCACTTTTTTGTCTTGTTTTAAATGCGAGTCAAAAAATGCAATTTTGAATAGTTAGAGAGTTAAACTGCAGTGTTTTACATAATTTTGCATGTGTGTGAAGATAAATACGTCTAGTTAAATACGTTTTTTTAAAATATCGCATGCGATAAAAAAAATTTTCATACATATTCTTCACAAATGTACTGAATTTAAAGGGGTTCATAGAGAGCTGAAGCCATTCTGGCCAAACCCTTCTATCTCAATGAATGGGATCTAATGCAAAATAACCACAATGGATAGGGCTATCATCCTGGGAATACAGTTTCTCCCAATTGTATTTGTGAAATTTTTTAGAAAACGTTGAAAAGTTCACTTAGTACAAAAATAGCGTATATGTGGTGGTCTCTGAGGGATGAGGCTACTGTGGCCAAACCCTTCTATCTCAATGAATGGGACCTAATGCAAAACAACCACAATGGATAGGGCTATCATCCTGGGAATACAGTTTCTCCCAATTGTATTTGTGAAATTTTTTAGAAAACGTTGAAAAGTTCACTTAGTACAAAAATAGCGTATATGTGGTGGTCTCTGAGGGATGAGGCTACTGTGGCCAAACCCTTCTATCTCAATGAATGGGACCTAATGCAAAACAACCACAATGGATAGGGCTATCATCCTGGGAATACAGTTTCTCCCAATTGTATTTGTGAAATTTTTTAGAAAACGTTGAAAAGTTCACTTAGTACAAAAATAGCGTATATGTGGTGGTCTCTGAGGGATGAGGCTACTGTGGCCAAACCCTTCTATCTCAATGAATGGGACCTAATGCAAAACAACCACAATGGATAGGGCTATCATCCTGGGAATACAGTTTCTCCCAATTGTATTTGTGAAATTTTTTAGAAAACGTTGAAAAGTTCACTTAGTACAAAAATAGCGTATATGTGGTGGTCTCTGAGGGATGAGGCTACTGTGGCCAAACCCTTCTATCTCAATGAATGGGACCTAATGCAAAACAACCACAATGGATAGGGCTATCATCCTGGGAATACAGTTTCTCCCAATTGTATTTGTGAAATTTTTTAGAAAACGTTGAAAAGTTCACTTAGTACAAAAATATCATTACATTTTTATTATGTGTATACTCGTATGTGTACGAGTATATATACATGTTTAATAAAGAAACAACAACCTGTAATATAAAAGCACAATGTTTGGTATGAAGTCTTCATACTTTTTGTACTAAGTGAACTTTTCAACGTTTTCTAAAAAATTTCACAAATACAATTGGGAGAAACTGTATTCCCAGGATGATAGCCCTATCCATTGTGGTTGTTTTGAATTAGGTCCCATTCATTGAGATAGAAGGGTTTGGCCACAGTAGCCTCATCCCTCAGAGACCACCACATATACGCTATTTTTGTACTAAGTGAACTTTTCAACGTTTTCTAAAAAATTTCACAAATACAATTGGGAGAAACTGTATTCCCAGGATGATAGCCCTATCCATTGTGGTTATTTTGCATTAGGTCCCATTCATTGAGATAGAAGGGTTTGGCCAGAATGGCTTCAGCTCTCTATGAACCCCTTTAAATTCAGTACATTTGTGAAGAATATGTATGAAAATTTTTTTTTATCGCATGCGATATTTAAAAAAAACGTATTTAACTAGACGTATTTATCTTCACACACATTAATTTTGCTGCAAATGAAATAAAACCGACAAAATAAGCGAAACTTTGAACCACAATTAGAGGACCAGACGTAAACTTTTAAAACTTGGACTTACGTCCCCTCTATCCACAATCAGAAATGATAAGTCTTGGTTCATTTAGTATTTATAAAATTATATTTATTGTTCGCAGATTGAAAGTTTTAAACAGAGTAAAAATGAATAATTTATTATAATCATGACAAAGGAAAATCAAAGGCAACTATGTTAATATAAAAACGTATTGTGAAATAGTAATTCTAACGTTTTAAGAAGTAGTACTATTGAATGTGTTGCTATTTGACAGTCATATAGTGTAATAATTATTTTTTTCATTTCCTGTAAAGCGGCTTTCACATTATAATACAGAGTATTAACATTTCCATTATATAGAGTGAGAACGAAATAGATGCAAATCAAATAGACTGTCAAAAAATCTAAAGGAAAATATTTTCTGTTTTCATACCATCACACTTCAAATAAAATACAAAACGCGGCAAATAATTTCACAGTTAATTTCTAGTTTTTTCTTTAGTTGCTTGTACAAAAGCAACCCTGATAAAATGAGAAGTGCGATAGTTTAGAAAAAATTCTAAAAATAACAAAAGCCATAGTACTGCCAAAAATATAATACTTAAGCATTTTACCACACTTGCTTAACATTTTGTTTTCACACTATTGGATTTTTACTTAATACACGAATATTTGACATGTATTAATACTAAATACAATAGTCTGAAACCCGCTTAAATAACTAAATTTACACTTTAGTATTCAAAATTAAAACTACATATTTAAATCAAATTACTTTCTCTTTTTGCCTATTATTACTCGTATTAATATTTTATTATTCCCCGAAACACCATCCGTTTAAATTTTATTTTTATTTACAAAATTAATGCACAAACGCAAAAGTACATAAAACATAAATAACAACTTTATCCATTAAATAGTAAAAAATATGTGTACTTTATTATATTTATGATATTATTATCTCATTGATCTATTTAATAAAATTCAAACGAAATATGTATGTCGTGCACATAAATGTACTATGTGTACACTAGGGCGGGTCGATTTAAAAATCGCACAAATTACAAGGAAAATCGTATTCTAGAGATCAAAATAAGAAACTTTGCCCAAGGAACCATACCTCTAAAATGTATTTTGATGTCCCGACTTTTGATCCGAAGGGTCAAATTTTGAAAGGGATTACCAGTATTTAACCCAAAAATAACACAAGATTCTTGTTTCATTTACATATGTTCTGACTAAATAAATTTCTAAAGAGAAAACTAAACTCCAAAAATAAAAAAACATAGCCATTTCGCTGATTTTTTCTTGTAAAGTGCCAAAAATGGTGATTTTTTTGAAATGTTTGTATGGGGAACCCCCCAGGGGTGGTTCCAGGGGGTGTGCCACTGGCCCTCCAAAATTAGTGGGCCTCCTCCAAAATTAGTGGGGGTCGGTCATACATTTTGCCTCGATTGAGGAACTCTAAATGGGTCAAAGTGAGAATTTTCAAAATTTGACCCTTAAGGTCAAAAGTCGGGACATCAAAATACATTGTAGAGCTATGGCAAAGTTTCTTATTTTGATCCCTAGAATACGATTTTCCTTGTAATTTGAGCGATTTTTTTGCCTCCATACAAATCGACCCGCCCTAGTGTACTAACTTTCATTGTAAAGGGTGTTATTGCAATAAAACATCGATGGATTATTCGATTGACATGAATTTTATTTATCCGAAAGATAATCTTGTGGCATTACATTTTAAATATGATTTGTGGCATATGACCGCCACGGCTGACTCGGATGTAGTCCAATCTGGACGTCCAATTTTTGATGACTTGTTCCAACATTTGTGGCCGTATATCGGCAATAACACGGCGAATGTTGTCTTCCAAATGGTCAAGCGTTTGTGGCTTATCTGCATAGCCCCACAGAAAGTAGTCTAGCGGTGTTAAATCACAAGATCTTGGAGACAAATTCACAGGTTCAAAACATGAAATTAGGCGGTCACCAAATGTGTCTTTCAAAAAATCGATTGTGGCACGAGCTGTGTGACATGTTGCGTCGTCTTGTTGGAACCACAGCTGCTGGACATCATGGTTGTTCAATTCAGGAATGAAAAAGTTAGTAATCATGGCTCTATACCGTTCACCATTGACTGTAACGTTCTGGCCATCATCGTTTTTGAAGAAGTACGGACCAATGATTCCACCAGCCCATAAAGAGCACCAAACAGTCAGTTTTTCTGGATGTAACGGTGTTTTGACATACACTTGAGGATTAGCTTCACTCCAAATGCGGCTGTTCTGTTTGTTGACGTAGCCATTCAACCAGTAGTGCGCTTCACCGCTAAACAAAATTCGCTTATGAAAATCGGGAACAACAGCAATCTCGTTTTGGGCCCATTTAACGAATCTACGCCTTACTTGATGATCGTTTGGCTTCAATTCTTGCAAACCAAGATCCTTCCGCAAAATCTTCCAAAAAGTGGATGGGCACAGATCCAATTCCTGTGCTCGATGGCGGATAGATTCATTCGGGTCTTCCTCAATGCTAAGCTCTACGCACCGTACGGCGTCTCTGGGGAAGCGAGTTATCAATAAGAGTAAACGTGGTGCGAAAACGTTCCATGGTTAATCGAATTAACTGCTCTGATGGACGATTTTGTCGACGATAAAATGTACGTAGTGCGCGATACGTATTCCGCACAGAACCATTATTTTCGAAATAAAATTGCACTATTTGCAAGCGTTGTTCAGGCGTGAGTCTATTCATGATGAATTGCCAAACTAAACTGAGAATAAATCACTTGACAGCTGTTAAATCGGTCGCCATCTTAAACAGTAATGCCAACTTAAAGTTCTATACGTCTATAAAAAAACACCCTTTAGTTACTGTTTACAAAAAAAGCAAACTTATAATGACAACAATACGTTCAAAAACGGAATTTATAGTTGAGTTATTAAAAACAAGTTAAATGCGGCTGGCCGTGTCTTATATACCCTTCACTGTAGTAGCCAAATATTGATATTATTCACTTTCCATATTCTTCTTAATTATCAAATAAAAAAAATCCATAATTGAAACGGCTAGGTTATTAAGCTTGAGGTCGTATTAAAAAAATTTATTTATTGGAGCGAAATATCCATTATCCATTGAACGAATAACTACTGTAGAAGTTATCAAGACGAGGAGAGTAGGAAACTGTGGAACACCTCCTCTGCCTTTGCCCTAATTTGTGCATCTCATCGCGCTGTCGACTATATAGGTCGGCATGCAATATGACTTCATTAGATGCAGCAATTCGTTTGGGTGACGGACTCACCTTCTTTTCATACTCCCTATTTCCTTTCACTCTTCTATTTCTATAGCTGTAATTTTTCACTTTCTTCTTTTGTACAGATGTCACAAAAGGAATCCATCAGAGGACCCAAGCTAGCCCAGCTTCTGTTTTTCTTATTTGGGCGTCCTGTGTAACCTAACCTAATCCAATCGTAACATATCTTCTTTACAATCCAATGAAAGAAAATCACAGCTCTCTCAAAAAATAAAAATTTTTCTTTTAAAATGTGCACTCTTACTAAGATACCCTATACAACAATTATGCACATAATATGTGCTCATTAGCAAAAAGTATTGCATGTATGTAATAACAGGCTATTTCATGGCAAAAAAATATCAGCTCATTTATTCACAATGCATATTCTAAACTGTTGACAACCAGATGCCAGCGACTTTCCAGGGATGTGTCAAATCAAGTAATATATTAAAAAGTAATAAAAAAATTATTACCGAAAGTTATTAAATGAAGAAGTTTTGTAACGCAAGTATACATAAACAAATAAAATAATAAGGACTTACAAAAATGCAAATAGATACATAAAAAAGCAGTTAAATTTTAGAGTCGATATTCTCAAAGTTAGAATATTCTATAAATCTCTTAGGAATAAAGTTTTTGCCAGGAGGTGCTATGACAAATTGGCGTTCTAGCTAGTAGCTACTTAGTGAGTGGTTAACCAGCTACTATCTTTTTGCTAAGAATCATTTTATTTTCTTAATTTATACTTATTCTTACCTACAGCTACATACGAGTATTATCCTTATCAGCTTTTAAAATAAGTATTTTTTATTTCTCATTAAGCTGGTTTTAATTTCTCTCACTTTACTTTACACTTTACTAAATTATACTGAGTAGAAGGCACGTACATCTTTTGAATATCAATGTTGTAAATAACAGACATATTTTTTTCTTTAATTTTTAGAATGATGTCACAATATCGTTTTTAAGAGCTGCTCGCAGCGGAGAACTCAGTAAGGTGGTAGAGTTCTTGGAAAGTGGCCAAATAACAGATATTAACACTTGTAATGCTGTAAGTACTTTATCTATTATGATTTTAATTTTGTTTTAAGAAATGGTGTATTAAAGGCACTAAACGTGCTCCGTACCAGATTAGAACTTACAAATTTTACCATTTATAAATACTTGGTGGTTTGGTCGAACATTACTTTTTAAAAGACTTTCAATTTATTTCGTTTAAAGTTAGGTTAGGCTTTTAGAACGTTAGTATTTTAAAAAATATTTATAGCAGTTAGTAACATTATTTCATCACAAAGGTACCACATCAGAGGACACAAGCGAGTCAGCTTTTTCTTGTGTGGGTCTTGTGTAACCTAGTAGCATTATGACGGTGTATATTTTTAAAGTAACATCAACTTTCACAGCTCCACGATAGATGTAGTAGACCTTTCGTATGCTCAGTTGAAAAATGCTTTTAGTAACATTTACAAGAACGTAAATATATAACTGACTTCCAAAACGTAGAAATACCATTTTTTTGAAATGTTTTATTCTAATACAAAGCAATTGCTAACAGTGCTAAGACAAAGGAAAATTATAGTTTTATATCAACCAAAATCGATCAGAGCAACAGTATTTAAAAATTTCTGCCTAATTAAGTGGCAACGGTGTGTGTCCCATCTCGTAATCTCCTATGGCTCGTACAAAACAAAACAACATTTGCCAAGTCGGTCGAGCCGTTCTCAGATTTGAGATAAATGTAAAAAGTGTAAAATATGTAAGAAATAAATTAGCTTGATCTAACCAGCCGATTAATGACAATTAACATATTTCAAGGTCAGTCATTGCGTGTTTGAGGCATTTACCTTAAAAATCAATGTGTTTCGGAACACCATATGCTTACGAGTTAGACTAAAAAATAAATATCGTGTGTTATTCAGCATTATAATGAAGAATTATGGTATCACAGCAAAGCAATACAAAAAATTATTTACTGATTTTAATTGGGTGTCTGAATATCCAATGTATGTAAACAAAATACCTTGCGATTCATTGCAATTGGAAATGTAAATAAAAAATATCACAAATTATAATTCAAAAACACATTATTTACTTTTATTTTTAACTATTTCTCAATAAAAATAAAATTTGAAGGTAAAACAACGTTAACCGGGACAGCTAGTTATATATATTTACTAGCATTTAAGTACTAGCATGAAGTACCATACTGTCGCTATTATAGATTCTTATTTCTTTATAGAACATTTAATCTCAGTTCTAGGTTTTTTAATACAAATAAAATCAAAAGGTATCTTTAACGTATATACATATAAAGTACCATTTTTACAGTTTATTGATTTTTCTATTTACTAAGCACCATTTGAGCTCTTTTTGATAGTTCTAGATTCGGAAACGTAAAAAAAACAAAAGGTACCATCATAGTATATGAATAAAAAGTATCTTTTTTTTCTCTTAATTATTTTTCATCTTGTCCTGAACCGTTTAAGTTCAGTCTAATTGCTTTAGGTTCGTTAATAGTAAAAAATCAAAAGGTACCATTCAAATCAATAAAAAGTACTGTTTTGCTTGTTAATGATTTTTTACTTTGCTCAGGAGCGTTTGACCCCAATCTTATAGTTCTAGTGTTTTTAGCATGAAAAACTCAAAAAGCACCATTTTTTCCCATTGTATTGATGTTGGAGATGGAATAGTTTTGTCCCTATAGCCCTTTTTATTATTTTAAACAGCTGAGCGGGGTGCTCATCTAATGAGTAGGCGTTCAAAAGAACTGCCGAAAAGTTAGAGCCTTGGAAAGTAAAACAAAGTAGTTGTTCTAAGTTGAATTGCTTTTCACAAGACTGCCTTTATTATTTTAAATTCTAGCTTATATACTATTTTGTCTTATATTTAATGTTAATCTAGTTATTTTTGGTGTTACAAAAGTATTGACTAATCACATTATTTGTGTTACACTCAATTAGGTGTGTCACACAAATAATTGTCTCATCAGCAATACACCATGCATAGAACAAATTGTAATTGATACCTCTTTTAATATTCGTTCTATGCATTGTGTATGCAGTATAGACTTGTATGGTATACTACACCATTCATGGTTTTTAACCTTGCTTCAGATCATTTGAGCCAAATCCCGTACTTTTAGATTCCTTAATTATAAAATACCAAAAAGTAAAAAAAAAATTATAAAAACTACCATTTGACCTCTTAAAGATTTTTCAGTTTTCTTGGGAAAGTACAAATCGTATTTCTCTCTTTTGGTACTTTTTTCTCCCTTGAAAATATTTTTTTACCATTGATTTTTATTGGGTGCTACAAATTTGCTTCCGTCGTTTTTTTTTTTTTTTGCGAAATTCGAGGTTTTATTGTAATAAATTGGTTATACATTTAAGATTTAAACTATTGTCCATCGCTGGCCACTACTTTCTCCCATCCTTCGGGCAGCGTACCAATCCCGCGTTCAAAAAACTGGTCATCTTTTGAAGCTAACCACGAATCGATCCAATTTTTTCATAAGACCGGAAGTGCTGGTCAGCCAGGGCGTGTGCCATTGGTCGAAACAAGTGATAGTCCGAAGGAGCAATGTTTGGAGAATACGGCGGCTGGGGTAGGACTTCCCATTTTAACGTTTCCAAGTTTGTCTTGACCCCTTGCGCAACATGGGGTCGAGCATTGTCATGCTGTAAAATCACTTTATCATGTCTCTCGTTGTATTACGGCCGTTTGCCTTTCAATGCCCGGCTCAAATACATTAATTGCGTTCGATAACGATCGCCTGTTATTGTTTCAGTCGGTTTAACAATTCATAATACACTATGCCGGGCCCGTCCCACCAAAACAGGGCATAACCTTGGAAATTGTAAATCCATTGTGAGATTGCATACTACACTGAATTCCTGTCTGCTGTATTGCCTGCTGAACTTGGTAAAAATAAGACTTTGATGTCTTCTTTGGCTGTCTGGTGTCCATTGGTCGTGAAACCTGAGATTTAATTTTTACATTACTACCTATGCGAAAGAAATATATTTATATACGAGTACATATTGTGCAGCTCATCATGTTCGATTCATTATTTAGTTGGCGTATCTGTGTTGTTGCAAGTTGTGGCCGTTTGAGGCAGATTAAAATATATAAACTACAACCTGTTGATTTGTTGTTGAATTTGATAATATTAACAATGAGTTTTTAGCTTTGCAAGCCAAATTATCAAAGTATGCTGAATTATTTACTAATTTTAAAAATTTAGAAAACTATAATGCTTCTCCTAAAAAGAAACGTTCAAAAAACTGGTGGACCAGCTAAGTCTACATCTACTCCACCTAACTCAAGCCCCTCTATAAGAACTCGAAGTCAGGACCTGGCTACCATCAACCCAAGTTCGCAAGATAAAAATTTACTTACTGCTACGCTTACGGGCAATACACTCAAAGTTCCTTCAGTTCAGGTGTCACTGGTCAGGGTCAAGGTAGTACTGATACTGCCCCTACTAATATTCATGCTGTTCCAGTCTTGCCGTCAATAGTTATTGGTGCTGCTAAAATCAATAAGGTAGAATCAAATTACTCAGACGATAACCGCTAAAATTCTGCTAGTTCCCTTGCCCAAGAGGCTCTAATGAATACCTTACATTAACATCCGAAACCCCTCAGGGCTATACCGCAAAACAAATCTATATTTGTCTCCCGGTTGGCAGCTGATACAAATATGGCAGATATAGAATATTTCATCAGGTCTAAATGCGGAAATGAAGCCTTGGCCTTACGTGAGAACTGGCCTAGAGAGAGGGAGCAGTGTTTTAGTTGCAGTGAGAAAAGATTTAAATTCTTACGATAGCCCAATGGTAATTGTAGACGAGCTGTTGGACCAATTGTTCGTAATTATACCCATAGAAAAAAATCCTGTTTGTGTATGTGTATCATAAAGGTTGTTTTTAATAGACGTATAGAACTTTAAGTTGGCATTACTGTTCAAGATGGCGAGCGATTTAACAGCTGCCAAGTGATTTATTCTCAGTTTGGTTTGGCAATTCATCATGAATAGACTCACGCCTGAACAACGCTTGCAAATAGTGCAATGTTATTTCGAAAATAATGGTTCTGTGCGGAATACGTATCGCGCACGTTTACTCTTATTGATAACTCGCATCCCCAGAGACGCCGTACGGTGCGTAGAGCTTAGCATTGAGGAAGACCCGAATGAATCTAGCCGCCATCGAGCACAGGAATTGGATCTGTGCCCATCCACTTTTTGGAAGATTTTGCGGAAGGATCTTGGTTTGCAAGAATTGAAGCCAAACGATCATCAAGTAAGGCGTAGATTCGTCGAATGGGCCCAAAACGAGATTGCCGTTGTTCCCGATTTTCATAAGCGAATTTTGTTTAGCGATGAAGCGCACTTCTGGTTGAATGGCTACGTCAACAAACAAAACTGCCGCATTTGGAGTGAAGCTAATCCTCAAGTGTATGTCGAAACACCATTACATCCCGAAAAACTGACTGTTTGGTGCGCTTTATGGGCTGGTGGAATCATTGGTCTCTACTTCTTCAAAAACGATGATGGCCAGAACGTTACAGTCAATGATGATTACTAACTTTTTCATTCCTGAATTGAACAACCATGATGTTCAGAAGCTGTGGTTCCAACAAGACGGCGCAACATGTCACACAGCTCGTGCCACAATCGATTTTTTGAAAGACACGTTTGGTGACCGCCTAATTTCACGTTTTAGATCTGTGAATTGGCCTCCAAGATCTTGTGATTTAACACCGCTAGACTACTTTCTGTGGGGCTATGTAAAGTCATTGGTCTATGCGGATAAGCCACAAACGCTTGACCATATGGAAGACAACATTCGCCGTGTTATTGCCGATATACGGCCACAAATGTTGGAAAAAGTCATCGAAAAATGGACGTCCAGATTGGACTACATCCGAGCCAGCCGTGGCGGTCATATGCCAGAAATCATATTTAAAATGTAATGCCACAAGATTATCTTGCTATGATATTTATGCTTCTCATGGTAATAATATTTTGACCATGTACGAAAATATCGGCTCTGCCACACGATTTTTAGTTTCGGGTGATTTCAATTTAAATGAAGTCTCGTGGATTCGACGGGATAATCTTATTATTCCCTTTAACATTAATCATGAATTCATTATATTCAATGGACCTTTCCCAAATTAATAATATTTATAATAAATTAAATTAAATTTTAGACTTACTATTTATAAACTCGGAATCCAAAACTAAAATTTACGAGTGCTTAGATCCTTTTTTTTCGAAATAATATATTTCATAGTGCTATTGTTTTAGAACTTGATGTTTACAATTTTCTTAAAATTAATAATTGTACAGGGTGGGCCAAAAGAACCAAGGGGTGTAAAAGTTTAATAACTTTTTTGTTTATTAATTTTTTTTTATTTTTTCTTTCAGATTATATAGACAACACTTGGAGAATTTATAATGGAGAGGTTCACAACTGAACAGAGAACCAGAACAATAGAATTTTATTATTTAAACCAGAGATCAATTATTTTAACGCTCATTTTCATTTGAATGGCTTTGTTAACAAGCAGAACTGTAGGTTCTGGGGTTCTCAAAATCCAAGAGCCATTCATCAACGCCAATTGCACCCCATCAGGTGTACAGTATGGTGTGGGATCACATCTGAAAATGTCATTGGGCCCTACTTCTTCGAGAATGAAGATGGAAGTGCTGTAACCGTAAATGGAGAGCGGTATCGTTTTATGATAGAAAATTTTTTACGTCCTGCTCTTGAAAACAGACCTGGTATATGGTTTCAGCAGGACGGAGGCACTGCCCATACTGCCCGAGACACAATGGCACTTTTAAGTCAAATTTTTGGAGAGCGAATAATTTCTCGAAATTCGGAAATTATTTGGTCAGCGCGATCGCCAGATTTGACAGCACCCGACTATTTTCTTTGGGGTTTTTTGAAGGAGCGAGTGTATGTGAACAAGCCAGAGACAATCCTTGAACTCAAGGCAAACATTGTTGCAGAAATTCGAACGCTACAGCCACAAGTTTTGAAAGATGTTATGGAAAATGCTCTAAAAAGAGCCCATCAGTGCGAAGCTGAAAACGGTGGTCATTTAAGAGACATCATTTTTCATACTTAGTGTAAAAAAATTTCCATTTTGTATATTATATAATCTGAAAGAAAAAATAAAAAAAGTTAGTAAACAAAAAAGTTATTATACTTTTACACCCCTTGGTTTATTTTGGCCCACCCTGTATATGGTATGCATCATAAAACGCTCAAGAAAAAGTACACAAGTAGAGCTAATAATTTAGATAAAATATAGTTGAACAGAGTTAATGGAATGGCAAGATATTTTAAAGAAAGTGAGGCTAATTAAGGAAGAATTTGAACGTTCCTATATATGATTGAATATTGATAGACCAATCAAGGAAGACACTATTAAAAATCATTTCGAAAACTTTTTTAAAAATTTAGAAAAAATAAAGAGTCTTGTTTAACGTACATTATTATAGACTTACAGTAGCTCACCAAACTGCAGCCAATGCATTTTTTGACGACTTAAAAAATTAAATTTTAAGAATAGCTACCAAAAAAGAAGTAATAGTTGAACTACCAAATTCATTACATGAAATTTCTCCATACAGACTAATAACAACAGAACCAACAATGACACAATCAACAGTAGAATTTTTGAACACAGCTTCAAAGCTGATTACAGACTTTGATGGCAAGTCAGAAAACTTGCGTTCATTTACTGATTCACTATCACAACTAGCGGTTTCTTTAATTAAAACCAAACTAAAAGGTACAGCTAACTGGGATAGGACAAGGCAGAATAAAATCAATCGGAAGCACACTTTTTGATTTAAAATTTAAAATTTTTTTAATACCACATGAATTCCAGGTAGTAAATAATGACTTTCCAATACCATGTGATGGAATTATTGGTATGGATTTCATTAAAAAGTATAACTGCATTTTAAATTTTGATGAAGACAATGATATCTTAATATTGAGACCAAATCACTTAGCAATAGAAATACCAATTATTAGTAATAGTGATGAAAAAATATTACCTTCAAGATCAGAAGTCATACGCCAAATAAAATTTACATCTTCACAGAAAGAATTATTAGTACTCAATCAAGAAATAGAGTCAGGTGTTTTTATCGCCAACACATTAGTCACAACAGATAAAGCTTTTATACGAATTCTCAATAGTAATAATAATATTGTCAAAATAAATAAAGGGTGTTTTTTATAGACGTATAGAACTTTAAATTGGCATTACTGTTCAAGATGGCGACCGATTTAACAGCTGTCAAGTGATTTATTCTCAGTTTGGTTTGGCAATTCATCATGAATAGACTCACGCCTGAATAACGCTTACGTAGATTCGTCGAATGGGCCCAAAACGAGATTTCCGTTGTTCCCGATTTTCATAAGCGAATTTTGTTTAGCGATGAAGCGCACCTCTGGTTGAATGGCTACGTCAACAAACCAAACTGCCGCATTTGGAGTGAAGCTAATCCTCAAGTGTATGTCAAAACACCGTTACATCCAGAAAAACTGACTGTTTGGTGCTCTTTATGGGCTGGTGGAATCATTGATCCGTACTTCTTCAAAAACGATGATGGCCAGAACGTTACAGTCAATGGTGAACGGTATAGAGCCATGATTACTAACTTTTTCATTCCTGAATTGAACAACCATGATGTCCAGCAGCTGTGGTTGACCATTTGGAAGACAACATTCACCGTGTTATTGCCGATATACGACCACAAATGTTGGAAAAAGTCATCGAAAAGTGAACGTCCAGATTGAACTACATCCGAGCCAGCCGTGTCGCTCATATGCCAGAAATCATATTTAAAATATAATGCCACAAGATTATCTTTCGGAAAAATAAAATTCATGTCAATCGAATAATCCATCGTTGTTTTATTGCAATTTAAAATTCTATACGTCTATAAAAAACACCCTTTACATATTATTTAAATATTTCTAAGGGCCATTATTAACACTAAACAATAACTAAAAGTAGGATGCTATCGAACAGATAAATGCCTTTTGTTTATTACAAACATATTTTAACTAAAAAGTGTATGATAAATTAAAGATAGGGGAACTTGTAATAATGGAAAAAAGTAAGTGATAACTTTATCAGTTACTTTAACTAAAGCTAATTATAGCTATTTGTAATTGAAAATTCTACAAGTTTAAAAATTAAAATAATGTACTTAAGTTTCCCTGCAGCCAAATAAGTTGGTATTATCTTGTAACAAACCTTATTTTAGTCTGTTAAGCGCTACCATATATTTACCAGCCACATGTGTGACTTTGGCTGATTGAAATAAATGATTAGTATTATATTTTTTTTATATTATATTATTTTATATTAATTCGTATTAATTTAAATACATATTCATTTACCCTCTTTCGAGATTATAAATGGGGATTGATACGAGCAATTGTTCTATCACCTGCTTCTACAATCTTTTAAACCAATAACTCAATGGCTGAATACAAATTCTGAATCTGACAGCAAACAGAACTAATTGAAGGTAAACCAACATTATTCGCTAAAGCTCAAATATTATATTTTTTAAACTTGTTCAAAAACTTTCTAAAAATTTTTTTACCAAAAAATAATCATATTGTAATATACCTTGGTTATTGTCTTTTTCACCATTATTATTAGCTACTATAATAATCTCATTACTAAACTCATAAACACCTTCTTTTCGCAACTTTGTGAGTTATGGTATCTGCTATACAAAAATCCTCCAGGTTTTCTTCCCTTAATCGGTATGTAATAAATATCCTTAAATTTTATTTAAAAAATAATTATGTAAAGAAAAAAAATTTTATAATTTCTTACTTTGCTTTCACCGGGAAGTTGATTTTCTATTTTTTCCGCAATATTTTCGAATGTTTTTGGAAACGATTTAATTTTATTTTCTAAAAGATATTCAACTACACAACTAGAAAGAAATTTTCTATGAGTTGAATTAAAAATTTTATTTTTTTCATAAAATTGAAGAATCTGTTTCCCATTAAGAGAAGATTTTAAAATATCTCGTATAATAATCTTTAAATAAAAAGCGAAAACTTAAATATAGATTAAATACATAACTTTTAAATAATGAGCTCTTCAATATCCGCTTGTGAAAATTTTTTATCTAAAGCTTGGTGATTATAGCAACAATCAGTAGCTAAATACAATTCCCTATATAAACAATAAAACCGTCTTATATCAAAATTTTTTTTTAATTCATACTAATTTTTTTTTAAATATTTATATAAAAAAAAATAAAAAAAATTTTTTTTAGCCCTGACCGGGGGTTGAACCGCAACATCTGCAATTGGAAGGTATTTTTAATATATTTTATTTAAAAATATATATGGTTAGATGCAATGATAAATTTAACCATACTATGTTTAAAACAGAATATGGTTGCTTCAATTATATTTTTTCTTTGCGTGTAGTTCCCATATCGCATCGAGGAAACTCGTATCCAAACTTAAATTTTTTTTATATATTTCAATAGTTTTCATTTGATATCGAATGTAATAATTTATACCCAGGGCTTTCTAAATTAGATTTTTTTGTCATCTTAAAAACCCACACTGTGCCACTCGTTATTTCACTTGATGTGATTTAACAAAAACTCCAGCACATATTTTTTCGAAGCGTTTCCTCACTTTCAGAACATTTTTATAAGCTTACACGCCAAAAAAAAAAAGATGGATGAATATGGTCACCTCAAACATAGTGTGTTCTTCACAAAAATATTATTATTAATTTGAAAGATCTAAACATTATTCTGATCACGATAAACATGTTTCTAGTTATTTTTAACCACATTATGTTTAGTGTCTTACATCAACCATATAATTATCATTTTATGTTTAATAAAATTTTACTTGAAATCATAAATATGTTCATAGCAAACATAATACTGATAAAAATATGGTTGAATGTAAATTGTTTTCTATTTTGTCTCCATGTAAATAAAGTGAGTATAAACTAAAAACTTAATCGTTCAAACTCAACTGAGCTTTGTGGCTGAAGTGGTTGAGTGGCGAGTTAATGCTTCTTAACTAAGTGTTCGCAAGTTCGAGCCCTCGTAGAGTCAACTAAAATTTAAAAAAATAAATTATGTTATAAATAAATATAAATTGACAGAAAAGAAAAATCAATGGAATAAAAAAACTTTGTTTATACAAAAAATTTAAATTAAATTTTTTTTAAAAATCATATTAAAATATGTATGCATTAAAAAAAATTTCTTGCCTTGACCGGGGGTTGAACCGCAACATCTGCAGTTGAAAGTTGTTTTTAATATCTTTGATTTAAAAATATATATGTGACCCTGGCTATGAAAAGGTGGCTTATGACTCAAAAAAAATGTTCCACTTTTTTTTTGTTTTCGATAGTTTTTGAGACGCTCTTTCACGTGGTGAAAACTAGAAAGTCCTAACTTGCTTAGAAGTGTACTAAATATGTAGAGAATATAGAGAAGAGCACAAATGAAAGAAAAACAGAATTTTATTGAAAATCCAGAATCAAGATAATAAATGGAATTGAAAAATTTAAAAACAGGATCGGTCTTTATATACACACACGAACTTATCTCCTTTATTCTCTTTTGTCTTTTTTGGTTGCCTTTTGGGCATGACTGTTCATAATGCAAAAGAAAAACTACTAAGAAACTGACGAAATGCATTGTTTATCTTTAACAGCTATTTCTCGCAATTTCTTTTTGGAGTCATAAGCCACCTTTTCTTAGCCAGGGTCACATATGGTTAGAAACAATCATAAATCTAACCATACTATGTTTCCACCAGAATATGGTTGCCTCAACCATATTTTTTCTTTGCGTGTAAAGTGGACATTCCAGCATATCATAGTTACGCGTTTAAAATGTTAATGTGCTCGATTGGCCCCGTTACTAGCCGGACCTTAACATTATTAAAAATGTTTATTGATGGCTACCTCGTAAATTGTATGCTTGTTGAAACCATTCTACTACAAAAGAACAGCTTATTGAAGATATAAAATTGGCTTGGTTGACCATTTCGCACGTTTACATTACTGAACTTCTTGAAAAAATATTTTTTACCGCGGATAAAATAATAATAAATTTATAAAGTTTTTATTAACTCTCACACTTGAGAAATTGTGAATCCATTGTGAGATTGCATACTACGCTGAATTCCTGTCTGCTGTATTGCCTGCTGAACTTGGTGTCGATAAGACTTTGATGTCTTCTTTGGCTGTCTGGTGTCCATTGGTCGTGAAACCTGAGATTTAATTTTGACATTACTACCTATACGGAAGAGATATTTTTATATACATATTTTGCAGCTCATCATATTCGATTCATTATTTAGTTGGGGTATCTGTGTTGTTGCAAGTTGTGGCTGTTTGAGGCAGATTAAAATACATAAATTACAACCTGTTGATTTGTTGTTGCTGTTTTACGTTGTTGATCAGCTGTCTGATATATATTTTTATTCTTAGTTGAGTGCTGCCAAGAGCATTTATTATTGTTTTGTAGATTTGCTAAGATCACGATAAATATTACTTTAGCGCCATCTATTGCATTTTACTTGGGAATATTACCCAAAAGCCATTTCATATTGATTTATTTTTGATTTACACTCTACCACTCCATAGCCGATTTTTTGGTAAATTGTAGCATTTCATATAACCAAGCTAAAATGAATTGCTCTAAAAAAATTATAATATCTCTGGTGATGAGCGTATGTTGAGTTGTTGGCTTTGCACGTGATGCTGGCGCACTTTTGGATGCTGCAAAGCATCTGCATTGGACTTGTCCCGATTGTCGAATTATCGGTGTTGAGCTTTATAACTTTTTTAAAGGCCGTAAGACCGAATTTGATAATATTAATAATGAGTTTTTAGCTTTGCAAGCCAAATTATCAAAGTATGGTGAATTATTTACTAATTTTAAATATTTAGAAACCTATAATGCTTCGCCTAAAAAGAAACGTGGTGGACCAGCTAAGTCTACATCTACTCCACCTAACTCAAGCCTCTCTATAAGAACTCGAAGCCAGGGCCTGCCTAGCATCAACCCAAGTTCGCAAGATCAAAATTTACTTACTGCTAAGCTTACGGGCAATACCCGTCAAAGTTTCTTCAGTTCAGGTGTCACTGGTCAGGGTCAAGGTAGTACTGATACTGCCCCTACTAATATTCATGCTGTTCCAGTCTTGCCGTCAATAGTTATTGGTGCTGCTAAAATCAATAAGGTAGAATCAAATTACTCAGACGATAACCGCTAAAATTCTGCTAGTTCCCTTGCCCAAGAGGCTCTAATGAATACCTTACATTAACATCCGAAACCCCTCAGGGCTATACCGCAAAACAAATCTATATTTGTCTCCCGGTTGGCAGCTGATACAAATATGGCAGATATAGAATATTTCATCAGGTCTAAATGCGGAAATGAAGCCTTGGTTTCTGCATACAATTTCGTCTATTCGCAACCGAGATTAATTTCATCTTTCAAAATAACTGTAACTACTGAAGTTTTTAAGGACATTTTAGAGCCATCATTCTGGCTTGCCGATACTTTCGTTCGAGAATACATATTCAATGATAGTCGTAGATAAGTAGCTCGCCTGCCTCAACAAGCGCCAAGTAATTCAAAAAACTATCAGCATTAAAAATATACTTTCCAAATGTTTCCGGAGTGCGACCCAAAACTAAATGCCTGAATGAATTTTCCTCACATCTATTATTTGATGTATTCGTTATAGTAGAAACCTGGTTAATAGATGAGTTTTATGATCCTGAATTCTTTGATGCTAAGATATTTAATGTTCATCGTAAAGATAGATCTTACGTGAGAAGTGGCCTAGAGAGAGGGAGCGGTGTTTTAGTTGCAGTGAGAAAAGATTTAAATTCTTACGATAGCCCAATGGTAAATGTAGACGAGCTGTTGGACCAATTGTTCGTAATTATACCCACAGAAAAAAATCCTGCTTGTGTATGTGTATCATACATTCCACCTCGTAGTTGCTATGATATTTATGCTTCTCATGTTAATAATATTTTAACCATGTACGAAAAAATGGACTCTGCCACACGATTTTTAGTTTTGGGTGATTTTAATTTAAATGAAGTATCGTGGATTCAACGGGATAATCTTCTTATTTCCGTTAACATTAATCATGAATTCGAAATAAACTTAATAGATTCATTATATTCAATGAGTCTTTCCTAAATTAATAATATATATAATAAATTAAATAAAATTTTAGACTTAATATTCATAAACTCGGAATCCAAAACGAGTGCTTAGATCATTTTTCCCGAAATAATACATTTCATAGTGCTATTGTTTTAGAACTTGATGTTTACAATTTTCTTAAAATAATAATTGTACTAGTCCTAAATTTGATTATAGCAATTGTGATTTCGACGCGTTAAATTCTACTTTTTTTAATATTGATTGGAACACTCTATTTCTAAATCAATCTACTAATACTTCCTATGAAATCTTCATAAAAGAAGTACTTCATGCATGTAAACAACACATTCCTATAAAATCTAAATTGTCACAAAGTCATCCGTGGTACACAACAGGCTTAAAAGTTCTCAAAAATAAAAGAAATAAATTACATAAACTATACTTGACATCTGGCTCCAATGAAATATTAACCCAATATAAGCAGTGTAATAGGGAATTCAATTTCTTGAACAAATTTTTCTATAAACAGTACTTACTTAAAATTGAATTAGATATAAAAATTAATCCAAAATGCTTCTGGTCATTTATACGCTCAAAAAACGACATTCTGACATTCCCTCCTGCATGACATAACAATCTTTCCTCCGATGATCCTAGTGAAATAGTTAATCTTTTTGCTGAATTTTTTAAGTCTAATTTCGATTCTAGTGAATCAAATGTATTGTCTGATATTAAAATAATTTCTAATATCAATCTTGGTCGTATTTCACTATCTGAAAATGATATTCTAAATGCAATTAACCGTATTAAAAATTCGTTCGGGATAGGCGCTGATGGTCTAAGCTCTTATTTAGTAAAAAAATGTGCGATGTCTTTTGTATACCCACTCGTAAATATTTTCAATAAGTTTCTCCTAGAAGGCGAATTTATCGATCGTTGGAAAGTGACATTTATTAATCCTATCTTTAAATCTGGAACGCGTAATAATATTTGTAACCTCTAAAGTCTTTGAATATGTGGTTTTGCACATATTATATTTAAATACAAAATCGTTCATTATTTCCCAACAGCATGGCTTTCGTAATAATAAATTTAATCTCATTGATTTTTGCTTTTCACAATTGGGGCTTGGTTCTCAAGTTGATGTAATATACACAGATTTCTCTAAATTGTTGTCTTCTTATTTGTTGGATAGAGTTTTCATAGTTCAAATAGAAGTACATAACGTACTTTCAAACGTATGGTGTTCCACACGGTAGTGTGCTAGGACCCTTACTTTTTAATCTATTTATTAATGATGTATCAACTTGTTTTACATATGCCAATTTTATTTTGTACGCTGATGAACTCAAGATGTATTCAAAAATTAATAGTATAACCGACACTAAAATCTACAATCCGACCTTGATAAACTGTGTAATTGGTGTTTTACTAATCATCTCAAATTTAATCTTGGTAAATGTGCACATATCTCTTACACAAGACGTCGAAACCCGTTAACTACAGTTTACCGCATTGAGCATGATATTATAAAACAGGACCAGGTGATGAAGGACTTAGGCATTATTTTCGATTCCAAATTAACTTTTTTTTGCCTCATTTAAATAAAATCATATCAAAAGCTTAAGCAACCTTAGCTTTTATGAATTCAGAGATCCTTACACGTTTAAAATGTTATATTCTGCATATGTTAGATCTAAGCTGGAATATAGGGCTATAATTTGGAGCCCCCATTTCGTAATTCACATATCGCGGCTTGAAAAAATTCAAAAAAGCTTCATTTGGTATGCTATACCTCACTTGAACCTTATTCAACCTCCACATTCTTATGAGTTACGTTGTCTTCACTTAGGTATGACCAGCTTGGAAAAGAGACGTAAAGTTCAGTCAATGATGTTTATATATGACTTAGTAAATGACAACATTGATTGTCCTGAACTATTAAATACTATCCCGTTTTGTGTACCAGGTAGGCTATTACTTCGACATAGAAATATGTTTTATGTTCCATTATGCCGTAGAAATTATGCAGCAAATAGTACATTGACTAGATCTTTAATTTATCTAAATGCCATAAATGAACATCAGATAGTAGAATTTAACGTCTCAAAAAATTGATTTAAAAATTTTCTTTTCTGCAACTTAAACCGAATTAGTAATTAAATCAATTATTTAAATTAAATTATCATGTAAACCAAGAGTATAGAATTCAGTTTATATATATTCTAGTCTGTAAGGAATCTATATCCATAGACTACACTGAATAAATAAATAAATAATTCTGCATCTTCGATAGCCTTCTCTCTTCCACCGCCGTGCCGGTCTTTGACGTCAAAATCACTGTTCTTAAAGCGTTGAAACTCTCGGAACGTCCTTTCACTAATAGCGGCCTCACCATAGGTATTTGACAGCATTCAATGAGCCTCAGCCGCAGATTTCTTCATATAAAAACAGAAAATTAAAACCTCCTGCAAATGATGAGAATTTGGCTCGTAAGCTGACATGTTTAATCGAGAATGACTTTATGATACAGACACAAATCGACTAATATTTCGATGGCGTTATGTTTACAAATACCTAAGCTTATTGTATGACATATACGATCTATTTATTTCGACTACCACTTCCCACTACAACCATCTATAGCAAAACGGCGGAGGCAAAGTCGTACACCTATATGTTTATATGCTGCATCAGTTTACATAATGGTACATATTTCAAAATAGTAGTAAAAAGGGGCACATATTTTACCCCTTATTTGCTCAAATTTAAAAAAAGTCCCAATATACCTTGGAGATATTAAGTTTTCTTTGCTGTGATTGTTACTTCCAAAGATAAATCAGGTTAAAAAAACGTACCAGCATTAGTTTTTACCCTTTTTATCCCGCTAGTGTACAAATATCGAAAAATTACAAATATTTTGTAGTTTGAACTTTGGCTCTATCTATAGTAGTCCCGGCGAAATAATCACCCCTATCGTGAATATTTATTCCCTCGAAATTCATTCACTTTTCGCAAGGTGGCAATCGGGAATAATTTTTTTTTTATTAATTTAATATTATATTTGTACATGTTATATGCAATTCATAATTGTTTAGGCCCCAGCGCCAAAAAGGCATTTTTGTCGCTAGTTGGTAAATTTATTACTTTACAAATATATGTTATTTAAAGTGTTTAACTACATTAAAAGCGTTCCAAATAAACTGCATAAATATGCTTTGCATTGTAACTTAAATTTTTTTATACTATCAATAGATTTTAAATGGGATAGTAAGTCATTGTAAAAGTTACCACCTGCATAGTCAATGCGTTGCTTGCTTTTTTCCAATCTGCATCTGGGGAATCTAAGATTTGATATGTTTCTTGTGTGACTGATTGTGCACAAAAGGAATTGTAGGTTCAGGTATTAAGCTTGTACTAGTATAGTATTCCAATTGCTGGGGATATTTTATTCTTCACCTCGTTGATATGGAGATCCCATGACAAGTTGCTTTGCAACGTGACTCCTAGATATTTTAGTGATTGTGATTCGCAGATTACTGAACCATCAACACAGAAAAGTTGCTATTTAAGCTTGCCGAGTGGGGTCTGAAACGAATCAACTTTGTTTTATCAGAATTTAATATTAAGCGTTTTAAGCGAGCAAACTCGAATAATTACAATGTGTCTCTTTCAATGTGTAGCTTAAGAGTCAAATCATATGTAAATGGATAAAGCAAACATACGAGGTATGATCAAAAAATAACCGTTATTTTCAATTTTCGTGAGGTACGTATGTTCGATTTTCGCATTTGTTTATGTTAGTACACATGTCTGTTATTTATGTTGACAATATCAGCCATTTTGGATTGTCAGTTTGTTTTTGACAGATAAAAAGGTTAGTCGTGTTTTGGTGTGCTCTTCGATTTTTTACTATTTCAAAAAATTAATCAAAGAAGCTGTATTAAGTTTTGCGTAAAAAATGAACGTAAATGTGCAAGGACATTTGAAATGTTGACTGTGGCGTTTGGCGAGTCTACTATGAGCAGAACACAAGTTAAATTGTGTTATAAACGGTTTAAGGAAGGCCGAGAAGATGTCAATGACGATGCTCGTCCTGGTCGCCCAAGCACGTCAACAACCGATGAAAACATTGAAGCAGTGAAGAAAATGATTTTGGATAATCGTCGAATCACTATTAGAGAGGTTGTTGATGATGTTGGCATATCGTTCGGCTCATGCCAAGCAATTTTTACGGATGTTTTAGGCATGAAGCGTGTGTCAGCGAAGTTTGTTCCAATATTGCTGAATTTTGACCAAAAAAATCGTCGCTTGTTCGTAATTTTTTGGCCAAAAACAACACCGTAGTCATGCCTCAACCACCGTATTTACCGGACTTGGCCCCCGCTGACTTTTTCCTCTTCCCAAAACTGAAGACACCGATGAAAGGAAAGCGTTTTGCTACGATTGAGGAGATAAAAAAAATCGAAACAGGAGCTGTTAGCGATACCAAAAAGCGCGTTTCGAAGATTGGAAAAAACGCTGGCATAAGTGTATTATATCTGAGGGGGAATACCTTGAAGGGGACAAGATAGTTATTGATGAATAAATAAATACTTTTTGAAAAAATTTAAAATAACGGTTATTTTTTGATCATACCTGCTATGTCATCAGCAAACAAATTAATTGCGCAGTAAGATCTAAATTGTTTATATCATTCAGGTATATGGAAAACAATAACGGACCTAGTCCGCTTCCTTGTGGTACCTCATATTCGACTGTCTCAAGAAAGCGCTTGCAGTTATTGATTTCTACATACTTTTTATTAATAAAATAATTTTTATATGTAATAATTTCTATTTGGAATTTAAAGTTTAACAAAATATTAATCTTTATTTGTGCTTAATTCCAGAAATTGTGTTGGTTTTAAAATTTATTCTTTTACTCATGATATTCTCATGAGTTATTCATTCAGTACAATAAGTACTGAAGGGGATAGCATACCTATATGGACCATTTCATCAGACGCTACTCTGAATCCTCAGTAGGTTACTCCCAACGTTTCTTGCAAACATTAGAACCTTTATATTGTAAAAGCAATTGACTAAATAAGAATTATTAATCAATAGTTACAAAAAGATTCAAATATTCAAACAAAAAACTCAGTAAGCATTGAACCGAATAAATAAATAAATTTCCTAACCAACATTTTAATGTTGGGAGTAACCTACTGAGAATTCAGAGTAGCGTCTGATGAAATGGTCCATAAAAATTCCCCTTATCGTGAATAATTTTGTTGCCGGGAATTTTTTATATTTTTGCTTTGATTTGTTCACATAATTTTTGCTGGGGAACAAGTAACACATGTAAGTAGTTTTCTTTTTCTAATTAGATTATTATAGCTTATAAATTTCTTTTAAGGGCAAGATCGATTAATAAAGCGCAAACTGACATTATGCTTAATAAAATGCAAAACAACAGATCGTTTGCCTGTGGATTTGTTAAGCTTTCAAAGAATGTAGTGGCGGCCTTTTGGAAATGTCTTACAGAAGATCTTAATACTGTTGGCGCACCTACTCGTATTAAAAATGTTACAAAGTCGAAAAAGGTAATGTTTGTTATTGTATACTTTTCTTATGCATATGTATAATTTTCATTACAGGTATGGATAAATCAAAAACGTTATGTGCGCTCTAAAGCTGCTGCTAATATCAAAAACCAAAAGGGGACTGGCGGCGGGCCAAACCAAACCAAATGAATTTCAGAGACCGAGCAGTGCATATATGAATTGGTGGGAATGAAAGAGTCCGTTGAAGGCATAGATAGCTCCTTAATTTTTAGTATACCAGATTGTTATGCTTAAGCTGGAAAAAATGAGCCACCGGCACACACCAAAATTCATCATGATGAAGCGATTGAAGAGTGCAAATAAAACTTGTGTGCGAATTCGAATACACCGCCATTAGAAAACGTTACCGTAACCGATGAATCTTCCAAAATTAAGCCATATTCGTTAAAGCGAAAAAGAGAAGAGCCCGAAAAAAATTAAATATTGGCCTGACTTTATTGCCAAAGAGGTATAGATACAAGAGAACTGGTAGTCTAAAATTGCTGAAATAGCTGACAGCACCCAAAAACATCATAAAGAAACGGAGGTAATAATGAAAAGAGTGTACCGTTCAGTACAAAAAACAAATGAATTGAAATCAAAAAAAATGAAAATGTTGGAATGTGAAGAATTACGCCTAAGAGAAGTAGAAGACAGAATAGAAAAAAACATAAAATTGTTGGAAATTGAGGAAATTAAGTTGAAAATGTTGGAAAAAAATTCTTCCAAATGGGAATCAAATATTTTGTTAGTATTAACTTTGTGTTGAATTTTATTATTTTAAAATACCTGAAATGAAATCTTTATTTTTGTATTTATGTATTATAAATAGTTTTTAAATATGTATATCTAGTATGTATTATTAGAAAAACCAAAAGTGATCTGTGAATAAATTTTTATTTTTTTTATTTATAAATATTCACCCCTATCGTTAATATTTTTTCCCTCGAAATATCTCCCTTTTCCCTAAATTTGCAATCGTGAATTATTTTCATGGGAAGAAATTCGCATGGTATCGCTGATTTTTATTCCCGTGAATTTTTTTTCCAAAAGTATTGTGACATTTTTCACAAACATTTTGTTTTTGAATAAAATTTAGAATTGTTGCAGCGGCAAATAAAATTAGAGAAACTGAAAATCAAGCAATCTAATAGCAATGATGGACTGTAAACATGTAAGAATGTGATAATTTTTTAGTTTTAAAAATATATTAATTATGAATTAGAATTTTTTTTTTGCCTTTTTATTAAAATTTTTTTTATGTGATACATGAAGTACAACCAAAAATAACACAAATGTGCTTTATTGTTTTTTAGATTTAAGATTTCGTATCTTTCTAAAGAATATTTCTTTTTTAATTTTTTGTATCCTGTAAAAACCGTAGACATGTTGTAAGCTACACAACACGACGACTTTCTGGTAGGCAGTTCTGGTTCAATATATCTAAAAGGTATTTAAAAGCTGCTTTGTTAGCTAGAAAATGTTGTTAGAACCTGCAAAGAATTTATTTATATGTACATATATGTACATAATGTTAACAATTCATGTTTTCGCTTACATTGTTTCTGGTAAACAAAATGAATTTGATGCATCTCTTAACCCTCGAAGTGGCACATGGTTCTGGCCAGACATATTTCATTTTCATGCTTCAATTTAGCATACTTCTATTTTAGGTACATGGATGTAATTTCAGGTAATCTCCCAAAATATTGTTGGCTTTCGATGTATAAATTAATAATGGAAAAAAAGTCCTTGGAACAGGACAAAAAAGCCAAATAAAAAATCTTCACCTTACTTTTGGTACATGGTGTCTGGCCAGACCCCTATGCATTTTGTATGAACGCATAGGCAAAGCACATGGCACGAGTTGGGAATTTGTATTTACTTTATTCTTTTATGCTTCTTTCTTTCTTCTGATTTTGTTTGTGAGTTAGTTATTCATTGAACGTTGAACAGTGAAGAAGTAATCTAGTTTTTGTGCGGTAATGATGAACTGGAATTTATTTATAATACACGCTTGAATTTGCAACCCCAATTGTCAGAGGCATTAGTGCGTGATTTTCAAAGTCAGGTAGAAGCTGATGAAAATGATGATGTTTTTGAAAACGATGGTGACGACACTGCTGATTATGTGCCAGAAGATGATGCATCAGACATAGAAAATGATTTGGAAATTGAACCTAACGAACTTTATGATAGTGATGAAGACGTAGATGAAGAAGAAGAAAGTGGAAATGATGCTGAAGCAGCAAATGAAGTCGACTCAGGTTGTTTTTATGGTAAAGACGGTACTAAATGGAACGAAACTGAACCCCCTGCATCTCGTTTGCGCCAGCATAATATCATGCGTTTTCAATCTGGAACAAAAACAAGGCTCACCAATCCAGTTGAGGTATTCAAGCTATTTTTCTCAACCAATATTACGTTCGTCATCATTAGTGAAACAAATCGGCATGGGCGAGAATCAATTAGAAAATGGAATGAAGAACATCCAGAGTCTACCCAAAGAAAATGGATTGATTTGACAAGCTCTGAGCTAGATGCATTCATTGGGATTTTGTTGGCTTCTGGTCTCAGCCATAATAATATGCAAGACTCCAGTATATTGTGGCGTTCTGATTCGCTGCCCATATTCCGTGCGGCTATGTCGCACAAACGATTCATTACTTTGTCCAGATATATTCGTTTCGATAATAGTCGTACGCGAGCATTCCGACAGCAAACAGATAAAGCAGCTCCTATCCGGGACCTTTGGAATTTTCTCAATGAAAATCTGCAAAATTATTATGAACCTTATGAAAATATCACCATCGATGAGCAGTTGTTTCCGTATCGTGGGCGCACAAAGTTCACCCAATATATCCCATCAAAACCTGCAAGGTATGGGATCAAAGTTTGGTGGGCATGCGATGCTAAGACTAAATTTCCACTGAAAGGAAAACTATACACTGGAAAGGAAGGAGACAATCGGGAGATAAATCAAGGTGAAAACGTTCTAATGTATTTCGCAAATTGTTACGCAAACAGCGGCAGAACAATTATTTCTGATAATTTTTTCACCTCATTGAACGGCGCTAAACGACTTGCTGCTATGGGACTGGCATTTGTTGGCACCATTCGAGCAAACAAAAGATGTCTTCCTAAGGAAGTTATGAAGAGCACCAGACGACCAATTCTTTCAAGTGTGTTTGGTTTTCATGAAAATCTTGTTGCACTTTGCAGCTACGTGCCAAAAAAAAATAAGGCAGTCAATTTAATTTCAACCGTGCATTACACGAAACATGTTGAAGGCGTAGCCATGAAACCGGAGGCAATTTTATTTTATAATTCAACTAAAGCCGGAGTCGATACGATGGATCAAATGCTAACTCATTACACAACAAAACGGCCAACCAGACGCTGGACATACGCGTTTTTCTGCAACATGATTGATGTGATGGCATTGGCAAGTTACATTATATGTAAGCTAAATGATGAAAATACAAGAAAAGAAAGAAGACGCATATTTTTATATAAACTTGCAAAGCAATTGGTACTGGCCAACGTTGAAAATCGCATCAATAATCCGCACATTGTGGCTCAACCAACAACTCGTATAGCATTTGAAGCGTTATTTGGGAGACCTCTCAATATAGCAAACCTTAATGTGGCTTCACGCAGTGGTCCAGACACATTAGTTGCCAAAAAAGATTGCAGAATTTGCCTGCAGCAAGGTGACAAAATACGCCGTAAGACACGCTTTTTTTGCTGCAAATGCAACAATTCTGTTTGTCAGCAACATTCAAAAGTAGATTATTTATGTTTTTGTTGCCTTCCGCAAAATTCTGAATAAAAAAATCAATGTATTCTTCATAATAATTTTCTATTTTGTCATAAACATTTATTACTTTACCCATAATAAAGAGAAATATATATAGAACAAAAAAATTGTTGCCCTTTTCATTCCAAAGATTTTTTCAGGTCTATTTTTTCTTCCTCAGGTAGCTAATAACATAGTAAAAAGAAATAGAAACACAAAATATAACAAATATTTTCCCATCTTAGTAAAAACTTTAACGGCAAACAGCCCTTATTTCCATACAAATGCATGTAAATGTATAGGGGTCTGGCCAGACACCATGTGCCAGAACTAAGGGCTCAAAATATGTGCCTGACGAAGGGTTAAATTCCGTCTTTTTATTTTCTCCAATAATTCTTCTCTTTTTCTAATAATATAAATCGAAGCGAAATACTATGCATTTTATAGAATAATAACAATTTATTAAGAAAATTAAAAAAAAAAAAAAAAACAAACAATTAAACAACATCAATTCACAATAGAATGTTCGAATTGCCACATATGTTTCGAAAATATATTTTATTCCCTAACAATTGGCGATACCAAATTATTGTTCATGGGAATAAACAAATTATTCCCTCGAAGTTTTCATAAGGAGTTCGCTATATTATTATGAATACGTTCAGCAGTAGGTACGTACAAGTTGGGTTCGACTGAATTTGCGATTTCTAGATTAAAGTGTTCCATTGCTTCCACGTCAACTATATCAACACTTTCACATCTATATGATATGCAGATGTTGTGTAATGCTACACACACACTTATAATTTTTGCAGCTTTTTTGGGTTCATGATGAAGCTCCCTGTCACCGAACAAGCATCTCCATCTACCCTTTAGAACACCGTTTGTTCGTTCAATAATGTTTCTGCATTTAGCATAAGCATTATTAAACTTTTGTTGATTGGTGCCTGATGCGGGGCTTCTATATGGCGTTAGCAGCCAAGGCTCTAGGGGATATCCACCGTCTCCTAAAAAAATGTACACAATTCATAAATACGAAAATAAATATGATTTTAAATTGATTTAATTTTTATACATATGAATATGTATATGTATGTGCTTACTAAAGGGCTGCACAAGCCCATTTGAAATACACGATACACTAATGGACACTAGAACAAAGAACAGTTTCTAGTGTCTTTTTGTTCTGTGAAAAAATGACGCAACAAAACAAGCATTGACACTTTTTGAATTTTTTTTTACAGTTCTAACAGTACTTGTGTTTTGTACGGCAGTAGAAATTCAAGACAAAATTTTGTTTTAAAGCTGTGACGTCAAATTAAACTGTGCACTATGTACACTAGGACAAAGGAATTATACAGGCATGTATATAAAGAGTGGTTAAATTTTAAGGGCCGATGTTGATTTTGAATAAAACACAAATTATTTAGGAAATTATTGTCATTTCTTTTTATTATGATAATATGGCATGGTTCAATAACGTATGGAACCTTGGCGGCACACCTCCAACCGATGGTCCAAATTTTCGATGATGCTGAGGCATAATTAAGGTTCTATGCCGTTAATGTGCCTAATTATCTCATCCTTTAGCTCTTGAATTGTTGCTGGCTTATCGACGTACAGCTTTTCTTTCAAATAACCATAAAGAAAGATGTCCAACGGTGTCAAATCACATGATCTTGGTGGCCAATTGACATCGCCCCCACGTAAGATAACACGACCATTGAATTTGTTGCGCAAAAGAGCCATTGTTTCGTTAGTTGAGTGTCAAGTGGCACCGTCCTGTTGAAACCACATATCGTCCACATCCATATCTTTCAATTCAGGCCAGTTCGTTATCATCACACGATAGCGAACGAGGCCTGACCGGCCTCATTTTGGAAAAAATACGGCCCGATGATGCCACCAGCCCATGAACCGCACCAAACAGTCACTCTTGGATTATCATTCGCCCAAATGCGGCAATTCTGCTTATTTACGAACCCACTGAGGTGAGAATATGCCTTATCACTGAAGATGATTTTCTTTGAAAATGTATCATCCACTGTTGCCATTTCTTGTCACCATTCTGACCATTGACGACGTTTGGAATGGTCAAGAGGCTTTAGTTCTTGAGTTAATTGCACCTTGTAAGCGTGTAAATGCAAGTCTTTATGAATAATGTTCATCAACGACGAGCGTGAGAGGTGCACACTTTCGCGAACAGCAGCAATATTTTCTGCAGTACGAGCTGTACGAGCATGCACTAGTGTTTTCACATCTCCTACAGACCTGGTTTGCTCAAATTTTTGCACGATTTTTCCCGATTGCACGCACATTGGACTATTAAATTGACTGAAAAAATCACGAAGTGCACGATATGCATTTTGATTTGAACGCCCATTTTTATAATAAGCCTGAATAAATATAACGCGTTGCTCGATTGTGTATCTTTCCATGGTTTAAATTGAGTTAGTCTGAAATTGAGAAATGTCAAATGAAATGCAGAAAAAAACTTTACGTTTAGGTGTGGTTCACATTCAACATCGGCTCTTAAAATTTAACCACCCTTTACATACATCCACACATATGGCATCTATCATTTTACTATCGCATATCTTCAAAATAATTCTATTCATTATTAAATTTTTTTTATATATTTGCAAAAAGAAACTTACTAGTGTAACATTTAAGCTGAATTTTCCTTTCCGGTTGTAGTATAAATGCTATTTTCTTTTGGGAATATAATATTGATGTGTGTTCCATCAATACATCCAACAATACCAGGTATCTTAAATTTACGATAAAATTATTTAGCTTTCTCTTTACTCTCTTCCTCAGTTGGATAAGTAATCTATTGCCTACAAATTCTTTGCTCTAAAATATCCAACACGTTTGAAAGAACTTCAGAAAATGTCGACTGTGCCATTCCCACTTCATAGTCTCTGCCTACTCGCTTTTGGTAACCGCCCTCTGCAAAAAATCGCAGACAAGCACTTAGCTTTAAAATTGGCGGAATTCCAAAAGATTTTTTCGACAATGACAAAGAATTATTGAGCACATCCACAATATATATAAATGCAGGTTTATTTGCCCGTAATGCTGTATCAATCTAACACAAAAACACTCATTTAAGTATAGAAATTTTTTATTTAATTAGGTTGCTTACAGTGTTTCAGGTAACTCCAAGGGGTTAGAATCATCTCGCAAAGCTCGATAAACAATCCGCTGTTGGTTTCTTTCCTCCTCTTGCAATAAAATTGTTGCGCCAATTCTAAACATTTTTTTTTTTACTTTTAAAGTTTTAACAAAATTTTATAAAACTTCTTCTTATTTACATTCAGCATGCACCGATAGCTTACATTATTCTGAACAGCTGTTTATTTCTCAAACTTCAATGGGAGAAACATCTCACAGAAAATTCATGATACCTATTTTCATGTGAAGGAGAAAATAAATTTCGTGGGAGCAGAATTTTCAAATGTTATTCGCGGTAGGGGTGAATAAGCTCGATTTTACCCTTTTTTACCCCCTTAATATTCCAATTTTCCAAAAATCCCTTTTTATTCGTCCTATACATTGGGGCAGGAACCGAATTCTAAGTCCGTACTTTTAGCCGTTTGGGCTGGGCGATGATTATAAGCCAGTCAATCAGTAACGTTACTCTTTTATATTTATAGATTATTATAGCATTTATTTAGTACTAATATATTAGCGTCTAAAAAATTGCATTGCTAACTTAGTAAATTTTAAGAGAAACTGTTGCTTATTTGTCCTAAGAATATAAAATTATTATATTTTAGTGAAGACACTAAAGAGCAAAATTGTGGCGATTTCAATTTTTTAGAAGGCAAAATTTTGCTCCACACGTTACAGAATTTCATTTTTAGCTAAAAAAAAAGTGATGACAATTTAGGTTTAGCTATATACAGTATAAGGCTGCAGGATGCTCATCACTTTTCTCTTGTTTTTTTATTTTTATTTTATTGTTATTTAAATTAATCACCCCTATTCCAGTTATCGCCTTAAGTTCATCGAAGGTTTATAGATCAATAATTATGAGTGAAAACTGGTACAAAAAAACAAAAATTGATAATATATCAACTCATTAAATTTGTTTTTGTTTTTAGAATGGCTTAAATGCATTGCATTTGGCTGCCAAAGATGGTTACGTTGATATAGTGGCAGAACTATTGAGACGAGGTATACGGGTTGATAATGCAACAAAAAAAGGAAACACAGCTCTGCATATAGCTTCGCTGGCTGGTCAAAAGGAGGTTATAAAACTGCTTATACAGTATAATGCGAATGTAAACATCCAGTCATTGAATGGCTTCACTCCACTTTATATGGCCGCCCAAGAGAATCATG
The DNA here is from genome assembly GCA_947397855.1 of Thelaira solivaga. Classification (NCBI taxonomy): domain Eukaryota; kingdom Metazoa; phylum Arthropoda; class Insecta; order Diptera; family Tachinidae; genus Thelaira; species Thelaira solivaga. Next base: position 2,957,224 of record OX377615.1, read on the forward strand.
ATGCCTGCGTTAGATTCCTGCTCTCTAAATTAGCAAATCCTTCACTGGCCACCGAAGTATGTATATTTGACTGGCTTTCATATTTGATATTAATTATTTCGGGACCATAAGAATGAATGAATTGTAATTTTTGTTATATTTATTTTACTTTTAAGGATGGTTTCACTCCGCTGGCTGTGGCCATGCAACAAGGACATGATAAAGTGGTATCGGTATTACTGGAGAGTGATGTAAGAGGCAAAGTCCGTTTGCCCGCTTTGCATATAGCAGCAAAAAAAAACGATGTCACTGCTGCAAACATGTTATTCCAACATGAATCAAATCCCGATATTGTATCTAAATCAGGTTTTACTCCATTGCATATTGCGGCTCATTATGGCAATGTAGATATTGCAAAGTTGTTGATTGAGCGGGGAGCTGATGTTAATTTTACGGCCAAACACAATATTACGCCCTTACATGTAGCTTGCAAATGGGGAAAAACAAATATAATGAAATTGTTGCTTGAAGAAAATGCCCGTATTGATGCTACCACACGAGATGGTCTTACGCCATTACATTGTGCTGCTCGTTCAGGGCACGTGGAAGTAATTGAAATTTTGATAGATCATCAGGCTCCGATATTGTCGAAAACAAAAAATGGCTTGGCAGCATTGCATATGGCAGCTCAGGGGGAACATGACAATGCCGCACGTATGTTACTCGAACACAATGCTCCCGTTGATGAAGTGACTGTTGACTATTTGACTGCTTTGCATGTGGCTGCACACTGCGGCCACGTTCGCGTGGCAAAATTATTATTAGACTCTAATGCAGATCCTAATGCGCGGGCATTAAATGGTTTCACACCCTTGCATATTGCTTGCAAGAAAAATCGAATAAAAATTGTCGAATTGCTGTTAAAACATGGTGGCAACATCGGTGCGACCACCGAGTCTGGTTTGACACCTTTGCATGTGGCTAGCTTCATGGGTTGCATGAATATTGTTATATATTTGTTGCAGCATGATGCCAACCCCGATGCTCCTACTGTACGCGGCGAAACTCCTTTGCATTTAGCCGCTCGTGCCAATCAAACTGACATCATACGCATTCTATTGCGCAATGGCGGACAAGTAGATGTACGTGCTCGCGAGGGTCAAACTCCTTTGCATGTAGCGTCACGTTTAGGCAATGTAGACATAATAATGTTGATGTTACAACATGGTGCCTATGTCGATGCAACAACAAAAGATAATTACACCCCTCTTCATATTGCGGCCAAAGAAGGACAAGAGGAAGTGGCACAGATTTTAATAGAAAACAATGCCATGCTAGATGCTGCTACTAAAAAGGCTTTCTCACCTCTGCATTTGGCTGCGAAATATGGCAAAGAAAAAGTAGTTGCTTTATTATTACAAAAAAATATAAATGTTAATTGCCAAGGGCGTAACGATGTAACACCTTTGCATGTGGCTTCTCACTACGATCATCCACGTGTGGTACAGCTTTTACTTGAGAACGGTGCCTCACCCTCCCTGAGTGCACGCAACGGTCACAGTGCTCTACACATTGCAGCTAAGAAGAATCAAATGGATATTGCTCAAAGTTTGCTTCAACATGGTGCAGATGTTAACGTACACAGTAAATCTGGTTTCTCACCATTACATTTGGCTTCCCAAGAGGGTCATGCCGAAATGGTGCAATTGTTATTGGAACATGGGGTAAATGCCAATGTGACTGCAAAAAACGGTCTAACACCTCTACATCTAGCAGCTCAAGAAGACAAAACCGAAGTAGCACGCTTACTTTTGCAACATAATGCCAACATATCTGAGCGTACAAGGACTGGCTATTCACCACTACATTTTGCTGCCCATTACGGCCAAATAAATATGGTAAAATTCTTATTAGAAAATGATGCAAACATAGAAATGTCAACAAATGTTGGATATACCCCGTTGCACCAAGCTGCACAACAGGGTCACACCATGATTATCAATTTGCTCTTACGACACAAAGCTAATCCTAATGCTGTTACAAATGTAAGTATAAATAAATACACAAAATATACTTCACGTACAATATTTTTCAAATGCTGTTGACAAAAAAAAAAATATATTAATTTTTATTTATTGAATCTGAACTTCAAATCACACAATCACCATATATTGGTTGGTTAGTTTGCGTGCCGGCCTTTAAGTAGAACCGCAAGGTACCGTTTTGAACAACACACTTGCCAAGACTACGAAGTGATAAGTGGCCTAGACCCACCCTGTGGCATTGAGGTATACAACCTGATGCCCTAACCTTACCCCCGAAAACCCAAGTACTCTGTCCATAAATTATGCACCGAGAAATTTATGTCTCGAAGCCAGAAGTGCCGGGTACTCGCAGTGAAGGTAAAAGACTGTTTCCTTGTTCTAACGGTTCTCGCACGGTACCTGCGAGGGGTTTCTTTGAAGGGCAATGCCAGCTTGCTGGCGTGCGTGGCAATCGTTTTGTGGCCGGTTATCACATCCATCAATCTAGAAATATTCTTCCTATTCCTGCTCACGAAATGTGTACAGCGTTTACTATTATAGCAGGCTAATAATTGACCCGTAACCTTACACGATTCTAAATTCCGCATCTGGTATCCGGGTTTCCGTACAAATCAGGAATGCCGCTCCTGATGCTGCTAAGCGGTACAGCGACTGTCACTGATATAGAAGCCTCCATGTTAGAGGCAGCCCTGGCCAATTCGCACGCCTGCTCGTCGAAGCCCCCGATAACACAACCCCCTATTGCCCTCTAGTATCTGTATATATGTAGCAATATGGAATTATGTTAATTTAGAAGCTCTAAAAGTTTTTCTTATAATATTATTTCATTTATATTAGGAAATTATATTAATTTCATTGCCTTCCCGTTAATTATTGAATATAGTGCTATACAATCTCTGAACCACAATAATAAAGTTAAGGAGTTAATTAGGGCAAAAAGTAAACTTTTACTTAAGTCGTCTTTTTTCTTATTAGCAAAAATATAAAAATCGTTACTTATCAACACTCAGCTCAAACAGATGAAGCTTCAGACTTTAAATTCAGTGGATAGGTCCCTCTCACATTAAGTAGGATTAATAAGAAGGGAGTTTTGGGAATTCGTATATTAAGGAGGTAAAAAGGTTAAAATCGGGTAGAGTCTGACGTTTTACATCTCTGAAAATAATTTAGATAGAGGCAAAATTCAAACAAAAAAGGTAAAACAGACATTTTAGTGTAATTTTTTAACCGTATTTACTTTTTAAATAGAAATCAAAGTTGTATAATTCGCATATAGAAATAAAGAAGCTGTTAACACAGGTTGGGGAAATGAAATGTAAAAATTTTATTCACCTCAACGAAAAAAAGCCTGTGGTGACAAACTTCTCAGTGGCATACCTCTATCCTGTGGTCCATATTTTCAATGACTCTGATGCTGAGTACACACTTGTAAACATGTTTACGGAAAACGTTTTTCGCTCAGGTTCCATTGTTTGATACACACACTGGAACCAACAAGCAAACCACAAATCCAACATTTGGAAAGAAGAGTATTTGTTGGTTGATCGAACAGAGTAGAAGTAGTATTGGTAGTGGACGGTCATTGACGGAAAAGAGAACTTATAAATAAGAATTAGAACAAAATAAAACTCAGAATCTTCATTATAATAAAAAGAAATATTTATTATTATAAAATAAATAAAAATGTAATAAAGAACTAATATGTAATAATTTCTATTTGGAAAAGTTTAACAAAATATTAATCTTTATTTGTGCTTACTTCCAGAAATATATATGAATAAATATACAAGTGCTCATTGTAAAAAAAAACCCTATGTTTTTCTTATTATTTTTTATAATTTTTTGTTGTTGTTTTTCATATACTCTTTAATTACATTCAGCAATACCCACCTGGCATTCGAATGTAAAAGAGAAGAGAAGAATAAAAATAGAATATATAGTTTTCAATATTAAAATGTTGGTTGGGAAATTTATTTATTTATTCAGTTCAATGCTTACTGAGTTTTTTGTTTGAATATTTGAATCTTTTTGTAATTATTGACAAATAATTCTTATTTAGTCAATTCCTTTTACAATATAAAGTTTCTAATGTTTCCAAGAAACGTAGGGAGTAATCTACTGAGGAATCAGAGTAGCGTCTGATGAAATGGTCCATATAGATATGCTATTCCCTTCAGTACTTATTGTACTGAATAAATAACTCATGAGAATATCATGAGTAAAATAATAAATTTTAAAATCAACACAATTTCTGGAATTAAGCACAAATAAAGATTAATATTTTGATAAAGAACTAATAAAAGGTGTTTTTCATAGACGTACAGAACTTTAAGTTAGCATTACTGTTCAAGATGGCGACCGATTTAACAGCTTTCAAGTGATTTATTCTCAGTTTGGTTTGGCAATTCATCATGAATAGACTCACGCCTGAACAACGCTTGCAAAAAGTGAATGGCTTCGTCAACAAACAAAACTGCCGCATTTGGAGTGAAGGTAATCCTCAAGTGTATGTCGAAACACCGTTACATCCAGAAAACCTGACTCTGGTGCGCTTTATGGGCTGGTGGAATCATTGGTCCGTACTTCTTCAAAAACGATGATGGCCAGAACGTTATAGTCAATGGTGATCGGTATAGAGCCATGATTACTAACTTTTTCATTCCTGAATTGAACAACCATGATGTCCAGGAGCTGTGGTTCCAACAAGACGGCGCAACATGTCACACAGCTCGTGCCACAATCGATTTATTGAAAGATACGTTTGGTGACCGCCTAATTTCACGTTTTGGACCTCTGAATTGGCCTCCAAGATCTTGTGATTTAACACCGCTAGACTACTTTCTGTGGGACTATGTAAAGTCATTGGTCTATGCGGATAAGCCACAAACACTTGACCATTTGGAAGACAACATTCGCCGTGTTATTGCCGATATCGGAGCCAGCCGTGGCGGTCATATGCCAGAAATCATATTTAAAATGTAATTCCACAAGATTATCTTTCGGATAAATAAAATTCATGTCAATCGAATAATCCATCGTTGTTTTATTGCAATTTATACGTCTATAAAAAACACCCTTTACTAAAATTCAATAAACCTGTAAAAATATATTTAAACAATCAAATAAAAATACCTTTAAGACAAATAAAAACACTACATTAATGTTCATGAATTGTTCTTGGCGTATTGATGTATACTCTTTGCTTTTGAATATCCCTAAAAAAAATCAATGGTGTCGAATCACATGATCCTGGCGGTCAATTAATGTCGCAACACATCAGATAATACAGCTATTGAATTTCTCGCTCAAAAGAGCAATTGTTTCGTTGGCTGTGTAGGAAGTTGTATAATTTTATTGGAACTACATATCACCCAGATTCATATCTTCAATTACTGGCCACAAGAAGTCCGTTATCATGTATCTTGACGGCTCTTCTGCCTCACTATCGCGAACAGCAGCAAGTGTTTTCACATTTCCTACAGACATGGTTTGTTTAAATTTTGCACACAATTCTCCCGTTTGAAGACACATTGGGTCTATTATGTTGACTAAAAAAATCACGAACGAAATAACACATTTCGCACATCTACAGCTTGAAAATTTTCATAAAAAAATACTCGTATAAAGCGGCTGGTAGACACGTCAATATTCATCATCAAATTATGCATTTGTGTGCGTTTGTTGAGAAAAAAACGTTGTGTGAGATATTGACGAAAATCAAAACGAGTTTGAGACGGCGAATAGACACAGCATTGAGAAAAAAACGTTGTGTGAGATATTGACGAAAATCAAAACGAGTTTGAGACGACGAAAAGACACAGCAATTTTAATTGCTGTTGGTATGGTAATCTTATTTCATGATTAACTTGCGGCAACTCTCTTCCTTCTCTTCTATCTTTTTTTTTTAGTAATATCGAACACGTTTTTTTCTCTTATTAGATATTGATATACTTTATTTTTATTAAATTAATGAATTGAAATAAATTTAGTGAACTTGAACTGCTGAGTATAAATTGGGGATTGTTTCTTGATAATTGTTGTGAAGAGAAGGGCACTGCTTTTAATTTCATCAGGTTATGGGCCCAGGTACCACACGTGTATAAAGATGGAAGACATGAGTATAAAGGTGATCAGTATTAAAACACATGGTTTTGAGGTTTGGTGTTTCCAAGTAAAAGCTTTGTTGGAGAGCATAAATGCCTAGGATATAGTTAAAGGTACAGAGGTAAGGCCAGCGGTGATTTAAGAAACAGCAGACCAAAGAGGGTCCTAGTTTCGTCACTAGAGACATCTGAGTTAAGAAATATCCTGAATTGTGACACTCCCAAAATGATTTTCGATAAGTTATGTTCGTTATACCAGCAGAAAGATGAGACTCATTTACAATTCTTGATGCAGAAGTTTTTTAGGTTAAAGTTCAGATGCAACGTACAATAATTTTTAGGAGATGTTGAATCTCTTATAGCACAAATTAAGGCACAAGCGATACAATGATCATAAACAAAATTATTTCAAGTCTACCAGAAGCATACTCGAACTTTAGCACAGCTTGGGAGAGTACAACCGCAGACGATAGGAACTTGAATAATTTGACGAGTAGATTACTTAAAGAAGAAATAAAGCTTAATGAAAAAAATTCTATGGTTTGTAGTAATGATTCTTTTCAAACAAATGTGCAGTGTTATAAATGAGAGAAAGGTCACCAAATGAAGGATAGCCCTGAAATGAAAAATATGAAATGCTTCCGATGCAATAAATTTGGGCATATCGGCAAATATTGTAAAGCTAAGTTTAAAAATTTTCAACAACACAACAGCCGTGATTATAAAAGGAACAATAGAAATGGAAATGCCAATTGTGCCAATTCTTATCCGGTTAGTTTCAATTGTGAAATAGCAGAAGAAGAAAGTTATATCACTAATAATGAGCTGTCTGATACTTTTGTTTTGGATTCTGGAGCATCATGGTTAATGAAAAATGGTTTAGTTCAATGGCTAACGTGTGTGACTTAAAACAGCCAGCAAAACTTAATATTGCAAAAAAGGGTGAATGCTTAATTTGTAAAAGTCAAGGAAATTTGTTGCTGTATACTGAAGGAGGCCCTATATATTTAACAAATGTTTTAATGGTACCCGGTTTGGGCAAAAACTTGATCTCAATTAAAGAAATAACCAAAAAGAAATATCGTGTACATTTTTACAGAGATGTAGTTGAAATACGAAATGAGTGTTTAAGATCCAAAGTTCAAATACATTTGAAATAGTAGCAACACCAGGTAGAGATGATTTACATAAAAAATTTGGCCACAGCTGTCATTATAAAAATACAACCGAGTGTGAAATTTGTTTGATGGGCAAAATGACAAAGTTACCATTTAAAGGTTCATGAAAAAGAGCAACACGGTGTGGACAAAAAGTGCATAGCGATTTGGTTGGACCAATAAATAACACAGGTCTGCGACCAAAAAACTGGGGGCTAATTCTCACACTCGCATGCGAGCGAAATCCTACTCGATGGATCGAGTTTTATAGTTTTTGGGATTCTCTGTCTCGCTATCGAGTAACTCGTATCGAAATTTCTAATGATGACACTCGATACCGAGTAATCATTAACACGCAAGCGTGCGAGTTTTTGTTCGCAAGCTAATAACCATTCGTAAACAAAAAATTAGTAACGTATTTAAGTGCAAACAAAGATAAAAAAGAAAATGTAAGCAATATTTTATTAATAAAGAGTGAAAATTATAATTTTAGCATTTTAGGTCAAATATATCAAAAATTAATTAATTATTGCTTTTGAGTGAACTTCATTAAACCGCGATTCCATAGAGTTTTCCTGTGGGTTTCGGTATGGCGTTAGTAACCATGGTTCACATGGATATCCTGAATCGCCTATAAATAAATTTTTAAATACATACATAAACATTTTAATTTTAAGTTTCTAAAAAAATTTAAAATTTTCTTACCTAAGAGCCAAAAGTTTCTTAAATTGTTGTTGTACTCTTGCTCAACCAGAATTCTTTCTTCAGAATTTTTCCACACAAAAGAGTCATGGGCTGCTCCTCCATATTTTGAATTAATTGCCAAGATTTTGTGCTTGTGGTCGCATATCTTTAAATTTTATACAGCTTTAAAAAAACAGTAATGCAATATTTTCAATAATATATACTTACCACCATGGAATTTATACTATGAAAGCCCTTCCTATTAAAGAACATATGCTCATTTGGAGGCTTCTGTAAACCGAAGTGCGTTCCATCCACACAGCCTATAACTGTAAAAAAATAATAAACAATTTGTCAAATGTATGTGTTTTATTTGCATACCTCCAGGAATGTTGTATTTTGACATAAAATACTCTTTACAGTCATCACTATTTCTAGGGTTGAACTGTATAAATTGACCACAAAGCTTACGTTCCATCTCTTCTATGACACGCCTTGTGATTTTACATATACCACTTTGACTTACTCCAATTAATAGGTCATTGCCTACACAATGTTGGAACCCACCTGACGCCAAAATTGAAAGTGTAGCTGCCAATTGAATTTTTGGTGGAACAGCAGAATAGAGATGCCCCTCAAACTGCAGTTCTCCAAGGGCATAATTAAATGCTTCCTTGGTAAGTCTAAAACGTTTTTTAAATCTATAAAACAAATACTATTAGTTTTATTAAAAAAAAAAACAAATTACACTTACTCGTTTCTTGACAAACTTAAGGGATCTATGCTGCATCTTATTTTTTTTCTTATTACATTTAGGTTTTCCGTTTCGTCAGAATCAGAAGAATCTGAATAAAAAAACAACACGGGATCCATTTTAAAATTTATTTAATTTATTTGAAATTTAATTTGAACTTTTCACTTTTTGTTGCTCATACAAACATATATTTTTGTTTACATTTTACTTCCATTTATTCGGTGTTGGCAAACGTACTTCGGCACGTTTTTTACAACACTGAAACAATAACTCGATTCGTTACGTATCGAGTGTTATCATCAGAAAATTAACTCGTATCGAAATTAATTTCGATACGAATACTATTTCGATCACGAGTGTGAGAATTAGCCCCCTGCATAGGATTTTTTTTACATTTTCTTACAGATTTCGATGCGCTAAGCTCAAATCCGTTTTCGGTTTTTCTCCATCACGCAGGGATTTCTTTTATGGGCGTGGCAAAATTTTCCTCTAAATTAGTCAGGTACGAAGATATATTTCAGCCTAACTCGAGAAGGGCTCATCCGATTTTCATAAACAAAACACCAAAAGATGCGTAACAAAATTATATTTAATTTAATTTGATATAATTTTTTTCTATATTTTATCGTTTTGGAATTATTCAAAAATTTAAGAGGGGAAAAAATTTTTTTCTTGCAAAATTCGAGTTTTTTTTCAGTTTAAAAATGCAATAAAAAAAAGAAAAAGCAAAAATTTTATATTTTGCACATTTTTCTGAAAGCTAAATACCTCAAGAATAAAATAAGGTATAAATCATGAAAATCGAATAACAAATGCGGATTTTATTCTCAATTTACCGCAGGTACCCAATATTGAACGAATATGTGTGACATTTATGGCCTTGAAAAAAACCAATCCTATTATCTCACACACCGATTAGCGAAGGTCTGTTATTACAAATTAGCGTATTTTCCGCAGAAAGGATTATTTGTTTTTCTTTGAAGTAATAAACGTGTACACTAATTAATAGATAGTGCTAATTGTTTCTTGGAATCTGTTTAAGACTTTAGGTACTACATAATGTTAATATGCATTTGAAAAGATGACCGGAGAATCGTGTGTATGTGTGTGTGTGGTAATAGGGGAAATAACAGGTACGCATGTGTACCAAATTAGTTTTAAGATTTAGTATTTAAGGAAGATAGTTTTTAAAAATAAACAGAGTTTTTTATCAACCGTCGTAGAGTGAATTTACAACCGCTCTACATTAAGTGAAAACAGCAGTGTTTTATTTTAGATCGCTTGAAACAAAGAAAAGCTCTCAGTAGACCTACTGATATTCAAGTGAACAGTGCTGTTGTCTGTTAATCATGGCTACAAGGAGTTGTGTTATTTCTCCAAACAGTTTTTGTTATATCTGTGGTGAATTCACTATTAAAAGTTAACAGAGAAATATAAGTGATTTTGTAAGGAAAGCTTATTTTGCCTACTTTAAATTAAAACTTGGTCATCAATATAAACCATGGGCCCCGCATAAGGTGTGTGGAAGATGCGAAGAAGATCTTCGTTTGTGGTTTAAGGGAAAGAAAAATGCATTTCGATTTGGAATTCCTATGATATGGCGTGAGCAGAAAAATCACACCACTGACTGCTACTTCTGCTCAGTTGACGTAAAGGGATTCAATTCAAAAAACAAAAGAAAATAAGTTATCCTAATCTTGACTCAGCTATACGTCCAGTACCCCATAGCTCCGAGATATCTATCCCGCAGCCACCTTCCAGTTTGGATGAATACCCTAGTGAGTTGGAGGACGAAGGTACATTACCTCCTCCGGGTGAATCAAGCTCAGATTTATCTTTCGACGAAGATGGAAGGCCTCAACTATTTGCTCAAGGTGAGCTCAATGATTTAGTAAGAGATTTAGGTCTTTCAAAAGATGCAGCCGAACTGTTAGGTTCTAGATTAAAAAATAAAAACCTTTTATCACCTGGGACTTCCTTCTACTGGTACAGACACCGAGAAAAAGAATTTACCCAGTTTTTCTCAAAAGAAGGAAATTTAGTTTTCGGCAATAATGTGGAAGAACTCATACATCGCTTTGATATAAAGTATGACTCATCTGAATGGCGCCTATTCATTGACTCATCTAAGACTAGCCTAAAAGCAGTATTATTGCACAATGGAAATAAATTTGCCTCGATTCCGATTGGACATTCTGTGCATATGAAAGAAGATTATAACGATTTGGCCATTATCCTGGAAAAAATCAAGTATCAAGACCATCAATAGATGATTTGTGGGGACTTAAAAATACTGACAATGCTTTTGGGTCAGCAGGCAGCCTATATCAAATACCCATGCTCCTTATGCTTGTTGGATAGTAGAGCCAGAGAACAGCACTGGAAAAAAAGTGATTGGCCATCCCGAGAAACTTTAAAACCTGGAAAGAAAAATGTTATAAACACTACCTTGGTACCACCAAAAAAGGTTTTGTTGCCCCCTCTCCATATCAAATTGGGGTTGATGAAAAAATTTGTAAAATCGCTGCAAAAGGATGGAGACTGTTTCAAATATTTATATATAAAATTCCCGAAGCTGTCAGAAGCAAAGTTGAAAGAGGGAGTTTTCACCGGCCCCGACATAAGACAACTTTTAACGTACCCTTCATTTGTGGAAACTATGAATGAGAAGAAAAAAGAAGCTTGGGTATCGTTCAAGGACGTAGTGCGAAAGTTTTTGGGAAATACTAAGGATCCTAACTATAAAACCATTGTTCAACAGATGCCAGCAGCATACGAAGCTCAAGGCTGCAAGATGAGCTTGAAGGTTCAATTTTTACACTCTCACATAGACAATTTTCCTGAAAACCTGGGGGCTTACAGTGAAGAGCAGGGGGAGCGATTTCACCAGGATGTCCGTGATATCGAGAGAAGGTACCAAGGGCGATGGGATGTCACTATGCTTGCTGACTACTGTTGGCTGCTTAAGCGAGAAACTGAAGATGGAAATCGGAAAAGGACTCGTCAAAGTATCAAGGAAAAGAAGAAGAGGTTTCATAAAGAACATGAATAAGTATACATATGTATCAAAATAATGTTTCGTTTGCTTTAAAAAAATATTTATTGTTTGAAAATTTTGAATAAAGGAGTGCTTTAACAAATTTTTTGTGTTTGAATTTGCAAAAATTCCTTATGTGATAGAAAAAAATGGCCATCACTTTTGAAATCAGCACACTTTAAAACATATAATTCAGTAAAAATATCTCATGCAGCTGAAAAAAAATTTTTTTTCGCAGACCTGTGTAATCTGAGCTATGATGGCAGGAAATATTTCGTAACATTCATTGACGATTATTCGCATTTCTCAGTAGTATATACTTTACGTACAAAGAGTGAAGTTTTTCGAGATTATGCTGAAAAGGTTTATAACAAATTTAATCGCAGAATTGAAATCCTACGAATAGATGGTGGCACAAAATGTAAAAGCCAAGAATTTTCAAATTATTGCTCAAAAAATGGCATAACTGTAGAAACAACAATTCGATATTCGTCACAGCTGAACGGTGTCGCCGAAAGGTTTAATAGAACCATAGTAAATAACGTCAGATGTGCCCTATTGGAATCCAATTTACCGAAATATTTGTGGAGTGAGGCAGTTCAGCATGCCACATACTTATTAAATCGTTGCCCGACTGTTACAATCCAAAATGAAAAAACACCAGCTGAGATATGGTATGGAGAAAAACCCGACTTGAATAAAGTTCATCCTTTTGGTAGTGAAGCATATGTAAACATCCCAAAACAGAAGGGAAAATTTGAGCCCCGTTCGAGAAAAATGAAATTAGTTCGTTATACCCTCAATGGTTTTCGTTTTTACGATGACGAAAAACAAAACGTTATCAATAGCAGAGATGTGAAGTTTATGAACTATGAAGCCAAAATCAAATATAGTTATGACGAAAGTGGTAATGAGGTTGAAAAGGAGTGTGCTGATAATAATGAAAAAGATACGGATAATATTGAAACCAGTACAGAAGAGGAACGTGTATGTGATCATGAGAACAATGTAGAAAAAAGAGAAAAACGACCGAGAGCTGCACCCAAATATTTAAAAGACTACGAAGTATATCACAGCAGAAATTCCAGCTACGTTTACTGAAGCTTTTGAAGATTAAGAGTGGAGAAAATCAATAGAAGAAGAAGTGAATGTAATAAACAGAAAACAAACTTGGGTAATTGTTGAAGATGAAGGCCAGGAAAGAATTGACGCTATATGGGTGTTTAGCCTAAAGAAAAACAGTGATGGTAGTATTCCTAAAAAGGCTAGGCTAGTTGTCCGCGGTTGCAAACAAAACATAAATTCTTTCAGCGATGTATATGCACCAGTTTCTAGTACGTGCTTTTGTGTCTATGGCGTTTCAAAACAATCTTAAAATTCACCAATTGTGAGTTGAATTATGATATTTTTATGACAGTTCCCCCTCCTTTCGATGGTAAACTATGCAAATTAAAAAATCGATTTACGGATTGAAGCAAAGTTCATTGTGCTGGAACAATGAATTTAACGCAAAAATTATAGAATATGGTTTTGTAAAATCCCAAAATGATTATTGTTTATATAAGAAGATTAATGTATATTTGCTTTTGTATATCGATGATATACTGCTATGTGAAAATGATGAATGTGAAATCAGAAAAACTATATTGTTTCTAAAACAACAGTTTGAAATCAAAGATTTAGGCGAGTTAAGAGAATTAACAAATGGGGATCTAAAATTGTACCAATCTAATTACATAATGAGTTTGCTAAGACTTTTTGGTTTTGAAAACTCTAAATTTAAAAGTACTCCAATTGAAAAAAACTGGCACGTTCTTGAAAATCGTATTATACCGGATTGGAACAAACAAAATAATCAACAGGCAATTGGTGGTTTGTTATACTTAAGTATTTGGACGCGACCCGATATCGCATATGCAGTGAGCAGATACCAGAATGATTTCAAAGATGTACATATTAATGCTCTAAAAAGAATATTTCGTTATTTAAATGCAACAATAGATGAAGGATTAATCTATAAAAAATCTAAGCTAACTTCACCCATGTATGGTTATTCAGATGCTAGTTGGGGCGAAGCTGAAGACAGAAAAAGTACTACAGGATACTGTTTCAAATCTTACCAAAATTTATTATGTTGGAAGGCTACAAAGCAGAAGACCATAAGCTTATCATCAACTGAGGCGGAATATGTAGCACTTAGTACAGCGGCACAAGAGGGCATTTGGCTAAAAAGATTACTTGACGAATTTGAGGTAACCTCTACTAATATACCATTCGTAATTAATGTTGACAATCAAGGTGCCAAATGTATAGTCGAGCAATTAGAAACGAGAAAGTCTAAGCATATAGAACTGAAGTATCATTTTATAAGGCATCAAGTGCAAGATGGTATTATAACTTTGCAATATGTTCAATCTGAGGATCAATTAGCAGATGTATTTACAAAACCTTTGTGTAGAGCTAAATTTTGTAACTTTAAAGATTTACTTGGTATCAATGTATAAAAACAAATGTAGATGTAAATATAAGATTATGGAGGAGTGTTGGTATGGTAATCTTATTTCAACAGATTGTGAGGTTATAGACGATCGTGGCGATTGGGCCTTCTATTGGTGAGTGTTTTATAGTTCGCATAGTGTTTGAAGTGCGTGTTTTTAGAGCTATCTACATTTCGTATTTTTGGTAAGGGACGGTACGTTTGAATTTGGATTTGAGTTTGATTTATTGTATATACAAATATAAAAAAAAAATTTTAATTTAAGGTCGATAAAAAAAAATTGTTGCAATAATTCTGTTTGTCATTTCGACTACGTAACTTTTACGTAAACTCTTATACTGATTAAATAAAGCATATAAGATACGCGTTGAAAGTAGCATCAGCTTTTAAACTAAACAGGGCTACTTTCTTATGTATAGACTAAAGGGCTGCTGCAGCATACTTGAAAAGGCTTACAAGCACTTTTTATTATATTACTAAGGCGGATCAATAACTATGTAACTTTTTGAATGAAACAGTTTTTTTTTCCAAAACAAAAATTTATTTTTCACATAATTTCCTTTTAACTCAATACACAACGTTTCTCCAGTTTTTGTATCCCTTCCAAAAAATAGGATTTTTCGAGGTAATTAAAATCGACATTTGTTTGGTCAATAATTTGATCGTTTGAGCTAAATCTCTTTCCTCCGAAGTAGTCACTAGGGGCTAAATCCGGAGAATATGGTGGATGAGGTACCAATTCGTAGCCCAATTCATAGAGTTTTGCTATTGAGACTGCACACGTTACACGTTTATGGTCAATTGAGAGCAAACGCGGCACCCATCTTGCAGACAGCTTTCTTAAACCCAGCTGATCATTTAAAATCTAAACCACACTGCCATATGAAATGCCTATGGCATCAACAATCTCACGCACTTTTACTCTTCGATCGGCCAACACCATATCGTGAATTTTTCCGATATTTTCGGGTGTACTGACTTCAATTGGCCGTCTAGAATGTTCAGCGTCATTTGTACTTGTGCGACCACAACGAAAGTTTTTTACCATTGAAATCGATGGTGCAGAGCTTTTCCTTAATTCGATTGACGGTTTTTTTTTTGCAAAAAATAATATTTAATGAGCACTCGAAATTCATTTTTTTTTATTTTTAGAGAAATACACGAGGTTGTATGTTTTGAACAGCTGTTAAACGCAAAGTAAATGACGGCACTTGCTCAAAATTTGACAGTAGTCTATTAACAGGTGGTACTTGATGGGAACAGTGTTGCATTTCATGCAAATACGCGGGAAGTTCGAAAAGTTACGGACTTATTGATCCGTCCGTCAGAAGAACTAACATATCACATTTCTTATTCAGAGTTAAAGTAATTTGTAATGGAAATATAAATGTAAACAAAATCGAAAAATAAAGCAAGAACAATGCATACTATGTGTTCTCAGATAGTATGAATAAGGAGATTGACGACGGAGCATATTTAACGGCCAGGCCTGAGAATAGGACCCGCTTCTTAACGCCAAATGCGATTGTAGACGCGCTAATTTTTATACGCCAGTTTGGCAAAGCAACTGGCCCAATAGGATCCACTCCACTCCACATCAAAGACTGTAACAGATTCCACCCCGTCAGGTAGTGATCGTTAGCATCACTGGTGAGAAGTGCGCAAAAAACGAAAAGAAAATTCTATAAATTTTAAATTATTAAATAAAACTATTAAATACAAGGTGGCGCAAAAGTAATCCTCCTATCAGAAAATGCTATAAATTTTGCGATTGGCCCCTAATGTCAGTTCTGTTTTGACATTTGTGTAGTAAACACATGCGAAATACAAGTTAATAAACAATGTTACGGTACACTGGTCCAGAACGCGGAATATTGGTGACCAATAATCGGTCGGTGACTTTGGCACAACGTGAAGTTCATCGCAGATTTCCTGGCCGTTCAACGCCTACTGGTGAAACACTGCGAAGTATAGCCGCTCACCTCGAAGAGGCTGGCACAACACAAGATGCTGCCAGGCGTGGCAGACCCCGGAGTAGCCGTTCTGCAGAGAATATTGCTGCTGTAGCCGAGGATGTCATGGAAGCGCCGTCGACATCGACCAGACGACGTGCCAC
Source organism: Thelaira solivaga (assembly GCA_947397855.1). Lineage (NCBI taxonomy): Eukaryota > Metazoa > Arthropoda > Insecta > Diptera > Tachinidae > Thelaira > Thelaira solivaga. The sequence continues at coordinate 2,973,596 of OX377615.1, forward strand.
GCAAATGGGTATCAGTCGACGGTCTTTACAGCGAATTTTGGTACAAGATTTGAAGATGTTTCCGTACAAAGTCCAGACGGTGCATCAGCTGTTAGCTGCTGACCGCCAATCGCGTCTAACATACGCTCAAGCCATCCTTAATCACCACCAAGAGGAAGATGATTTTTCATCAAAAATAATCATGAATGATGAGGCCCATTTCCATCTTAGCGGGTACGTAAATAAGCAAAATTTACGCTTCTGGGGCACTGAAAATCCGCGTGTAACCCACGAAGAGCCATTACACCCGCTCAAAGTCACTGTATGGTGTGCTGTTTTCGCTGGAGGAGTCATCGGCCCTTTTTTTTCGAAAACTTCGCGGGCCAAACGGTTACTGTGAATGGTGAGCGCTACAGAGCAATGATCAACGAGTTCCTTTTGCCGCAACTTGATGAATTGGGATTGGAAAACATGTGGTTCCAACAGGACGGTGCAACGGCACACACTGCACGTGCGACAACCGATATGCTGAAAGATGCATTTCCCGGGCGCCTAATCTCCCGTTTTGGCGATTTGCACTGGCCAGCAAGATCGCCTGATTTGACCGCTGCAGGCTTCTTTTTTGGGGCTTTTTGAAGTCGCGGGTTTATGTCAACAAGCCTCAGACACTTGCAGCTCTTAAAGACAATATCCGTCAAGAATGTGAGGACCTATCGCCAGAAGTTTTGGCCAAAGTGATGGAAAATGCCATAAAAAGGGCTCAAATGACAATCAACTGTGGCGGCGGCCATTTACATGACATCATATTCTCGACTTGATGTAAAAAAATTAAAAGACCAAATAAAAATAATCCACAAGAAGAATCAAAGTTTTTTATTTTTTTTTTTTAATTACAGCTAAAAAACATCGGAAGGTTATTTTTGCGCCACCTTGTATAATTTAAAAACAATTAATCACATAAAACGGGCTACCGAGTGTCCGATAAAAATAAGGAACGCAAAAAAATGTGGCTTTGTTGTGATTTAGATTTAAATTTTTAAAATGGCAGAATGTAGTAAATGTAAAACGGCAATAAGAGGTGAAAGTGGAATAAAATGTGAAGGAGTTTGTGGCAAAATTTATCATAGTACAACAAAATATTCTGATATTGATCAGTACTCAATTGGAATATTAAATAAATCAAATTTTATTAGATTTGTATGTACTGAATGCATGCAATACATCCATAACATTGATGAGGTCCTTGGAGACATCAAAGATGGAGTAAAAAAAAATAAAAAGCAACTAAAAGAATATAAAAACGAATTTGAAAATGCATTAAAACATAATGAAAAAGAAATGAAACAGTTATTGAAAGCCATAGAAAATAGATATGAAGAGCGAATAAGAAAATTAGATTATGTTTTTAAAAAATGTGAAAAAAATATAAATTCAAAAGAAGGCCTAAGTAATAAAATAAATGATTTTGAAATTAGAAATAAAGAATTTGAACATAACAATAAAAAACTGTGCAAAGAAATTAAAGAGAAAAATAAAAATATGTGTAATGAAATAAAAGAAGTTATAAATGAATCTAATAAAAAACAAAAAAAAATATCATATGCTGAATCGTTAAAAAAATGCAATGATACCAGATGTTAAAAAACAAGTACCACTAATTATAAAACCAAAAGATAAACAAACAATTACAAAAACAAAGGAAGAATTAAATAAAGTTAACCCAGTTGATCTAAAAATCGTAAATGTTGAAAATATTAAAAATGGAACAATAGTGATTCAGACTAAAAATAATGAAAAAAGAGAGAAAATAAAAAAAATAATCGAGAAAAAAATAACAAGCGGTTATGAAATTAAAGTGCCCAACGAAAGAGACCTAAAAATAAAAATTATTGATGTAACTTTCAACCATGAAGAAGGACAAATAATTAACATGATAAAAAAACAAAATCCCAGTATATCGAATGCAAATCTAAATTTAATTGCAAAATATGAAAACATAAAAATAAATCGTATAACATAAAATTAGCAGTTGATAATGATGCGTATATAAAATTTCTGGAACAAAAAAAGATTAACATTGGATGGGAGAGGTGTCGAGTATATGATGGGACGGAGGTAATACAGTGTATTAAATGTAGAGGATACAATCATTTAGCAAAAGAATGCAAAAACGAAGAGATATGCATAAGATGTCATGGTCAACACAGGACAAAAGGCTGTGAAAAAATTGAAGAAATAAAGAAGTGCATCATTGTGTCAAAGTAAACAAAAACCTACATATGGGATTAGATGAAAATCATCACACAAACGATAGAAGATGTCCAGTATACCAAAATAAATTACAGTCAAAAAAAAAAAAAGAATAGGTATATCAAATTAACAATTAAAGGAAATACATGCGATGCAAACAAATGTTCAAGGCTTAATTAATAATTTTAACCAAGTAGAAATAATTTCAGTTACGGAAAGTCCTGATTTTTTTATACTGTCAGAAACACATATAACAAAAGATATCGAAGAAACTAAATTATCCATACAAGGATACGATCATGTATTGTTGCTTTCTACATCCAAAAGAACTGGAGGAGTCTTGATATACGCTAAAAATTATTGGAACATAGATGTGACAACTGAAAAAGTAGATGGTTTAAAATATTGGATTTTATTTTGCATGGCCACTTATGACAAATACAGCATGTTAATTGGTGCAATATATAGATCACCTAGCTATAATGAAGAAATATTGGAAGAAATCTGTGATAGCAACTATGATAATAACTGTGATATTTTAATAGCTGGAGATTTTAATATAGACTGGTCAAAAAATACGACTGTAAAAAATAGAATTAAATGTATAATTAATGATAACGGATTAAAACAAATGGTAAATGAATATACTCGTGTCACAAAAACCACCAGTATAATAATTGATTATATATTAACTAATAATTATAATACACAAGTTAGCAATAGTACCACGAAGAGAATAGCAGACCATGAATTAATAAATATTGTAATAGGAAATGTAAATAATACAAAGGAAGAACAATATATTGAAAGATTTAAATACAACAGAGAATTATTGCGAATGGAACTAGCTAATAATATAAGATACAATGATCATATGGATATTGACCAGAATGTAAATTCATTTGATAATTGTTTCATAAACAATTAAAATAAAAACAAAAGAACATAACATTGTGAACAAATGGTACAATAACGAATTGCAATTTTTAAAAAGAGAGAAAATAAGAGCATATCTAAGCTAAGATGGAGAAAACAGCCCAAACATGGACAAATTACAAAACAATAGGAAATACAGGGTGGGCCAAAAGAAATCAAGGGGTGTAAAAGTTTAATAACTTTTTTGTTTATTAACTTTTTTTTATTTTTTCTTTCAGATTATATAATATACAAAATGGAAATTTTTTTACACTAAGTATGAAAAATGATGTCTCTTAAATGACCACCGTTTTCAGTTTCGCACTGATGGGCTCTTTTTAGAGCATTTTCCATAACATCTTTCAAAACTTGTGGCTGTAGCGTTCGAATTTCTGCAACAATGTTTGCCTTGAGTTCAAGGATTGTCTCTGGCTTGTTCACATACACTCGCTCCTTCAAAAAACCCCAAAGAAAATAGTCGGGTGCTGTCAAATCTGGCGATCGCGCTGGCCAAATAATTTCCGAATTTCGAGAAATTATTCGCTCTCCAAAAATTTGACTTAAAAGTGCCATTGTGTCTCGGGCAGTATGGGCAGTGCCTCCGTCCTGCTGAAACCACATACCAGGTCTGTTTTCAAGAGCAGGACGTAAAAAATTTTCTATCATAAAACGATACCGCTCTCCATTTACGGTTACAGCACTTCCATCTTCATTCTCGAAGAAGTAGGGCCCAATGACATTTTCAGATGTGATCCCACACCATACTGTACACCTGATGGGGTGCAATTGGCGTTGATGAATGGCTCTTGGATTTTGAGAACCCCAGAACCTACAGTTCTGCTTGTTAACAAAGCCATTCAAATGAAAATGAGCTTCATCACTCATAATCAAATTTTCAATAAAGTTGATTTCATTTCTGGCCAACTCTTGATATTTAACTGCAAAATTTAGACGTTGCCGATGATCTGCGGGTTTTAATTCTTGGACCAATTGCACCTTATATGGGTATAACTGTAAATCTTTTTTTAAAATGCGCCGTAGTGACGTACGAGACATTTCTAGCTGAGCAGAACGCCTTCTGCCAGATGTTTCTGGTGCTTCGTTAACACTTTGCTGTACTCGTTCAATATTTTCCGCAGTGCGACTTAAACGTGGTCTACCGGTTCGAGGCAAATCTCTTACGCTGCCATGTTGGTGATGACGATTAACTAAGCAACGAATCATCGCTTCAGAGGGCGAAATTCTGACGTTAAAATGTCGACGATATGCTCTTTGCGTTAAAATAATTGATCTCTGGTTTAAATAATAAAATTCTATTGTTCTGGTTCTCTGTTCAGTTGTGAACGTCTCCATTATAAATTCTCCAAGTGTTGTCTATATAATCTGAAAGAAAAAATAAAAAAAAAAATTAATAAACAAAAAAGTTATTAAACTTTTACACCCCTTGGTTTTTTTGGCCCACCCTGTATATATAAAATAAAAATAGAAAACGAAAAAAACAGATATTTGTGACAAATGTGGTCACAAATAAAAAAAATATGGTACTTAATAAAAAACAAAATGTGATAAAGTCTGTGATATTTGATAACGTAGTACATAATAATAAACAAGATATGGCTAATAAATTTAATAAATATTTTGTGGATAGTATTGAAGTCATAAGAGACTCGATTGACTACATACAATATGAAAATCAAATAACATGCAGTATAATTAATAGATTTAGATTTTGTTCAGTGAATATTTTATTTATAATAAAACAAATGAAAAATAAAAAAGTACAAAAAACAAAAAAATGTGAAGAATACCGTCCAATAAATACTTTAAAACATGTGAGAAAATTCTGGAAAAAGTGGTAAAACAGCAATTGCAAAAATATATAGATAATAATAACATAATGTCGAAATATCAATCAGGCTTTCGAAAACACTATTCATGTGAAACGACAGTTAATTATGTGATAAGTAAATGGAAGAACATGTGTAGTAATAAGAAAGTGATGGCAATTTTTTTTTTTGGATTTCAAAAGAGCATTCGAAACGATTGATAGAGAAATACTTATGAAAAAGTTATATGAGCATATGTTTGGAATACAAGGTACAGAGCTGGAATGGTTTGGATCATATTTAAAAAACAGAGGACAAAAAACTAAAGTAAACAACATTCTTTCAGAAGAAATTAAGAATGAATTAGGTGTACCACAGGGTTCTATTTTGGGTGCACTATTGTTCATAATATAAAAGGTGATTTTTATAAGAACTATCGGAAATTTAAAAAAAAAAAAAACACATAAAATTCAGAAAAATGCATGAAATATTTATTTGGATCGATAGTTGGGTCGATATAATTTAATGTTTGAAGATTATTTCATGCAAATGTTGGCCGCGGCTGCGCCTCAAATGGTCCATCCGCTTAGTCCAATTTTGGCATACTCTTTCCAACATTTCGGCCGGTATCTCACGAATAATGTTGGCAATGTTGGCTTCCAGTGCGTCAATCGAAGCGGGCTTGTCCCTATAGACATTAGCCTTAACATAGCCCCACAAAAAATAGTCTAGAGGCGTTAAATCGCACGATCTGGGCGGCCAATTGACTGGTCCCAAGCGTGAAATAAACTGTTCACCGAACTCGCCTCTCAATTGGTCCATTGTTTCGCGTGCTGTGTGGCATGTGGCACCGTCTTGTTGAAACCACATGTCATGCATGTCAAGCTCTTCCATTTTGGGCAAAAAAAAGTTTATCATCGCACGGTAGCGCTCACCATTCACAGTAACGTTGTGACTCGCATCATCTTTGAAGAAATACGGCCCAATAATCCGCACCAAACGGTTGTTTTTTGTGGATGCATTGGTAGCTCTTGCAATGCTTCTGGCTGCTCTTCACTCCAAATACGGCAGTTTTGCTTGTTCACGTATCCATTCAACCAGAAATGAGCCTCGTCGCTGAACACAATTCTTCGATAAAAAAGTGGATCTTCATCTAACTTTTCAAGAGCCCATTCACCAAAAATTTGGCGTTGTGGTAGGTCGTTTGGCTTCAATTCTTGCACCAGTTGTATCTTATAAGGCTTCACACCCAAATCCTTCCGCAAAATTTTCCACGTAGTGGAGTAACAGAGGCCCAATTGCTGCGAACGGCGCCGAATCGATAATTCACGGTCATCACCAACACTGGCCGATACGGCTGCGATATTTTCTTCAGTTCGCACTCTACGTAAGCGTGTTGGTGGTTTAATGTCCAACAATGTAAATTTGGTGCGAAATAATAGCCCGAATAGAAGCCTCAGTAGGTCGATTAAACTGACCATAAAATGGAAGAAGCGCGCGATGAACTTTCTTAACAGAGCACGCATTTTGGTAATAAAATTCAATAATTTGCAAGCGTTGTTCGTTTGTAAGACGATTCATGATTAAATTATAGACCAAACTGAAGATGTTTGACAGTGACACAAGATACAAAACGTGCGTGAGCTGTCAAAACTAGTGTTGCCAAAAAGATAATAGAAAAAAAATCACTCTTTATATAAATGATATGCCTGAGATACTAGAGAGATGTGAGATAGTTTTATATGCGGATGATACACTTATATTCACGACTGGAGAAACAGAAGAAGAGTATCGAACAAATCTGAAATATGATTTAGATAGAGTAAATAATTGGTTAAAAATGAACAAACTTAAACTTAATGAAAATAAAACTAAAATAAAAGAAATTTGAATATGAACTCTGAAGAAATTTTTAAGATTAATAACGCGATAATAGAAAAAGTAGAACATATAAAGTATTTTTTTTTATTATAGATAAAAAAATTGAAATTTAATGAACACATAAACTATACATGTAAAAAAATCGGTAGATAGCATGCTAGAAAACCTTAAATGGATGAACGTTAAACAGCGACTACAACTCAACACACTAAAGTTTATTAAGAAAATGAAACAAGGAGAAATGCCAGAATACTTATGTGAACAAATAAAATATGTCGGACAATCTCAACCATATGGATTAACAAATGTTGATGATTTCCGCATTCAACGAGTAACATCAACGTTAATGCAAAGATCACTATTTTATAAGGGTTTACAATTATTTAATACTTTACCAAATAATATAAAAAGAGAAGAAAACAAGAATATATTTATAAAAAAATGTGTAAATTTTATAAGATTTAATGTAATTTTGCGAAATTTGTAAATACTGTATATATAAGATAATATAAAACTAGATAAATTTAAAAGTATTCTAATACTAATAATAAATAAATAAAAAAAAAATACAAACCGGCATGCACAGATACGTAACTGTTACCAAACGTAAGGCTATTCCTAGAACTAATCAACAGGAGCGCACAACTAAACAGTACAAAGGCAGTCAGGCGGATATGATATCAGTCTCCGAAAATAGATTTGCCATACTTGCACCCACAGACGATGCACCAGTAGAATCTTCGTCTAAGGAACACAAACCTCCACCTATCTATTTGCGCGAGCAAACATCGAACGCTATTGTAAATCTTTTATTAAAGATTGTAAGAAAAGATAATTTTTACCTAGCTTCTATACGAAGGGGACAGATACAGGAAACAAAAATCCAAACCCATACTGAAAAAAATTATCGCTTAATTGTTAATAGTCTAAACGCCGAAAAAAGAATTACTACACGTACTAACTAAAAAGGGACAGTTTCGTCCCTGTTGAAGAAATTAAGAAAGCTGTTGAAGATGAAGGTTACGATGTGAGAAATGTTCACAATATACATAACAAGGATAAAATTCCCCAACCAATGCACCATGTGGAAATTTTTTTTAACGCAGCTTTTAAGATCAAGAATTAAACTCATCCAATCTACAACCTGAAATATCTTCTTAACCGAAGAATAACAGTAGAGGAATCACATAAGCGTAATAACCCCACACAATGCACCAATTGCTAAGAGTTCGGCCACACAAAATCTTACTGCAAGCTTCTATCTGTTTGCGTAGTTTGTGGTAGCGCGCATAAAACCACGGAGTGTACAGCACTTAAAACGAACCCAATGTAAGAAAGTGCAGCAATTGCGGTGGAAGACATTCTGCTAATTATAGAGGATGTGAAGTATTCGAGAGGATAAAAAAATCGAAACAACCTCGAAGTCGTGCAAATGCGAAATATCTCGAATCGAATTATCCGAGCCTTCATACTGAAGCTAATGCAATGCCTAATGGTGTACATGGAAATAAAATGAACTATTCCCAACAACACTTCGACGTCAAATAGGCTCAACGTGAAAAATCTTTCATATGCCCAAGTACTAATTAGCAGCCCTCAGGTCTTCAACGATACCAGCTCTAGTTCAATCGACAAGCTGACGGAGACAATGAACAATTTCATGACCAACATGAAAAATTTTATGAATAATATGCAGGGCATGTTTCAGCAGTTGATGCAGAATCAGAACATGATTCTGCAGACCCTGCTTAGACAAAAATAAAATGCGTATTTGCTACTGGAGGTACTGGTTTGAGGTAGAAAATTTCTTACACAGGCAGGAAATAGACATCCTTTTGGTATCCGAAACACATTTTATTGTAAAGAATTGCTTTAGAATTAACGGGTTCATTATTTATGACACTAAACATCCAAGTAGAAAGGCATGTGGTGGCACGGCCGTCATTGTGCGTAAAAACGTGAGGGACTATGTTATGCTAGAATTTGGGAAGGATTACAATCAGGCAACCTCTATATGTCTTACTGATTGTCATACCACAATTTCATGTGTATATTGTCCTCCAAGACACATAATTGATAGCGACAATTTCAAAAGCTTCTTCGCAACATTCGGACACAAGTTCCTGGCAGTAGGAGACTACAACGCTAAGCATACCCGCTGGGGCTCTAGACTTATTAGACCAAGAGGTAGGCAGCTGTACAATGTTATTGCTCAAAATAGTCTAGAGGTCGTATCTGGCGGTGAGCCCACATACTGGCCTACAGACAGTACAAAAAGCCAGACCTTATTGACTTCACTGTGACCAACTTCTGATTAGCCCCCTAAAAGGTTTATCATCTGATCATTCGCCGACGTTCTATCCGATCCGATACAGGAACTGGCTAAAGTATAAAATGTACGTGAGCTCTCATCTCTCCCAGAACATCCCTCTAAGGAACTCGTCTGATATACAATGTGCTGTGAACCACCTCACAGACGTTATTACTTGTGCAGCTAGGAATGCAACTCCAATGAGAAAAACACATAGGAGGAAATCGTTCAAGTCATCAGCTGATATTGAAGCCCTCATCTGACAAAAAAGAAAATTGAGAAGGGAATGGCGTAGAAATCGTTCTCCAGCTTTAAAGACCCAATTGAATTTGTGTCAAAAAATACTTAAAGAAAAACTGCGTCTACAGCATGAGTCAGCGCTAGCAAATTATTTAAGTAACTAGGATCCGACAACAAAAACCGACCAAAGCTTATGGAAAGCTTGGAAGCATATGAAGTGCCCTACTTCCTTCGAACCTCCACTACGACTTGAGGAATTTAGTTGCCTAGAAATCCAAGTGAACGAGCAAATGCTTTTGCTAGCCACCTGGAAAACATTTTCACTCCACATGACATAAATAGTGATATTAATCCTCCATACATCAGCGATTCCATTGAAAATCATATAAGGATGCGTTTGCCTTCAATTAAAATGGCAATCAAAAACATTGATGCGAAAAAATCGCCCGGCGCTGATAGTATAACTAGTTCAATACTGATGAACTTGCCAGATTGCGCTGTGATAATTATATTGTTAATTTTTAACGCCATCCTAAAAGTGGGTGTTCTACCGTCCTCTTGGAAGATTTCAGAAATTGTCATGATACAAAAACCGGGTAGAGACGCTACTCTAATTACGTCATTCGAAAAGATCTTCCTATAGCAGAGCGAAATATTATTCCAGAACATCAGTTCGGTTTCCGGGCTGGCCATGGAACTACAGAGCAGGTTCACAGAATGGTTACTGCTATCAGGTCGTCCTTCGAGAAAAAGCTGTTTTGTTCAGAATTGTTCATTGATATTTCCCAAGCATTTGATAAAGTTTGGCATGATGGTCTACTCACAAAAGTAACACGACTTCTTCTTGCAAACACCCACAAGCTGACAAAGTCCATCAAAATGTGCCCATGTGACTTTCACACTGAGAAAGGCAAATTGTCCGCAATTAAAAATAAATAACATCATTGTTCCGGTAGAAACCCAAACTAAATATCTAGGAATCCATTTAGACAGACGCCTAACATGGTCACGTCACATTGAGGCCAAAATCTTAGCTATAAAACTAAAAACAGCTTGACTAATATGGCTAATAGGTCCATTTTCATCTCTTTCTTTGGAATATTAAGTTCTATTATATAAAGCCATTATTAAACCAATTTGGACATATGGCACTCAGCTATGGGGAACTGCATGTGCATTTAACATCCAAAAGTTACATAAGAAATGAGAATATCCACAGAGACTTAGAAAATCCAACGGTTCGGGAGGAAATTGAAAAATATTGTACTAAGTACGTTCACAAACTGACGACCCATCCAAACGCCCTCAACATTGGCCTGCTACAATTCGAGGGACACAAGAGGTTTAAGAGAAGTGAGACCTTGCGCCTAGTGAGAGGAGACATATAACGTTTTTATTTATACGTAGAATATTCTTTTATTCTTAAAATTTGAGTACAAGTAACTAACGGGTCCGCCAAATTACTTTTTTTTTTTTTTAATGCTATAAAAACATCGAGTGTAGCTTCGGCTGTGTGGCACGTAGCGCCGTCCTGTTTAAACCAAATGTTGCCAATATCCTCCTCTTCAATTTTTGTGAAAAAAAATTTGTTCAACATGGCCTGACAACGATCGCCATTGACTAACGCCCACTTCTTGCTCATTTTCGAAGAATGGGCCAATTATGCCTCTGGACCAAAATCCGCACCAAACAGTGACTCGTTTTGGGTGCGTCGGCTTCAATGTATGCGTGCAGGTTTTCTGTGCCCAAATGCGACAATTTTGTTTGTTTACATACCCGCCAAGGTCAAAATGAGCTTCATCTGAAAAGATTATTTTTTTGGCAAAATCGGCATCTTCTGTAAGTCGATGGCAGGCCCACTTAGCGAATCGAAAACACAACCATATTCTTTCAGCGGAAGGATAAAACTAATTATCTGTCAAATCAGACATGAGCTAAGTGTTACCTTTAGTTAGTACATTGGTAATAATTATTTAAGTTTTTTATCTTTTTTTACAGTTAAGATTTGGATACTTATTGTAATTTTCTTTTAGAAAAATTCAATAATAATAATAATAATATTGATAAAAAAAAAGTAATTTGTTTGAGCGAAGCTAGGAGAGCTAGAAAAATATTAAGCTAAATTGGCTTAAAAATGGCTAGAAAAAGATAATTCATGTACAAAAAAAGCTAGAAAAAAGTTATAAAACTATAGCTTAAAATTCTACAATTTTTATTACAAGTCTAATATGAGAATTTTTGTAATTATTTAATCTATCAAATTAATTTTGTGTTTGTTTGTTTTTTAATGGATTTGTCTCTATACTACACGGAGGTCCTCATATACTTTTGGACTGACCACGCTTTTTTTTACGCTCACTTTTCAACGATTTTCACTAGCCAGTATTCAAAAAGATGTGTGTCCTCAAATTATGCTTTGAAATATTTTATTTAACACTTTGGTTGAGGCCTCTGATAATAATACCTGCACAGTCATGAGCCACTTTATAAAGTAGTGAATGGCTGTATTTATTTAGATGGGGTTTTTTAACAATTAAAATTCTGTTTGTAAACGAATTTTTCTAAAAATTTATGATTTACAACCTCACATTTTATAAGCTTACCAGCATTTAACTCGTTACTTCGTCAGCGAAGTACCATTCTGTCGCTATTATAATTTCTTATTTCTTTGAAGACCATTTAATCTCAGTTCTAGGTTTTTTAATACAAATAAAATCAAAAAGTATCATCAAAATTTATAAATACCATTTTTTCAGCTTATTGATTTTTCTATAAGATTTATTTCGTTAATATTAAAAAATCAAAAAGTACCATTCAAATCAATAAAAAGTACTGTTTTGCCTGTTAATGATTTTTTACTTTGCACAAGAGCGTTTGACCCCAATCTCATAGTTTTAGTGTTGTTAGCATGAAAAACTCAAAAAGTACAAAAAAAAAAAAAAACATAAAAACTAAACTTTTTTCCCATTCATAGTTTTTAATCTTGCTTAAGATCATTTGAGCCAAATCCCGTACTTTTAAATTCCTTAATTATAAAATACCAAAAAGTAAAAAAAAAATTATAAAAACTACCATTTGACCTCTTAAAGATTTTTCACTTGGCAAGTACAAATCGTATTTCTCTCTTTTAGTATTTTTATTTCTCCCTTGAAAAAATGTTTTTACCATGATTTTCATTGAGTGCTTCAAATTAGTAATAAAATGCTTATATGCTGCATCAATTTACTTTATGGTACATGTTTAAAAATATTAGTAAAAAGGGTTACATATTTTACCCCTTATTTGCTAAAATTTAAAAAAATTGTCAATACACTTTAGAGACCTGTTTAAAAAGATAGGAATACAATTTAGTTTTCATTGCTGTGATTGTTACTTTGAAAGATAAATGGGGTTAAAAAACGTACCAACATTAGTTGTTACCCTTTTTATCACTTTTTAGTAGCATATTTTTTAGTTTGAACTTTGGCTCTATCTGTAGTAGTTCCGGAGAAATATTATAATAAATTCAATTTTACCCTTTTCCCCCCCCCCCTTTTTATTCGATTTTCTAAAAATCCCTTCTTATTCGTCCTACACATTGGCACATGAACATGCTCACAGAATTTTAAGTCCGTAGCCTTAGCCATTTGGGCTATGCGATGATCATAAGTCAGTCAGTTAATCAGTAACATTACTCTTTTATATGTATACGAGATATCGTAGATACATTTGTTTTTATACCCTTCAAAAAGTGAAAAGGTATAAATAAGTATGTCATTACGTGGTAATTTCTGCACCGTATATGGGACACCCTATAAAGTATATATATTCTGGGTCCTATTCAAATTCAGCCTAATCGGTCCATAAATGGCTGAGCTATGAGCTCTGAAGTGCAATCACCTTTATTCTTTTACCATTTTTAGTGCGTTTTTAGGTAATTTGTCTAAAATATAAAAACCGTCGTACGTAGTTTTCTTAGAAATGATAGTTAAGATGTCTGTGAAAAAATCAAAGCAATCGGTTCACATTAAAAAATACAACTGAAATTTTAGATTTTAATTAATTTTTTTATGGAAATTTTTAACCTGTGCATGTGCGTAATGTTGTGCACCAAACACAGAACCAGGTAGTCTGTCAAATACAAAATTGTGTGTGTGATGATGGCACTAGAGTAACAGATGTCACTACATTGTAACATAACTAAGAATACATATATCTTATTGAAAGAAATTTTTTGATTTTTGTCGTTAATTTGAAATTCTTTATTTGATATTAAATATTTAATTAAATATGTTTGATATGAAAAATGTTTGCAAAATTAAATTATATATATTTTGCATTCCTATTGAATATCTTTCTTAAAATTTCTTTTTTTAATTAATTTAAAAACTGCAGACAGCATACATTTTATTACTTTTAAAAGTAAGTTTCTCAGAAAGTGTTTTTTCTCAGAACTTAGTTTTTTGAACTGAAATTAATTGATTTTAGGATTATGAAAAAAATTAATACTCAAAGAAAATTATTTACCTTTTTTTATTGAAACGTCTAGTTTCTTAAATTTAAGGGCGATATTTCCCTACAATAATAAATAAATAAATTTTTATAATAAACTAGCCATTTCAATTATATATATCAGCAGCGGTTTCCAAACTGTGCGTCAAGGGGGTCGAGAATTTTTTAATTTCGGTTTTACATAGTTAAAAAAAATACTTACAAAATTCTATTTCATTAAAAGTTTTTGTTGAGATATTACTTTATTAAGAATCCCTGTAAATGCCGATAATATCGACTTTTTTCTCTATTTTACTATACCCTGTGACATAGCGTAATTATACTAAGTGGGCGCACCATACATTTGGTTTGCGTAAAATGTAAAGTTTATTAAAACATATTTTATATTATTTCAACGATATTAATTTTACAAAGTTTTCATGGATCCAGAATCAATTTTTGAATAATAAACTTTATACATTTGAATCGACAAGAACAACTGATTGAAATATCTTACAATAATTCATTGTAACAAGAAATTTACAGTAAAACTTATTACGGCCGACTTGACTGCTCATTCCTCTCAACCGGACTGATCGTTAGTCGCGTTTCCGCACATAAAAACAAATTTAACAACTACCAAAAAAAATATTAACAACTACCAAAAACACACACACCAGCGATTCCAATACTCCCGTCATCTCACCAGGGGAAGTTGTTATTCTTTATGACCCTTGTTCCACCCTGACTTCTTAAAAAACATTACTATTTATAAATGTATTTTTCTTTTTTTTATAAGAACTCTTATCAATAACATTTATTATAACAACATTTTAAATTTATATATAAAAAAATCCTATCAAGAACACTACAAAAAAATTTATTTTTTTGTAAACAATAAAAATTACATTATTTATAAAAAATCACCTTTACGTACATACAAGTTAAGATGCTTAGATCTTTTTTATTTAAAAAATATTAACTTCAAGATACCGATGTATCTTGAAGCGTTCTTTATTTATTGAGTTTTCTTATGAACTAACTAGCAAAAGTATTTACAGTTTTATTTATACTTTTGCTATTCTTAAGATTAGAATGCTTATCTATAATACAGCTTGTCTTCTTTATTAAAACATAACAAAGTAATATTTTCTGTAAAAAGACTAAACTGTAATTTTTAGGTAAAATGATAAGGATGTTTTGTTACAACTATTAGTGATAAAACTATAATATTATTTAAAATAAGGTACAAGTAAAATTATTTTGTTAAATTGTATTTTTCTTTGTTTACAATTATGTTATTGATAAAATTATTTTCAAGTGCAGAATCTTTGTTCTTTTGGTTCACAAGATAAGAGTAAAAGTATTTTGATATAATGAAAAATGTTTATTGTCTTTCTTAACTTATGGTAATTGTTATCTTAACTCTCTCCCTTCTTAAATAATTCTCCCCTCACTTAAAAAAATAAATCGTTCCGATTTATGTTTGATTAATACTTATTTTGTGTCTGATTCTTTCTATTTCTGCGTTATATAAAACTTGAAAATTCTCTCTAATTCTAATTGCTCTTAAAGTTAAATAGTATTTTGTTAATTTTAGAATAGTATATGCAAGTATCATTGTTGTTATAATTGCTAAAATTATATATAAAGAGTATCTTATAGGATGCGTTTCTATTGGTATTATGAATTTCTTTAGAGAATCTATGTTCTTGAACGCTAATTCTGAAGAGGATGTTAATATTCTTGTTATTTGCAAATCCTCATCATGTTTATTATTTATGCTCTCTATTATTTTGTCGTGAATATTTGTATAAGTAATATTATTAATCACTACTCTGTCTGTGTATTTAACAAGTACGGTGCCAGTAATATTTTTGTCATTTACAGTGTTTACACTGTCTAAGAGGATGAATCTTTCATCTATTTTTAATAATGGGTAATTATATTCCTGTAATACTATACATTTGGCTTTTGTATTTTCTAATAAAGGTTTGATACAGTCATCGTTTGTAGTGTTGGTTTTGCAAATATTTTTGCCTAAATGGTTTTTACAATTACATATCCTAGTATAGACATTATTACAGAGGGCGATTTCTTTATCAGTGGAAACTTTGCCATGTTTAATGCAAATTTAAATAACTTACAATAATTATTTATGATGGGGTACTTGTATATAGTAATGATGGAGTCATTGTTTCTTGCAATATAAATGTCGGCATATTCTAGAATGTTGATAATTGGTACAAACGATAATTTATGTGCCGTTACTTCTTTTATGTCATTGAAGTTTAGTGATTCAGCTAGGTACTCGTTGTTTTTGGCCGCCTTTATTGTTCAAACCAGTGTTAATAATTGTTCGTGAATCAGTTTGATTGCGATGTAAGTTTCTGTTGGATCTCCTTGTATGGAATCCAGAATTTTTTCATATCTAGAGTTAATTATTCTTTGTTTTTCATTATTATCAATTAGGGTATTAATTTTGGTTTCTATTTCAATTACGTCATCATGGTCTGGTATGCCCGTTATGAACTTCAGGGTCGATCCCAAGAAGTTTAATCCTCGTTTTTTAATTTTATGCTCATTAAGTTGATCGATCAGTGTTTCTATTTTCTTCACTAGAATCCGTTCTTCGACAGTAGGGTAAGAATTTTCGTTGAAAATTTGTTCATATGACTTGAAGATTTTTGTTAAATTAGTCACATGAAACAGAAATGTAAATTCATCAAATAAATACGTGTCATCAGTTCGGGTTAATACGTATTTTTTCTCCTCGATATGCTCTATCTCAATTGTTGCTCCTAGCTTCTGGAATAATATTGCCAACACGGCTATAATCTGGAATATTATCTTCATTGCTTGGAAATGTAATATTTTTTATATTGTTTTTGTGCACTGTTTTTCTTTTCTTTGTTAGGATAATGTCTCCTAAATCTTCCTCAACAATTTCTTTTTTATAGCGGGGTAAGTTTTTATTTCTAATCCCGGTTATTTTGACTAGTATTTGTGTTCCTTTTGTAAATGTCCTGTGTTTTGTATTTTTATTCAGACGGTTTAGGACCTTTTCTGATGCCGCTTTTAGGTTGTCTATTATTTTTTCTTTATCTATATTTGTTGATCAGAATTATATATCTTTTGGTCGATAGCCTCTTACACTGTGTACTGAGTTGTTAAGTTCTTTAATTGCTCTAAATATTTCTTCTTTACTTGAGGACTGATTACTGATTTTAAATATTCGAGTTAGTTCGCTAATTGAGTTATGCACTCTTTCTACTTGACTGTTCGCTGCTGATCTGTGAACTGGAGTTTCTAATTTTTGAATGGCGTATTTATGGCACATTTGTTTGACGGCTGGTGTGATAAAAGATGCTTCGTTGTCAGTTATCAATCGTTTACATTCGGGAAAACTTGTAGTGATTATTTCTTCTAATACATTTTCAATTCCTACTTTAGTTTCGATTACGCGTGCTATTATGTATTTAGAGAATTTATCTATGGTTACTAGGTACATTGTTTTGTCGTTAAAATAAATGTCTGCGTGAATGAATTCTCTGGGCTGTGTTGGTATGGTCGAGTCACGTAATGGTTCTTTAATAGGATTTCTTTCATATCTACCAAATAAACAAGCTGTACACTTGTTATTATATTTCTTTACATCTCTTTTTAATTCTGGCCAGTAGTGTTTTTCCATTATTTCATTTATTGTATTTTTGCAACTTCTATGAGCTCTATCATGTGTTTCTTTGACTATGCTTATCTGTTCATTTTTATCTAATACGTCTCTTAATTTTATTGGTGTATAAACAAAATTAGTTCCGATAAATGTTTCTTTGATAGTTTTCCCATATCTATGTATGGTTTCAGTATCTGTGTGTATCGATATAATTCTCTTAGGAGGTATGATTTTTTTCAATTCTGTTAATAAATTGTCATTGTTAGTAAAATTAATGGTATATCGCACTTTTCCGGAAAAAATAGTTCGTGTTCGTGTTTCTACTAAGTTTCTAGATGGTACTAACTCCACCTGTATACCATAGGCATTAAATGGCTGAGGGACTGATTTTGTTATGTCATTATGTGAGCTTTCAGCTGAATGTGCTGTATCGACCGAAGATGCATTTATTATCTGACGAGACAATGCATCAGCTACTACATTTTCAGTGCCGGGCTTATATTTTATTTTAGCGCCGTAGTCTTCTATGATAGCTCTCCAGCGTTTTAATTTGGGGTTAGGATTCTTCTCTGAAATAGCGTAAGTTAACGACGGATGGTCTAAAAATAGTGAGGTCGGCTATGCCATATATATAATTCCTTAATTTTTGTAACGCCCAAATTATGGCCAAAAGTTCGTTTTCATTTGTGCTATAATTTTCTTCTGTCGTACTGAGTGTACGAGACAAAAAATATATGGGTTTCCTATTTTGACTTAATGCGCCTCCAATAGCTATGTTGGATGTATCAGTGGTAAGTTCAAATGGTGTTTTTGTCAACGGGTGTAAACGTTAATACCACAAAAAAGTTGAAAGACAATAAAAATACAACGAATTTGAATTTTATGCACTTTTTTGAATAAAATTTTTGTGCGTTAATATAATACAAATTTCAGTTTAGAAATTTTTTTGCTTAAACAGTCTTTTTCGTGACTAGAAATATTTATTAAATTTTAGGAAAACTGAAAAATGAACTCTATGTGGAGATAGAAAAAAAGGAACATGTAAATTAATACGAGGACAATATTTGAAATCTCCAAAGTACAATTTGTTTACAAATTAAAAAAAGTTGCAATGCGATTGTTACACGTATGTAATATTTAATTG
The DNA here is from genome assembly GCA_947397855.1 of Thelaira solivaga. Lineage (NCBI taxonomy): Eukaryota > Metazoa > Arthropoda > Insecta > Diptera > Tachinidae > Thelaira > Thelaira solivaga. The sequence goes on from OX377615.1 coordinate 2,992,285, forward strand.
TTAGAAATATAGTTCGCCGGGGAACACACATTGTAATTTTATTGTTATTATTATTACCAGCGATTCCCAAATAACTTTTTTGTACAGATAATTTTAGTTTCGCAACATTTTCTTATAATAATTCTCTTTTAAAATTGCTGGTGTGTCCTCACATCAAAATTTTGTTTTGCTAATTTCAGCCTACTTTCCTACAAGCGACTTAATAGATTTCATTGTGTAAGTAAACCAGATGACACAGGTGCCAGCTGAATGTTTTTTTTGCATGATGGAGGCCCCTCCTGTCGAAAGTTAACTGAGGTCAATGTGTTACAGGAAATAACTTTTGACAAAGTGCGCCATAGACTGGTGGGTAACGTACTAGCCCATAAACCCTGTATGTTTTCTGCAGACAAGCCAAGAAGATTCACGGATTTGTGTTGCTTACAAAAAATAAAAAAGCAATAACAAAATGTGTTAGCTTTTAGTAATGTTGTTATTTTTGTATTCTTGTAGTCATCTGGTTTACTTACATCATGATAAGTTTTTTGATAATTTTATAAGGATCGTTCATTTGTAGTTCTTCCTATTTTTCTTACCGCTCCCTCTCTCTCTCTCTCTGTCTCTCTCTCTCTCTGTCTCCTGCAATATAAAAAGTTGCGCTATTTAAATTGCTCTCTGTGTTGTCTCAGTTATGTACAAAATATTTTTAAAAATTAGAATTTTAACAGCTAACCTGATTTGGTTGGTTTTTACTTATTGTCAATATTACAGTTTTTGACCCAATTAAAAATTTTATTTAAAAAAAATTGTTCATTTGATTAAAGTTTTAATTGATTTAATTAAATATTTAATTGAAACAAAAAAAAAATTAAAATAATAAAATTTTTAATGAATTATAAACAATAAACATATTGATTAGCGTTCAAATAAATAAAAAAAAATGTTTTTAAGAGCTTAATAAGCACTTATTAAACAAAAATGTTTTTTTATGAACTTGGCTGTAAATATTTAATTGAATATCAAAAATTTAATCAAAAAGATGATTTGTTTCAACTAAAATTTTTGTTTGGTGTTATTTTTTTTTTTAACTGGTAAAACTATAACTAACACCTCTAGTGTCTTCGTTGGTTGGCTTGCGTGGCGGTCTGACAGCCTTCAATTAGAATCGCAAGATTCTGTTTTGAACCATGTACTCCCCAAAACTATGTAGTAAGTAAGTGACCTAGATCGGTTGGTGTCTACTCTATAACTCTCTAAGAAAAGTTTTACTTTATTAAGTGTTTATTTCTCATATACTTATAAGCATCAATCAAATTATTCAAAAAATAATAATAATAATTTCTTTAAATTTAATTCATTTATAAATACTCGCTTTATAGTGTTTTCAGACTGAGTGAATTTAACATAAATGCGGTTTTAACGTTAAATCCAAGTCATAAAAACTGTATTTACCATACAAAGTGAATTTAATAAATCCACATTAAATGCTATTTTAGAATTGAATTTATGAAATACAACACTATTTTTGTCCGTTGAGCTCAGTGCTACCAAGTTAAAAAGTTCTGTAAATATAGCAACAGCTGCTAATGTTATTAAATGAAATAATAAAATAAAAACCATTTCAAATATTTTCCGAAGAAAATGCTTTCAATGGCAGCAGCAATAAAAGCATTTCGAAGAAAACGAAGTTTTTCGATGAAAGACAAAGAAAATAAGTGTCTAGTAAGTGCATTTACCAAAGATCTCACATGTTGTGTAACGTATCAAATACACTTATTTCTATGCGAAATTTTTATTGTTTTGTAGAAATTTATTTGATTACTGTATGGTAAATACTGAATTTAAAAAATTTGCAGTGTGAACACAAAATCATCTGTTGGTGAATTTAATATTAAATTCAGTATTTAACTTTCAGTCTGAAAACACCATTACAATCAATTCTAAAGGTATTGTGTTATCTAAAATAAAAAAAAATCAAACCATTCTAATGGGTATCCTGAAAAACCTTTTTTTAATTTTTAATAAATTTTTTTTCAAAGTTTTTGGGAAACAAACAAAAAATATATCTGGCAATTTTACGCGCAATTTTATTTTCAATTTTTAGGAAAACAAAAAAGAAAAAAAATTTTATTTACATATAAAAAAGAAAAACAAGCAGCTACAGACTGATTCATTGAATTTTTCAATATTATTTATTTATCTTCTGTTTTCTTAGAACGGCCAAACCGCTTTAAGCATTGCAAATAGTTTGGGTTACGTTACAGCTGTTGAAACTTTAAAAGTTGTTACCGAAACTTCTATAACAAATAGTATGACGGGTGTTTTTGAAGAGAAAAAATATAAAGTTGTTGCTCCTGAATTGATGCATGAAGCTTTTCTATCAGATTCGGAAGACGAAGGTGGTGACGAACATTTAGATCATCATCAATACAAGTACATGGCTACCGATGACTTGAAAACTACAAATGATCAGGATCATCAAAATTATGATACCACCATTACGACAGAACACGATCATGTTGATAATGCTAGTTACGCCGTCAGGAATCAAAATAAAGGTAACAGTTTTTATTAAACTTTTCTTTAGTAAAAAAAAAATTAACAAAAAAATAAACACATAAAGTGTAGTGAAATTTAAATTATAAACCTAGCATATCGTTCTTTAAAAAACAAAATGATGGACAAGTTTATGAAATTAATTAATAAAGATAGCAAATAAACTTAAGCTTTGCTATGAGTTAACGGGAAACTTAAAGTTGTTCAATTCAAGTCGTAAATAATAATTTCTGTAAGAATTATATATTTAATTTTTTTTATAATCACAATTAGCTAGAAAATATTTTTATTATTTGTGAATTCGGCAGTAACGACAAAATATGTGAACGTCCATCTTTTTCCGTTGTATTTCTATATAAAAAATTATTATCCCATTAGTTCCACTCAGAGAAATTTTTATGTTGGAAATTTTAGATTAAACTCAAAATTTTAAATTGTATTATAAAGGGTGTTTTTTATAGACGTATAGAACTTTAAATTGCAATAAAACAACGATGGATTATTCGATTGACATGAATCTTATTTATCCGAAAGATAATCTTGTGGCATTACATTTTAAATATGATTTCCGGCATATGACCGTCACGGCTGGCTCGGATGTAGTCCAATCTGGACGTCCAATTTTCGATGACTTTTTCCAACATTTGTGGCCGTATATCGGCAATAACACGGCGAATGTTGTCTTCCAAATGGTCAAGCGTTTGTGGCTTATCCGCATAGACCAATGACTTTACATAGCCCCACAGAAAATAGTCTAACGGCGTTAAATCACAAGATCTTGGAGGCCAATTCACAGGTCCAAAACGTGAAATTAGACGGTCACCAAACGTGTCTTTCAATAAATCGATTGTGGCACGAGCTGTGTGACATGTTGCGCCGTCTTGTTGGAACCACAGCTCCTGGACATCATGGTTGTTCAATTCAGGAATGAAAAAGTTAGTAATCATGGTTCTATACCGATCACCATTGACTGTAACGTTCTGGCCATCATCGTTTTTGAAGAAGTACGGACCAATGATTCCACCAGCCCATAAAGCGTACCAAGCAGTCAGTTTTTTTGGATGTAACGGTGTTTCGACATACACTTGAGGATTAGCTTCACTCCAAATGCGGCTGTTTTGTTTGTTGACGTAGCCATTCAACCAGTAGTGCGCTTCATCGCTAAACAAAATTCGCTTATGAAAATCGGGAACAACGGCAATCTCGTTTTGGGCCCATTCGACGAATCTACGCCTTACTTGATGATCGTTTGGCTTCGATTCTTGCACGAGTTGGATTTTGTAAGCACGCAAACCAAGATCCTTCGCAAAATCTTCCATAAAGTGGATGGACACAGATCCAGTTCCTGTGCTCGATGGCGGATAGACTCATTCGGGTCTTCCTCAATGCTACGCTCTACAGCAGCAATAGCTTCTACTATGCGAGTTATCAATAAGAGTAAACGTGGTGCGAAAACGTTCCATGGTTAATCGAATTAACTGCTCTGATGGACGATTTTGTCGACGATAAAATGCGATACGTATTCCGCACAGAACCGTTATTTTCGAAATAAAATTGCACTATTTGCAAGCGTTGTTCAGGCGTGAGTCTATTCATGATGAATTGTCAAACCAAACTGAGAATAAATCACTTGACAGCTGTTAAAGCGGTCGCCATCTTGAACAGTAATGCCAACTTAAAGTTCTATACGTCTATAAAAAACACCCTTTATTAAAAAGTTATTTTTTTCCTGTAAAATTCAATTGTCATTAAAAAAAAAGTGTATGTGCGTGTATGTGTATTTAATTTCACGTGTCTAACAAACCTTAAAGTTTTTAAGCACTCGAATGCATATTTTTACTCAAAAGAAAAACAGATAGCAAGGCTACAGTAATTCCTTTGTTCTCTTCCGAAATCGGAATGGCATGAATGTTTTCGCTACCCTGATACCTGCTGTTTCCAGCCAGCCCCTAAAAATGAGCTTAATAGAGCTCCAGGACACCCCGCAGAATGGTTCTGGGCCAATAAATCTATTAGCCGCCCCTTTTCTTGCGAGTTAGTCTGCCTTCTCATTGCCTACATATCCACTATGACCTGGCACCCATACCAAGTGAACCCTGTTATTAGATGCTAGTCTTTTTAGAAGTTTTAGGCAATCCCAGACCAGTTTTGATCTTATCTTAAAGGGACTGAGTGCCAGTAATGCCGCTCTACTGTCCGAGTGAATATAGATGTGACCGTTATTCGTGTCTCTTTCTAGTTCCTCTCTTAGGCAGAGCTCTATTGCATGTATTTCGGCCTGAAAAGCTGAGTTCTCTCGACCCATACTGACAAATAAGCTTCTTCTGTGGTTTAGACCAAATACCCCTGCTCCAACACCCTCAACCGTTTTCGAGCCATCTGTGTACCATACATGTGACCCGACACCGGGCTTGGGTCTTTTCTGTTCTCAATTAACCCAAATATGGGAATGTAACCCTGAAACTACGAATAAAGTTGTATCTGGCCTGACAGTGATCGCTTAGGGTTACAAATTTCACACTTATTTCAGCAATCTCCCTAGAAAAAGAGCTGAGTGCGCGAGAAGAGTCATCCACATCTCCCAAGATGAGCTTTGAATTGAATTGCAATGGATCTTTCTTGATAAATAAATGAATTGGAGGAAGGATTAGCAAGACTTCAATTGCAGCGGTCGGAGCAGACCTTATTGCCCAGTTGTATAGACGTAGGCTAGTATCTGAATTATATTCATCCTTGCCTGCGCTGTAACCTTGCTAAAGGGCTATTTAAGCAACCGTAAATGTAGATGTTGCCGTCTCAGCTGATCGTTTCTGGTATATGAGAAGCTATGCAAATGTGTAGCTGAATGTAATGCCACGTGAGTGTAACGTCCCAACCTTTAGAAAATAGAATTTCACGTAACCAAATGTAGGGAGTGATTTGATGTATGTGTATTGGTTGAGAGAGTGGTACAATAAACCTTTTATATGGTACTTTTTTTATTATGTTAGAATTTTTTCAATTGTTAAATTTGTATATATAATATATTCAGTTTTTATTTTTTGTAAAAGATTTATACTAATATTTATTAAACATATGTATGTACATATATTTGTATACAAAATAACTGCATATGTGTAACGTACATAGATACATGCACAAATATAATAGATATATATATATATATATATAGATATATATATATATATAAGTGACATACACACTAACCTTTAATCCCACATACATACTTAGAAATAAGAATGATAATAGTAAGACCTTTGATCCCACATACTTACTGAGGGATAAGAATAATAATACTAAGACTAATCATAAATGTACTAAACAAACGATAACAAAAACATGTAACCATTATCAAACAAAGAACAAAGAAAGTAATGTAAGGTAATGCTAGTTTAGTTTTAAGATTCTCATTGTTATTATTTAAGAGTAAATTTAATAAATAAAAATTTAGTTTATGAAGAAAACTCAACCACAACAAACGTTGTATTTTATTGGCGCAGTCGGTAGGATCTACGAAAAAGATCCTTTCAAACGTACCTTAGCATTAATAAATATGTTAAATCTTGCGAATCCTACAGGACCCTCCAAGATTATAATATAGTAACAAAACAATTAAAATGTTTTTTTTATAAAAAGTATCCACCACAAAAAAAAGTGAGTGACTTGTAAAAGTGAATGGAACAATTAATAAGTGTTTTAGAAAAATTAGAAATTAACGAAAGCAACAGTAATAATCAATCCAACACCATGAATAACAACAATAACATCAACAACACAGAACAACACAGAATTGACAACTATCTTGTACAAAAACGTTTTGTAATGGATAACAAAGAGAAGGACTGGCGATGTATGTCGGAGCAATAGAAAGTGTGGTACCACATATAACTTCCCTACCACCAGAAGACCGCATATTATTCTTCAATTGTATACTGCGAACATTGAGCGGTGCCGCTTTAGATGCTGTAAGACGAGAGCAGCCCGAAGATTGAGTATCATTAAAGAAACTGGTAATAATGGAATTCGGTGAGCACGAAAATATTTCACACCTAATTTTAAGTATAAATAATATTAAATTTAAGGGTAGCATTAAGAAATTATGTGAAGAAATTAACATCTTGATATGTAGAATTAAAGACACAATAAAATTGTGTAGCGAACCGGAAGAAAGGAAATTTTTTTTTAGAAATGAAGTAAATTTTTACAGTCTAAAAACATTAAAAAAGGAATTACCAAACCATTTAGTAGCTCTTTTGAATGCCAATTTAGTAAATAATTTCCAAAAAGCAATCCAAATATTAAGAGAAAGTGGTGAACTTGATGAAAGCATTCATTATAAATCAAATAATCCACGAAATTATGGTCAGCCACAACTACAAAAATTAAACCCAAATAAAATACTTTACAATCAAAGTTTTACTCCCCAACATAATATATATTTTAATAGAAATCGGCAAAGTTTCTTATTCTGATCAATAGAATACGATTTTCCTTGTAATTTGAGCGATTTTTTTGCCTCCATACAAGTCGACCCGCCCTAATATAGGGTCCGCTAAATAACTTTTTTTTTTTTTTTAAATGCTATAAAAACAGCGAGTGTAGCTTCGGCTGTGTGGCACGTAGCGCCGTCCTGTTGAAACCAAATGTTGCCAATATCCTCCTCTTCAATTTTTGTGAACAAAAATTCGTTCAACATGGCCCGATAACGATCGCCATTGACTAACGGCCACTTCTTGCTCATTTTCGAAGAAAAATGGCCCAATTATGCCTCTGGACCAAAATCTGCACCAAGCAGTGACTCGTTTTGGGTGCGTCGGCTTCAAGGTATGCGTGCAGGTTTTCTGTGCCCCAAATGCGACAATTTTGTTTATTTACATACCCGCCAAGATCAAAATGAGCTTCATCGGAAAAGATGATTTTTTTGGCAAAATCGGCATCTTCTGTAAGTCGATGGCAGGCCCACTTAACGAAGCGAAAACACAACCATATTCTTTCAGCGGAAGGATAAAACTAATTATCTGTCAAATCAGACATGAGCTAAGTGTTACCATTCACGAAATAAGCACTAGTTGAAAAAAAACGTTCAATGGTGGACCCTATATATATACGAGTATATATACTATAATGGTTATTGGTATTATTATTATATAAAAACGATTTTTTGTATACACATACATGTAAACCTGTATATAAGTACGTTGAACACATACGCAGTTATTTTGCAATTAATATAAATATAAATGGATGTACAATGTACATATATAATACAGAGTAGTATATAGGTATTAATCATAAAACTGTAATTATATAAATATTAAAGTATTGTTTTTATATATAAAATAAAGTTTTGGTACCATTAGAAAGAGTTTCTTACTTTTTCCATACAGTCGTAAATAATGTGAACATCAATGTTTTGAACAACTTAATTTGTTCTTTTCATAAAAAAAGAATTTTTATAAAGCTCAATAATAATAAAGTAAATAATTTAATTTATTACAATATAGTAATTTAATATTATTTACGATGAAAAATTTATATTATTGGTTCAGGCAAATGAATAATAATATTATTTTTTGCAGATTTGTTTTTTGTTATGTATGTATACATAAAAAACTTATGATTACGTTTTAACATTTCTATATATGCAACAACGGTTAAATTTTTACCTACATTTCGCGTACATTTACATTTTTACATTTACGGATGCTTAAATAGGCCTTAACTTTTCTAAACCAGACCGGAGCCGCATAGGCTATCAGCGGTCTAGTAATCGCAGTGTAGAACCACAGCGGAATTCTAGGATTTAGCCCCCAGCTTTTACCAACCAATCTTTTACTGGTCCATATCGTGGCCCTGGCTTTGTCGATGGTCTTGTCTAGGTGGCTATTCCGGAGTAGTCTGCCATCAAGAGTAGTATTAAGGTATTTAACTTCTCTTGAGAACAGTATACGTTCACCAAAAATGCTAGGTTTTCTAAAATTGTCCTTGAGTCTTTTTCAGGTGAATATTACTATAGAGGTCTTTTTAGGGTTGATGTTCAACCCCACATCCCTGCACCAGTCTGATCCCAAGCTCAGTGATCTCTGAAATAGGTTTGATATGGTATCTTCAAACTTACCCCTTATCAGCACAACTATGTCATCAACATAGCTTTGAACCTCAAAACCATTACCGCTCAATATGTGTTATAGTTCGTCGACGGCAATGGACCACAATAGTGGCGAGAGTACGCCACCTTGAGGACAACCTTATGCCACCTTAACTCTGAGGTTTGCTGATCCCATTGAAGAATTTATGATTCTTGCCTTTAGAATATTCTCGATCCATCTACATGTTGTCCTATCGACACCTTTGCTGAGGATCGCTCTAGTTATATGAGAGAAATCCGTATTGTCGAAAGCTCCCTCAATATCTAGGAAACAGCCAACTGCATACTCCTTGTTCTCAAGTGCGGACTCTATCTTCTGCGTAAGATTCAATAGAGCATGTGTGGTTGATTTCCCTTCTTGTTACGCATATTTATTTTTATGTAGAGGTGCTACCATGACGTATCTCCTCTGATATGCCTATCAACTAATTTTTTCATTGTTTTCAATAGAAAGGAGGTTAGATTAATCAGACTATACGACTTGCGCAGGAAGTTGTCCTTCCTGCCCAGTTTCGGAATATACCGAACGATTACTTCCCTCCATTTGCTAGGAATTGCTCCCCAGGCATAGCTCGCTCTGAACATATTAATCAGAGGTCGCATAATGTGAGGAATCCCCTTTTGAAGGGGTGCTGGAATAATTCCGTCTTCTCCAGAAGATTTATATGGATAAAATGAGCCTATGGCCTATGCTATCCTTTCCTCACAAAATATATCCCTGGCTCTTTTCCAATCTTGAGACCTTGTTCTCCATACCGTGGATAGACTGGATTGATCCTCAGATAATTACGGAACATGGAAAATTAATTCTAGCCAGCAGCTCTAAGGTCTCAGAGCTATTGTTTGTATATGATCCGTCCGGTTTTTTAAGAAGCCCTATAGAGTTAGTGTGCATTTTAGATAGAACCCTGTGAACTTTGGAGCAACTGCTTAACTCCGAAAGTCCACTACAGAATTTCTTACAGGATTCCCTCTTAGCTCTTCTAATCTATATGTTGTACTTCGTAAGGGCCTCTTTATATAGGGCCCGGTTACCCGTTTTTTTAGACACGTTGCTGAGCCTTCTTATCTCTTGCCGAAGACGTGCGAAACGATCGTTCCACCAAGGAGTAATTCTATTGCCTGATTTTTTCTTCTCTTTGCAAGCTTGGTGATACGAGTTCAATATAGCTGTACTAATCGCCTCACATGCGATTTCCAGCTCATCTGGACTCCGAACTCTCTTGCTACATCTGTTCACCTCTTCTTCTAATAGGCTATTAAAATTTTCCCAGTTAGTCGATCTAGGGTGTATGTAGCATTTAGCTTGATATCAAAGTTTATATCAAATCTAATGTGAGAGTGATCAGACATTGATGTTTCTTCTGAAACTGTCCACTTATTTATGAAATTTCTTAGGAATGTATTGCATAAAGTGATGTCCAAAACCTCTTCTCTAATGCTGTTCCTAAATGTGGGTTTATTCCCTACATTCATAATTTCTAACATGTTACTGTTAATAAATTCGAGTAAGCACTTATCTCTATTATGGTTTATGTTCGTGCTGCCCCAGGTTGTATGGTGTGCATTTGCATCACAGCCAATCACAATGTGGTTATTCTCTCTTCTACTGTGATCCATGAGTCTCTGCAGTGTTGAGAAAGAAAGGTCCTCTGAGTCGCCAGGCAAGTAGGCTGAGCATAATTTTATCTCTGTCCCATTTGCCGCCTCCATCTTCACGGTGACTTGATCCTTGTCTGTGTGCTCTGAAATAAGAATGGAATTAATTCCTTTCCTAATCAGTATACATGATCGGGGTTTTTCTGTATTGCAGGAATCATAAAATAACTCACCTGGTAAGCCCTTAACCTGATCCCTATATATGTTAGGCGACATCCAGGTGCCCCCAATTAAACAGACGTTCCAAAACTGCCGAGGCAGCTTTGGAGTGTTGTAGGTTTGCCTGGATGCACCTGAGGCCCATTAACTTTTGGGAGGACGCCTCTTAGGCCCCGCTCGCATCCACTAGGGTCCTTTGCTTGGGTGTACCCAGAGTGAGGAGTTCGGTGACCTGAGAGCTGCCAGGCTGCCTTCAAAGGTGCCTTGGCAAGGCTGGTTGCCTGTCCCGAGGATGGGCTTTCTGGAGCCGCTATCCCCTGGGATTTTTTGACGGCAGCCGCTGCTGTACTCATCACTGACTGCGGCTGTTGCTTTGGATGTCGATGGAGTGTTGTCCTCTTCTCTGTTGCACACCTTCCCCTTCGACTGTCCTTGGGTGGATGTGCCCGGCTTGGACACTGTCTTGACCCTCATACGGATTTGCGACAAATTACGAAATCATTTTCCTCTCTCTTCGCAAGAATCCTCTTTTTCGATGCGTCATCAATTGAAAAGGTGACAGATTGTCCGCCATCCTTCTCTTTTATGGTTCGAAGAACCCGCCAACTCTTTGTTAACAGTTCTATGTTCTGCTTTGCCAGTCTGCTCAACAGTATTAATTTTGAATACAAAATACTTCCAAATTTTCTTGTATTTGTGTATTCCTTTTATTTGGTTTTTGATAAGCTGCGTTGAGCTGAGTGGACTGTATGCATTATTCTTGCTTGATGTGTAAATTAAGACTGCCTTTAAATAACCGACAATGTAGATTGAAAGCCTAACGAATATCAAAAAAAGAAACGCAAAATAATGAATAAGAAGTAAAGATAAAAATTAAAACAATACAAAGTTATATACAGTTGCACTTTTGGGAAGTGTTGCTCAACAAGTGTGTTCTGCTAAAGTACATCTTCTAGTTGGCAGGTAAGCAATGCAGACGAGTGTTTGGGGCATTTCTGATCCCTCGACTAGGGAAGGGCTTTAGAGTCTTAAGTGCCTCTGACAGCCAAGTCTTGGTTTGGCTGCTGTGGTACGTAAGAGACAGCCACCTGTCCCTTTTTATGCAGTTGATAAATCCGAGATTATTGTTAAGATTTATGGAATTGTCCAACTCAGACAATAAGATCTTTTTTATTAGATCAATTTGACTAGCATTAAGTTCCTCTTCAGGATGTTTGCAGTGGCTGATGGCAACCTTACATGCGCTCAACATGTCGCTGTACGTAGGTCTATGTCCCTTATCCTGAGGATCCTTTTGGGCTTTACCCAGCAGTGGTGTAACTTTACGGGCTACCTTTTCTCCACCCTCTATCGGTTTTCTAGATTTTTTCGCCTGTGACCACGTCACTGGGCGAATTATTAGCCGATCTGCAGCTTTTTGACACTGAGCACCCGACGACTGGGTCTTATTAACCTGGGCATATCGTGTGCGCACTTCAGCCTTCGATTCTTTAGCCGTCATGCCATCTCTGATCTTGGCTTTAACCCGACGTTTTTGGACACCAGTGAAATAATCATTTCTCTTTTGGCCCGTCGCCTCGCTTGGTACGCTTGATTCTTTAGCGTCAGACTTCGTCGTGTCATTAGTTCTTGGTTCCAGTGGATCCTTAGAGCTATTTTCGGCATTTAGCTCGAAATAATGGAAGATGGCAGTAATGGTCATGGCCTCATTTTCTCCGGCACTGAGCGGCGAACGCAGTAGAGTATCTTCATCTGACTCCGTTGTTTTGATTTGTATGTTTTCTTCTATATTTCCCATAAAAATGAACTTCAAAGATGAGAATGGATTGATCTATGTACGCAGAGCTCCCATACGTACATAAGGCTATTTACACTGGACGGTATTCCATGGGATGTCTCCGTTAGCGATGCACATGCTTTAATTCCCTGCAACATACAGCCCTCGGCACGATTCCAAGAACACCTTGGCTTGGGAATCGATTGAGATTTAGTTTTCGGAATCTCTCCAAGAACCTGTCCGACATGGTTGAACCTAGGCCGGCATAGCTCGTCACTACGTCAAGGTACATCAACCAAGAGAAGGTCAGTCTAAACTAAATTGGAGCGTTTTATATTAAAGCGCTATCAGTAAATAAGAGATTTGACGTTGTATTCTCTCCAGTAGTGTTAATCTTGTTGCTTAATAAAACCCTTTAACAAAAATAGAGTTAAAAAGGCTAAATTGTTTTGCATTCAACTTCAGTACAAAATGAGCTGTCAAAATTGGATTTTCCAATTGTTCAAAGTTGCCGCCGAAATAGTACCGCTTTGCTCCTAAAATATTTCAGCCAAATATTTTGAAGATTTCGCTAAAATAATTTTCTGTAACCTCAATTGCTTAGGGCAAGGGTCATTTATATAAGTGATTGCATTGGACTTTTTGACCTACAGCTGTTTAGTGCCACCTTGTCGAAATTAATTTCCATTTACAATTAGAATTTTTTTTAACTTGAAAAATGATAAAGGGTGTTTAAGCTGGCATTACTGTTTAAGATGGCGACCGATTTAACAACTGTCAAGTGATTTATTCTCAGTTTGGCTTGGCAATTCACCATGAATAGACTCACGCCTGAACAACGCTTGCAAATAGTGCAATTTTATTTCGAAAATAAATGCCGTTGTTCCCGATTTTCATAAGCGAATTTTGTTTAGCGATAAAGCGCACTTCTGGTTGAATGGCCAGGTCAACAAACAAAACTGGCGCATTTGGAGTGAAGCTAATCCTCAAGTGTATGTCGAAACACCGTTACATCTAAAAAAACTGATTGTTTGGTGCGCTTTATGGGCTGGTGGAATCATTGGTCCGTACTTCTTCAAAAGCGATGATGGCTAGAACGTTACAGTCAATGGTGATCGGTATAGAGCCATGATTACTAACTTTTTCATTCCTGAATAGAACAACCATAATGTCCAGGAGCTGTGGTTTCAACAAGACGGCGCAACATGTCACACAGCTCGTGCCACAATCGATTTATTGAAAGACACGTTTGGTGACTGCCTAATTTCACGTTTTGGACCTGTGAATTGGCCTCCAAGATCTTGTGATTTAACACCGCTAGACTACTTTCTGTGGGGCTATGTAAAGTCATTGGTCTATGCGGATAAGCCACAAACGCTTGACCATTTGAAAGACAATATTCCCCGTGTTATTGCCGATATACGGCCACAAATGTTGGAAAAAGTCATCGAAATTGGACGTCCAGATTGAACTACATCCGCGCCAGCCGTGGCAGTCATATGCCAGAAATCATATTTAAAATGTAATGCCACAAGATTATCTTTCGGATAAATAAAATTCATGGCAATCGAATAATTCATCGTTGTTTTATTGCAATTTAAAGTTCTATACGTCTATAAAAAACACCCTATATATATAATGTTGATAATTTGTGAATTTAAAACATAATTTGCAAGTGGTATAAGTCCACTTTTTTTTGTAAATTAGTCAGTGGTAATTCTAGTTAGATTTTGTCCTTATCTTGCTAAAATTAACTCACTACTTTTTTTTAACCCCGTACGCACATTCTTCGTCGAATCGACGAACATCGTTTTTAATTTTTTTTAAATGCCAAAAAAAAACTTGAAGTATATTTTTTTAAATAAAATTAAAATTTAGTATTAGTTTTTTACGTTACATGAATAACAATGAAATGAAATTGATATAAAAAATATTTTTATTTTCTTAGTTTTTGTTAGATTTTGGGCTTCGTCGATGCGACGAAGAAAGTACTTAATGTATTAAAAATAAGAAACTGCTTCTAGGTTCAAATATAACAGTTCATATTTAACATATCGAGTCGCTTTGGCTTAGAAAGTAGTTTTTTAGTCGTATCTAATTTTCTATCTTTACACCATCCCTTATTATTCATTGCTAAAAGTCGCTAAAGCTAAATTTCCATCGTTATAAAACTAAAAATTCAATTTAGCTATTTATAACTAAATGAAATTGAAATCGCCACATATTCTATTAAGCCGCCCAATAAGCAACAGTTTCTCCCAAAACTTACTCATTTTAAGTAGCGAAATTTTTTAGACGCTAAAAATATTAGTACACTAGCATATAACTCGCTACTTCGTCAGCGAAGTACTATTATAATTTCGTATTTTTTTGTAGACTATTTAATCTCAGTTCTAAATTTTTTAATACAAATTACATTAAAAGGTATCATTAAAATATAGAAAAGTAACCCTTTTGTCAATTTGCAGATTTTCATATTTACTGATCACCGTTGGAGCTCGCGCTGATAGTTATAATTTCGTTAATGTTAAAAAATTCAAAAATACCATTATAGTATTTAAATAAAAAGTACAGTTCTCTTCTCTTAATTATTTTTCACCTTGTCCTGAACCGTTTAAGCTAAGTCTAATGGTTTTAGGTTCGTTAATATTAAAAAAATCAAAAAGTACCATTGAAATCAATAAAAAAAAAAGTACTGTTTTGCCTGTTAATGATTTTTTACTTTGCTTAAGAGCGTTAGACCCCAATCTCATAGTTCTAGCGTTGTTAGCATGAAAAACTCAAAAAGTACAAAAAAAAACAAAAACAATAAAAACTACAATTTTTTCCCATTCATGGTTTTTTACCTTGCTTCAAATCATTTGAGCCAAATCCCGTACTTTTAGATTCCTTAATTATAAAATACCAAAAAGTAAAAAAATAATAAAAACTACCATTTGACCTCTTAAAGATTTTTCACTTTTCTTGGGAAGTACAAATCGTATTTCTGTCTTTTGGTACTTTTTTCTCCCTTGAAAATACTTTTTTACCATTGATATTTAGTGGGTGCTACAAATTTGCTTCCGCCGTTTTTTTTCCGAAATTCAAGCCATTATGGTAATAATCTGGTTATACACACTTTTTCATAATACCGGAAGTGCTGGTCAGTCAGGCCGTGTGCCATTGATCGAAACAAGGGATAGTCCGAGAGAGCAACGTGATTTTTCACTTTGCTTGGGACCATTTGAGCCCAATATCGTACGTTCGTTGGCAATAAAAAATATCAAAAAGTACCATTAAAATCAATAAATAGTACCATTTTGTCCACTTAATGATTTTTTATTTTGTTAAGGACCGTTTAATTCTACTGTGAAAATTCTAGGTTTGCACATAACTTTAAAAATATCATTAAACTTGTTCAAATATAAAGTACAAATCTTTCTTTTGGTACTTTTTTTTCTCCCTTAAAACAATTTTTTTACTATTGATTTTTATTGAGTGCTATAAATTAGTAATAAAATGTGTATATGCTGCATCAATTTACGTTATGGTATATATTTAAAAATAGTAGTAAAAAGGGGCACATATTTTACCCCTTATTTGCTCGAATTTAAAAAAAATGCCAATATACATAGGAGATCTTTTTAAGAAGAGAAGAATACAGTTTAGTTTTTGTTGCTGTGATTGTTACTTTGAAAAATATATGAGGTTCATAAAACGTACCACTATTAGTTTTTACCCTTTTTATGCTACAAATGTACAAATATCGAAAAAGTACCAAATACCCATCCGCTTATTTTTTTAGTAGAATATTTTGTAGTTTGAACTTTGGCTCTATCTGTAGTAGTTCCGGAGATATAAGAAGTTCGATTTTACATGATTTTACCCTTTTTTACCCCCTTAATATTCAAATTTCCAAAAATCCCTTTTTATTCGTCCTATACATTGGGACATGCACCTGCTTACCGAATTTCAAGTCAGTAGGTTTAGCCGTTTGGGCTGAGCGATTATGATAAGTCAGTCAGTCAGTCTGCCAGTCAGTAACGTTACTCTTTTATATGTATAGATAATTTTTTATTTGTAAGTTTATATGACCTTTTTTTATTGAAAGGCTAGTTTATTAAGTTGAGATCGTATAAAACTTAATTTTTTTTTCGATATATCACTCAAATAAATTAGGTGTACAAGTTTGCTTCCGCCTTTTTTTTTAGGAAATTCGAGGCTTTATTGTAATAAACTGGTTATACATTTAAGATTCAAAGTATTGTCCATCGCTGGCCACTACTTTCTCCCATCTTTCGGGCAGCGTACCAATCCCGCGTTGAAAAAACTGGTCATCTTTTGAAGCGATCCACGAATTGATCCAATTTTTTACTTCTTCATAAGACCGGAAGTGCTTGTCAGCCAGGCCGTGTGCCATTGATCGAAACAAGTGATATTCCGAAGGAGCAACGTCTGGAGAATACAGCGGGTGGGGTAGGACTTCCCATTTCAACGTTTCCAAGTTTGTCTTGACTACTTTCGCAACATGGGGTCGAGGATTGTCATGCTGTAAAATCACTTTATCATGTCTCTCGTTGTATTGCGGCCGTTTGTCTTTCAATGCCCGGCCCAAGCGCATTAAGTGCGTTCGATAACGATCGCCTGTGATTGTTTCAGTCGGTTTAACAACTCATAATACACTACGCCGAGCTTGGAACCGTAAATATTCGGTTAGGCCGTCGACGTAGAAGCATGGCCGGGATATCCCCATGATTTCCTTCGCTTGGAATTATCGTAATGAACCCATTTTTTGTCCCCAGTCACAATGCGATGCAGAAATCCCTTCCGTCTTTGCCTTGCAAGCAGCTGTTCATAAGCAAACAAATGCCGTTCAACATCTCTCGGCTTCAACTCGTACGGCACCCAATTTAATTGTTTCTGAATCATTCCCATGTCTTTGAAATGGCTTGTTGCGTCACTCCCAATGATCCTGCCAATTCTTATTGCGTTTAACAAGGGTCTTGATCAGGTAATGCCTCCAATTCTGCATCTTCAACCGGTCAATACTTTTGTAACACCAAAAATACCTAGATTTTAATTACATTAAATATAAGACAAAATAGTATATAAGCTAGAATTTAAAATAATAAAGGCAGTCTTGTGAAAAGCAATTCAATTTAGAAACAACTACTTTGTCTTACTTTCCAAGGCTCTAACTTTTCGGCAGTTCCTTTGAACGCCTACTCATTAGCTGAGCACGCCACTCAGCTGTTTAAAATAATAAAAAGGGCTATAAGGACAAAACTATTCTATCACCAACATCAATACATGGCGATCCTGCCATCTCCAAAATTAGTACACTCTACTTTCTTAGAATCGAATGATCAAAAAATTCAAAATTCAAAATATTTTAATCTTGTTAAGTAAAAACGACAAAAAAAAACTGCATTATTAAGAAAAATATAACCGAATTTTGATACTGTTATCAATATAAATGTTAAGGTAAAAAAATCTTTGATATGTACATCCACTACATTTTTTTATAACAATATTTAACTTTTAACAACAACAAAAAAAAAACGTTTAAAACGCATACGCATGTATGGACGCATATTATTACATATGTTTGTATGTATTAATAAAAACAAACAAATTTAACACAATTAATATAAAGCAATTACTGCATAATAATTTTTTATATATCTGATTTATTTATTTAAATGCATATTTTTTTTAATTTTTGCAGAAGAAATCCACAAAAACATACAAGCTTCCCAACAATATGCTTTGAAATTGGATAACGTGGCCATTACGAAGCCTCCAGTGCATTTAGGGTAAAATATTATTTTAAAAAAAAATAAATAAAAAAAATTAACAATAATTTAATTTTAAATATGCCTGTAGGTTTTTGGTTTCATTTATGGTAGATGCTCGTGGTGGTTCAATGCGTGGTTGCCGTCATAGTGGTGTGCGTATTATTGTACCACCAAAATCATGTGCGCAACCTACACGCATTACCTGTCGTTATGTAAAACCCAACCGTGTGCATTATCCACCACCATTAATGGAAGGTGAGGCTCTGATAAGTAGAATACTAGAGCTATCTCCTGTGGAAGCAAAATTTTTGGGGTAAGTTGTAAAATTGTATTATAAAAGCAGGTAAATCTGAGACAGGAAATGATTTCACATGAGTGAATTTTCTTAAATTCATTACAGTTTGAAATTTTTTTATCAAATATGTTTGTTTCGGAATATAGAAAATATTTGCGAAGAAAAATAAAACGTTTTTATTAAATATAATTGTATGTGTTTTGTTTATATTAGACCTGTTATATTGGAAGTTCCACATTTTGGTTCACTGCGTGATAAGGAGCGCGAAATTATCATATTGCGTTCTGATAATGGCGAAAGCTGGCGAGAACATACTCTTTATGAAAAACAGGAAACGGTACTTGAGGTATTACAAGAGACCATGGAGGCAGAATTAAGTCCTTTAGAGGACTTACGCACAAAAAGGATCATTCGTATTGTAACGCGTAATTTTCCACATTTCTTTGCTGTAGTATCACGTATACGACAGGAGGTACATGCTATTGGTTCTGATGGTGGCACTGTATCATCACAGGCCGTGCCGCAGGTTCAGGCTATATTTCCGCCAAATGCATTGACGAAGAAAATTCGAGTCGGTCTTCAGGCACAGCCAGTTGATTTGAATGGTTGCTGCAAATTGCTTGGCCAAGGCGTAGCTGTGTCACCAGTTGTGACGGTTGAACCACGACGGCGAAAGTTTCATAAAGCCATTACACTTAGTATTCCGGCACCAAAAGCTTGTACTCAAGGTATGGTTAATTCGCCGTACACAGGTAATGCACCTACACTACGTCTTCTATGCTCTATTACTGGAGGTCAAAATCGGGCAATTTGGGAAGATGTTACCGGTTCAACACCTCTAGCATTTGTTAAAGACAGTGTCACATTTACAACAACTGTGTCAGCCCGTTTCTGGTTAATGGATTGTCGCAACATTGCCGAAGCCAGTCGCATGGCCTCTGAACTGTATTCTTATATGGCGCTTGTGCCATTCCGAGCCAAATTTGTAATATTTGCCAAGCGTATATTTCTAAATGAAGCCAAACTTTCAATATTTTGCATGACCGATGACAAAGAAGATAAAACATTAGAACATCAAGACAACTTTGTTGAAGTGGCTAAAAGTCGCGACGTTGAAGTCTTGGAGGAACAGAATATATATTTGGAATTTGGAGGTACTTTAGTACCTGTACTCAAAACTGGTGAACAACTTGGTCTTAAGTTCCAAGCTTTTCGTGAGAATCGTCTCTCTTTCCTGGTGCATATAAAGAATCCTGATGAACCTTTTGCACGCATAAGCTTTATGAATGAACCTAAAACTGGACAGGGAGAAGCTTCTAAGCAGCCAATTTGTACCCTAACCATTTCTCTGCAAGATCCTGGAATTGATTTGGCTTCTAAAAGCATAAATCTTGATTGTGGTAGTCAGCGAAGCATCAACAGTATTAATTTTGTAGATCGGGGTCTTAATCAACGCGACCAAATCAATGCTGAATACAAGAAAAAGTATAATAGTCGTGAGATTCAACAACAAAACAACGGTGAAACTCAAATACACAATAACGATACAATTCATAAGGCCGACATGCATCTTTCGCATATATGTCAATTGCTAGAAGATGACTGGAGGGCATTGGCCAAAGAATTGGGTGTACCCGAGACCGATGTCGAGCTTATCAATGCGGAATATGCGGACGACAAAAATCAAACTCAGCGTGCAATGGTTATGCTACGACTATGGTTGCGTTTGCAAGGCAACGAAGCCACTGGCAATAAATTGCAGCAGGCTCTTAAAAAAATTGGACGTGAAGATATTGTCAATATCAGTATTGACAATGTTGAGCCAGTCACAGATGATATGGAAAAAACAAAAGCTAAAAAACAATTATTTGAAGATAGTCTAGCCGGAATTACTGATTTTATGAATGAAGCTGCACTCACATCTCAAACATCGAAAAAAATTGACGTACTTGAGGTTACAGAAACCCCAATTGTTAAAAAAGCATCAACAAATTTTTTTTCAAATAATCAAACAAAAAATGAACAGCAACAGCAGCTTGTTGTTATTTCCAAACTAAGAGGTAAGACTTATCACATAATGTTGACCATTATGGTCAATATATCAAATGAATGTAAATATACATTTACATAAACACATACTTATATACACTTTTTGAAGGAGGTATGGCTTTTCCTGGGATATTTTTATACTATAATTGTACAATTCACTGTAAGCTTGTCATGCCTTTTGTAATTTCTACATCCTCGCTTTGAAGTGTGAGTAGCTCAGTTTTTTCTAAAAATTTTGTTCATTAAAAGTATGTTCCATTTTCGTCTGCCTTTGTTTTGTTTTTATAGTTTCACAAAAAGTATAAATTTTATTTAAACCAGTAAAATGTAATCAAATGTAAAAAGACTAAATATTTAAAACACGTACGTTAATTTTCAATAGCAATAGAAAGCTCAAAACACAAACTGCAACAACGAGGTATATCAAAAAACATAAATGACATAAATTTCAGTATCAAGCGAAAGTAAAACCTCAAGGCGCAAAATTCAATATCAAACGAAATTAGAAGAATCAAGACAAAATAAAATGCTCAAGACACTAATTTTTCTATTAAATGAAAGTCAAAGACGCAAAAACTCTTTTATTAAGCATTACTATGTAATATCAATAATATTCAAATGACTTTACAGGAGTTGGCTGGCACTCTAATGGGAAATATTTTCTATATATATTTTTTTAATTCTAAAAAGAAAATATAATTTTTTTCTTGATTAGATTTCTCTACACATTTCCATGAGCTATTTGTTTTACTTTAACGCACGTTTTTCGTATATACTTTGCGCTTCTTAGTTTAGTATATGGATCCATTATCAGTATAATTTCTCCATATTATTAAAGGTAAATAACATTCTTTGTTTTTTATTAAATTCTTACTAATTGATAGTATTTGAAATACAGAAAAATTCATATTAACCCCTAGTGTCTCTACAAATTCGTGTTTTTTTAAACATAAAAAAGAGCATCCTGAGACATTGTATACATAGAGATATATAACCCAAACATGAATATTCCCTAGAATTTTTTCCCCAGGAAAATTTTGGATTCTGAAAAATTAACTAAATCTATAATATATTAAAAAACTAGGGAAAATTTTTTTTTATGAAAAGAGGAAAGGGAAAAGAAAAAAAACTTTCATGGACTCTTCTTATTCATAATTGGGCTGAATAATAAAATGATTATATGCTGCAACATATTACGTAAACCTACATGTTTAGAAATAGTAGTAAAAAGAGGTACATATCTTACCCTTTATTTGCTCGAATTTCAAAAAACTGTCAATATGCACTGAAAACTTTTTTAAGAATAGACGAATACATTTAGTTTTTGTTGTTCGTGATTGTTACTTTGAAAGATAAATGGGATTAAAAAAAGGAATCAAAAATAGTGTTTTTTATCCCACACATTATATAAAAAAGGATTAAACAGCCATCCGATTAATTTTTTAGTAGAATATTTTGTAGTTTGAATTTTGGCTCTATCTCTAGTAGTTCCGAAGATATATAAAGTCTCATTTTACCCTTTTTTATCCCTTTAATATTCGAATTTCTAAAATTTCCTTCTTTTTCGTCCTACATATTGTGGAGTTTTAGCCGTTTGCGTTCTGGGATGATAAGTCAGTCAGACAGTAACGTTACTCTTTTATGGTATATGTTCAGAAGATATAGATCGGAAAAACTTGTAATTAATTTTTAAATGTGGTATAGAGCTAGCTGAACTATCTTTTTCGGACGGAAAACTAAAGTTATAGTTCTTGTAACGTATAAGCTATTATTTTTGAAAGTTTTATAACCCCGTTATTTAAGAAAAAGAGTCAAATATATTTTTTTACTTACAAGCTCTCGTTCCAATCTTTAGTGTATTTATTGTGCTCTCATTTACTTTTTAAAAGTATGACCAATTTTACACAAAATTTTTTATTTTTTTTTGTGTAACTCTCATTTTTTTTTCTAAATGAAAATGATATGTGTGCCGTTGTCCTCCAGTCCTAATTCGTTCAATTGCGACAGAAAAAACTTGGTTAACATGGCGCTATAGCGCACACCGTCCACTGTTGTAGTTTGCCCAGCCCGATGACTCCTCCAGTGTGAATAGCGCACCATGCAGTCACTTTGAGCGGGTGTAATGGCTCCTCGTGCATCACTTGTGGATTTTCGGTGCCCCAGAAGTGATAGTTTTCTTATTCACGTACCTGCTGCGGTGGAAAATAGCCTCGTCGCTCATTATGATTTTGGTCGAAAAATCGTCCACTTCTATTATTCCGCGTTCTTGGGGAGTGTATCGCTCCATGATTTATTCACTTGTACTCTACATCTGTCTAGTTCACAAATTTCATAACAGATTTGACATTGGCCGCCATTTGCAAAAATAATAGCATCTTCCAATAGGGTGATTTCTTTTAGCCCACCTTGTACAGGGTGAGCCAAAAGAAACCAAGGGGTGTAAAAGTTTAATAACTTTTTTGTTTATTAACTTTTTTTATTTTTTCTTTCAGATTATATAATATACAAAATGGAAATTTTTTTACACTAAGTATGAAAAATGATGTCTCTTAAATGACCACCGTTTTCAGCTTCGCGCTGATGGGCTCTTTTTAGAGCATTTTCCATAACATATTTCAAAACTTGTGGCTGTAGCGTTCGAATTTCTGCAACAATGTTTGCCTTGAGTTCAAGGATTGTCTCTGGCTTGTTCACATACACTCGCTCCTTCAAAAAACCCCAAAGAAAATAGTCGGGTGCTGTCAAATCTGGCGATCGCGCTGGCCAAATAATTTCCGAATTTCGAGAAATTATTCGCTCTCCAAAAATTTGACTTAAAAGTGCCATTGTGTCTCGGGCAGTATGGGCAGTGGCTCCGTCCTGCTGAAACCACATACCAGGTCTGTTTTCAAGAGCAGGACGTAAAAAATTTTCTATCATAAAACGATACCGCTCTCCATTTACGGTTACAGCACTTCCATCTTCATTCTCGAAGAAGTAGGGCCCAATGACATTTTCAGATGTGATCCCACACCATACTGTACACCTGATGGGGTGCAATTGGCGTTGATGAATGGCTCTTAGATTTTGAGAACCCCAGAACCTACAGTTCTGCTTGTTAACAAAATGTCGTCGATATGCTCTTTGCGTTAAAATAATTGATCTCTGGTTTAAATAATAAAATTCTATTGTTCTGGTTCTCTGTTCAGTTGTGAACCTCTCCATTATAAATTCTCCAAGTGTTGTCTATATAATCTGAAAGAAAAAATAAAAAAAAATTAATAAACAAAAAAGTTATTAAACTTTTACACCCCTTGGTTTCTTTTGGCCCACCCTGTACATAGACATTTGTAAGTTGATTTCCAAAATAATTGCAAATTAATAAATCTTAAGTTTTATTTGGGTGAAGCCCATAAAAATTAACAAACAATACAGAATTGAACGTATATTTAAACACACAGCATTTGGTGTGTCACAGAACTCAAATTCGTATAAAAGTGAAAATAAAAAGGTTTTTGGCTTCTATAAAAAACGTAAAACGAAAAAATTTTTCGTTCTTATTTCACTCTAAAAAGTGAAATTGATAATTTAAGAGTACTTTACAGAAATAAAATAAAAACATTTTATATGATGAATAATCTTGTTTTTATTTAAATTTTGTTGTTAAAAATGTGCAAAAATCAGTTTAATTAGCAAAATTATTTACTTTTTTCAAGTTTATTAAATCAACAAAAAAAGTATGTGAAAATTAACTAAATATATTGCCATATTTATTTTTGGTGGGTGCCATCAATGCATCCAACTACTCCTGGTATTTGGTGTTTCTGGTAAAAATTAAGCTTAGATTCCTTTATGTCTGCAGAAGACATTTGCAGTTTTATCCAGTTAGGGCAAATATTTTTTTTTTTTTTTTATTATTATTATTATTATTAATTTTATTATTATTCACCCCTATCGTGAATGTTTTTTCCTTCGAAATATTTCGCTTTTCCCTAAAGTTGCAATCGTGAATTATTTTCATGGGAAAAAATTCGCATGTTCGAAAAAAAATTGGCATTCTTTGTTAAGTCAATAAAAATTAATAAACCTATGGACATAAATTAATAATCTTTAATAATAGTGGACAGCCACATATATATATATATATATCAAAATAAGCCTGAACTCACATTGTATTTGAATACGAAAGAGAATCCGATGCGTCGATTAGTTGGCGGCGTCGCATTTTCTCAGTATAAAGTATTGGTTTTAGTATTCTATCATTGCTGCAATAATTAAAACACCAGGCATCTTAAATTCCGACAATTATATTTATTTTTGTTGTTTCATTTATTTTTCTTCTGTTTATAAACATATGTTTAACTGAGGTACCATATTTTTAAATTAAAAAAAAACGATTTGTTTTTTTTCGGATTTATGAAAACGGATGAAAGCTGTACAACCAAACCAAAAACGGTACGAATTGAAAAATGTGGAAATTTTCACTTTCGTTCAAGTTCTGTAACACACCTGTATATATGCAAACCTACATGTGCACTTTATTAGTTTGAGCACAATATTAAAACTCGTTTTCTTTTATAACAAAAACAAATATACATGCATTCAATATAAACAGAAAGCAACA
Organism: Thelaira solivaga; assembly: GCA_947397855.1. Taxonomy (NCBI): domain Eukaryota; kingdom Metazoa; phylum Arthropoda; class Insecta; order Diptera; family Tachinidae; genus Thelaira; species Thelaira solivaga. Next base: position 3,017,287 of record OX377615.1, read on the forward strand.
AACCTAACATATTGTAAACAAACAAGAGCAACAACTAAAAAATAAATAAACGTTATAAAGTGAAACACTAAGAAAATTAAATATTAAATTACTTCTTCTGATCTAATCTAAGATCAAATAGTAATAAAAGAGACAATTTAACTCTACTCAAAAATGAAGCTAAGAGTGCGTGTTTATCTTTCTCTTCATCTCGCTTGTAGTCTATATTTAAGGGATAAACAATTGAACTTTTAACTGCGAAAATTAAAGAGAGTGAGGAAAGAATTCTTGTGAGCTTAAATGAAAAAATAAATTATGTTGAAACCAGACTTTTAAAAGAGTTAGATAAGCGTATATGTGATATAATGAGTGAGATCCACACTGTAAATGAGCGAGTATATTACCTAGAATACAGTGCAACGAAATAAAATCACTTAAAACTGAAATAAAAACTTTAAAATCATAGATAAATCGTCAAGAAAACTTACCAGTATCATGTGATTTGCGTATCAATGGTATGCCTATATGAAAAATTTTATTAAATCTTTGATGCCATAAATATTTCTACTCCTGCTTAAAAAACTATCTTTCGTCTCCAGAATAGAAATAATAAAGAAGTAAATTCTTCTGATGCCATTATTTTTTTTGAATCTGTGTTGGCCTTATGACAAAAATTTTATATTAAAGTCATTAGCTAATTTAAAAAAAAAAAACTAATCGCTGTCAACTGTGTCTACAATATATTGGATTTACTTCTCAGCAACATTAAATCGAAAGCTTATTTGAATGAAAATTTAGGCCGATTATGATTCATAACACTTAACTATTTTGGTGTTGTGAATTGCGATTGTCGCCGTACTGATTCTGATACTTCTGCTGACACCACTCCTGTAGCTGGAATGACGTTCATGGGCATAATTGAGGGGATGTCAATATATAATTTATTCAGTTCAATGTTGCAAGCAGGAGTCAATTTGGTACCAATACCAATTTCTTTGATAGTTTGCCATTGTCTTTTTTAGTCCACATCTAAAACGGGTTGCATAATAATTTGTTTTCTCACTGCTAATGCTTTCATTAACAATACGACGAGCTTTACGATATTGTTAAAGTAGATACGCTGATGATATACAAATATATATAAGTTGTAAGAAAAACTTTGTACAGAACTGTATTGTAAAGCTTAACGAAGATTTAAATAAAATATTTATTTGGGTAACGTCGAATGGATTATGCTTGAATTCAAAAAAATCTAAATGTTTAATTATAGCTCAACGGAATAAAAATATCGTGGTGGATACTCCAGTCTTATTAGGAGATCAAAATATTACATTTGTTGAATCAGCTAAGAATTTAGATATCATTTTTTTCATCACTACAATGGAGTTCTCACATAAATGCAGTCTCTGGAAAAATATTTGCAATGCTTAGAACGCTATACTCTACTCAACATTTTACTCCATTAATCATTAGCGTGCTTCTCGGTAAAATTTTTTTAATGCCAAAGCTACTATATGTAGTGAAATATTTACTTATTGTGATTCATAAAGTAAGGGCAGATTATTATTAGCATATAATGCGATTCTATGATATGTCTATGGTATAAAAAGATATGATGGTAGTGCTATTCTAAATTGTTATATGGAGTTGAACTTGCGGACTTGCTGAAGATTGAGTCATTATTACTATTGCACAAAGTTATTTACTCTCAAGAACCAAGTTCTTTATTTGAAAAACTTAAATTTGCACGATCAAACAGAGGAAAACATATACAATTCAGATATCGAACTTTAATCTCCGAGTGGCAGTTCTTTACTAATACTATTCGACTCTGGAACTCATTACCCAACACTATGCGAACTATAGGCAGCGTTATTCAATTTAAAAATAAATTAGTTTCAATTTTTAAATATTAATTTCTCAATACAGACTATTACTAAATGATAAAGGGTGGTTAAATTTTAATGGGCAATGTTAATTTTGAATAAAACAAAAACTATTTAAAAAATTATTGTCATTTCTTTTTATTATGATAATATGGTATGGTTCAATTATGTATAGAACAAAATATTGGCCAAATGACCGCCGCGGCCTCGGCGGCACACCTCCATCCGATGGTACAAATTTTCGATGACGCAGAGGCATAATTGAGGTTCTATGCCGTTAATATGCCGAATTATCTCATCCGACTCCACTGAGGTGAAAATGTGCCTCATCACTGAAGATGATTTGCACGATATGCATTTTGATTTGAACGCCCATTTTCATAATAAGGCTGAATAACTTTAACGCATTGCTCGATTGTCTATCTTCCCATGGTTCAAATTGAGTTAGTCTGAAATTGAGAAATGTCAAATGAAATGCAGAAAAAATTTGTCGCTTAGGTGTGGTTCACATTCAACATCGGCCCTTAAAATTTAACCACCCTTTATTATCTATATATCTATATTCTATGTATTCATATCATTATTGTACACATTGTTTTTTAGTTTTATTGCTTTCACATTAAGATTGTATCGTTATAAGATCACATACTGTAATTAAAAAGATTTATTTCTTGTTGTATGTGATATCTACATTATTTAAGTAAATAATTTTAGTAAAATATAGACACCATCTTGCTGAAACTATCGCTAATTCATTTTTTTTAAGTCGACTTACACCACTTTAAAAAAAAACAGCTGATATGAAAGTCTATTATTTAATAGTGTATTTAATTATCAAATGTGTTAAGTATCTTAAAATGGCTTAAAAATAAATAAAGATTTTTTTCTATAACTTAGATGAAGCAAATAGTTCAAGGATACCTCCTAGTACTTATATTGCACATGATATAAATTTGTCTAGTGATGGCAATGAACAAGTGGTACAACCAATTCGAGGCTATGACATTGATATAATACGACGTGTAGCTGAAGAACATACACACCAAGTTTTGGAAGAAGCTCAACAAAATATTGAAAATAAAGGTAAGTAAGGGTTATCGTGAAAGTGATTTGTGGTCAGTTATTTATTAAAGAAAAAAGGACGATAGTATTACTTTAAGCTACCGCTAGTTCTGGGGGAAAACAAAAACAGGTAGTAAATCTATTGCAGTTCACAACTCAACTCAGTGTGGGCTTCTGAATTATTTGAAATTGTTATGGCATTGCCAACTTCAAATACAGAAAAAAATACAAATTCAAATCAAAATAGAGTTCAACAAAATAAAATAAACCTTTTTGTTAATTTAAAATAATCCAAAATGGATTTATCTGTAGACTATTATAATATAGGAAGATGAAAACCAAAACGCCAACATAGAAGTGTTACGTGTAAGAAGAACAATTTATGATAAGCCCTTCTTGGGGTATTTGGTGTTGGTGTTGCAGCTGAATGTGTAAGCTCATCTAAACGTATCGGCTTAGCTTGACAAGTTTGGACTTCGTTGAATAGTATGGCTGCGTCATTATTAGCCGTACGAATATTTTCTGCATCAGATACTTCGTCATATTGTGCCACTTTCTACTTCGAAAACACACACCCTTCCAGGGTGCTTAAGGGAATTTATTAAGAAGGGTCACCACCTGCTATTTGAATATGCCGCTTGTTAGTATCAGGGACCGCAAATAACAGTTATCAATATCAAACAGTCATTTTGAGAATTAAAAAACAAAAAATCACCTAAAACAGTTATTTTTAACTTAAAAAAAAAGCTCAGACGAAACTCTAAAATAAAAGAGATTTTTATTAATTAAGGTGTTTTGGCCAATGTTTATTTATTTTTTGTATTTATGTATATTAGCTTATAAGGCCTAAATAATTTAATGTTAATAAAACCAATGTTTTTATTACATTTTTCCCGACGTTTCGTCAATTATTTGTTGACTTTATCTATTTTATTTAAAACATTATATCAAAAACAATAATACAATAATATCAATATATACACTTACGTTAATAACAACTGTTTATCACATTAGAAATGAAAACAAAAATTAAAAATTAAATTGTTTTTAACATGTACTTAAAAGAATATTGCAACTTGACAAATATAACTAACAACTAAACATAGCTTAAAATTAGTATTACCCGTTTTACTTAAGTGCTACCATATAATTTGCACTGATATTGTCCGTGTCTTCTTTCAAGTTCATCGCGTATTCCCTTTTTTGTTGAATTCGTAGGCTTTCAATTGTGTATCTCTTCTTTACCTTGTTTTCTTTGTCTATAATTTTAACATTGTCGAAATCAGCTGTGTGACCTGTGTCAATTATGTGTTGTGCCAACGCTGTTGTTTGTTTTTGTTTGTCTATATCATTTTTATGTTCTTTCATTCTTGTTTCCAAATTTCTTTTTGTTGTACCAATGTAAATTAAATTACAGTTGTTGTCGTTGTTGTTGCCTTTACATTTTATTTCGTATACTACATTGTTTTGTTGTTGTTTGTCAATTGGGGTTTTTACTTTTGAAAAAATTGTATTTAGTGTTGTGTATGGTTTATAAGCAAACTTAATGTTTTGGTTTTCTAGTGTGTTGTTGATATTTTTATGATCTGTTAATCCCGGAATGTAACGTACACCATGAAAAATGTTCTTGACCATGTTGTTTGAATTCTTATTGTCCTTAACGTTTTGTAGTTTTTTAAAGGTTTGTTCTATTAGTGAGTTAATTAGTTCCATCGGAAAACTGTTTTCTTTTAATATTTTTTTAATGTGATGTATATTTTTGTTATGAAATGTTGAGTCACTAATATTAAGTACTCTATATATGAAATTTTTTGCCGTGTTTATTATTTGAGTTTTAGGTTGTGTGGAGTTGTAGTTCATAATTCTGCCGGAAGCCGTTGTTTTTGCATACCAGTCGAGTATTAGTTTATTTCTTTTTCTTAATATTTTAGTGTCTAAGTACGTTATGGTGTTGTCTGTTTTTATTTCCATGGTGAATTGTATTTTCGGGTGATGATTGTTGAATACTTCCAGTATTTTATCTTTGTCCTCATTATTAACAATAGCTAATATATCATCTACATACTTTGTTATGTATTTTAAATGTATGTTTTTAATTCTCAGTTTCGTAAGAGATTCGTTAAGTAAGTGGTCTAAAACAATGTCCGCAATAGTTGGAGAGAGGGGGTTGCCCATTGGCATGCCAAAGATTTGATTATATATTTCATTATTATAAACGAAATAGTTATTGTGACTCAGACAAAAGTGATGTATTCTTAAGAACTTCAATTTAGGGATTTTCGTGTGATTTTTTATTAGATCCCATTTCTCCATTATAATATTTATGGCTTTATTTATGGGAATATTTGTAAATAAGGATATGACATCTAGTGATATTAATATTTCACCGCCGGTTAGTTTTATATTACTAAGTTGTTCTTTTAGTCTCATAGAGTTTGTTATATTATACTCATCTGATATGATATTTTTCAGAATTTTGCCGATGTGTTTTGATAACTCAAAGCAAGGAACTTGTATTGATGACACTATAGGTCTCAATGGAATTTCCGGTTTATGTATTTTTGGTAATCCATATATACGTGGTGCTGTAGCAGCCGAGCATAGATGTAGTTTTTTCTGGAAGTCATCAATGTGTTGGTTTCTGTGTAGATCCATAACTATATTATTATTTTCTTTTTGAAGTTTTATGGTTGGATTTGTCCTTAGCTTTCTGTAAGTATTTTTATCATCCAACAAATTTTTCATTTTGTTTCTATAATCTTGTTCGTATAAAGCTACTGTTTTGTTGCCTTTGTCCGCCTGTATGATTATAATGTTTTTGTTCTTCCGTAAGAAGTCTTTCGTTTTGTTATAAATAGTGAGGATGAATTTCTCTTTAGGTGTATTCTTCATGTTTCTTTTAAATCTTGTGATGTAGTTTGCTAGCTTTGTCCTTGCTACTTCTTTTATCTTGTCTTCATTATTGCCCATCTCCTGTATAGCTTGTTCTACGTCTGCAATGATGTGTAGTGAAGAAAAATTGTGTTTATCTATGGGTATAGCAAATTTCTTCCCTAAGGAAAAAATCCATTGACACTCCCAAGGAATATGTAATGTAGTTTTGTTTTCGAACCAACTGCTATTGAAATTTAAGCCATATATTTTGAACTGTTTCTCTTTTAGTGCCTCTACTTTTGCATTTTGTTTCTCCCGTATGTATTTTGCTATATGCTTAATTCTATTCGCTTGTCTGTTCATGAATGCCGTATAGTCTAGAACTAGACTATATGCTTAATTCTATTCGCTTGTCTGTTCATGAATGCCGTATAGTCTAGAACTAGACTATACGGCATTCATGAACAGACAAGCGAATAGAATTAAGCATATAGCAAAAAACATACGCGAGAAACAAAATGCAAAACTAGAGGCACTAAAAGAGAAACAGTTCAAAATATATGGCTTAAATTTCAATAGCAGTTGGTTCGAAAACAAAACTACATTACATATTCCTTGGGAGTGTCAATGGAGTCTAGAACTAGACTATACGGCATTCGTGAACAGACAAGCGAATAGAATTAAGCATATAGCAAAAAACATACGCGAGAAACAAAATGCAAAACTAGAGGCACTAAAAGAGAAACAGTTCAAAATATATGGCTTAAATTTCAATAGCAGTTGGTTCGAAAACAAAACTACAGTACATATTCCTTGGGAGTGTCAATGGAGTCTAGAACTAGACTATACGGCATTCATGAACAGACAAGCGAATAGAATTAAGCATATAGCAAAAAACATACGCGAGAAACAAAATGCAAAACTAGAGGCACTAAAAGAGAAACAGTTCAAAATATATGGCTTAAATTTCAATAGCAATTGGTTCGAAAACAAAACTACATTACATATTCCTTGGGAGTGTCAATGGATTTTTTCCTTAGGGAAGAAGTTTGCTATACCCATAGATAAACACAATTTTTCTTCACTACACATCATTGCAGACGTAGAACAAGCTATACAGGAGATGGGCAATAATGAAGACAAGATAAAAGAAGTAGCAAGGACAAAGCTAGCAAACTACATCACAAGATTCAAAAGAAACATGAAGAATACACCTAAAGAGAAATTCATCCTCACTATTTATAACAAAACGAAAGACTTCTTACGGAAGAACAAAAACATTATAATCATACAGGCGGACAAAGGCAACAAAACAGTAGCTTTATACGAACAAGATTATAGAAACAAAATGAAAAATTTGTTGGATGATAAAAATACTTACAGAAAGCTAAGGACAAATCCAACCATAAAACTTCAAAAAGAAAATAATAATATAGTTATGGATCTACACAGAAACCAACACATTGATGACTTCCAGAAAAAACTACTTCTATGCTCGGCTGCTACAGCACCACGTATATATGGATTACCAAAAATACATAAACCGGAAATTCCATTGAGACCTATAGTGTCATCAATACAAGTTCCTTGCTTTGAGTTATCAAAACACATCGGCAAAATTCTGAAAAATATCATATCAGATGAGTATAATATAACAAACTCTATGAGACTAAAAGAACAACTTAGTAATATAAAACTAACCGGCGGTGAAATATTAATATCACTAGATGTCATATCCTTATTTACAAATATTCCCATAAATAAAGCCATAAATATTATAATGGAGAAATGGGATCTAATAAAAAATCACACGAAAATCCCTAAATTGAAGTTCTTAAGAATACATCACTTTTGTCTGAGTCACAATAACTATTTCGTTTATAATAATGAAATATATAATCAAATCTTTGGCATGCCAATGGGCAACCCCCTCTCTCCAACTATTGCGGACATTGTTTTAGACCACTTACTTAACGAATCTCTTACGAAACTGAGAATTAAAAACATACATTTAAAATACATAACAAAGTATGTAGATGATATATTAGCTATTGTTAATAATGAGGACAAAGATAAAATACTGGAAGTATTCAACAATCATCACCCGAAAATACAATTCACCATGGAAATAGAAACAGACAACACCATAACGTACTTAGACACTAAAATATTAAGAAAAAGAAATAAACTAATACTCGACTGGTATGCAAAAACAACGGCTTCCGGCAGAATTATGAACTACAACTCCACACAACCTAAAACTCAAATAATAAACACGGCAAAAAATTTCATATATAGAGTACTTAATATTAGTGACTCAACATTTCATAACAAAAATATACATCACATTAAAAAAATATTAAAAGAAAACAGTTTTCCGATGGAACTAATTAACTCACTAATAGAACAAACCTTTAAAAAACTACAAAACGTTAAGGACAATAAGAATTCAAACAACATGGTCAAGAACATTTTTCATGGTGTACGTTACATTCCGGGATTAACAGATCATAAAAATATCAACAACACACTAGAAAACCAAAACATTAAGTTTGCTTATAAACCATATACAACACTAAATACAATTTTTTCAAAAGTAAAAACCCCAATTAACAAACAACAACAAAACAATGTAGTATACGAAATAAAATGTAAAGGCAACAACAACGACAACAACTGTAATTTAATTTACATTGGTACAACAAAAAGAAATTTGGAAACAAGAATGAAAGAACATAAAAATGATATAGACAAACAAAAACAAACAACAGCGTTGGCACAACACATAATTGACACAGGTCACACAGCTGATTTCGACAATGTTAAAATTATAGACAAAGAAAACAAGGTAAAGAAGAGATACACAATTGAAAGCCTACGAATTCAACAAAAAAGGGAATACGCGATGAACTTGAAAGAAGACACGGACAATATCAGTGCAAATTATATGGTAGCACTTAAGTAAAACGGGTAATACTAATTTTAAGCTATGTTTAGTTGTTAGTTATATTTGTCAAGTTGCAATATTCTTTTAAGTACATGTTAAAAACAATTTAATTTTTAATTTTTGTTTTCATTTCTAATGTGATAAACAGTTGTTATTAACGTAAGTGTATATATTGATATTATTGTATTATTGTTTTTGATATAATGTTTTAAATAAAATAGATTCCCCTCCCTTGATAAAGTCAACAAATAATTGACGAAACGTCGTTAAAAATGTAATAAAAACATTGGTTTTATTAACATTAAATTATTTAGGCCTTATTAGCTAATATACATAAATACAAAAGAGATTTTTGTTTTGCCGCAATAAAATAAAACTCTTTTGATTAGTTTTATTTTTCCCATCATAATCTTATATAAATTGATAGCCTTTGGTCTACTGTTCTCGTTATTAATTTTTTTTTACTACGGCGTACTCACTTGGGTTTTCCAGAGTGTCCACACTAATTTTATTCACATAGTATGTAAATTTGTTTTGCTTAAAAATTTATTTTTGATCACATTTGTGAAGCGAATTAAAACATAATTTTCTGTTTTTATTTTGTTAGATCTAATTAAAAGCTCGAAAAAAAGCTCTTAAAACAATTGTGACCTAAATATAACAGCTACATTACAAAAACTGGGAACATATTTCTTTTTTATCTTAATTGTATTAAGAAGAATCAAATAAAACAAAAATAAAAAATATAATCACGCTGAATTGCAATTGAATAAAATGCAATTAAAAAAAAGAAAGAGCTTGTCAATATAAATCTATTGATATATCACAATATAGATCTGCGTTCACTTTAACATAGAAAGTTTTTGAGTTAAAAATTTTTCTATAACTGTTATTTACGGTCACTGGTTATCATCAAAGAAAAAATGAATTTTATTTATATAGATAGAAGATTTATAAAATCCCATTAATTTTTCTTGTGTTCGTACAGAACTTAGGCACCTTAACACTGTTGCCAATTAGTGAAAATATTTATTAATTTAGCATCTTAATGCATTAAACACATTCGAGACAGCAGGCTACCGACTACAACCTGTCAAAAATAGAATACATGCGTTTATATTGGAATAATTACTTTCAAGGCTACATGGCTACACAGCCATTGTTGTAGCTGTCGCCAACTTAGGCTAATTTTTATTTTTGTCATCGGCAATGAACAATTTAGTGCTGCCAGTATAATAAAAAAATGAGCGTTTGAAAATATTTCATTTTATTTGACAATCAAAAGGTGGTAGAGAAATGAATCGAATTGCTTTTACATTCTTATATGTTATAAGTACTCGTATATCTATATATACAAATGAATGAATGTGCTTATGTTTTTTTGTGAGCTTGAATAAATAATTTTATTTTCACCCATATTAAAAAATTGAACGCGAAACCACTGAAATATGTCTTTCTATAACCAACAGCTATATATTTACATTCCTAAACAATTGCTGCTGCCGCTTCTAAAATAATTAAATAGCTGGCTACACGGCGACAGTTTTAGCCAACGTCATTTGTAGCAGTGTATTCGGTATCCTGCTGCCTCGAATGTGTTTAATGCATAAAGTGGGGAAAGATCCATCAAATTTCAACATCAATCAATGCATTTGTGTGCACTAAACTAGTTTTGAATTCCGTCAAATTCACACAAAACGTATACATGTGACTTCCATTAAAAAAAAACGCACATAAATGCACGATTGATGTTTAAATTTGATATGTGTCTCCCACGTTTTACTTTTAAATAACTTTAAGCTTTTCTTTGTTCCAAATATACTAAAACAACATCACGTTAAAGTATCAGAAAATGTTGAACAATCATCATCCAACATCAAAGAAAGAAATTTCGTCATAGAAACCAGGTAACCTAAGTGTCATTCATTTAAAAATTGCTCTTCAATTCTTAATTATTTTTCAACTTTCACCTCTAACTTATAGTGATGATGGCACAATCATTAAAACTACAAATTTGAGAGCGGAGCAGCTTGAGGACGAACCCATAACAAATAAAACTAAAAGGGATACCAATCGAATGTTTACACAAGCTGAAGATCAGTTATTGGCTGCTGCTGCTGCTGGTGATGCTATAAAAACTAAAAATAATGTTATAACCCTAAAATAATTCCTATTAAACGAAAAAATGGAAAATTGTATTAATAATGAACATGACGATACTAAATTAAATAATGGTGATATAGACGAGAATCGTAACGACAAAAAATCCACTTAAGATTTAAATTATTTTATTCTACCTTTTTCTTCTTTCTTGCTTTCATTCTTCTACTAAAAAAATTACATAGTTACACACATATATGCATACATATATGTACAATTAAAATATGTTTATAAATTCTACAAAATATAATTCATATACATACACATATACACAGAGTATTTAGGTATAGAAATATACTAAGTATATTAAAAAACAAAAACAAAACAATTGAAATGATAATATATATTCAAAATAAATTTATAACAAATATGTACACACATACATAAATAACAAAGTTTGATTTATTTATTTAAAACTGAAATGAATTCGTGAGGATATGCATTACTTCTCAGCGGCGACAAGAAGGAGTAAGCAAGTCTTCTAGAAGCCCTTTTTTGTCAGACACAAAACTGAAATGAATTCGTGAGGATATGCATTACTTCTCAGCGGCGACAAGAAGGAGTAAGCAAGTCTTCTAGAAGCCCTTTTTTGTCAGACACAAAACCTTTCTCCATTCCATACTCATACATTTTTTACGACCTTCTTCAACAGGGCTATTATAAGACCTTTATCAGACCCGCTATCAGCCGTTATTATTGCATCTAACCATATATATTTTTAAACGAAAAAATAAAAATGTCTCAACAGTAGATGTCAGGGCAACAATTTTTTTATATACAATTTTTAATTCAAATTATATAAACATATTGATATAACTTTTTTGACATAAAGTTTTTATCTAAATTAACATTTTTTATGCTATTGATTTTTTCGTTTCTATTATTTCAAATTAATGTTTTATTTGAATAATTTTCTCTATTTATTTGACTCCACTAAGATTCGAACTCGGACATATGGAATTAAGAAGCATTAACTCGCCACTCAACAACTTCAGCCACAAAGCCCAGTAAATATATTGATAAAATGCATATTTAATTTATTTTGCCAAAAAAAAAAAACAAATGCACTAGAAAACCGAAACATTTTTATTGAACTGATTTTGGTTATATCGAGCCGTAACCGCCGAAATTTTAACAAGCGATACAAATGTTCACATTTTAGTGATTTTTATAAAAAACCGAAAGTCAAATGTGATGTTGGTTCAACTTTTTTTTGGCAGTCATGACCATATTCAATTTAAATTAAAATGGCAGTCATGACCATTTAAATTTTTATGTTTATGGGATTTTACTAAACACTACTAAAGCAATCGAATCGAAAAAATTAGTGTAATAACTTAATAATATCACAGAGTTAAGTAAAAGTTTTTTTTCTCTAGTCGATCGCTTGTGTCGCGAACTAATAAGAAAACGTAACTATTTATTATTTTTTTTCTTCTTAATGAATGTTTTGCCCAGGTTAGATCAATAAAAGAAACTCAAAGCGACAATGTAATTGATAAAATGCAAAGCAATAGATCGAATTTTTCACAGAAATCAGCGAGTCATTCAATATTTTAGATATATTGTTTAACTCCCCGTTGAAGTTCCATCTCTATTGTCTGTCTCTTGCCCTTTTTTTCCATCTTTGTGTGAAAGATCTATAGAGAACTTAACGAATTTTTACGGGCTCTTATTTTTGTTGTTGGCTACTTCATTTGTTAAACTTTAAACTTCATTAAGTTACTTAAAGCGAATGAGGTAACTCCGAAATATTAGCAGTATCTCGCAAAGCCCAACGAATCGATTTCCTCTTCTTGCGACGCAATAAATGTTCCAACCCTTAACATCGTTCGTCAATACCTCCAGTAATACAATTTTGATTTGTTTTCTTTTAAAAACTTGGAAAATTTAGAAATTCTTTATTTTACATGCAGTGGGCACTGAATTATATTCGAGGGAATTATAATATAATAATTGCTGCAATAACAAAAATGTATTTTTTTACCCTTAAAAAAACGTTGAAAATATAATTTTTATTTTACATTCACTTTTCGCCGATAACGTAAACAAAATTTCACCTGAAATTCATGATAACAATTTTCTCGGGAACAAGAATTTCACTTTTATTCATATTAGGGGTACATAACGGAAAGAAGTTACTACGATTTATTTATTTCATGGTATTGAAGTAAATTAATTAAACAAAATCACCACAAATTCTCGCATGAGATGTTCCCATCAGTGTCTTCTCAAATTAAATGAGCGCAATAATTTGCATTTGTAATGTACTCTACGATCAATTACGCTCAATTAAGATAAGCCACGCATTAACTCCATGCTAACGTTACTTGCCTTTTCTTACAATTAAAAAATGTTTCATCAAGCAAAATTTTTTCATTCACTCACATTGAAGTTCAAATTAAATTCTTTTGCAAAAATACCAATTTTTTATGATCTTGATTTAACTTCAAAAAGATCAAAATAAGGTCATTCTGGGAAAGGAAAGCAAGCTGAACACGTCATATTGGATTTTGTCGTTTACTTTAACTTAAAACAAATAAACTTAAAACGAAAGAAATATAATAAAAGTTAAGAAAAAAAATAATTACATAAAAACAGCAACCAAAAATAAAAATTGTTTAGCTGTTATGGCCATATAATATAAAAAAAGGAAAAACTTTACAACAACAATAATAATTAACTTTCGTGCCATAAATACGGAGCAACCAATGGTATTTGCCTTTTAAGCCGCCACAAGAGTGCCAGATACGCCATAGTCGCTGCTATACATGGGTCATTTTGAAGCCAATGGGAGTCCATTTCCAATGATTTTGAAACACTGTTGAATTTTCCAATGTGTCTCGGACCTATAGGAAATTAAACTGTCTATGTACGCATACATACAACATAGATTTATAACACAATTTTTATACTAGATGGTAAACATGTTGCCATTAGAGCTCGGGCGGCAGATGGATCCTACTACTACAATTATAAAGGCTTCAACAGCATAATATTATTGGCAGTGGTGGATGCAAGGTACAAGTTTGTTATGCTGGATGTTGGCACAAACGGCAGAGCTAACGACGCAGCAGCTTTTAATATTTCGTTAATTGGGGAGGGTATTAAAAATAACTTATTATGTTTCCTGAAGATAATAATCTTCCTGGAACTGATTCAAAGGTAAATTATTTATTTTATTTAATAAAAAAATAATACATCATCAGGTAAAAACTTATCCAAAAATAATTTGCTTTTCTCTACAGGTTTCTACATATTTGTTTCTGATGAAGCTTTTCGTTTAAATTCCAGAGTCTTGAAACCATTTAACGATCGAAGACCTTGCGAAAATAAAATTTTTAATTATAGACTATCCAGAGCTCGCCGTATTGTGGAAAACGCCTTTGGAATATTATCAAACAGGTTTAAAGTTTTCCAAACACAAATCAACCTCTCTCCAGACAAAGCAAAAATTGTTACGCTAGCTTCTTGTGCACTACACAATTTTTTAATCAGTGAGAAATAAGATATTACTCTTTATATAGACGTAGCACCTAAAATAACTTCACTGCAAAAGGGTCCAGGCAATAAATGGAAGCTAAGAATGTAAGAGAGAAATTCTCACAGTATTTTAACAACACAGATATATTGCCTTGGCAAAACGAAGCAATACAAAAATTTAACTTTTGAAAATATGGGGTGATATATATGTATGTATACACAGCAAAAACAATTGTTTAATTCACAAGCTCATATTATTGTAAATTATTGAGTTATTGAATTGACATTTTTTAAACGATAAGCCAAACGACTGAGCTTGTGAATAAACAAATATAACGTCACCTAAAATGCAAAATATCGTAGCAAACTTTTTAAAAAATTTACGAAAGCAGTGAAAAACGCCAATAAACTTTATAAATACAGATATAAAAACACATTTTTTTTATTTAAACTTGAAAGGGAATAACAAACCTTCATGCTATTATTCAAACAGAAGTGCATGTGACATCATGTGACTTATCACTAAATAAAAATATAGATAGTTAAAAATTTTGCGCTATCACTATCCATTTAGTTAAAATAAATATGAGTGCATTACCCTCTACTCCGATATATTTACTTTCAACTTCTATGTTTAAAAAAATTTTTTTTGTCAAAATATTTTTTTGTGTGTAAACGATATAAGTAAACTTTGAAGTTATTGAATGTATTCATATCATCACAAATATATTTACATTAAAATAAACCAATTTTTTATATTTAAACTGAATAAATGTTTTTTTTTAAATTCTGGTTCTTAACATATTAGACAAGTTTGGAAAATTGATTTTTAAGATTCAAGATTTATGTTTGGTGGCTGATTCTCGATGTCGAACGAAAGTTTCGTTAATAGTTTTATTAAAAAAATAACGGTCGTATGCAAAAAAACTTAACGTTAACGTTAAGTTCAAATTCTTAAAGTATGTATGTTAACTAGTATGGGAGTCAACCTTAAGTTTTTTTTCATATGGCCGTAAATCTGCATAATTAATTTTTTTGGTTTTATTTAAATTAATTAGGTAACATAAAAACACAGTTCTACAGTTATAATGCACTTTTCAATCAAATGAATATATCTGTAGCTACACGATATTCCTTTAAACGGTTCTCTCTGAAACGTGTAAATGGAGGATTAAGTGCATATAAAAACTTAAAAATAATAATCTTCAATTTCTTGTACAGTACAATTAGTTTAAAAAAACTTATTAAGTAGTTTATATAATAAAAAAGGTACATAGTTTCTTCAATTCATTCTACATATATAAATGTAAATGGCAAACAAAAACGAATGCAATTGTAAGCCAATAAAGTTACATACCCGTATGGAGATTTAACTGCAAAAATTACGTTAGCAACGTGAGTTCAAAATGTTTTTTCATTGCAATTAATAATTCATGTTTTGTACGAATGTTTCTTTGCCCTTAAGTCTCAATAGGTACGTTAATAAATTGAATAAATACATATATTATTCAGGATTACTCAGCAGACGCTGTTTTCTCTTAAATTGCATAACAATTGAAATTATTTCTTCGCTCAATTCGTCTTTTAAACTTGTGTCTTTTATATCGCAAAGATTTTCTTGGAGAAATAGAAGCAGGGCTTCATTGTATCTATTGGTTGTTGAGCAGGGTTGCATTGCCTTTTCTAAAAGCTCTTTTGCTTGCAAAAGAATTTCATCCTCGGGTGCAATATCGGCAGTCACATTTTTTGTTTTCTTCTTTTTTGCTGAAGTTGGAGTCGAAAATGGCTGAGACTTCAAAATCATTCAGAACATCGACGTCTATAACCTGGAATAAGTTTTATGTCGTGTGTATATAAGTGCATTTATTAGGAAACAATTTTATGCTTACCACAGGAACAGAAGAACCTCCTTTTTTTACATTTCCGTATCCTTTTAAAAAGTTTAGCTTATCAAACCAATAAGCAGTTGGCGTATAAATTTCTTCGTAGCCACAACCACTCTTGTAACTATCTTTTACTGCGAAAGACAAATAATTAAAAAATCTAAGTTTTCTAATAATTTTTTTGAATACAAACTTACCTTGATCTCATTCGAAGTAATTTCTGGAATCTTTTCTTCTAGTTCCCTTGCCACTTTCTGTAATGCATCATTTCTTGCGTGTTCGTTATTGTAAAACTCACTTTTTGGATTGTACAGACATTCATTTTGTTCCCATGCATCAATTAGAGTTAAAACTGCATTTTTTGACCATTCAATCTTAAAATATAGGTACATTTGTATGGTTTTTATGACTGGAATAACACGAAAACCTAAGTATACTCACCTTAATGCCTTTAAAAGTATTCATTTTCTTCTTTGCCGCAAAATATTTTTTTACAAATATGTACAATGAAAAATAACCTAAAAGTTTGTATAAACAAAACACAAGCTTGGTATTGTTGCTATTTTTCTGCCTTGAACGTAGAAAATGCAACTCTGATCGCACAGATAAAATTTATTTTATGAAAATTTTCATAACATTAAAAAATCGGACAGACCTGTCAAAAAGTCTGCTTTTTCAAAGTAGATTGTTAAAATTGTTACTTATTAACTAAACAATCCCACTATTTTTTTCCATTAATGCATAAATGTTAATTATTGACAAAATGTTGTAAAAACTACATCTACCATGAATTATAGCTAAAATTGTCATTATTGAAAAGCAAAAGAAATTGTTGATCATAGTGTTAATACGAAAACGTATTATTACTAACTTAATTTTTATTAGTGTATAATATCATTATTATTGAGTTAAATTCATACATTTATTAAACCTTACATTTTTATAGAAGAAAAAAAAACACAAAAACAACAATAAGCTGATCATCATCGTGTATGGATTGCTGGTCCCGACAATCGCAACATCGTGATTGAGTTTGTTTTGTTTGTAAAAGGTGATTTTATAAGAACTATCGGAAATTAAAAAAAAAAAAACACATAAAATTCAGAAAAATGCATGAAATATTTATTTGGATCGATAATTTAATGTTTGAAGATTATTTCATGCAAATGTTGGCCGCGGCTGCGCCTCAAATGGTCCATCCGCTTAGTCCAATTTTGGCATACTCTTTCCAACATTTCGGCCGGTATCTCACGAATAATGTTGGCAATGTTGGCTTCCAGTGCGTCAATCGAAGCGGGCTTGTCCCTATAGACATTAGCCTTAACATAGCCCCACAAAAAATAGTCTAGAGGCGTTAAATCGCACGATCTGGGCGGCCAATTGACTGGTCCCAAGCGTGAAATAAACTGTTCAACTGTTTCGCGTGCTGTGTGGCATGTGGCACCGTCTTGTTGAAACCACATGTCATGCAAGTCAAGCTCTTCCATTTTGGGCAAAAAAAAGTTTGTTATCATCGCACGGTAGCGCTCACCATTCACAGTAACGTTTTGATTCGCATCATCTTTGAAGAAATACGGCCCAATGATGCCGCCAGCCCATAATCCGCACCAAACGGTTGTTTTTTGTGGATGCATTGGTAGCTCTTGCAATGCTTCTGGCTGCTCTTCACTCCAAATACGGCAGTTTTGCTTGTTCACGTATCCATTCAACCAGAAATGAGCCTCGTCGCTGAACACAATTCTTCGATAAAAAAGTGGATCTTCATCTAACTTTTCAAGAGCCCATTCACCAAAAATTTGGCGTTGTGGTAGGTCGTTTGGCTTCAATTCTTGCACCAGTTGTATCTTATAAGGCTTCACACCCAAATCCTTCCGCAAAATTTTCCACGTAGTGGAGTAACAGAGGCCCAATTGCTGCGAACGGCGCCGAATCGATAATTCACGGTCATCACCAACACTGGCCGATACGGTTGCGATATTTTCTTCAGTTCGCACTCTACGTAAGCGTGTTGGTGGTTTAATGTCCAACAATGTAAATTTGGTGCGAAATTTTGTTACAATAGCCCGAATAGAAGCCTCAGTAGGTCGATTAAACTGACCATAAAATGGAAGAAGCGCGCGATGAACTTTCTTAACAGAGCACGCATTTTGGTAATAAAATTCAATAATTTGCAAGCGTTGTTCGTTTGTAAGACGATTCATGATTAAATTATAGACCAAACTGAAGATGTTTGACAGTGACACAAGATACAAAACGTGCGTGAGCTGTCAAAACTAGTGTTGCCAAAAAGATAATAGCAAAAAAATCACTCTTTACATAACATTATATTTTTTTTTAATGCAGATTACCATTTATTTTAGAATGGTAATTATATATACATATATACATTCATAAAAAAGGTTAAATTTTTTTTCCTTCTATTTCTTCATTGAAGATAATATAAAATATAATTTTTTATAAATCGTGTAATTTTTTATCTTGAATGAAATGTAAAGTAGAATTAGAATGAAGAGCCGGAACAAGTCACCTGGTCACTGCGGCCAAAACAGACCTATTGTGACACTACTCTCAAGTTACAAATCCTCGCAGAGTCTAGTATTCATTAAGAATTCAGAAATTTCTTTTGGTGATTTGTCCGCCATGTCCGACGGTTGTAGGTAATGTGTTCCTAAGTAGTGAAAATGGGTCCAAATTAGAGCATTACAGTGACACAATATATGTTCTGCTATCTCTTTATCTTCGTTACACAACATGCAGAGGTCATTTTGACTGATTTTCATATTCGCCAAGTGTTTCAATACTCTGGAATGTCCAGTCAGGAATCCCGTGATAATGCGAATTCCTGACCGGGTCAAGCCAAGTAATTCCTTTGTTCTCTTCCGAGATCGGAATGGCATGAATGCTTTCCCTACCCTAATACCTGCTGTTTCCAGCCAATATTGTTGCGATTCTCTTTCCAGCCACTCCCTAAAAATGAGCTTAGTAGAGCTCCAAGACAGCCCGCATAATGGTTCTGGGCGAATGAATCCATTAGCCGCCCCCTTTCTTGCTAGTTCGTCAGCCTTCTCATTGCCTACATATCCACTATGACCTGGCACCCATACCAAGTGAACCCTGTTATTAGATGCTAATCTCTTTAGAAGTTTCAAGTAATCCCAGACCAGTTTTGATCTTATTTCAAAGGCACTGAGTACCAGTAATGCCGCTCTACTGTCCGAGTGTATATAGATGTGACAGTTATTTGTGTCTCTTTCTAGATCCTCTCTTAGGCAGAGCTCTATGCCATGTATTTCGGCCTGAAAAACTGAGTTCTCTTGGCCCATACTAACAAATAAGGTTTTTCTGTGGTTTAAATCAAATACCTTTGCTCCAACACCCTCAACCGTTTTCGAGCCATCTGTGTACCATACATGTGATCGGACACCGGGTTTGGGTCTATTCTCTTTTCAATTAACCCTATTTGGGAATGTGACCCTGTAATCACGAGTGAAGCTGTATTTGGTTCGACAGTGATCGTTTAGGGTTACAAATTTCACACCTATTTCGGCAATCTCCCTAGAAAGAGAGCTTAGTGCGCGAGAAAAGTCCTACGTATCTCCCAAGATGAGTTTTGCATTAAACTGCAACGCTTCTTTCTTGATGAATAAATGAATTGGAGGATGGTTTAGCAAGACCTCAAGGGCAACGGTCGAAGTAGACCTCATTGCCCCGGTTGTACAAACGCAGGCTAGTTTCTGAATTCTATTGATCCTTGCCTACGCTGAGACCTTGCTAACTTTTTTAAACCAGACCGGAGCCGCATAGGCTATCAGTGGTCTAGTAATCGCAGTGTAGAGCCACAGCGATATTCTTGGATTTAGCCCCCAGCTTTTACCAACCAATCTTTTACTGGTCCATATCGTGGCCCTGGCATTGTCGATGGTCTTGTCTAGGTGGCTATTCCAGAGTAGTCTGTCATCAAGAGTAATACCAAGGTATTTAACTTCTTTTGAGAACGGTACACGTTCACCAAAAATTTTAGGTTCTCTAAAATTCTTAGGGTTGATGTTCAACCCTACATCCCTGCACCAGTTCAGTGCTCTCTGAAGTATTTTTGATATGCTATCCTCAAACCTACCCCTTATCAGCACAACTATGTCATCAGCGTATCCCTGAACCTCAAAGCCATTACCGCTCAATATGTGTAATAGTTCGTCGACGGCAATGGACAACCTTTTGCCGCCTTAACTCTGAGGTTCGCTGATCTCATTGAAGAATTTATGTTTCTTCCCTTTAGAATATTCTTGATACATCTACATGTTGCCCCATCGACACCTTTGCTGAGGATCTCTCTAGTTATATGTGAGAAATCCGTATTGTTGAAAGCTCCCTCAATATCTAGGATACAGCCAACTGCTCAGAATTAGAATTAGAATTACAATAAGGGGCGGGAATAAGTCATCTGGTCACTGCGGCCAAAATAGACCTATTGTGACACTACTCTCAAGTTACAATTCCTCCCAGAGTCTAGTATTCATTAAGAATTCAGAAACTTCTTTGGGTGATTTGTCCGCTATGTCTGGCGGTTGTAGGGAATGTTGTCCTAAGTAGCGCAAACGGGTCCACATAAGACCATTACAGTGACACAATATGTGTTCTGCTGTTTCTTCATCTTCGTTACATAACCTGCAGAGGTCATTTTGACTGATCCTCATATTCGCCAAGTGTTTCAATACTTTGCAATGTCCAGTCAGAAATCCTGTGACAATACGAATTCCTGACCTAATTATAAGCTCAGCGCATTCTTCAGACTCTTACTGTCACGGAGGATTTACCAAAACATTATTCCGCATACGTATTAAGTATTTTTGGCCAACAATGATAATGACGTAAAATCATACTTAATGTCCTGTGAGGTTTGTAAGCTTATAAAATCACCTAATAAAATATCAAGACCATTAATGGGAAATCAGTTTACTACGTGCCATCTTTTTGAAAGGTTTTATTGCGATTTTTTAGGTCCATATCCCCTAACAAAACAACACAATACCATCATATTTATTTGCATAGATCATCTCACTAAATTCGTTTTCTTGAAGACACTAAAAATAGCAACTTCTACTAGTGTAATTTTATATTTCAAAACAGAAATATTTCTAACATTCGGGGTACCACGATATATACATACCGATAATGGTTAGTAATTTATTTCGAAAGAAATAAAAGAATTTTTCAATCTTACGACATATGTCATATTACTACTGAATTTTATGCACCACATTCGCATGCTTCAGAAAGAGCGAATCGTGAAATTATTACAAAGATAAGATATTTCTAACGCAACAATAAAGACCATATAGAATGGGATAGATTTATTCCTCAAATATTGTCAATACTTAGAAGTGATTTTCACACCGCTGTAAAATGTTCCCTTTATTTCGCCGTTTTTGGCCAAAATATAAAATTTTTCACAAACTTGGTTGCCTCACTGGAGAAGATTTTAATGTTTCAGATCACCACGAAAAATTAGTACAACTTAGCAAAAATCTACGAGATAATATAGATAAGGCACATATTAAGGCTACAAAAACGTACAACCTTAGAAGCAAAAACTTGCAATTTGAAAAAGGGCAAATGGTTTTTCGGAAAAACCATATGCTAAGCAATATGTCAAAAAATATTAGTGGCAAGTTCTTAGAGAAATATGCAAAATGCAGAATTAAAAATAGAGTGGATAATAATCTTTATGAAATAGAAGATTTAAATGGCAAATTTGTAGGGAAGTCCACGCTTCAGACCACGTGGGTCGTGCCACACGTTGATTCCAAGCAAGAAGAACAAAAAAAACCAATTATGACAAGGAAAAAAAGATATACTAATTAATAATAACTCTTTTCCTGTCCGTCTTCAATTATGTTAATTTTAAACAGAAGCAGTTTTGTTACGATTTATTTATTTCATGGTGTTGAAGTTGCTAAATTAACAAGATCACACAAATTCTCGCACGATATAAATTATTTTTAATATGTTCCCATCAGTGGCTTCTCAAATTAAATGAGCGAGTTACCGATGGTCACCCAAGCTACCAAGGGTCACCCACCAAACCAACAACTACAACAACTACTCACCAATCAAAGTTGCAACAACTACAAAAGTCATCGGCCTAACACCAAACAACAACAACTACAACTACTCACTAATCAAAGTAGCAACAACTACAAAAGTCATCGGCCTAAATTGTGACTGACATAAGTAAGCATTTTTATTTAATACTTTCAATTTCTTATAATTAATAAGAATTTGTTTTTGTATAACTTTAATAAAATGCATTTCAGCATTCCTATTTAATACTTTACCTTTAACTGTATTTCTTTTATTTGCTTTTCATTGTATAATTTTAATTAAATGCATTTCAGCATTTATTGTATTCCATTTATTTTTATAAACAATTTAATAGTATAAATATAATTAAGCTAATAAATAAAATTGTCATTGTTAATCAACCACATCAGATCTCCATGTGTTTTCTTTACTAGTTAACTGGCGCAGTCGAACGAGCAGTTAAGTGGGTGTAAAAAAAAAAAAAAATTAAAAATTAATAAAGGGAAGAAGAATAAATATTTTGTAGAAAAACGAGGTAATGAGTGAATATCATTAGCCTTCATAAAATTTATATATAATAACAAAAGTGTAAGGTAGTGAGCGAATATCATTAGCCTTAACAAAATTAATATTCTGTTAAATACTAAAGAGAAGATATAATAAGCTTTGTAAAGCTACACTCACTTATCTGGGAACCTACTGAAGACTGGAGTATCACGTTGATTAATGATGACCAGGCTGATCTCTCTAACAATATTGTAAGTTACATTTATAATACATTTTTTTTCCTCACATTCGAAACAATTGTCCTAGAGACTGAACTAAAAGTAGGGCATAACTAATGCCAAAATCAAGAATTTCCCCATACATTATCCCAACGCTATTTAAAAGTAGAAGTCTAAAATCCATTCCCGAAATAACAGATACAACTACCATGAATAACGACTTACGTGAGCAATCTACCTCTGGGCAGGTCAAACAGATTTGTTTCAATCTTAAAGAATACCCGACGCTATAAAACAATTACCGACATTTGATGGTAATTCTAGGTTACTACACGAGTTCGTTAATAATGTTGAGGAAATTCTCTTATTCATAAGGGGAACAGACAAGACGCCTTATGGACAAATTTTGTTAAGAGCTATACGAAACAAAATCGAAGGACAGGCAAATGAGGTGTTGAATATGTATGGCCCCCTTTAAACTGGGACAACATAAAAGAGAATCTGATAACTTATTACTCGGACAAACGATCAGAGACCTCCTTGATAAAAGATCTTCACACACTAAAGCAATACAACAAGCCATTCGAGAAATTTTATGGCGAAGTGATTGAATTGCAATCAGCTCTTTGTAACAACATATTACTACAGGAACAAGCTCAAAATGTGATAAAAGCTAAGAAGACACTATATAAGGAAATGTGCCTCAACTCTTTTATTACAGGATTAAATGACCCAATTGGGGGCGACAATTAGGGCCATGAGACCGAGCACACTAACCGAAGCCTTGAATTTCTTCATCGAAGAAAAGAATATATATTACCAACAGTCTCATGGGTTTTCTAACAGATACAATCAATATAAACAAAATAACTACCCATACCAAAAAAATCGATTTTATAATAAACCAAATTATAGTGGTCATCAGACCAGCAACAACAATAGTTGGGCAACACCGGGTCCACAAAATGTGGCATATAGTGGCGGTAGTCGCAACACCAACCCGAATTATAATCCTTATAATCAACAGCGAAATCAAATACCTTTTACTAAAAGTCAATTCAATAATCCCAACAAAAAACCAATACCATTAAATAATAATTTCTCCAGGTTTCCACAGCCAGAACCCATGGATACATCAAGTGGATTTTCTTATTTGAGAAGCAGGAATTCTTTCCCTAGCATTAAACAAAACACAAGCTCACAAACTAAAAGATATACGAACATGTACGTTAATAATGTAAACGAAGTAGAGAGGGAATACGAATTAACTAACGTAGAAGAAGATTCAAATTTTCAAGGAATTGCCTCACAAATTCCAGGGGATACTTAGACATGATTAAGCACGGGTCTGAATTAGTGTACATAAAGATCAAATTTCCTGGTAATAAAGTTCTTAGATTGCTGATAGACACTGGGGCTTCTACATCGTTCATTAATTCAGAACATGTTGGCAAACAACTACGTGTCAAATGCAAACCAACAACTATAAAAACAGTTTTAGCAAAATGTACAATAGACAGATTGGCGATACTACCAATATTTGAAGAATTTAACCAAAAGGGAAAACTTTCATTATTATTATTTAAATTTCACGACTATTTCGATGGGCTTTTAGGTATCGATTATTTATCCATTATAGGGGCCAAGATTGATTTACAACATAAAATACTGAAGACTAAGTCTATATCAATCCTATTATATCACAAACCAAATGTGTGTTCCGGCAAAACTCTGATTGAACCAAATACAAAAATAAGTACTAGATTACCAGTTGACGTCAAAGATGGAGACATTTTATTGGCAGAAACCTTTATAAACGAAAACCTTGTCATTTTGGCTGGTATTTACACAGTACAAGACTGGTTTAGTTTAATGGAAATGACGAATTTGAGCGAATTCCCAGAAATTTTATACGTCGATCAACCTCTGAAAACGCAAAAATACCACCCTCAAAAATATTTCGAGGTTAATACTACAGAATTCGGTACTTCCGATACAAGCGAAGACGTTGATATAAAAAGCTTATTACGTATCGAACATCTCAATCAGGAAGAAAGGCGACTCCTTTTGAAAACATGTAGAAAATGCTCTGATGTTTTCTACAGGGAAGGTCAAGCATTAACATTCTCAAATAAAATCAGACACAGTATACCAACAACTAATGATGTTCCAGTTTACACGAAGTCATACAAATATCCCTACATCCATAAAAAAGAGGTACAGGAACAAATTGCTAAATTACTCAGTCAGAATTTAATACGGCCAAGCTATTCACCTAGGAGCTCTCCGGTCTGGATTGTACCGAAAAAGAAAGACGCCAGTGGTAGACAAAAGTGGAGACTGGTGATAGACTACAGGAAGCTGAACGAAAAAACCATTACCGATTAATACCCAATTCCGAATATAAACGAACTTTTAGATAAGTTGGGGAGATGCATGTATTTCTCCACAGTTGATCTAGCCAGTGGATTCCACTAAATTGAAATGGAACCAAAGGACATCCCTAAAACTGCCTTTTCAGTAGAAGGGGGCATTACGAATTTATCAGGAAGCCCTTTGGACTAAAAAATGCACCCTCCACATTCCAGAGGGTCATGGATAACGTCCTTAGAGATTTAGTAGGTAAAATATGTCTCGTCTACTCATCATCATTTTTGCGACTTCATTACAAGAACATATTGATAATCTGGAATTGGTATTTGAAAAATTGAGAAATTCAAATTTTAGAATTCAGGCGTATAAATCAGAATTTTTACGAAAAGAGATAGAATTTTTAGGACACATAGTGTCTACCGAAGGTATAAAACCAAACCCGGGAAAAATAAGTGCGGTAAAAAATTTCCCGACCCCAAGGACACCGAAACAACTTAAATCATTTTTAGGTTTATTGGGTTACTACAGGAAATTTATCCCTAATTTCGCAAAGTTAACAAAACCATTAACAGTTTGTTTAAAAAAGGGTATAGGAATAAAGATAACTGAAGAATATTTGAAAACTGTTGAAATGTGTAATGATCTGCTTTGTAATGATCCCATATTACAATACCCGGATTTTTCTAAAGATTTTATTCTGACCACAGACGCTAGTAATTATGCGTTAGGGGCTGTACTGTCCCAGGGACAAATAGGAAGTGACAAGCCTATTTTTTTTGCTAGGCAAACATTAAACGAATCAGAGATCAGTTATTCTACAATAGAAAAAGAGCTTCTAGCCATAGTTTGGGCCACGAAATACTTTAGACAATATCTCTTCGGGCACAAATTCAAAATAGTCACAGATCACAGACTATTGACATGGATATGGGGTTTAAAAGAACCCAATTCAAAATTGATACGTTGGCAGCTGAAGTTGGAAGAGTTCAATTATGAGATAGTTTATAAAAAGGGTTGACAAAACTCTAACGCCGACGCACTGAGTAGAACTCAACCAGATATAAACAATCATGAGGTTTTTTCAACCCTCGGCACTAGTGGAAGTACAGTTCACTCAGCGGAAGAAAATCTGGACGACGGTATTCCAATTTCAGAGAAATCCCTAAATGAATTCGGAATCCAACTAATCTTCGAAATACAACCCGAATCGAATGTTACTGTTGAGATGCCTTTCAAGAATAAATTAAAACGAATAGTAAGAGCACCAAGTTATGATGAAGATTCAATTATAAAGGTTTTTTCCAAATTTATAAAACCCAATAGACTTCTGGCAGTTTATTCGAACGATGATGTTTTTCGTCTAGTGCAAAGAGTATTTTCAGCCTATTTCGCTAATAATAAGGCCTACCGTTTATTACGATGTACCCTCAGGACAAGATATATTACAGATAATGATGAACAAGACGAAATAATAAGGAAGTACCATTATAACAACAACCACCGGGGAATCGAAGAAACATAAAAGATAGTATTTCTTTCCGCATATGAAGAATAAAATTAGCCAAATAATAAATGATTGTGACACATGTCAAACGTTGAAATACGACAGGCATCTACAAAAATTAGTCTTTCAAATCCCGGAAACGCCTGAAAAACCTTTAGATATCTTACACGTTGATATTTATCATATCAACCACCAACATATACTAACTGTCCTTGATAAATTTTCGAAATTTGCTGCAGGATTTACTATCGCTGCAAAAACTAGCTTGAATATAATCAAATCTCTAAAAACCTTCATTAGTACATATGGAATTCCAACGAAAATCATATGTGATCAGGGAAAAGAATTTACGGCCATTATTTTTAAAGACTTTTGTAAGCAATTTAACATTGATATACATATTAACTCATTTCAATAATCTTCAAGCAATGCACCTGTTGAAAGGTTACACTCAACTTTAACAGAGTTATATAGAATAATAATGTCCAAGAGAAAACAAACTATCCATGGATCACGAAGAAATTTTCTCAGAAGTTCTTATTACCTATAACGATTCGGTACACTCAGCTACGAAACTAACATCCTATGAATTACTCTTTGGTAGACCGCATATATTTAATAAAACAATAAAATTCAATGGGGAACATGAGTATCTACGTAAATTGAATGAATACCAACAAATAATCTATCCTAAAATTAGGGAAAAATTACAAGTTTCCGTCAGAAACAGAGTAGAAAATTTAAATAAGGGTAGTCAACAACCACTAATCTTAAAACCCGATGATACAATATATCGAAAAGAAAACAGAAGGAATAAAATAACCCCTCGATTTTCTAAACATAACGTCAAAAATGATAAAGGAATCGCATTCATCTCAGACAAAAACCAGAAAATACACAAATCAAAAATTAGAAGAAGAATAAAAAAAAAGAACGTGACATAAAAGAAAGTAATAAAGCTAATTAATTTATTATTCCTAGGTTATCTGTGGTCCACGCACAAAGGCTGCAAATGCACCAGATAGACAATGGGCTGGCCATTATAGAATTGAAACTTGGTAACGCAAAGGTAATATATCACAATCAGAATTTAATCCGTATAATAGACCTTGAAGATTACACAAACAATGCGGAAAAAATCAAAAAAAAAATTAAACACATTCCAACAAAACACTTCACTTGTAGATTCATTAAAAACTACAAAGTTAAAATTAGTACAACTAACAGATAAAATTAAAAATCTGCTACCTTTTAAAAGGCAGACGAGAGGTCTATTTAATGAATTGGGTTCAGCAATTAAATAAAGGGTGTTTTTTATAGACGTATAGAACTTTAAATTGCAATAAAACAACGATGGATTATTCGATTGACATGAATTTTATTTATCCGAAAGATAATCTTGTGGCATTACATTTTAAATATGATTTCCGGCATATGACCGTCACGGCTGGCTCGGATGTAGTCCAATCTGGACGTCCAATTTTCGATGACTTTTTCCAACATTTGTGGCCGTATATCGGCAATAACACGGCGAATGTTGTCTTCCAAATGGTCAAGCGTTTGTGGCTTATCCGCATAGACCAATGACTTTACATAGCCCCACAGAAAGTAGTCTAGCGGTGTTAAATCACAAGATCTTGGAGGCCAATTCAGAGGTCCAAAACGTGAAATTAGGCGGTCACCAAACGTGTCTTTCAATAAATCGATTGTGGCACGAACTGTGTGACATGTTGCGCCGTCTTGTTGGAACCACAGCTCCTGGACATCATGGTTGTTCAATTCAGGAATGAAAAAGTTAGTAATCATGACAGCTGTTAAATCGGTCGCCATCTTCAACAGTAATGCCAACTTAAAGTTCTATACGTCTATAAAAACACCCTTTACATAACCGGCAACATGGATGACAATGATGCCGAAAATATAAATTTTCAACTCAAAAAATTAATTGAGAACGAAAACAATTTTAATAAAACATTTAATGTACAAAAAACATTAAATAAAGAAATGATACAAAGATTTAACAACATTACTACACACATAAATACTGAACAAAGTATAATTGCAAAATTTCTAAAAAACACACAAGAAACTTTCTCTAATAAAATAAGTAAGGAAAATTCTATAATCGCAAAAATTCAATATTTAAACAGAATCAATTATAACATAGATCTATTAACAAATCAGATTAACAATATAGCAGAAAGCATTATACTAACAAAATTGAATATTATTTCCAAATTTATTTTAAGTCACAACGAAGTAGAATATGCTTACAAATTACTGAATGATCAAATACACGAAATATATTCCGTAGAACAACTGTATGAAATCCTTGAATTACAAGCATATTTTAATAATTCAAATATAATATTTAACGTAAAAATTCCAAAATTTCAAAAAGAAACAAAGCAAATTGTGTCACCAATGTATATAGCTTATAACAATAATTCAGTTAAATATTATAAAGAAAAATGTTTAAAGTTAGGAAGTATTTATGTATGTCACAATCCGGTGAGAAGTGAGTCCATAGAACAATCACCATGTGTGGGCAGATTGATACGAAAACTACAACCGAAATATAACTTGAGAGATGTCGGGAGATTGGAGGCCATATATCAACCGGAAGATAACTTTGTACTATTCGTTAACATCCCTACAACACTGGTAGAATCTAATTGCAATAAACCGTTTAACTAACTAACACAGTAATATTATATTATGAAAACTGCGCAATTACTATTAATGGCTTGACATACGAAGATAAGCCGCAAAACATATAGAGAACGTATTAACATTTTGCTACCTGAGTTTACAGAACTGATTCCTGAAACAATTATAGAAGAAATCAGCTTGCAGAAATTGAAAGCCTATCAATTCAGCGATCATGACATGATGTCTTCTTTCAAAATAACCACAACAACTCATCAATATATTACTTACACATCAATTACAGTCACCATACTATTGATCATTATAATATCAGTATGCCTCATGAAGAGAATTAAAATTACCTACACACCAAATACCTTTATGGTAGAAAGTATCCTTCGGCCTCCAACGGATTCCTTGTGGCCCTCACTCTACTCTAAGGGGGCAGGAGTTACCGATGGTCACCCAAGCTACCAAGGGTCACCCACCAAACCAACAACAACAACAACTACTCACTAATCAAAGTAGCAACAACTACAAAAGTTATCGGCCTAAATTGTGACTGACATAAGTAAGCATTTTTATTTAATACTTTCAATTTCTTATAATTAATAAGAATTTGTTTTTGTATAACTTTAATAAAATGCATTTCAGCATTCCTATTTAATACTTTACCTTTAACTGTATTTCTTTTATTTGCTTTTCATTGTATAATTTTAATTAAATGCATTTCAGCATTTATTGTATTCCATTTATTTTTATAAACAATTTAATAGTATAAATATAATTAAGCTAATAAATAAAATTGTCATTGTTAATCAACCACATCAGATCTCCATGTGTTTTCTTTACTAGTTAACTAGCGCAATAATTTGCATTTGTAATATACTCTACGATCAATTACGCTTAATTAAGATAAGCCACGCATTAACTCCATGCTAACGTGACATTACTTGCCTTTTCTTATGATTGAAAAATATTTCATCCAGCAGCATTTTTTCATTCACTCACATGGAAGTTCAAATTAAATTCTTTGGAAAAATACCAATTTTTTTATGATCTTGATTTAACTTCAAAAAGATCAAAATAAGGTCATTCTGGGAATGGAAAGCAAGCTGAACACGTCATATTGGATTTTGTCGTTTACTTTAACTCAAAACAAAAGAGATATTATAAAAGTTAAGAAAAAAAAAAATATGTAATAATTTCTATTTGGAATTTAAAAGTTTAACAAAATATTAATCTTTATTTGTGCTTAATTCCAGAAATTGTGTTGGTTTTAAAATTTATTCTTTTACTCATGATATTCTCATGAGTTATTTATTTAGTACAATAAGTACTGAAGGGGAGAGCATACCTATATGGACCATTTCATCAGACGCTACTCTGAATCCTCAGTAGGTTACTCCCAACTTTTCTTGCAAACATTAAAACCTTTATATTGTAAAAGCAATTGACTAAATAAGAATTATTAATCAATAGTTTGGTTGTTTGGTAATCGCAATTTTTGACTCATAGCTCCACCATTTATGGACCCATCCAGCTGAGTTTTGGTTACGATACTATGAATGTGATGTTTGAAAAAACTACTTACTAATTTTTTTCGGTTTAAATAAAAAACGCAAAAAACAAAACCATAATAAATGAAAATCTAAAATTTCCGTTTTATTTTTGATATTCTTCGGCCATTTGTGGACCGATTGCTTTCATTTTTAGCACAGGTATTATGACTTATACTTCAAACAAAACTGTATACCACGTTTTTTTGTTTAGACAAAATACGAAAAAAACCCATTAAAAAAATGGTCAAAAATAGAAGTTGTTTCGGTTTTTGACTCATAGCTCCGATCTGCTTGAATTTCAATAGCAATAGTCTTACAGCAACAACTGACCATTTAGTATGCTACACTTTTCTGTATGTTGTCTAGATTCTTCTGAAAGTTGATTTCAACGATTACACGGACAGACAGACGGACAGCGCTTTTTAAGCTCCTCTATTCATAAGGATTCAGAATATATATAATTTATAGGATGTCCCATGTACGTTGTAGAAATTACAAACGGAATCACAAAGTTATATATACCCTTCTTACTTACAGTGAAGGGTATAAAAAGAAAAAAAGGAAAAACTTTACAACAACAATCATAATTAACTTTCGTGCCGTAAATACGGAGCAACCAATGGTCTTTGCCTTTTAAGTCGCCACAAGAAAGTTGTAAAGTGCCAGATACGCCATAGTCGCTGCTGTACATGGGTCATTTTGGGTAGGACTGTCATCATCATCTACCAGTCTAATTAGAGAATAGCAGGTTAAGTTACCCCAAAATAATGTAAGTTACACACACGCATTTTACTAACAAAAGCACAAGGCCTTTTCGTTTGACTGCTATTCTTAATGCAATATTGCAATAGTCCACAAGGGGAATATTATTAAAGGAAATTTTTTTTTTGTTTTTAAAATTAGATTGTTTAAAAATATAACTTAATTATTAATTAGCAGGCAGAAAAATTGAATTTAATTAAAAAGCTGTGTATTGTGATGAGGTTAAACAATTCTCGTATTCTATTTTCTAATATACTTGAGTTAAATACTTAACATTAACAATACATAGCATCCCATAGTTGGTGACACAGATGGTGCTGATGAGGCGAAAGGGATTTCTCCGAAAATGATTGCTCCACCAAACCAGTGTGTTTGCGCGCCAGGCATAAAATATGAAATAAAAAATATCAGGTTTAATTAGTTTTAATATAATTGTGTTTTTATTAGATTTTAAAATATTACCTTTAAAAAACTTCTGGTTATGTGACCTTTATTGTTGCGTAGCTTTCACACAAGTAAGTTAAGTATATTTGTTGTACACAAAAAACCAAAAACAAACATACATAGACCGTAAGCGGTTAACTTTGCCGAAATCCAAATAAACAACAAATATAACTCATAAATAAAGGGAAATTTAGACTTCAGTAAAGTTGCCAGACGAATTGAAATAAATATATTATGAAATAAGATACTGGCTTAAACATTGCCGGCCGCCTTGCAACAACGTAAGGAGATGCAACACAAAAATTTTCAATTAGATAATACAATATTGGTACAAATATACACAAGATTTACAAAATTCAAACATAAATCGAGAAGTATATATTGTACAATAATTAAGAAAAAAAGATTCTTAGAGTTACATTACATGGATGACAAACTCTAAGTCGGTTATTGACCGGAGATAATCCAGTCAAACATTGTGTATTGCGCCAGTGGAGAGCTCGGACTCGTAAAAACTTTCCCCGTCAATATTTGACCACTAAGTTCGGGGCCAAGAACCAGAGAAACTGTACCAGAATTGTAAAAAGTAGGGTCAGCCAATTGAAGACCCGGAAAATGCTCTCGTACAGTCTCTGCCACACTTCCGCGAACTGCGACAATCCTTGAACGTGTGCCGAATTTTCTTCTCATAAGCAAGGTATCGGAAACGGAAGCAAGCTCTTAAAGGGTGAGATCTTTTGCAGAGACTGTAGGCCACGGCTTGGTTCTTGAGCCTTTCCTTAGCTGAAGGGTCAATATTTTAGTCAAAGGTATCCACTGGGCAGTTAGACTCGATGATTGTGATGAAAGACACCTGCGGTTCATCATTGGATGACGCAGCAGACGATGTATACATTCCGGGCAAATATATTATAGCCGCGGACGATGGACCAGCTACCTCCATAGATTCCTCGTACTCTTCTAACAAAACGTCTTCAAAAAAATATAGAGCGTTCATAATACTAGGAAACAATGAATATATTCTAATTTGAATAAGTCAAAACGACCAGCTTAGTGATTGGTCGCTTCAGAACTCCGTTTTCAGTTCGAACGTCAACGACGCGAACCTGATCGTCACTTCCCGGATAGGTTTTTATAACTCTACCTAATTTCCAAGAAGTGGGCGATAGATGTTCGTGACGAATAACAACCAAATCGTTTATTTCAACATTACGTTCTGGAAATTTCCATTTATACCGTTTATGCAAGGAATGAAGGTATTCTTCTTTCCATCGGCGACAGAAATGATGTGAAAAAGCTTTTATTTTTCGATACCGATTTATTATACTTAAAGCTGACTCGTATATAGGTTGCTCTGGCGGAGCTAGTATCGGGCTGCCGATTAGAAAGTGGCCGGGAGTAAGAGCTACTGGCTCATTCGGATTTTCTGACATAGGACAAAGAGGACGCGAATTCAAACATGCCTTTATTCTCGCTAATATTGTGGACAATTCGTCAAACGTATATCTTGCAGACTGGGATTCCCTTCGGAAATGCTGTTTAAAACGCTTAACAGCAGCTTCCCACAAGCCACCCATATGGGGAGCCCCAGCTGTAATAAAACGCCACGACAAGCCCTGAATGCCAAAAGTTGAAGACATTCTCGCTTGACTTTCAGTAAGAAATCCACGAAATTCTCGTTCAATCTCACGAGAAGCACCTACAAAATTCGTACCGTTGTCAGAAAAGATA
Organism: Thelaira solivaga; assembly: GCA_947397855.1. Taxonomy (NCBI): domain Eukaryota; kingdom Metazoa; phylum Arthropoda; class Insecta; order Diptera; family Tachinidae; genus Thelaira; species Thelaira solivaga. Next base: position 3,051,392 of record OX377615.1, read on the forward strand.
GTTAATGGACAACCACGTCTAGCTATGAAACGATGAAAGGCAGCTAGAAAAGCATCAGTAGACAAATTCGAAGTCGCCTCTAAATGTACTGCTTTGGTTGCAAAACAAACAAATATGCACACATATGCTTTCGTAATTTTACAACCTCTGCCAGTAAAACTTTTCAATTCAAAGGGACCAGCGAAATCAACACCGGTGGTTATAAAAGGTCGCTCTAACGTAGTTCTTTCAACAGGCAATGCAGCCATTATCTGATTGCAAGATCGTTTTTTATCCAAATTCCAACGCTTACACCTATGAATTATCGTACGAATCAAAATTTTCAATCGAGGTACCCAATACTCTATTCGAATAATCCTCAACATTAATCCTCCATGAATTGAAATCACATGTACGAATTCAATTAACAAACGTGTAAAACGTGCCGAATATGGCAATATAATTGGATGTTTCTCTGTATACGACAAAGACGGAGACTTAACTAAACGACCATTCATCCTCATTATTCCATTCTCATCCAAAAAGGGAGTGAGTGAAAATAATGTGTGCAAATGTTATTTGTAAAAAAAGAGGTTGTATAGGCGAAAAATAATATAACACAAAAATCCTATAGCATATGTATGTAGGTATTCAACAAAATCAAAAAAAAAATATATATACAAAACATACATATGTACATACAGTTAATACAAGGGCTATAAAAATTAAACTAACAGAAAAAATTAATAACGTTACAAGAAAAAAAAAAAATTTTGGCAAAATAAAAATAAAACAAACAACCGTTGAAATAATTACAAGTTCACGGACCCCATGTACATACATACATAGCTCCTAGTATACATTAATATACCTAACTAAAATAAATTAAAAGAAAATTTTTTGCATACAGTCCACTAAAATTTATATTATCGTGGTTATTGATAAAGGAAGCCAATAATAAGTAATAAACAAAAATCAGAAAGTTATTACATACAAAATGAGCGGAACAAAAGGGTGTAATAATAATAAAAACAAAAAGGAAATTTATTAAAATTTGTTGTTACATTGTATGTAAACTAGAAAAAATTATTGAATACACAACTCCGAGAAAAATATGTACTTATCACTTAAAGTTGCTTATACTTAATACTCATGTCTATCGAATACATACATACTTACCTATTTGAAAAAATTGTCTATTTAAAAATTATACAATTTAATTTATATATATAATTTACACTACACACTATACACCTGCATACATGAATACACACATAAATCACGTTAATAGCTAATACATATTCTACCTATATATTTACCCATATCTGTAAATTATAGGAAACATCCACAATATAAGAATACATACGTACTTACACATTTAATTCTTAAAAAAAAAAAAAAAAAAAAAAAAAAAAAAATTCAGTTCTTTAATTTAAAAATTAACAAGAGACTTCCTCTTATTCCACACAAATGTTATCTTCACATGAAAATTTAATGATCTAACATACGATCTCTTAAAGTCCATAAATAAGAGAAAAAATCCTTATTGTTATTGCTTAATTGTTATGGAAAAAGAAATAACCTGTAATAATCGAAGAAAGGTTTATTATTGAGAAAAACATTTGAGTAAACAAACTTATATTAAAGTGAGAAGAAAAAATTTATTTAAAAACAAAAGAAAACAAAATCATAACAAAACAAAACTGAACAGTTATAAGCAAAAAAAATAAAACAGAATCTCAATCTTGTAGAAAACCTAAAGATACATTAAGTAATTAAAAAAAATACATAGATTGAGTTACCGTACAGAAATTAAAAGTACAATAATTTCTTTCACAAAGAACAACAAAAATTGTAATAGAAATTTTATTAAAAAAGAATGAAACAAATCCCAATTTCAAAAACCTATGAAAAAGGGTAATGAATTAATTAAAATTGCACATCTACATACTTATTATATACAGTAATAAAACTATTATCAAGAGCACATGTTAGCGAATAAATGATTATACACCCAAACCAAAAAAAAAATAAAAAAATTTGTTAGAGTTGCCAATTATAGATTCAATTGAGAAACAAGATAAGAATATCTCATTTCTTATCAACCCAATAGCCCCAAACTAGAAACCCTAAGCGCCTTAAAGTTCGAGATTAGCTTTCTATATACTTTGTAATTGAAACTAGTATATCTAGTGCTATCACGTAGCCCCTAAACAAATATATAGAAAAGCTACCCTTATAAGTAATCGGTAACTCTAAAAAATTGAGATTGGTGAATCAGTTCTAACATCAAACAAATACACACAAATAAGAAAACTCTCAATCTTATTAACTCAATAGCCCTATAAACCGCAAGTGAAAACACTCTAAGACTCTTATACACAAAAGCAAAAAAAAAAAAAAAAAAAAAATTTACTCATAAAGTGGTTACCCTAATTTCACAAAAATTTACTGATCGTATATATTTGGATATATTGCTTTTAAATAGATATTTCTATCTATAGCTATAACCCATTAGCCCCTAGCCGCGCAGTATAAAAAATATTATTTGCTTTAAATGTTTGTATTATAACTCAATATACCCTACACAGCAAAGGATCAATAGACAAGTAAATTATTACAAAACGATTAGTACACGACATAGAATACCAGTTCGTACCCAGAATTTCCATATATTTTGCTTTGAATTAGATACTTATTTATCTAAAGCTATAACACAATAGCCCCGTGCTCAAAAATGTAGAAAATCAGTCACTCAATCACTGATCTAAAAAACAAAGCCAAGATCAAAAACATCATATAAATATTAGCTGGCTTTGTTTCAATTTCGAATTAAAATTTAGTTTGCATTCTAAAGTTGAATCTTGTAAAGTCACATAGCAAATATGAATCACACTTCACCCGAAAAGCCTACTCCGTATCTCAAGGAGAGATTTATATTTGATTGTAATGACTTACTTACAATGTGTCAAAATAGCCCTTGCGAGAATTATTCTGAAACAGCCATAAAAGAGAAAATGACAGACTTGGACACACAATGGGCAAAACTGGAAAATTCTTACAGATATTTAATGCTATCTCCCACTGTTTCATCAGAAATAAAGAGAGATGCCGAAAAGAAATTTAATGATTGCGAGAATGCATACACTCTTAGTGCGTCCAAATTGCTGAAATTGAGGAAATCTTTCCAGAGCTTAGCATACAGTCGAAATTACCCAAGCTCACATAATAGCAGGAATGCATTGGGGTTCAGGCGAGTCTCAAGACGGGAAGTCCAAACACGTACTCGTAACTCCGAGTCCAGTTACCTTTCCCCAGACAAACTAACGAGAACTGAATCTGAAGAAGAAACTCGAACTCAACATACAGAAATTGTAAGCAGTAGCAATTCGAAGAAAATCCCAATTCGAAAAAACATAATATATATTGTATGCCATGCCTTCAGATTCATTAACAGGTGCAAACGCAAACTAAAGCAAAATAGCACTGTCCATAAAACTTCCGAGACAGTAAAATTCGAAGATGTAATATCCATTATCCCACCTCATAAGTTTAAAACACAATGGCAACATTGGGCTATGGCCAACATTTGTAGATCTACAAAAACAAATGGCGAATTAATTGGGCATAATGAGGATCTCAATATTACACTTTGCAACACGCAATCTTATCCCAGTATTGATCACACTGAAGCTGAATTCCCCATATTCAGCTGCAAAATTAATAGTACACTATTCAGGCAAACCCAATCTTGTGATGAGTGTCGCTTGTTTACAACGGGACCTTTTTCCGCACACACAGATATCTCCGACAAAAGTACACTATTGATCATGCAGAGTTCCCATTCTGCACCCACTCCATTTTGTCGGAGGCGGAGCATAACCCTACGGGTTACATCACATAATGCCAGAAACTTTAATTTTGCTAGTAAAATGATAAGATATGCAATTCCCAGGAAAGCAAAATGGAAGAAGACACTCGTTCATCGAACGCACATAAAATGGAAAACACTTCCAGTCACGGAATATGCTGCATTTTCTTATAAAATGCAATTGGAAATTGTACTCTCAATTTCTAATAATTCTCTTGTAATACCCGTAGGAGATATTCTATCTCTCTAGTTATTAATTTCTCTTTCTTTGCTGATAAATAATAAATTAATGCACATTCTTTATTTTTCATGAAAGCACAACTACATCACATCATGCCGAGCACAATAATCTATTCAAACACTAATTTCATCCACCAACAAAATCATCAATTTCTTCATTTTAGAGGCAACCTATCACATCACCATTGCTCTGTTATGCTGGGACGTCATTTGGTTCCTAGGCCCAAGGCCGGCGGCATGTACAAATAACATTTGCACAAATCATCAAAAGGAAAATAAATGACCGTTAAATTAAAATTTAATTTAATTTGAGAAAATCGCCAAATTATTACTAAAAAATGTACATTGCTCACATTGCATTAAAATGAGTAATTCTCCTCTCTGTTGTAATAAAATAATTTTAGCTATTAAGTCAGCAACACTTCACTTCACTAACTCTCGCTCTCATTTACGTGGTTTTAAATTTGCTATACTTATAAATATTTAATTTAATTTATAAAAATTGAAGTAGAATATACTAAAATCTAACACCCTTAAATTATCTAAATAAATTATAATATAAAATTATAAACTATTAAATTGCATACCAGAAATAAATAAAGAATTGTCGAAATTAAAAGAAAAAACCTGTGAAAACTATAAAAGGGAATTTCCCTTCATCAACCTCATTTTTACGTGGAAAATTCAAAATTTTAAATATATTCACACGAATATATTCATAATGAATTTTTCGAAGAAATAGGTTTTTTCAATAACAAACACTGATATCTTCTGCGTATTGAGATTTCTGAGCTAATATTGTTAATCGTAACTTGACCTGGATTATTTCATCGCTCGAAATAGCCACAGATGAAAACATACACTTAGCTCTACATGAAGGTTGAGTCCTATAATAAAATCTAAACATATAGGCGATTACTCTTAGAGCACGATCAAGTTTTGAAAATCGTTCTAAAACATCCTCATAATTAAAAAAAACGATGCATGTGCTTTTACCGTTCTAGCTTCAATATTAGTGTCTACGGAGGATACGTTGGTTATATCCCACGTAGTCTTGTCTCTCTGAAGCCAAGCAGGACCATGCCACCAAAGATCACTCTTTGCGAGCTCTGAAGACGAAAGTCCTCTACTACCTAAGTCTGCCGTTTTTTCTTCAGACCTCACATGATACCAAGGATGACCAAGGTGTATAGTGTACCCATCCAGGTATTCGTATACTATTCACCCTGTATAACATTTAACAAAATTACGCCATTCGTTCTCTGTAGAAGGCAGTAGAATGTCATCCGAATCTACATTATCACGCCAAATCTTTTGCATGATAATCTTCGCTACAATTATAACAGGACCTAGCCAACCTACTGGATCAAATAATTTAGCTATAGTTGACAAACCTCTCTTTTTGTAAAGTGTAACTTATCGGCGATCGGCTCAACACGAAAATAAAATGAATCTAAGTTGGCATTCCATTGAATGCCTAAAGTTTTAGAGCTGCTAGATTCCACAAAATTTAAATGTTTAGAATCTACCAAGTACTCGGGGGGAAGATCGCTAAGAATTTCCATAGAATTAGATGTTCATTTTCTCACCTCAAATTTAGCAGACGATAGAGCTGTAACAAGCTAATCGCGTGCCTCTAAAGCAGATGAAACATCATGAGCCCCAGTCAGTACATCGTCAACATACATGCACTTGCGCAATATATTTGAAGCAAGAGGCCAATTGTAATAATGTCCTTATTGCTAAAAAAGGAGCACAATTGACGCCAAAAGTTACCGTTTGTAACTCATACGCTACCACTTCCTCCGTTGAAGAGGATCGAAACAAAATCCGTTGAAATGGGGTATGAGCAGGGTCAAGTCGAATTTGCCTATACATCTGTGTTATGTCGCAATTAAAAACATATCTGAATAATCGCCAACGTAAAATCAAAAGAACTAAATCTGATTGTAATGTGGGGCCCACATATAGACAATCGTTCAAGCTATTACCATTGGAGGTTTTATTAGAAGCATTAAATACGACACGCAATTTCGTAGTCTTCCGATCAGGTTTAATTATCGGATGATGAGGCAAATAACAAGAGTGAGAAGGATCTGAAAATTTATGCAAAACTGGCTTCATAGGATTCAGTGTTAAATATTCATTAACAACGTTATCATATAATGCTTTTACGTCTGGTTTTCGTAATAAAGACGACTCGTTTCTCAAGAATTGTGCCATGACATTCTGTTTTGAAACGCCTAATCTGATAGTCTGAGGAAATTCTGGCTTAAAAGGTAGCGTCACTACATAACGGCCATCGGAGTCGCGTCGCGTTGTTCTCCTATAATTTTCCTCACAAAATCTATCAAACTGGGTCCATATCTTCTTTTTTGGACTCTCTTCTAGCTACCAAAATCTAAGAAGATTTCTATTCAAACTATCTTCGGGTGAGCACTCTATAGTAGTGGAATATACTTGAATAGGTGGTCTTTGGACAGATCCAGTAATGATCCATCCAAATATTGTCTTTTGAGCCAAGCAGGACCATGCTAAAATATTACGTCGAATTTCCCCTAACATTATCTGAGGATATCTGTCGACGTAGAAGGTAGAGACGAGTCTACACAACTAAGATCCCGGGCTACATTAGCCGGAACCGGAACCGGAGCAGAATAATTCCCATTAGAAGAATTATTCCTATTCACATTTCCTATATTAGGTACATCACGGTGTAACAATAAGTGATGTCTTTCATTACACGTGGTACAATTAAAGGCACTCTTACAATTCTTGACTCCATGTTCTCGTGATAAACAATTAAGACAACAGTGAAATTTTCGAACTGTAGAAAATCTTTCTGATAGCGAAAGATTTTTAAAACGTTTACACGTTCTCAAAACATGTCCGGAACAATGACATAAAACACAAGAAGCTGAATTGGAGTTAGAAGTTGTACTAGAATTCACAACATGAGTTTTAACCTTCTGCGTAGGTTTCATCAATGGTTGAGAATTCTTAAGGTCACGAACACACTGGCACTTTGCCACAATTTCGTTCGCTTCACCGGCGATTTTGCGAAGTAAATGACAAAGCCGTTCTATATCACTAAGTCCAGAGCTTTTAATATAAATAGCGGTAAATAAATCACGAAAGGCGGGCCACGCAATATAATCTCCCTCAAAAGTATTGATATCGCACGGTGGGAGTGCCAAATTATGATTGGGATTAATTAGCTTTTGGGACCGTCCGCAATTCGTGTAATTTCTCATTAATAGCAGCTGCACATTTGAGGAAAGTCACGTAGGTGGCTTGATATTTTGCCGATACTGACTCAAATTGATCAGGCTCACTGTCTTTGAGATTGTCCAAAAAATGCAAACACGAATCATGCGAAATTTTAACACATTCCCAAATTTTCTTTAATTCTTCGCTTTGAATCTCTAATGTGAAAACCGTATGCATTTCCGGCGAAAACGCATAAAAATTTTGCCCAAATTTCATTAAAGCATCTGTTGCTCTTATAAATTTATTTATTTTTATTTTTCTTCTTTTTATAAATGTAATTAAATTAAAAATTATTCTCAGTGACCGTTTTTATTTATAAAATTTTCACAAAAATCAAACGTAATTTTTCGAAAAACTGACAAACTTTTAAAAAATAAATTAAATAATTTAAATTAATTTATAATTTATTCACAAAACAATTTTAAAAATTTTCAAATTAAATTTATGCAAATTTAGTACACACCACAATTAAGTCAAACTGACCGAGCGTAGGGTACCAAATTGAACAAATAGAAAACAAGGAGAAAGAAGAAAAAAAAACAAACTTATTTTTGTATGTACTTTAAATATATACACGTATTAAAAAGCACTTATTGTTATTAAATTTATAATTTTATAATTAAATTTCACCACTAAATATATTTATTCTTATGATTTTTGGAAATTTTATTTCTTATTATTTTTTCACACAAATTCTGTTCGTCCACGTAAATAAAATGCACCGTAGGTTTTTTAAGTATTAAACGATAGGTAATTAAAGCAAGAGTCGTGAAACGATCAATCACAATAGGTAATATGAAGAAAAAAACACATAAATAATTAAACCAATGTATGTATGTAAATATGTATATTAATTTTTACACTTTTTGCATTTACATATACACATATATTTTATTTGCCGTAGCACTTTTATTTTTCTCTTTTCTTTATTTGATAAAATAAATATTATAAATATGTATTTTACGCACCTTATTTTCAATTTAAAACTTTTATTAAATATGACGATGTAGCTGTTGGTGGTAAATGATGATTATAATTCCTTAAAGGGAAGAAAAGGAAAAATATTAGCTTCGAATTTAATTTTTCTTTAAATCCGGCTCGAATGGACCAAATGTTTGCGCGCCAGGCATAAAATATGAAATAAAAAATATCAGGTTTAATTAGTTTTAATATAATTGTGTTTTTATTAGATTTTAAAATATTACCTTTAAAAAACTTCTGGTATTGTGACTTTTATTGTTGCGTAGCTTTCACAGAAGTAAGTTAAGTATATTTGTTTTACACAAAAAACCAAAAACAAACATACATAGACCGTAAGCGGTTAACTTTGCCGAAATCCAATAAACAACAAATATAACTCATAAACAAAGGGAAATTTGGACTTCAGTAAATATATTATGAAACAAGATACTGGCTTAAACACAGTGTCTGGGGTTAAAATCAATTTTTCTGCATTTCAAATAATATCAAATTATCAGAAATTAAATAACAAATAAAAAACATTATGTACCTTCAATAATAGGGAATTATATGGAAATATTATTTGTTAGAGCTTTTTGATCTAATAAAGATTTACGAAGTAGAATTTCACATGATTACCTTTTTAACCAAAATAATGATAAGGCTCGATTTGCTTCATTTATAAATTCAATATAATTAATTATTTATTAAACGTGTTATTCACACAAAGGTTAGAAAAGAAAAGGAAAGAATAAAAGGTGTATTACTAGAGGTGCAATACAAGTCACAGTTGTATGCATTTGGGTTGTCAGTAAGGTTGCAATTTTCTTACATTATTGATAATAGGTACATATACTGAACTAAAAAGCGCGAGTAATAATATATACGAAACACATAATAAAAAACAAAATAGTTCAGTAAAAAAATCATATAGAAAAATCAAAATGGCTATTTTGTTAAGCTTGAGGTTTTATTTTTCAAAAATTTATATCTTCAGGATATAATTATAAATTAATCATATTATTAAAAATACATATTTCAAAAATTTTCTTGACAAAAGTAAATTAGGGTGTTCAATAATAAGGTTATTCCAAACAAAATTTGAAAAATATTTAAAAGTAATATGTTAAAAATGTATAAATAAAATAATTGTTATACAAATGTATGTGTTAAATGAATTATGTATGTATGTAACAAGTAACAATTAACATATTTTTTTTTTATATAATAATATTAAATAATAACATAATTTTGTTAATATGCTCAAATAAATATATAAAATTATATATTTGTACATGGACACACTTATTTGTATATAAATAATATGTGCATATTAAGAAAAATATTTAACAAAATTTATATTTGTTTATTAAGTGTCTATAATTTTGAGCTATATTTTCTGTATCAGACTTAAAATTTATTCTATGTGTTGTAGGTGTATTAATTATTTGTAACATTTCTAATGTGTACCTTTTTTTATAATTATTTTCTATATTAAAAACTGAAACATTTTCAAAATTAGGAAAATGATTTAATTCAAAACAATGAGAAGTTAATGCCGTTTCTTGTGAAGAAATGTTCCTATACTTTTGATCCGATTTATGTCCAGACATTCTAGTCTTAAGTTTATTTTTTGTTGTACCTACATATACTTTGTCACAAGTTTCATTTTTATTACCATCACATGGTATTCTATGAACTACATTTGATATATCAAATTTCTCTATTCTATCTTTAGTTTTACTAAATAATGTATTTAAAGTATTGTATGTTTTATACGCCATACGGAATTTTTCTCTATCATAAATCTTAGTATTTATTAAACGTTCTGACAGTCCTGGTATACAAATAATTGATTTTTAAGAAACCTGTTCATTTAAATGAATTATATTATATCTTCTATTCCTATAATACTCTCCAATTAATTGATAAATTAAAAAATCTGGATAATTATTATCTTTTAAAATATTCCTAATTATTATTTTATTTTTGAAATGAAATTCGCTATTACTAATTGTTAGTATCCTGTTAATTAAATTTTTAGCTGTGTTCATCGGCAGCACTAATCTAGGTCGAGAGAATGAGGACAGGTGGCAACGTAGTTGTAGAAATAATATTGGTTTGTTTCATTATTGTGACAGCAGTGATTGTGCAAAGTAGTGTGTTTAGTGCCTTCCTTAAAAGTAAAAATAAAAGATTTAACTGATTGTATAATTCGTGTTGTGGCTTCATTTCTAGGGAGTATTACATTGGCGACGAGTGGTAAATATCCATAGAGTGGAAAAAAAAGCCTCAGGCTTCCCTCGTTTTTGATAAAAGGAAAATTTTTGTAATGTAATGGCACATTATATTGTGTGTGTGTGTGTTTTCTTTTAGACGATTCCATTAAATTGGATCAATTGTGTGATCGAAAAGACAGCACATTAAATTGTGAAATCGGAGTCACATTAAATTGTGCAATTGGAGTCACATTAAATTGTGGAAGTGGTGTCACATTAAATTGTGAAATTGGTGGCATATTCAATTGTGCTCGGGTATGTATATAAATCACATTAAATTGTGTAACACAAGGATATAAAGAGATTATTTTCTGGTTCTTAGGCGTTAATTTTCTGAAGCACATTTAATTGTGAAGTTGACAGCACATTCAATTGTGACATTGGCAGCTTAGTTAATTGTGATTGGGCACATGGGTTTAAGATCGGAGATTTCTTTATAAAGAATAATAATGGCCGACATAAAACCATTTTTGTGCGATGCGATATACAAAACTTTGCTGCGTGCGGAGTGGGAAAAATGGTATCGATCCTTTAAGCTGTATTTGGCATCGGAGGAACAAGTTGCTTAATTTGGGAAGCCCGAAACTACAAGAGGTGATATACAATATTCTTGGCGCTTTGGTCGAATACGATCCAAAAGAGGATAACAATGTGTTCACGGTATTGGTTACAAAGTTGGATGAATATTTTTCGCCTAAGAGAAATTTGACATTCGAAAGGCATTTGTACAAGAGTCTAACACCATCTGAGGGAGAGCTTTCTAACAAATTTCTATTACGCTTAATACAACAAGTTGCGAAATGTTCCTTCGGATCGACCAAAACGGACATAGAAGAAATATGTATAAAGGACAAAATAATTGACTCGTGGGCTCCCCTTGAGCTGAAAAAGAAGTTATTGGAAAAAGAACAGAATTTAAACGAAATAATGGAAGCTTGTCAAATTTATGAACAAATTAAGAAACAGTCTCAAAGTTTGCTGGCAAGGGGCGATGGAGAGACAGTAAATAAGATCTCATTGAAGAAGTGGGTTACTCAGAATTCAGACGTGGAGTGTTTTAGATGTGGACGAAAAGGTCACATCGGCAACTACATGAATTGTCCGGCTCGAAGTGCAAAGTGCAACAAATGTCTTCTTGTTTTCCTTTTTTGCTCTCAAATGCAAAACAAAGAAGTTTAAAAGTGGATTTGACAAAGGGAGTGATGGAAAGCAACGCCACACTAGACGGACAAAAGTACGGTGCATCCAGAATGAAGAAGGAAAGGGCTCAGATGATGGGGACGCATTGTGCGAATTTGACTGTTTCAAAATCGACGACAACTGTAAAAGTGATGAAATCATTGAGTGCTGCGTTGGGGGACAAGCATTTTTAATGCTCATCGATTCCGGCTCACGGTTTAATCTGGTGAGTGAAAAAGACTGGACGATGCAAAAGAATAAAAATGCGGTCTTATGGAATATTCGATCGAATTCATCAAACCAATTCAAGGCATATGCTTCAGATCAGGTTCTCAAAGTCATCTGTGTGTTTGATGCTCCGATTGCAGTAAATAATGATTCGGAAATGGTTGCTACATTTTATGTAATTGAAAATGGAAGTCAGTCATTATTAGGTTGTGAGACATCGGTGAGACTGAATGTATTACGTCTTGGACTAGATGTTAATCATATAGAGAATGTAAAGCCATTTCCCAAAATGAAGGGTGTACAAGTTAAATTTCCATTGATCCATCTGTGAAACCTGTACAGCAACCACTACGACGCATACCAGTAGCTCTCGAAGAAAACGTGGCATCTAAGCTTGAGGAGGCAATCAGACTGGACATTATCGAACCTGTGGTTGGTACAAGTCCATGGATTTCGCCGGTAGTGATTGTGTTTAAAGAAAACGGCGAAATGAGGCTATGCATTGATATTCGTCGAACGAACAAAGCAATTTTGAGAGAAAACTACCCGTTATCAACTTTCGACTCTTTCATGACAAAATTAAGAGAAGCCAAGTACTTTTCAAGATTAGACCTTAAAAGCCCATACCACCAGCTTGAACTATACGAATGCAGCCGCGAAATAACAACTTTTATAACGCATAAGGGGTTATTTAGATATAAAAGGCTGACGTTTAGCGTAAATTCGGCGCCTGAAATTTTCAAACGTATGGTAGAGGGACTCTTGGCAACCTGTAGTAATTGCCTTAATTATATAGATGATGTCATAATATTTGGCAGCACGGAGGAAGAGCATGACAAAGCCGTGAGAGAAGTACTCCATGTGTTTAAGGAACATAATCTGGTACTTAAGGAGTACAAATGCGTTTGGAAAACTCAGAAATTAAAATTTTTAGGACACATTCTCTCTGTTAAAGGTTTCACGGCAGATCCAGAAAAAATCAAGGTAATTACAGAATTTCGAACTCCAAATACTAGAGAAGAGACTAGAAGTTTTTTTGGGTTTGATCACATACGTTGGGAAATTCATCCCTGACTTGGCAGATGTTACTGAACCATTGAGAATCTTATAAAAATCGGACGCAAAATTTGTTTGGGGCCCGGATCAGGCGAACGCTTTTCAAACTCTCAAAACGCAGCTATCTTAAATTCCCAACTTATCATACTTTGACCCAAAGAGAAGAACTCGCGTAGTAGCAGACGCCAGCCCAGTGGCCTTATGGCGGTCAGTAGAAAAATTCTACTACTACCTATCGGGTTTGGAATTTGAGTTGGTGACAGACCAAAAACCACTGGAAGCCATTTTTAAACCAACATCTAAGCCTCCAGCCAGAATAGAACGATGGTTATTGAAGCTACAATCATTTAAATTCCAAGTAGTTTATTATACCGGAAAGGAAAATATAGCTGATTCGGTATCTAGGCTTTGCAAAATCTCAGACACAGGTTCATTCGACGGAAATTGTGAGGAGAACATATTTCATATTGTGGCAAACTCGATCACTCCACCTCTTACTATCACCGTGATAGCTAAAAGAAGTGCGGAAGAGGAAGAAATCTCCAACAATAGTGCACATGTCAGAAACGAGTCATGGGAGTGGGATAAATCGAGTATTTATTATCCATTCCGGTTTGAGCTCTCGGCAATTGGAAGTATTCTTCTGCGGGGCACTCGCATTGTAATATCTAAGTCGCTGCGAAGTAAAACACTTCAATTAGCTCATGAAAGACATCCTGGAGAGTCAGCTATGAAACGGAGACTAAGAGCCAAAGTCTGTTGGCCGTGGATAGATAGAGAAGAAGAAGCATGCGTTTCCAAATGGTCCCTGGCAATGTGTGGCAACAGATTTATTAGGGCCACTTCCCAAAAATGAGTACATTCTAGTGCTAATAGACTACTATTCACGGTATCAGGAGGTACTGTTTCTGAAGAACATATCGTCCGAAAAAATTATAAAGGCCATGGAGGAAATATTTTGTAGATTGGGATTGCCAAAATCGTTGAGAACGGATAATGGCCGTCAATACATTAGCACGGAATTTAAAAGTTTTTGTAAGTTGAACGACATCACACAAATCACGATGCCACCGTACTGGCCGCAGGCCACTGGAGAGGTGGAGGATATGAACAGGTCCCTAGTCAAAAGATTAAAATTTGTCAGCGTCAACAAAATCAACTATAAACAGGAAATACAAAAGTTTATATTAATGTATAACGTCACACCTCATGGCACGACAGGATCACCTCCATCTGAATTGATGTTTAGCCGAGTTATCCGAGACAAAATTCCAAGTATTCAGGACATAACAGAGGAAATGATTGACTCATCAGCAAGGGATTTGGACTGCATAAATAAACAAAAAGGGAAGGAAACAGGAATAAAAGACGGAAAGCAAAAGAATTGTAACAATTATTATTTTATAATAAAGAAAAATAAAATAAGCTAGGTGCATTAGCTACATTAAGCTTTAATTTAAATAGTACACACATACTAACACATACGTGTATAGGTATATATGTAGCAGTGTGAATATTACAGCATGCCTAAAGTCTCTGCCAGCGTGATTTAAATACATTGCGTCTCTCTAAAAACTGCATTTTTTTGCATTATTATATTTGACAAGCTACGAATTAACGAAACCACAATGATTTTTAATTTAATGAAAGAATGATAGCTGCAATTAGAGTAGACACGATGATCTTAAGACATTCTACCTTTAAACGTTGACTAATTAACTTCGTTTCACTATCAAAATTAAATAAATAAAAAGTTAACAGTGAACTGAAAATTTTTATAAATGCAGTCATAAAAGTAAAGAAAATATGAAATATTTCTAAATAAAAAAAAAAAATAAAAAGTAAAATAAAAAGAAAATTAATTAAAACAAACTTTAAATAAAAAGCTGCTAAATTATAATTTATAACGATGGGTCAACCAGGAGCTGATAAAGGAGCGCATGCCTAAATTTGAGGAATAACTATGACTGAAGGATCTACCACTATTAAAGGACATATACGTCATAATATTAACAGTGCTTATAGCGGTCACCAAGTAAAGGACAAGGAGTCAATAATATATGTGTTTATTGAAGAAGATGTCAATCTCCAAAACATGGTCATATGGGTATCATTCGTTTAGTGTGTTATTAGTGATTCTTTAAATTTAGTAACATACAGATTTAATAATGCCTTAACACTTTCAATGCAAATTTTAATGTAACTGTTATTTTATTGTACGTATACTCAAAAAAAAAAAAAAAAAAAAAAAAAAAAAAAGAGCAAAGGAGAATAACGTATAAAAAAAAAAAATTTTTTTTGGTAGTAAGCAAGTTGATGAACAGCTTAACTTAAATGTAAGCTTTTCTATTAAGACCTAAAGTTTGTTTTTGTAGAAAATTTACGTAATTATTGGCATGTTTAAATTTACAAAAAAAAAAAAAAAGGTTTATAAATGTGTATGTTGAAACGGGTTTTATAGATGTTAAATTAAATGAAAATAAAAAAAAATAGGAAAAATTACTAATTTAACTTTGATTATATATAAATTTTATTAAATCAAAATTTTTATTTCAGTATATTTATAAGCGACTATGAATGAATTGAGCTCAAGACATCATGGCAGTTAAACTGTAAAACTGTATAACCAGAATCATTAATTTTCCCATTTTTTTTAACAACCCTCGTAAGTGGACAGCTACTGTAAGTTTTTTTTTGTAAAATTGAACATGCGAAATTTTTTTTTAACAAGATTTGAACTATAATTTAAGTTAAATATTAATAATAATTTTTTCGTCTTAACTAACATAGGTTTGATACGTTATTAATAAATGAATTGTAAAATATTAATTATGATAATGGAGTAGAGAGTTTATTTGGGTGAGAATGGATTACAAGATGGTATAGATAGGTATTAGTTTAAATGCAAAAGGATAAAGAAAGAACTTGGAATGGCTTTATTAATATAATGGACACTAAGTCATTTGTTGGTATAGGGTGGGTAAATAAACAGATAAAGAATTAAATAAATAAATATAAATATATTAAATGTCTATTGCGATAAAACCAACAATCGCAAATTTAATGCAAACAAACATTCTCGTAGTTTAAAATTTAAAAAAGTAAATTATAATATGACGAATATTATAAAACAATAAGGAATACCAGGTAACAAATGTGGAATGATATTTTTTTTTTTACTTTCTGTTACATGCCTTTTATTTTGATTTGGTCAAGAACCTCCCCATATCCGGCGAGCTAAGCCCATATCTTCCATTCCACAAAGGACTAAATCAAAAATAACAATTACCAAATTACTTAATGCCACATGGGTGGTAACAGAATCAGAGATAGCTGTTGTAGACAAAGTGCTGCTCAAAAATGTCGTCTTTCCGCATAAGCTTACATCAAATTTTGATGTAGCAGAAAATGAAGTGGTACACAGAAGTGGAAATATCTGGTAATCAACGTTAAAAAGATACCGTCATCGGCAATGTCGCAAAAATCATCGTCACCCGTTACGGACTCGTCACAGATATCGGAATCGACATCGATTAATACTCCGCCACCAGGTCATAGAGATGATTCACCTAATACGATTTTTATGAACAGTTTTTATTTTTTTGGTTGAACTATTTTCGATTTTAACATTAACACCTGCAATTTCCTTTATTATATATGGATCTTCATAGATGTTTGAGTGTTTATCATATGGCTCTTTTTGCAAATGTACGATATCGTTTATGTTTAATTATATTGGCTTTGAAAATTTATCAAAATAATATTTACTTTTCTCTTTATGTTTGTCAATTAACTGTCTTGCAAGGATATTTGTTTTTTGTAATCGATACTTAATTTCTTTACTGTAGTTATCGTACGGAGTAAATTTATTGTCGAACACGGTGTTTGATGAGGTATTGTGATAGAATGTAAAATACCTCAAGTAAGTATCCCAATCGGATAGATTCTCAGATAGATACGCTCGAATATATTTATTAAATACGCGATGGTTTCGCTCTACTGTGCCAAGGGTTTGATGGTGATAACTAGTAGAAAACTTTATGTCGATTTTCAGAAATTTGCATAGCTCTGAGAAAACTTCATTTTTGAACTCTGTGCCGAGATCAGATTTTATTGTGTCCATTTTCCCATAAATCAGTATAAAACTTTCAAAAATAGCGCGAGCAACTGTTTGGGCGGATTTATCGGGTATAGCTATACTTACTAAATACTTTGAGAAGCCACACATTAATGTAAGGGCGTATTTGTTCCCATAATAAGATTGGGGTAAGGGTCCTATTGTGTCTACCACTACGATGTCGAAAGCATTGGCGTTATAACAAGTTTTTCAGTATTCGACGGTCTGACCTTATTCATGTTACATTTCGAGTAATTTTTCACGAATTTCGCAATATCTACTGTCATTCTTTTCAAGTAATATTTGGTTCTAAGCTTGGCATACAGTTTTTTCTGTCCACAATGGCCTCCCAAAATGGGGTCCTCATGATATATAGGCATAAGGTTTACTTTTTCATGTTATTCTGTATGTGGGGTCAGTAAGAATAATCTCTGTGTGGTAAATTCCTAGTTTGCTGGTCTCGTTTTCCAACCTCGAAAGCAAAAAGTCTAAACTTGGTCTTTCGCTAGCAAATTCGAAGTCTACACACATAAGTCTTTTAAATTTCCTGTATGCATTTATGCGCATTTTTATAATATTGTCGTTATAATTTTTGCCATATTTTTATTAAACTCGTAAGAAAATTTATCGTACACTTTCAAATTCAACTTGTTATTTCTCTCCAAAGAATTCCCTATGCCCTTACTTCTGTCATGTAATTGTCTCGACATTGCACGTGTTGTTACTGCTAGCACCTGGCTTTTATTCATCTATCGAAATTCTCGACAAGGCGTCGGCACCAACGTTGGACTTTCCCTTAATATACTGTACGGTAAAATTGTACTCTGAGAGTTCCAAACGTATGCGGGTTAATTTCGGCGAAGGATCTTTTAGATTAAAGAGATAGACTAGGGGTCTATCCGGACGATAAAATGAGTGCCGTAAATATATGGGCGGAATTGACAGATTGCAAAATAAACTGCCAAAAGCTCTAGCTCTATTATAGGTTTTTTCTGTTCTGAATCAGAAAATGATTTGGAAGCAAAGTATATTGGCAAATCGTTGCCATTAAAATTCTGACTGAGAATTGCACCACAGCCATATTTTGAAGCGTCAACCGTAATCAGAAATGGTTTCGAAAAGTCGGGGTATTGAAGTACTCGTGGGGATAGTAAACATGATTTTAGATTTTCAAAGGATTCTTGACATTTCTCGTTCCAACAAAATTTAACTATTTTTCTTGTCATTTGGTTTAGGGAAGCTGCCAAAGTAGCAAAGTTTGGAATAAACTTTCTATAATAGTTGGCGAATGCCACAAAACGTCTTACAGAATCTTTGTCTGTTGGGGTTGGATAAGTTCCCATTGCTCTGATTCTACTGTTATCTGGAAAAAGATAATTTACCGTACAACGATGACCAAGAAATGTTACTTCGGGTCGAAAAAAGTTGCACTTGTAGGGATTTATCTTTAAGTTATGATCTCGTAATACCCTGAATACGTCCTTTAAATTGTTAAAATGGTGCTGTTTGCTACAGCCAACGATGATTATGTTATCAACATATAAAAAAGCCTTGTTAGGTGCAAGTTCTGAAAACGCTATTGCCATCATTCTGGAAAAAAAAAATAACAAGAAAAACATAGGGTTTTTCTACAATGAGCTTTTGTATTTGTATATGTAATAATTTCTATTTGGAATTTATTTATTTATTCAGTTCAATGCTTACTGAGTTTTTTGTTTGAATATTTGAATCTTTTTGTAACTATTGATTAAAAATTCTTATTTAGTCAATTGCTTTTACAATATAAAGGTTATAATGTTTGCAAGAAACGTTGGGAGTAACCTACTGAGGATTCAGAGTAGCGTCTGATGAAATGGTCCATATAGGTATGCTATCCCCTTCAGTACTTATTGTACTGAATAAATAACTCATGAGTAAAAGAATAAATTTTAAAACCAACACAATTTCTGGAATTAAACACAAATAAAGATTAATATTTTGTTATAATTTTTTTTGTAAATCGCTTAATTTTTTACCTTGAATGAAATGTAAAGTAGAATTAGAATGAAGAGCGGGAAAAAGTCACCTCGTCACTGCGGCCAAAACAGACCTATTGTGACACTACTCTCAAGTTACAAATCCTAGCAGAGTCTAGTATTCATTAAGAATTCAGAAATTTCTTTGGGTGATTTGTCCGCCATGTTCGACGGTTGTAGTTAATGTTGTCCTAAGTAGTAAAAACGGTTCCAAATTAGACCATTACAGTGACACAATATGTGTTCTGCTGTCTCTTCATCTTCGTTACACAACCTGCAGAGGTCATTTTGACTGATCCTCATATTCGCCAAGTGTTTCAATACTCTGCAATGTCCAGTCAGGAATCCCATGACAATGCGAATTCCTGACCGGGTCAAGCCAAGTAATTGCTTTGTTCTCTTCCGAGATCGGTTTGGCATGAATGCTTTCCCTACCCTAATACCTGCTGTTTCCAGCCAATATTGTTGCGATTCTCTTTCCAGCCACTCCCTAAAAATGAGCTTAGTAGAGCTCCAAGACAGCCCGCATAATGGTTCTGGGCGAATGAATCCATTAGCCGCCCCTTTTCTTGCTAGTTCGTCAGCCTTCTCATTGCCTACATATCCACTATGACCTGGCACCCATACCAAGTGAACCCTGTTATTAGATGCTAATCTCTTTAGAAGTTTCAAGTAATCCCAGACCAGTTTTGATCTTATTTCAAAGGCACTGAGTACCAGTAATGCCGCTCTACTGTCCGAGTGTATATAGATGTGACAGTTATTTGTGTCTCTTTCTAGATCCTCTCTTAGGCAGAGCTCTATGCCATGTATTTCGGCCTGAAAAACTGAGTTCTCTTGGCCCATACTAACAAATAAGGTTTTTCTGTGGTTTAAATCAAATACCTTTGCTCCAACACCCTCAACCGTTTTCGAGCCATCTGTGTACCATACATGTGATCGGACACCGGGTTTGGGTCTATTCTCTTTTCAATTAACCCTATTTGGGAATGTGACCCTGTAATCACGAGTGAAGCTGTATTTGGTTCGACAGTGATCGTTTAGGGTTACAAATTTCACACCTATTTCGGCAATCTCCCTAGAAAGAGAGCTTAGTGCGCGAGAAGAGTCCTCTGCATCTCCCAAGATGAGTTTTGCATTAAACTGCAACGCTTCTTTCTTGATGAATAAATGAATTGGAATATGGTTTAGCAAGACCTCAAGGGCAACTGTCGGAGTAGACCTCATTGCCCCGGTTATACAAACGCAGGCTAGTCTCTGAATTCTATTGATCCTTGCCTACGCTGTGGACAGTGGACCCTAAAAGCTATCTTCGCCATTTAGCTCGAAATCATGGAGGATGGCAGTTATGTCCATGGCTTCATTTCTCCCGGCACTGACCGGCGAACGAAGTAGAGTATATTCATCTGACTCCATTGTTTTGATTTTTATGTTTTTTCTTATATTCTCCATAAAAATAAATTTAAAGCTAAGAATGGATTGGTCCATGCACGCAGAGCTCCCATACGTATGTTACATAAGGCTATTTACATTGGAAGGTCGCCCGGTATTCCAGGGGATGTCTCCGTTAGCGATGCACATGTTTTAATTCCCTGCACCATTCAGCCTTCGGCACGATCCCAAGAACACCTTGGCTTGGGAATCGGTTGAGAACCTAGGCCGGCATAGCTCCTTGGTTCATTGACCCTAGTTAAGCCCCCTCACCACGTCAAGGTACATCAACCAAGAGAGGGTCAAAATGTAACGTAAATAATAATAATAAATTTGTAAAATCTTTTTTTTTAATGAATTGTAAAAGAAAATAATGATTTTTTAATTTAACATTCAGAAGGGAAGGATGACTCAATGTATCATGTCAAAATTAGGGACAACTAGAAATAGGGTCAAAATAGTTTTCAAAGGAGTAAAGAAAGGGAGGGAATAGTACGCATCATGGTGCCAACCTTTGCCATGAAATTTTGTCTTCGTTAACATATTTTTTTACTTTTCTTTTCAAATTTACATATTACACTTACTGTCATATAAGGGTAAATTATATGCTTACGTGTGGAATAAACGGGGTTTAGAACCACAGCTAGCCGGACGCCACCTTTTATGACATTAGACCTATTTATTTCTTTCTTATTCCTAATAGAGAAGACGACACGTAACAAAGTATATTTTTATGAGTCGTATTATTGATAGGAGAAATTTGCATATTTTAACTTTCAAAATAAATTTTAAATAAACCAAAAGAAAACTAATTTTCAATAAATTTAACGAAATTATTTTCAAAAAATAAAACTAATTAAGCTAAAACACATTGTATTTTTGCGAAATTTTTCATTTTTTCTTACAGTTTTGATCTTTTCCGCAGCTGCGGAAGAATACCGCAGCAACGGTAAATTTCGCTTCCGCGAAAAAAATGCTTTCCGCAATTGCGGACCGGAATGGATAATTATACCCAATATCAATGAAACGGGCTTTATTGGATAGAACATTTTATGACAAGCACAATTTTTCATAAACTTTTTGTAGCCTATGTGACCGTATTTTGCTTATTCGAATGCTGATTTCCAGGTATTCAACTGCCCCTGGTTTATCGACGTAGACAAGTGACTTTACATAACCCCAAAGCAAATAATCCAATGGGGTTAAATCACGTTTCTTGGAGTCTAATTCAATTTACCATTGCTTGAAATTATTCAGTCATCAAAAGCATCAACAGCATTATTCAGGGTTGTGATAGAATCTAATGTTGTCGGTATTGGATTTGAAACCTACAAAAAATTACTTTGGTGTATTAAAATCCAATGTCGGTTTCGTTTTCGAACTAGAATTAATGTCGGTTTAGGTGTCACAGAAGCTATTGTTATCGGTTTTGCTATTGGATTGAAACCAATCAGTTAACAGTTGTTGGTTTGTTAAATTTTAAATATAGCAAGTGACTAAAACGGACTTTTGTCATTAAAAATTCACCTGCAGTTAGATATTTAGTAAAATTAAGTAAATTAATATTAATTCTACAAAAATAAATTTTTACTCATAACTTTTTTTCTCTAACAAAAAAAAAAAAAAAAAAAATAGCACTTAAAACTCAATAATTATGCATTTTATAGAAAAATATGAGGTGTACAATTTTGCTTCTGCAGTTTTGCAATAGATGGCTGTAGGGGTAAGTGGTAGTCAAAATAAATTGATCGTAGATGTCAAGAAAAATTCCTTTTTTTTTGTTTTGTTTTGTGTCTTTTAATTTTAATGTATATAGTATATTATATACATATGTATATATATAATTGACATAACTGTATTAATTCATTACATTATCTTATTGAATTTTTCATGGATATATATTTATATATATTTTATTTTAGGTATTTATTTTGTAGAAAATTCAGTTCTTAAAAAAAATTAAAGGTTTTTTTTTGTTTAATTAAATTCATAAATGATTTACAGAAAACTATTTTCATTTAAGTCATAGAAGTTGTGCAATTTCTTTATATAAAAATTTGAAAGAACATACTAAGTACATAATTATAATGCTTAGCAATTTAATTAGTGTTGAATAGAGCTGGTTTTGTACGTTGAACATTACTTTGTTAAATTTTATAAAACTGCTTATTATAAGTTTATATCTGATATTGTATTAGTCGGATATTAATATTAGTTTATTTTAATCGGCATCCAATAGGAAGATTTCTAAATCGTTTGTGGGTTTAGGCAATTAAATAATTTTTTTTATAAGCAGTTAATTGAACAATTCACTCTTTTTTAAGACTATGGCCTATTTTATTCATGAAGCAGTACACAAGATCATTACAGTTAGGTTACTTATTATCATTTAATTTTTCGTATTAAATACGTACATATCAATTTGTTTTTTTATTTTCATAAATCTTTTTTTTAATAAACATTAACCTTTTTAACAGGACAACTTAATTTGTGATTGATTTAAGTTTATGCGTACACATAACAACCTTTCTTGTATTAGAAGGCAATAGAAAAAAAATCAATTTTTTTGAAGTTTAATTAATTTAATTTTTGTTTAAAAAAAAAATATACACCTTCGACAATAACAAATTGTAACTGACTGCCGTTCTGTCCAGTCTGTAGCTAGCTTCTAATTTATTTTTATACAATTCACTGTAAGTAAGAAGGTTATATATAACTTTTCCGTTTGTAATTTCTACACTGTACATGGGACATCCTATAAAGTATGTATATTCTGAATCCTTATGAATAGAGGAGTTTAATAAGCGTTGTCCGTCTGTCTGTCCGTGTAATCGTTGAAATCAACTTTCAGAAGAATCTAGACAACATACAGAAAAGTGTAGTATACTAAATGGTCAGTTGTTGCTGTAAGACTATTGCTATTGAAATTCAAGCAGATCGGAGCTATGAGTCAAAAACCGAAACAACTTCTATTTTTGACCATTTTTTTAATGGGTTTTTTTCGTATTTTGTCTAAACGAAAAAACGAACAAAAAAACGTGGTATACAGTTTTGTTTGAAGTATAAGTCATAATACCTGTGCTAAAAATGAAAGCAATCGGTCCACAAATGGCCGAAGAATATCAAAAATAAAACGGAAATTTTAGATTTTCATTAATTATGGTTTTGTTTTTTGCGTTTTTTATTTAAACCGAAAAAAATTAGTAAGTAGTTTTTTCAAACATCACATTCATAGTATCGTAACCAAAAGTCAGCTGGATGGGTCCATAAATGGCGGAGCTATGAGTCAAAAATTGCAATTACCTCTTTTTTTTGGCCATTTTTGGTGGGTTTTTTGAGTAATTTGTCTAAACAACAAGACGGTAAAAAAACATGGTACGCAGTTTTATCAGAAATTCCAATTGTAATGTCTGTGCAAAAAATCAGAAAGATCGGTCTACAAATGGACCAGCAAAATTAAAAATACAACAGGCATTTCACATTTTCATTAATTTTTGTTTTGTGTTTGAAAAGTGAAGTTGTGTAAATTCTTGCATTGAATATTATTCTCTTGCATGTTATATTACTCTCTTTTAAATTCTCGCGCTCTCCTTTATATTACTAGCAATATCCATCAACAAATTTAGCACCAGAAAAAATTTACACTACGTAGAATATCTTTATAGTTTAATAGTCTTTGGTATTACGAATCTTTATGAAAGAGAGTGCATTAGATATTTAATTAAAAATTTTTTTAAAATTTTTGCAAAATTAAATGAAAATAAATTTTTTTGTTTTTCTATTAAATATCTTGTTTTATTAATTTAAAAATTGAGTGCCTGCAGAGATTTTATTGCTTTTAAAAATGAGGTTCTCAGAAAGGATGGTTTCTTAGAACTCGTCAATTTTAGTGGTATTATAAATATTTATATTTTTATTGATATTTCTTTCCAATAATAAATAAAAAATATTTTATATTTAATATGACCTCAAGCTTAAAAAACAAGTGTTTCTGTTACATAATTTTTTGAAGTGAGTGAATATAAATGTGGTTAGTTAAATATGTTTTCACGTAATTCCTTAAATATGTTTTCACGTTGATTTTTCTAAGTGATTGCAAGCGAACCATAGAATATTACGGGTTGGTACACACATCATTTTAAACAAGAGGTCGTCTAGATTTGTAATCTATCGCCCAAGTACTCTGTAACATACAAATAAACTAGAACGACATACAACTGTATGTCTAGATGTTAAGGAGAAAGCTTGATAGCTTATAGATGGTAATGTATTGAAAGCCTATATTAATTTCTCCCTGCCAGTGAAAAGGAAAACTATAGGAGCCATTATATAGCTAGCGATCAGTCGGGGTTGGGGGGTTCGTGTCCTCTTTTTCGCCAACATTATTCTCGTTACATACAACTTTATTAAAGACTCCCAATTATTCTATAAAATTTAAACTTTACAATGGACCAGTATAACCACAGCAAAAAAAATATAGCCCTCTGTGATTACGTATGAGATGAAGATAACTAAAATGTATATTGATCAAAACCCTTACAATAATAGCGTAATCCAGATGTTTTTGGAACGCTCGCCTCATAACCCTGCCTTACCTTGATTCTAGTGGCGAAAATCTGACAAGTTCTAGAATCCCATATTCGATGTTACCCTAATATTCTATTACATGACTGAAAACGGATTAAGATTCAATTAGCAATTCATAATGAATACTTTTTTTTTATTTTCAACTCATTTATATAGTGAAATTAACAAAATCCACGCTTAATAATATAGGTTAAATATGTGTAAGCTGTAGCTTTAAGATTTACAAAAAAAAATTTGATATATATATATATATATATATATATATATATATATATATATAAGCAAAAAAGTAATATACAATAAAGTTAAAAAAAAAATACCTGACGATTCCATATAGAACTAGTAATGTGTTTTTTTTTTTTTGAAAAAATTTATTACAACATAAATGTATTACAAGCAAAACTTTAAAACAAAAGTAGAAGCGACAATTGTAAAATGTTACTAATTTGTGGAATCATCGCAACAATGAAATCATCGAAATTTACTGTTTATACCAAAAAAAATGTTATCACTTCTTCCTTTGCATTGTATTCAAACAAAAGAACAATAAAATAAACAATTAGTATCACTAGAATATATATTTATATATTTATGTATAAGTTAACAAATTTTTTGTTTAATATTTTTTTTATGACTTTACTTGAAAATTTATTTGCTTAATTGCAACTTTTGGCTATTGAACTCAGTTTATTAATATTTTGTATTAATATGCTGAATTGCAACTTGTGGCTATTGAACTTATTTATTTATCAAAGTTTTTATTAATAAATTTAGAACAGGCAAATGCTGACAATGCGTCCGCATTAATTTGTTAATTCTTTTGAGTGGTTTCATTCGCCATAGCTACAGTTAATAAGTTGAGTTTTAACAAGTCTTCATAGAAGACAACTTCGTAAATCGGAATTATATAAAATAAAGTTTAAATAAAATAAAGTTTGTTTAAGTGTTTTATTAATTTTTATTTATTTAATAAACTAGATAATTCAAAATCTAGTAAGTGGCGCCCAACGTAAAAAAAACTTATTTAAAATATCCTCATAATAAGGATTAAAAAATTATTGAAAATATCCTAATAATAAGTATTAAAAATTTACTTAAAATATCCTAATAATAAGGATTAAAAATTAATTTAAAATATCCTAATAATAAGGATTAAAAATTTATTTAAAATATCCTAATAAAGGATCAAAAACTTATTAAAAACATCCCGATAATAACGATTAAAAGTGTAGCAAAAATAAATAAGAACTATAAAATAAAAATTTATAAACATTTTACATCCTAACGAAATTTATTTCAAAATAAAAGAATAAACTACTCGAAATCAATAAACTAAAAGAAAAAAATCGTTAACAAATTTGTGAAAAAAGACTAAAAATAAATTACCATTAAATCAACTAAAACACAAAATACTAAAGACTCTTAAGAATAAAATAAACTGTATGTGAAATAACAAATTTGTGAAATAAAAACCAAAATTTAAAGCAACAATAATTGAAGCCGAAAAATTGAACAGAGTAGTATAATTGAAGCCCGAGAAGCCGAAATCGAGGAACAAAATCTATTTGAAAATGAAGGCGTTCATCTACTTGTAAGCTAACATTATTTTTAAGTATTACAATATTCATAAATATTATAGTAAAAAGTAGTAAGTTAATAAGTAAATATAAATCAAAAAAACGTTGGGAGTAACCTACTGAGGATTCGGAGTAGCGTCTGATGAAATGGTCCATATAGGTATGCTTTCCCCTTCAGTACTTATTGTACTGAATAAATAACTCATGAGAATATCATGAGTAAAAGAATAAATTTTAAAACCAACACAATTTCTGGAATTAAGCACAAATAAAGATTAATATTTTGTTATAAATCAAAACATTAAAAAAATAAATAAATTTTATTTTTGAAAATTAAAGTATCAATAAATCCTTACATTTTTACAAATCTGTATTTGCTAACAAAACAAAATTGTACGGAGAAAAGGAAAGAATGGCAAACCCAAATAATTTAGTCCGACCTGCGGTCTTAAACCAGCAAGCCAATCCTCTACCTGTATCAACAGGATTAAGTCAAGAGCAATTCGACCAATTACAGACAAACTTATTAGGTTCTTTAAGACAATTATTTCTGACCGAAGGTAGAACATTAATCAATAATGTTATTAATGCGACAGAAGAATTCGCTAATTTACCCGACCAAGCAATCGACGAAAGGTACAATAATAATTTAGATGGTCTAGAAAAGGTACCTGACATAGCGAAGAGCTTAAGAGAATTTTCAGGCAAACACACCGAATTTAGTTCTTGGAAGAAGAGTGTAGAAAGAGTACTATCCCTATACGACAGCTCCAGAGGCACACCCAAATATTATGCTATTATTATGACAATTAGGAATAAAATAATAGGAGAAGCTGACGCGGCTTTAGAAGCATACAATACACCGCTTGAATGGCGGGCAATTGCGGCATGCTTAACCCATCACTATGGTGACCAGCGTGACCTAAAAACGTTAGAATATCAATTACAGTCATTGGTACAGGGCAATTCATCGGTCAACGATTTCTATCAAGCTGTTTATGCTCACCTCACTTTAATCCTCAATAAAATCTCATGTATGGAAGCAAGCAATGAGTCAATCAAATTATTGACTCAAACGTACAGAGAAAAAGCTCTAGATACGTTTATCAGGGGACTTAAAGGAGATTTACCCAGACTACTTGGTGTCCGAGAACCCAAGGATCTGCCTCACGCTTTATACCTTTGCCAAAAATTGGACAACCAAACAAATAGGAATAGTTTAGCAGGACATTATATAAAAAATCAAGGACCGACAATGCTACCATCTAGAAGACATACAATACAACAAACACCAAAGCACCTTTCGTCTCATCTCGCATATTCCCCTCAATATCCCCAAAAATTTCAATTTACACCTAATTTTATGCAAAGGCAACAAATGGCCCCAAACCAAGGGAACTATCAACGATACGTATTGCCTCCACGACCACCAAAACCAACACCTCGTCCAGAGCCCATGGAAATAGATGAAAGTTTAAGAACGAGACAAGTAAACTACATGAACAGGCCAGTCGAAAATAGGAAATGGAAAATACCTCAACAGACGCAACAACCAAACCAATACGGACCACCAAATAAAATTCAACGTAACTACCATATCAAAACACAATCCATGGACTATCCATCACAACAGAATATGAACGAAGATGCAAGCAACTATCAGTTGGAAGAAGATACATTGACAGAAGACAGCTACCAAATCCCCGAAGAATACCGAAGCAATATGGCAACTATAAATTCCGAAGATGACGTAGTAACAAATCTTAGCGATATCCATTTTTTAGAATGAGGAGTTCCTCATTGCCATATCTGGAATGCAGAATGAGGGACGGAAATTTACTAAAAATACTAATGGACACAGGTTCCAATAAAAATTATATTAAATCAGAAATTGTATCAAAACCAATAAAAAATGAAAACCCATTTACCGCTAACACCGTTGCGGGTGATATCAAAATAACACACCATACAAATGCTAATCTTTTCGGTTTTAAAAACATAATTGCATTTCACATCCTCCCTTCACTTTCATCTTTCGATGCTATTCTAGGCAACGGGGAATGGGGTATTTCATGGAGGCTGCAGGCCTTCTGATCGCTATTCACTTGGGAATAGCCAGAGGTGATTCCTTCACTGAACTGCTCAAGCATCTCACTACCTCCACGTGGTATTCCCTGGTAATGCCGTCCGGATCACCTGATCTGGCGGTAGCTAAAGTGTGTATGCGAATATGCAGATAGTAACCTCAAAGGCACGCGAACACCGGTGCATCTCAGGCTACTACTGCAACATTGATGGACCGGCAAATACTATGGATTTGAGTTTGATTATTTATTGGAATTGGTTGCAAATGGGCTGACAGCTGTGACATCGCGTGGAAACGGCTTTCAGGCTAATGTCGCAGCTGCCTTCCGTCCCGGTAAAACCTTGGCAAGGACTTGGAGAACGCTCTAAATCACGTTGCCGTTAACTTGGCCGTGCAGGGTTAGTTGATATGACATCCTAATTAACGCCCGACCTGGCTCTGTACACAAGCGCCCATAAGGTCTTGTGTCAACCCTTGCGAGGACCTCACTGCATGCAAAGGGACCCTCGGGGTCATCATAGGGGTAACTGCACTACGGATTTAGATAACGACTTCAAGTTGGGACCCATATAGAGAAAAATGACTTCAATTAATAAAAAAACAAAAACAAGCGAAAACACAAATGATAAAACAAACGAAAAACAGAGTAGGAACAATGCATACTATGTGTTCTCAGATAGTATGAATAATAAGAAGGACGACGGAGCATACTTAACAGCCAGGCCTGAGAATAGGACCCGCTCTTTAACGCCAAATGCGATTGTGGACGCGCAAATTTTCACGCGCCAGTTTGACAAGGTAACTAGTCCAACAGGAACCACTCCGAAGACTAAGGTTGATACACCAACCCCAAAGACAGATTCTACTCCGGCAGGTAAGGAAATACAAGCCGGCATGCACAGATACGTAACTGTTACCAAGCGTAAGGCTAGTCCTAGAACTAATCAACAAGAGCGCACAAGTAAGCAGTACAAAGGCAGTCAGGCAGTCTCCGAAAATAGATTTTCAATACTTGCATCCACAGACGATGCACCAGTAGAACCTGCGTCTAAGGAACACAAACCTCCACCTATCTATTTGCGCGAGCATCTTTTAATAAAGATTGTGGGAAAAGAAAATTTTTATGTAGCTTCTATACGAAGGGGACAGATACAGGAAACGAAAATCCAAGCCCATACTGAGAAGAATTATCGTCTAATTGTTAATAGTCTTAACGCCGAAAAAAAGAATTACTACACGTACCAACTAAAAAGTGCTAAGGGCCTCGTGGTTGTGGTAAAGGGCATTGACAGTTCCGTCCCTGTTGACGAAATCAAGAAAGCTATTGAGAATGAAGGCTACGATGTGAGAAATGTTCACAACATACACAACAAAGGTAAAATTCCCCAACCAATGCACCGTGTGGAGATTGCTTTTAATGTAGCTCTTCTTAAGACCAAAAATTCAACGCATCCTTTTTATAATTTGAGATATCTTCTTAACCGAAGAATAACAGTAGAGGAGCCACATAAGCGTAATGGCCCTGCACAATGCACCAATTGCCAAGAGTTTGGCCACACAAAATCTTACTGCAAGCTACCATCTGTTTGCGTAGTGTGTGGTAACGCACATAAAACCACGGAGTGTACAGCACCTAAAAACGACCCCAATGTGAGACAGTGCAGTAATTGCGGTGGAAGACATTCTGCTAATTATAGAGGATGTGAAGTATTCGAGAGGATAAAAAAATCGAATCAACCTCGAAGTCGCGCAAATGCGAAATATCACGAATTGAACTACCCGAGCCTTCATACTAAAGCTACTGCAATACCTAATGGTGTACATGCGGATAGAGTGAACTATGCACAACAACACTTCGATGGCTTACCATCGTCAAATAGGCCCAACGTGAAAAATCTTTCATATGCCCAAGTACTAAGGAGCAGCCCTCAGGTCTTCAACGATACCAGCTCTAGTTCAATCGACAAGCTGACGGAGACAATGAACAATTTCATGACCAACATGAACAGTTTTATGAATAATATGCAGGGCATGTTTCAGGAGATGATGCGGAATCAGAACATGATTCTGCAGACCCTTCTTAGACAAAAATAAAATGACGCAGTTGCGTATTTGCTACTGGAATGCGAACGGGTTATCCCAACATAGGTTCGAGGTAGAAGATTCCTACACAGGCAGGAAATAGACATCCTTTTGGTATCCGAAACACACTTTACTGTAAAGAATTGTTTTAGAATTGACGGGTTCATTATATATAACACTAAACATCCAAGTGGAAAGGCATGTGGTGGCACGGCCGTCATTGTGCGTAAAAACGTGAGGCACTTTGTTATGCCAGAATTTGGGAAGGATTTAATTCAGGCAACCTCTATAAGTCTTACTGATTTTCATACCACAATTTCATGTGTATATTGTCCTCCAAGACACATAATTGATAGCGACAATTTCAAAAGTTTCTTACTTAAAGAAAAGCTACGTTTACAGCATGAGTCAGCGCTTGCAAATTATTTAAGTAACTTGGATCCGACAACAAAAACCGACCACAGCCTATGGAAAGCTGTGAAGCATATGAAGTGCCCTACTTCCTCCGAACCTCCACTAAGACTTGAGGACCTTAGTTGGGCTAAAAATTCTAGTGAACGAGCAAATGCTTTTGCTAGCCATCTGGAAAACGTTTTCACTCCACATGAAATAAATAGTGATATTAATCCTCCATACATCAGCGATTCCATTGAAAATCATATAAAGATGCGGTTGCCCTCAATTAAAATGACAATCAAAAATCTTGATGCGAAAAAATCGCCCGGCGCTGATCGAATTACTAGTTCAATGCTGATGAACTTGCCAGATTGCGCTGTGAGAATTATGTTATTCATTTTTAATGCCATCTTAAGAGTGGAGGTTTTCCCGTCCTCTTGGAAAATTTCAGAAATAGTCATGATTCAAAAACCGGGTAAAGACGCTACTCAAATTAAGGCATACAGACCTATCAGTTTATTATCCATCCTTTCAAAGCTGTTCGAAAAGGTCCTCCTCCAGAAAATAACGCCCCATCTAGCAGATCGAAATATTATTCCAGAACATCAGTTCGGCTTCCGGGCTGGTCATGGAACTACAGAGCAGGTTCACAGAATTGTTACTGCTATCAGGTCGTCCTTCGAGAAAAAGCTGTTTTGTTCAGCATTGTTTATTGATGTCTCCCAAGCATTTGACAAAGTTTGGCATGATGGTCTCCTCACAAAAGTAACACGACTTCTTCCTGCTAACACCCACAAGCTGATTAAAAGTTACTTGACTGATAGAACATTTAAGGTACGGTCAAAAAATGTATTTTCACCAGTTAAGAAGATTTCTGCAAGCGTCCCCCAAGAAAGTATACTTGGCCCGCTATTATACATCGTCTATACATCCGATATGCCTACAAATCGACATACTATCACGTCAACGTTCGCAGATGACACGGCATTTTTAAGTGTGAACAAAGATCCAGGAAATGCATCTGAGCACTTACAAGCTCAGCTGGAAGGTTGGCTAAATAAATGGAAAATCAAAGTAAATCCATCAAAATGTGCCCATGTGACTTTCACACTAAGAAAAGCAAATTGTGCGCCAATAAAAATAAATAAGGTCATTGTTCCGGTAGAAGCCCAAACTAAATATCTAGGAATCCATCTAGACAGACGCCTAACATGGTCACGACACATTGAGGCCAAAATCTCAGCTATGAAACTAAAAACAACTCGACTAATGTGGCTGATAGGTCCATTTTCATCTCTATCTTTATAATATAAAGTTCTGTTATATAAAGCCATTATTAAACCAATCTGGACATATGGCATTCAGCTTTGGGGAACTGCGTGTGCATCTAACATCCAAAAGTTACAAAGAAGACAGTCGAGTATTTTACGAACAATAGTCTACGCCCCCTGGTATATAAGAAATGAGAATATCCACAGAGATCTAGAAATTCCAACGGTTCGGGAGGAAATTGAAAAATATTGTACTAAGTACGTTCACAAACTGGCGACACATCCAAACGCCCTCGCCAGGGACCTGTTACAGTTCGAGGGACACAGAAGGCTTAAGAGAAGTGATACCTTGCGCCTAGTGAGAAGAGGGATATAACTTTTTTTATTTAAACGAATAACATTCCTTTTATTTTAAGATTTGAGTACAAGTAACTAGTTATTACATTGGTAATAATTATTTAAGTTTTTTCTTTTTATATTTAAGATTTGGATACTTATTGTAATTTTCTTATAGAAAGATTCAATAATAATAAACAATTTAAAAAATTCTAGGCAACGATACGCTTAAAGAACTATCGGCTATAATAGACACAAAAAACAATATTCTGAAGATAAAAGACCTCAAATTTCGATTAAACCAATTTCAGTCTCAAGACATAAATAAAATAAACATTCAAACACAACACCTTGATTTACAAACTACACAAGAACTGTCAAATATTATTAGCCAATTCCCAGACCTCTTCACCGAATTGAATGAGAAGCTAACTTACACATCAAAGGTAATAGGAGAAATTCGTACGACCTCTGATACACCGGTTTACAGCAAATCCTACCCCTACCCTATGCACCTTAAGGACGAAATAAATTTGCAAATAGAAAAATTACTAAATGATGGTATCATAAGACCATCAAGATCCCCATACAATTCCCCCGTATGGATCGTCCCAAAAAAATTAGATCAATCAAATGAAAAAAAATTTAGAATGGTAATAGACTACCGCAAACTAAATTCCGTTACAATCGCAGACAGATACCCTATACCAGAAATTAATGACGTATTGTCGCAATTAGGAGAAAATAAATACTTTTCAATACTAGACCTGAAAAGCGGTTTTCACCAAATTCCTTTAAAGGAATCTGACATTGAAAAAACGGCTTTCTCTGTCACCAATGGTAAATACGAGTTTACTCGTTTACCATTTGGTCTAAAAAACGCTCCTTCTATCTTCCAACGAACATTGGATGACATTTTAAGAAACCACATCGGCAAACGCTGCTTCGTCTACATAGATGATATTATTATCTTTAGTAAAGACAAACAGAGTCATCTACAAGAC
The DNA here is from genome assembly GCA_947397855.1 of Thelaira solivaga. Lineage (NCBI taxonomy): Eukaryota > Metazoa > Arthropoda > Insecta > Diptera > Tachinidae > Thelaira > Thelaira solivaga. The sequence continues at coordinate 3,085,356 of OX377615.1, forward strand.
ATAGAATCAATTTTCGAAACCCTTCGAGATGCTAACATGAAAGTGCAAGTCAACAAATGCGAATTTTTAAAAAATCACGTAGAATTTCTTGGCTTTATTGTGTCTGAAAACGGTATAAAAACAAACCCGGCAAAAGTGGAAGCCATCACCAACTTCCCTGCACCAAAAACGTTGAAGGACTTGAGATCCTTTCTTGGACTTTCAGGTTATTATAGACGTTTTGTCAAGGATTACGCTAAACTAGCGAAACCCCTGACAACCCTTTTAAGGGGGGAAGGGGGACAAGCGTCCAAAAACATTAAAAAAAAAACGCCAATAAAACTCAATAGCGATGCAATGGAAGCATTTGACAAAATAAAAACAGCACTCACGGAGGAAGTAATGCTTCACTACCCAGATTACCAAGGAATTCCAGTTGACAACGGACGCATCGGAGTACGCCATAGGAGCTGTACTGTCCCAAAATGACCGACCTATAATATTCATATCCAGGACTCTTAGTAAAGCGGAAGAGCACTATGCCACCAATGAGAAAGAGATGCTGGCAATCATCTGGGCACTCAACTCATTAAGGAACTATCTCTATGGTTCAGCCAAGGTCAAAATATTCACAGATCATCAACCTCTAACATACGCGCTAAGCAGCAAAAATAATAACAACAAAATGAAGCGGTGGAAAGCCATTTTGGAAGAACATAGCTACGAACTACACTACAAACCTGGACGGACAAATCTTGTCGCCGACGCCCTATCCCGACCTCCTCAAATAAACTCAATGACCGTCACAGTCCATAGCAATAAAACCTCATCACATCACCTTATACCAATAGCTAATGAACCAATTAACGTATTTAAGAACCAAATTTTCCTAAAATTAGGCCAAAATCCCTCATATAAATTCCAAATAATATTTCCTACCTATCACCGGCACATAATCTATGAAACGGATTACACAGAACAAAATATAATAACTATTCTTAAAAAGTACCTTAATCCTTCAGTTATAAATGGGTTGAACACCACTGAATCTATCCTTGGAAAGATACAAGAAATATACCCCGAAAATTTCTCTAAATACCGCACCAGATTCGCTCAGAAAATTGTTACGGACGTAATAGATGAAGGAGATCAGGAAAATGAAATACTGAGTGAACATCATCGCGCACATCGTAACGCTACTGAAAACAAGAATCAATTAATAGAAAGAGTTTATTTTCCAAAAATGACTGCTAAAATCAGAAAGATAGTCAGACAGTGCAAAATTTGTAAGGAACAGAAATATGAACGGCATCCACAGAAACCATTACTAAGCGAAACACCGATTCCCGAATATCCCGGACAAATAGTTCACCTGGACATTTACCTTACTAACCAAAACGCAGTTTTAACAGCTATAGATAAATTTTCCAAGTATGTAACGGCAAAGATTATCAAATCCAGATCAACGCAAGATATCAAGGAACCACTACGCGAAATCCTTGTAAGTCTAGGACCTCCTGAATGGATAATTATAGACAATGAAACATCACTGGGATCCGTACCGATAAAGCATATGCTGGAAAATAAATTCGGAATCAAAATATTTAAAGCTCCACCTTACACCAGTACAGTTAATGGACAAATCGAAAGATTCCATTCGACACTTTCCGAAATAATGCGATATGTGAGAGCGGAAAAAATCCATGATTCCTTTAAGGAATTGCTTGAGATATCCATTAGCAGGTATAACTATTCAATCCATTCTACTACCGGAAAAAGACCAGTGGATACGTTTTTTGGAAGAGTAAAACCAGAAAAGCTCATAGACGAAAGAAAGAACCACATACAAAAACTAAAAGAAAAACAGGAAGCAGATCTAGCTTTTCATAACAAAAATAGAACAACCCCTAAGCAATATTCCCCCGGAGACATAATCTATGTAAAAACGAATAAAAGAATAGGTATTAAACTATCGTCTAGATATAAGGAAGAAAAAGTGGCAGAAAATTTCAATAGCACAATTAAAACTGTATCCGGCCGAATAGTCCACAAAAGCTTGATAAGGACATAACATTTTTTTTTCCTCTCTTCTTTTCCATTTACAGATTCCTCCTTCAAATCATAAAAGCAGAAGTACAAATTCTTGACTACACCAACTCCGAAATCGTAACATTTCAAACAGGACAAGCTTTAATACAGAACGGGACCTTTAATTTAATACACATAATCGACATTGAGACTTATGAACGAGAATTAAGACTTATAAGTGAGCAAATTAATTTCAAAATAAAGGAATCCAACCCCCTAATGCCATTTCTACAACTCGAGTTAGAGGAACTGACAAATTTGATAAGTCGAATTAAGCCCTTCAAGAAGTCTAAGCGATTAATCAACGAAATTGGCACCATATGGAAATGGATTGCAGGCTCACCAGATCGGACAGATTTTGATATTTTGGCGGATAAAATAAATGATAACCTACGACAGACGGAAAACCAAATTGTTATTAACAGACTCTTTGAGCGAAAATTAAATGAACTGACCAACGTGACGAACCAAATAACCAAAAGCATTCAAACTTACGACATAGGAAACAGCGCTGCACTTAAATTTAAATTTGAATTACAGATACTTAAAGAAGAGGTATCCAACATTGAACAGGCATTGTTATGGTCAAAAGGAGGTATAATAAATTCTTTCCTATTCTCTCATAACGAAATGGAAGTTTTAAACTAATTGATTGTAGAACAAAATTTTCCTTATAATAATTTAGAACAATGTTTAAAATTTGCCAATGTAAAGGTAGCCTCAAATAATTCAATATTGTTATATGTAATAAACTTGCCTAAAGTAAACAACCAGCATTGTGAAACTATGTTAATTAAACCTATTAAAACAGGAAAACTTATTATAAAATTAGAACATGAAACTATAATGTCTTGTCAAAATAAAATATTTGAAATAATAAAACCATGTAAAAGCTATGACGAACTAAATCTATGTCAGAAAGAAAGTATCAAAGAAATAACCAGCACAAGTTGCATACCCAATCTCCTTAAGAGTAGCCCCTCCATTTGTAAAAAAAGCAATAATTTCGGTATCCCTTCCTTGGAAATAATCCAAGACGGTCTTCTACTATTTAATCAGTACAATGGTTCACTACATGTGAATGGCAACCATGTCGATATGCATGGGACGTTCGTAATCCAATATCAAAATGCCACCATTACTGTCGGTAATGAAACACTCTCCCACTACGAGAAGGAGACATATAGACCAATACTTCGAAGAAACCTTGTCCCTCCAACTTATCAAACAATTACATTTGAATAACAACAATACAATTCAATTGATCGATAGAAAAAATACTATTAACTCGTGGGCAAGTAATTATAATTATCATAGTCCTCAAATGCGCCGCAACCAGAAGGTACAAACTTAAATCCACCCAAACTAGCATTTCAATAATTTACTCTGAAATCCAAAAAAAAGCCAACACATTGGAATACAATGATTTAGAATCCGGTCAATCAGTTTCTCCTACAAACGGGGACGTTTGCATCTAAGGAGGGAAGAGTTAAAAAACTTTTTGTTTAATATTTTTTTTAAGACTTTACTTGAAAATTTATTTGCTTAATTGCAACTTTTGGCTATTGAACTCAGTTTATTAATATTTTGTATTAATATGCTGAATTGCAACTTGTGGCTATTGAACTTATTTATTTATCAAAGTTTTTATTAATAAATTTAGAACAGGCAAATGCTGACAATGCGTCCGCATTAATTTGTTAATTCTTTTGAGTGGTTTCATTCGCCATAGCTACAGTTAATAAGTTGAGTTTTAACAAGTCTTCATAGAAGACAACTTCGTAAATCGGAATTATAAAAAATAAAGTTTAAATAAAATAAAGTTTGTTTAAGTGTTTTATTAATTTTTATTTATTTAATAAACTAGATAATTCAAAATCTAGTAAGTTATATAAGCACAATTAACACTCACTAAACTGAGTCATGATGATCGATGAGGCCTCCTCGAACTTGATGATGTTGGATTGATGATACGGTATGTAAAGGGTGTCACAACAAGAACGCAAGATTTAAATTTGGGGCCATTCGAAGTGTCATTGTTTGACATTTGAACAATTGTTATTGTTTGCTAGTAGAAGGTACGAGGTTAGTAAAAAAATGACTATGGACAGCGAAGGGAGTTCGTTAATTGGGTATTGGAGAGACAACATGAAAATGCTGATTTTGCCGATAAAATCATCTTCAGTGACGAGGCCCATTTCCATCTTGATGGCTTCGTCAATAGGCAGAATTGTCGCATTTGGGGTGAGGAAAATCCTCGAGTGATTCACGAGAAGTAAATGCATCCTCAACGTATCACTGTGTGGTGTGGTTTTTGAGCTGGAGGAATCATTGGACCTTTTTTTATGAAAATGAGGCAGGTCAAGCGCAAACAGTCAATGGTGTTCGGTATCGTGAAATGATAACCAGTGTTTTCTTGCCTAGAATTGAAGAAATAAATGTGGAGGGCTTGTGGTTTCAACAAGACGGCGCCACATGTCATACAGCCAGAAAAACAATTCAATTGCTGCATCAATCATTTAAATCTTGCGTTCTTGTTGGGACACCCTTTATATATATATTTTGAAGAGCTACATAGTTTGATTACATTTTTTTCTTTTATATAATATTGACATTACTGATTTGAAATAGTTAAATGATATTACATTTTTAATAATAACCTGATTACATCTTATTTTATTTTACGTAAGTTTAACATTAATGATTTTTAATAATTAAATGGTGTATTACATTGCTTGTAATAGCGTTTTTTTTTTTTTTTTTTTTTTTTTTTTTTTGATATATATAGTTTTTTATTAACCAATTCAATTTCACAATTTCAAATGCCTCAGCGTCCAATGGACATTATTGAGGCCAGTTGACAATAATTATAATTCATATATACATACTAATTATAAGCTTAAGTTATTATAAATATAACTTTAAGTAATTGAGTAAAACTTTACAACTAATTTAACAAAAAAGAAAAAAAAAATGTTAATTCAATAGCATTTCCAGATTGTTCAATAAATATTCTTTTAGAGAGGACTTAAAATTTGATATTATATTTATGTTTTTTAAATTTTGAGGTAAGTTATTAAATTCCAAACTTCCAATATGTTCAACTCTTTGCTTAGTGGTTTCTAGTCTGCAGCGCGTTGTTCTAAGGTTTGAGTTATTTCTTGTGTTAAAGACTGTCTGATTTCTTTGGAACTTAATAGTATTATGACCAATGTTATTCAGCGATTTAAATACAAATATTAGTAGTTGCAGTGTGTATAAGCCTTTTATGGGCAAAACGTTTTTAGCAACATCTTTATATAACGATAAGGTAGGGTACCTAAGCGGTAAATTAAAAACTGTTTTAAGTGCTTTATTCTGTATTCTCTGTAAAGCCTTCAATTCCGTACTATTTTTGCTACCGTATATAAAGGTTAAATAATTTAGGTGACTTTGAATCAATGCTTGATAAAGTATTAGTTTTGTTTTCTTATTAAATTTGTTTTTAAAATTATACAGCATTCCAATTATAGGGCATATCTTAGACTTAAGTTCTTGTATGTGCAGATCCCAAGATAAATTATTTTGCAGACAAACTCCCATATATTTTATGGATTGAGATTCAAAAATCTCCCTACCATCAACATAAATGCTGAAATTCTCGGAGTTACTTTTGTTATGCGGTTTAAATCTAATCAATTTGGTTTTACTTAAATTTATAACTAGTTTGTTTAACCTTACATATTCAAGTACTAATGCTGCATCTCTCTCCATATAAGCCTTTACAACTTTTTCATCTTTAAAGGGATAAAACAAGGATATGTCATCTGCGTACATAAATATTTTCCCTGTTAGTTTTAAATTCATAATGTCGTTAATATATATTGAGAATAGGAGAGGACCTAACACGCTACCTTGTGGAACACCATGCTCTACATTGCCGAGACAACTTTTGCTGCTATTCAGCTCTACGTATTGTTTTCTATTTACCAAATAGCTTTTTAAAATGTACAATTCCCTTCCCCTAATACCATAATATTGCAATTTATTACATAGTATTTCATGATCCACAAGATCAAAAGCTTTAGATAAATCATAAAATATACCAGGCACACCACTGAAACCTTTATCCAGACCACTACAAACAAAATTTACTACGTTCGCAATAACATTTCCAGTTCCACTACCTTTCCTAAATCCATACTGACTGTCATAAAGGAGTTTATTGTATTCAAGATATGTTAAAAGTTGTTTGTGAATAATTTTCTCAAATATTTTATCGACTACTGGTAAAAGCGCAATGGGTCTGTACATATCTTCCCTACTAGAATGTATTTCCTTTGGTATTGGAACAATTTTTGAAATCTTTAATATGTTTGGGTATTCCGAAGTAGCAATAATACTATGAAAAATTTTTAGCAAATATGGCGCTATTTCATGTTGACATTCTACAAAGATTCTTGGATACAATCTATCATGTCCAGCACTCTTACCAACTGATAGACTAGAAATGATTTGGAAAACTTCTTTGACAGTTATATTTTCGATATGAAAATCAATATTGTGGTATGTGAGAGACCGTAATCCATTATACGAGTCTACAGAAGAGTATGGTATACTTTCTTTCATATTCTTTGGGATTTGTAAAAAATATCGATTGAGAAGTTCACACTTTATAGTATCATCCGTAATCATCTCTCCATTTGAATCCTTCAAAAAAATGTGTTTCCTAACATCTCTACCTAAGCTTGAGTTTAGGAATCTCCAACATTTTCTTGGGTCATGTTGAAAATTTAAGATATTTTCATGGTAATAGTTATTCATAGACTCACGATACGCAAGTTTAATTACCTTGCTTACTCTTTTAAGCCTATTTTGAATAGCAGTATTACCAGGTTTCCTCTTTCTTTGTTTAAGCATAGTTTTTTTCAACAAGATCAATTTCTGCAAATTCTCATTCATCCATGGTGCTATTTCATTTCTAAGATTTTTTCTTCCCCTTGTCTCAACAGTCGCATTTAGGTAAGCATTTGATAAACCAGATATTAAGTTTTCAGTATCAACAGAGGGATTCCCAGTTAGTTGAATAATAATATTATTATTAAAATATTCTTTAAATTTTCTAATATCGCAATATTTCTGAGTAAACTCATAAGAGCTTGAATCCTGAAAGTCTTTTCTAATCTTACAAGAAATGAAGTTGTGGTCAGATAAGCTACACTCAACAGAGTCAATATACAGAGTGTTAGGAAGGTTAGTGTACACGTTGTCGATCGATGTTCCCGATTTGGGACGAGTTACCAATGTATGACTATTCGCAAAATCGTAACTTTGCAATAAATCTGATAGCCACATTGATGTACTATCCAAAAAATCAATATTTGAATCACCAACTGTAATACAAGAACCTCTACCATACGTTTCAAGCAAATTTTCCATAATAGTCGAAAAAAAGTTTACGGTGCATTTTTGTGATCTGTAAAAAGATATAATTCTAAGCGGTATACCACCCATTTTAACATTACCTAATGACAAAATGATTACATTACAAAAATTATCACATTTACTTAATTCTACACTGTACTGAATGTTTCCACGTATATACAGGGAGGTCCCACCATAACCATCCGCTCTACAATTATGAACACAACTATAACCAGGTATTTGATAAATTTGAGCTAATTCCGAATGAAACCATGTCTCTTGTATTGCAATGATGTTGGGGATTTTTGGAAGTTTGGCAATCAGTGTTTTAAAGTGATTAAATTTATCTATTGATGAAATACTTCTGATATTGACAGATAATATATTTAAAAATGAAAAATGTAAAGTATTTAAGTAATCAACATAATCATCAAAATAAGAAAAATATTTAATTCGATTATTATTTATCATTAGAGAAGGTTATAAAAAAAAAAAGTGAAAGCTTGAGATCAATAAACTTATTTATAAAAGTACTGTTTATAAAGTTTAACTTCTAAACAAGAGATCAAAACTCCGATACATCATCACCATCAGCATCTTGAGGTACTATAGTTTGTAAATTGACCGATCTTCTCTTTGAACTAGATGAAGCAGCATCCACCATTATTGCATCCACCTCATCCTCACTTTTTATTAACCTTGGTTTTGATGTGTCATATTTTTTCACAAAAACTCTGGAACCCACTGAATAAACTTGACTGTAGCCAACTGATTTCAAACCTTTAGCATGTAACAACAAGTTTAATGTTTCTTTCGACAAATAGTCATTAATAAAGACTTTCTTTGTATTTTCGATTTCCTTAAGTTTAGATTTTGACCTCATAAGTTCATCCTTCGACTTTTTGTTTACAAATTTTACCACCATTGTCTTTTTTCCTTGTTTTTTTCCAGCTTTATTTTTGAAAAAATACGCATCTTCAATATTATTTTCTTTCATGTCTATACCAGCTGTTTTAGAGAGTTCTAATACAGTTTGAATAGCACTGGAGTTTTCGCTTGCTTCTATTCCTCGAATAATACAATCATTTTTTAGACGTTGATCATTTAGTATCTTAACAGATGTTTTTAGTGTGTCTATTTCTTTTTTCAAAATTCTATTTTCCTTTTGTACTCCTTCTATTTTTTTATTGCTATCCGCGACATCTTTTAATAATTTGTCATACTGTTTAGACATGAATTCAATAGACTCTGTTATAACACTAAGCTGATCCAGTTTTTTTAGTTCATGTTTTATATCTTTTAGTTCTGCCTTAAGAGAATCATTTGTTTTGTCATCACACAGTTGACATACATACTCTTCGCACTCATTTTCAATTAGATATTCATATTGGCGCTTATCAAGTTTTGTACACAATGAGTGGAAAACTTTACTACATTTGTCGCATTGAATATTTTCTTGTTTGTCTTCTACCACTTCCATTTTACATTGAGCACATATTATTTTTTTTGCATTTACAGTGCTACGACGGCTTTTTGGTGCCATTTTTAAATGTTTATATTTTACTATGCTTATTATACACTATTTAGGCACTTACTGTATTTAATCACAAGTATTATTATTTATTTTTTAAAAGTTTTGAAGAGCACTTTAGTAGTTTGATTTTTTGACGTCTCTACTTAAGGGTTGCCAACTTGATTTCTATTTTTGTATTAAAACAAAATGTTGTTGGAAAAGTCTGATTGATGTGAAATGTTTCATAATTCCGGTGTGCAATAGAACTGAAAAACGTACAAAAGTGAAATGTTGTAAGTTTCTTCAAAAAATTCAAATATAAATATTAAAAAAATAGTGAAAAAGAACATGTTTTTTAATTCTTTAAGAATACTAAATTATATTTTTCTTTAAACGTATATAGTGAAAATATACACTTATAGTGAAAAAGTCCATTTAAAATTTATAATATATTTTTAAATAATTTACCTATTTTTTATTTGTTTTTGTTTCTTATTATCTGTTTTGTTATTTTTACACATACAAATATGAATTTTTAAAAAAAGTTTAATTTTTAAGGAACATATTTATATATTATTAAATTTTCTAATTATTTTGGAGTATTTGTGATTGTGTTTCTTTTAGTTTACTTATTTTTATTAATTATGTTTATTTATTTTTCTTAATAGTAGAGGCAGACACCGTTTTTATTACAGATATATAATAAATTTTTCTTTTGTTTTGTTATAGACTGTTTAAAAATATTTAATAGCAAGTTATTATGTTTATCGGCCAATAGATTTTACATTTTGTAGACTTTCGAAAACGATGAAAAATGTGTAAATGGTCACTTACGTATAATATCTGCGATTTATGTGTTTATGTTTTGCTGTATCTCCTCTGATTATCTATCCAAGATTTGATCTGCTCAGCCGTTCTATTATTTAGCTCTGGAGCATGTTTAACGGCAGAAGAGCACTCCTTTAGATTTGGAAGATTGTCCAATGCCATTATATCCCCAAATATAGCATATATTGCTGCCCTTTCTTTATTACTCCATCTGCGACGTATAGTTTTTCCAAATGGAGATCCTATATAGGAAAGGAAAGTATCATAATTAATATTACATTTGAAAAAAATTATATTATTTAAATTTAGTATACAATGCAAATAGATTATCTATTAACTATGTACATACAAGGCCAATCCACAATCTTGTGCAAATGGTATTTGCATAAAATAGTTGTATATATTTACACTTGTACATGCAATACTTAAATTAATTGTGACAACTGATATTAAATAAAAAACAGTTTAAAATTTTTAAGAAATATTTGCAATTGCACAAATTTGCAATTATAAAAACACAATATGAATTGAGCTATAATATACATATATTTGTAAACCTTAATTAAAAAATTTTAAACATTTTCAGCATATTTTCGGTTCATACGAACGATACAAATTGAGATTTCTATACAAATTTCAATATATAGATTTCTCAATTTTAACTTCTTTTCTATAGTTTGTAGTTGTAGAGGATTCTTCATTTTTATCGCTTATATTCGGATTTGTTTGAATTGAGTTTTCAACATCAACTTGATCGCTATTTGTTTCTATTTCTTCTATTTCATCATCCACAGCATTTTCATCTACGATTTCGTCCTCTTCACCTACGGCCGCCATTAAAAGCTTAGATACACACGTTATTTCAGCGACAGGTACCGGCATTCTATATATATTTTTGTGGATATCTTTATGATGTCCTGTAAGTTGAATATAATTATTTTTATTTTTGGGGTGTAGTCATAGTTGCACTCCCAATTTTGTATTTTACAATTCTGTTCTTTTTAACAATAAACTGTGTTCTTATATACTAATTAAGACTACCCCATGTGTGAATGGTTCTAGTGATCAAAATGCATTGATCAGCAATGTGTAGTAATTGTGTCAACAACAGTTATTCAGTAGTGTTCTATTTAAAGTTCACTGACTATGTTAAGTGTGCACTTAAACATGTAAGTATAATACGCAAACATTGCAGTGACCCATTTAAACTGTTTTGTGTTATTTGACACTATGTTTTGGTTATGACTGTTTGTATGGTTGATATGCACAACGCAGTCACACTGCAGTCCCATAAAATTATTCAACCTGACAACTGATGCCTCTTCAACATTCAATAACGAAATATAGGTTGCTATATGCTTTCGTAGTCGCGTTCCGCGAAGGCTTTCAGGTATTTGAGCGTCACATTCTTCGGAGAATCGTTTTAATAGAGGACATGCTCTATAATATTCTTTTGTTAGCTTTGAGGTAGATGGTTTACAAAAGATGAAATTGTTATCTGACGATATACCAGCATTTGGTCGGTATTTTGTTATACATTCTATAGCTTTAATACATATTGGACATAGCAGAACACTCACTGTTCTCCTGAGCTTCCCACGCAAAGTGATTCTAGTAAACTGTTTTGCGAATTTGATTGATTCATTTGACATAGTTTTTATAATATCTTTGTCAATATTATCAGTTATTATTTCCTTGTTTGCAAAATTTTCTACAGTAAGACGTTCAATTTCTCCTGCTCTCCTACGATTAAATATTTGCACATAAATAAGAGTTGCCTCAACTAAATTTTTCCAGCCCGTCATACAAAATTGTTTGTTTAGTGTGTCTAAAGCGTTTAGAATAATATCCTTTAAATAATTGTACAATTTTTTGATATTATCCTTTGATGGCAAAATTACTTTTTTTATTCGATGTTGATTGGACTGATCTTCAATTGCCTTTTTATTTATGGTAATTGGAATTTCCTCTTCCCACAATAAAAGAAAATTTTCAATATCCTTGAGGTCATTACATTCTTTAATTAGTTCGGTTCTTTGTTTTTTTTTACACATGTTTTAATTAAACTTGTTAAGTTTGAGGCAACTGCTGGAGTTTTATAACCCATTACATCTTTGTCCCAATGAGCAACAATTCTAATTGTTTCTACAAATTTATCAAATAAATGTGGCTTGAACGCATTTTTAAGCTCGCGAATTCAATTCAATTACAAAACGTCCAAGTAATCTTAACTGGGCTCGTATCAAGTCATGTTGAAAACGGGATGAATACTTTTCGCTTAATAATCTTAATAATTTTTCAACAGCGTCATCACGTAGAAGCGGAAAAATCTCTGTTCTTAATATTTTATTTGCCAGTGGATGCATATATTGAGTCAATTTTCGACTTTCAGGCAAATTTCGTTTTTTGTCTTTGCTGATACAATTTGAAGTATGTATCCTTAAAGTCCTTTTGGAAAAAAATCCTTTACACTTTTTACAACATACGTAATCACTTGCTTCACTTCTGAATCTTTTTTGTTGCTGTCGGCACATAATTAGAATGCCGGTATTGTATTCTGCTGATGTGTTATGTAAAAAATCTCCTTTTCTTCTCAACTCATTAATAATTTCCATGCGCTCCTTACTTTTTTTCGGCATAAGAGAAGCTATTTTAATTTCTCTCTCCTTTTTGTGTATTGAAAATAAATGCCTACTCAGTTTTGATTGCAATGTTTTGCAAAATATGCAAAAATGTTTTTTTTTTTGTATATTAACTGAGCTAGGTACTTTGACCTCTACTATATTAAGAGGGCTTTCTATAATGACAGTACTTTCTGTAATATTTGTAGAAGTTTCTAAATCAGTAGTAGGTATAGTCTGCTGTTAATAGAGACAATGAACTAGCTTCACAGCCCTGAACTGAACTAATGTCTGTTAAATTTTGTGGTTGTGAAGCTATGTCAATTAAACTTGTGCTGTTAAGTTTGTTGATCGCGGACATATTATCGGATACATAGCTGTCTTCTTTTGCTTCTAGTGAAAAATCTTTTTGTTTGTCATACCTTTCGAAAATATTATTGGAAGGCAAATTTATTGTTGATGCCGCAGTATTGGGAGCAATTTGATTATTTTTGCATGCAGCAGAAGTCGAAGGTAAGTTGTCAAAATTGACGTTAGTTTCCTTTTCATCTTTGAAAATTTTTTGTCGTTGTTCTTCTTGTTGTCTTTTGAGTTCATTAATGTGTGTTTTGTCATCTAAAAAATTTTATAATTTTACATACATGTATAAAAAACCATATCTATCTACTTTTTTACTAAGATTGTTGGGTTTCATAAAAGGTGTTGTCGCTGGCTGCGACTGCAGTTTGTGAGGTGCGAATTTAACTACACCAAGAAATAAACCATACAAAATAATATGCGTGTGTGTGCGTGTGCGTTTATTTCTAAAATGTTTACAAATTAATTAAATCTAATATAAACATTAATAATTGAACCTTACCGCAGTGACTTTCCTCACAAACTGACTTCAAACACAAAATATAATTTTATAGAACCAACGTTAATCAGTTTCATATACATATGTACATACGTACGCATATTTAACAATACGGATTAACGGGTAAATGGAAAGACACTGCGTTACATATAAAAGGAATAACAGTTTGTAAATATGTATGTATGAATGTTTGTAACAAATGAAACACAAATAAATAAATAACTGAAACATTTAGGCTACTCACAGGGCGCATGTTAAATAAACAAATAAAATAATCTAGTAAATGAAAATTTGGGAAAATAAATAAAATTAAATAAGTTCTTATGAGCCAATTGGCACATCCCCGCCCCCGTGGATCGGCCACGATTCACTTCTCCAAATCTAAAACTGCGATTTTGGCCACAGGTCGCTTTACTACTCCAGTATTTGTGCGTACATTAACACGCCGAACAACACCATCTTTACCTTTGAAAATTTCTTCCACACGACCTCGCTTCCAGTTCCTACGGGATACATCAGGGTCACAAATTAGGACTAAGTCGCCAACAGCAACGGGCTTTGTGCGTTGACACCACTTAGAGCGTCTGGTTAATGTGGGCAAATATTCTTTAATCCACCGTTTCCAAAAGTGATCGCGAAGTTGTCTGGAAATACGCCATTGCTTATTTGTTACTACTGGGTGGTCAGCTTCAGTTGCTGCCGGTGTTTGTGTTGTATTTGGGCATCCTAATAGAAAGTGATTAGGTGTTAGTGGCTCTTCATCTTCATGCGTTAATGGCAAATGAGTTAAAGGGCGAGAATTCACAATGTTTTCTGCTTCAATCAATAGACTTTGTAATGTATATTCACGAGGAAAGGTTTCTTTCAACGTTGATTGTAGCACCCTTTTCACACATTGAACCATACGCTCCCATATGCCACCCTCTGCAGGATTGTTCGGGCAATTGAACTGCCAATCTATGCCTTTTGCTGAAAGTTCATCTTGTATTCGATTCACGTCAAAGACTTCATTAAACCGTTGAGCCACATTGTCAGCACCAACAAAGTTTTTTCCGTTGTCGCTCCGAATTCTTGTAGGCAAACCGCGCCGATTTATAAAATTGCGTATAGCTAAAATGCATGCATCTGTTGACAAATCAAATGCAATTTCCAAATGAATAGCTCTGACGGTAAGGCAGGTAAATAATGCTACCCAGCGTTTTTCATGACGGCGGCCAATAGTTACAATAATTGGACCAAAGTAGTCCAAACCAGTGTAGGAAAACGGTCGAATATAAGGGGTTAGCCTGTCTTCTGGTAGCGGACCCATAAGTGGAGGCACAGGCGATATACGACGAAGTTTGCAAGTGTTACAATTTGAAATACGCTTATGTAGCATTCGCCTTATACGTGGAATCCAAAATGTTCTTCTTATTTCACAAATTGTCGCTTCAAAATTTTGGTGTTTCATATTTTCGTGTACATGTGCCACAAACAACTCTGTAATGGGATGAGAAAACGGCAATATTATAGGCCGCCTTATATTCAGTGGTAGCCAACTAGCTGCATCTACACGACCGTGCACTCTGAGTAATGAATTTTCATCTATATATGGAGTTAAGGTGTACAATTCACTATTTTTAGGCAAAGTTTTTCCGCTTTTAATAATATCAATTTCGGCTCCGAATTTATCCAATTGCGCCTGACAACAAAGATAGATTTCAGCCTTTTTTAACTCCGCAGCAGTTAAACTATTTTCTTTAAAGTTTGATTTCTTACGGCAGCAATTGGCAAAACGTAGAACCCACGCAATCGTACGTTTTAACCTTAAATAAAACGAAAATCTTTTAAATTCAATAATAGTAGGTATACTCACTAGTAATGAAAATTTAGGACGTAATTCTTCATCGCATAAAGTTTCTGTTTTTTCAGCATTATATTTTGGCCACTCACTCTCCTCACGATAAAGAAATTGAGGACCTTTAAACCAACAAGAATCTTGTGAAAAAACGAATTTACTTTTCATTTTAGTAGTTTCATCGGCCACATTGAGGTCTGTTGGCAGCCACCTCCAGTCTGATGGGCTTGTAGTGTCTAAAATCTCTGCAATTCTATGAGCAACAAATGGCGTATATTTACGGCTTTCTGAGCCAATCCAGTTAATGACTGTTGTTGAATCACTCCAGCATATTGTTCTTGATGTTTTAATTGTATGCTCCTTTAAAATCGTAGACATTAGCGGAGTACCCAAAACAGCAGCTTGTAATTCGAGTCGAGGGATACTCATAAATTTTAAAGGGGCACATCTGGATTTAGCTGCAACAAACGACACTGCAATCTGACCATCAGCATTTATTGCTCTCCAGTAGGACACGGCACCAAATGCGTCTTCGCTGGCATCGGCAAAAATATGTAATTCCAGGCAATAAGGAACAACATTTTTAAAATAAAATCGAGGCACTTTAACATATAAGACATTTTTCAATTCTTGTCGCCAATTATTCCATTTGGCACTTATTTCACTTGGCAAAATATCGTCCCATCGTATATTATGTCTCCATACTTCTCGCATCAATAGTTTTGCTGTTATCATATAGTTGCTTAAAAAACCAAGTGGGTCAAATACAGACATAACCACACTCAATAACTCACGTTTTGTGGGACACCTTTTTCCTTCTATTACGTCGACATTTACGTTATGAAATTTCAAATCAAATCTAAACGTATCATCTTTGGGCTGCCAATACATACCAAGAATTTTTTCTGAACGTAGCTCGCTTATATCGCCAAAGAAATTTACTTGCTTTTCCCCTGTGCCCTTTAGCGCAACAACTACTTCCGGTGAGTTTGATACAAAGTTGCGTAATTCAAATCCAGCCGCTTTATGAATTTCATAAACTTGGGATGCAATTTCAATAGCTTTCAAACGCGTAGGAAAGCTATCTACAAAATCATCTACATAATGATGGTCTATAATAGACTGCACAGCTCTGGGATACTGATTTTGAAAACTTAAGGCATTTGTTTCTTTGATATATTGAGCTACGCAAGGCGAGCAGGCAGCTCCAAAGGTCATAACAAGCATTTCGTATGTATCAGGTTGTTTTTTATCATCTTCACGCCAAAGAAATCGTTGAGAACATCTGTCTTGAGGATCCACTAGCACTTGGTGAAACATTTCTTTGATGTCTGCGCAAACTGCTACAGCACCAACACGAAAATTAAATAAAACTGATGGTAGTGGCTTATATTCTTGAGGGCCTTTCAGGAAATTTGAATTCAGAGAAACGCCTTCAACTGCAGCGGCAGCATCAAACACTAAACGAATTTTATCTGGCTTATTTGGGTTAACAACTCCAAAATGTGGGAGATACCAAGTTCGGGGGAAAACCTCTGCTGCTTCTGTCAGAGATAATCTACGTACATAGTTCTTATTCACATATTGTTCTATAATGGCTTTGTAGGCGGAACCGAATTCAGGGTTTCTTTTCATTTTTCGCTCTATTCCATAGAGCCTATTTAAAGCCATTGGGTAACTATCAGGAAGTACAACTTCATCAGTGCGCCACAAAAGTCGCGTTTGAAATCTTCCCTCAATTTTGATTGTTGTATCTTTCAGAATTTGACGAGCTCGTAAGTCGTCTTTAGATTCAACAACCGGCAAAACTTTGACACCAAAATTTTCTGTGTCAAAATAATTTGTCACCAAATCGTAAATTGGCTCTGGCTGAGCCGACAATAAACACAAATGAGAGTCAGATGGCTTACCTTTCATTTGACCAAACACGACCCACCCCAATGGCGTTTTAGCTGCATACGGGCCATTTTCTTCTAAAGGTACTATCTCATCAGGGAGACCAAGGTGACAGTGATCTAGCCCTATCAAAACTTTAGGCTCAATATTATCATATAGTTTAATAGGCAAATCTGGATAACTACTTAAATCCATATTAAAACTTTGAGCTGGCAATTTCAAATTTGAGACGCCATAAACGTTTCGCAGTACAAATTTTCTGCGACTACCAATTCCGCTTATATGCACATTAATTACTGTTGCCATTTCCTGTGCGGCTTTACCAGCATACCAATGTAAATTCAGTTTACTTTTTTGCCCCTGAAGACCCAATTGCTTCACCAAGGAGCTATCCACCATAGTAACTGAAGATCCTTCATCCAATAAAGCGTATGTTTCAACTTTGGTACTAGAGCCATAGAGTACAATAGGCACCACACGGAATAGCAGCATATGTTTATTTGTAATCTTAGAAACACAACTAAGAACAGGCTCACTCTCAGTTTTTGAACCACTTGCAGTAACTAGTTTATTATTTTCATCATTTCTGTTTTCGACTTCGTGTAATAATTTGTTATGTTTTCTTAGGCAACCATCAACTGAACACGGTTTTCTAATACGGCAAAATTTACTCGAGTGTCCAGCCCCAAAACATGAAAAACATAACTTTAACTTTTTTATTTCGTCCCAACGACTAGGCACATTTAATGAACAAAATTTTTTGCACTCATTTAATTTATGAGAGGCGTGACACATAGGGCATACCTGTTTACGTTGACTATCAGCGGCATGTAGTAGAACTTTTTTCTTTGAATCACTGTTTTGACGACTTCCACTAACGCCTTGCACCAATCTTACTAAATCAGCTACACCTTTTAGCCATTTGCTAAAATCTACAACAGTTGGGTACGGTTTCATATTTGACGCATATTGTGCCCATTCCATACGTTTGCTCATTGGGATTTTGCCCACTAATTCCTCCATCAAAGTTGGATTTGACAAATGCTGTTGCCCATTAGCAGTTTCCAAGAAGGCGGCAAGATTCTGCACCTTGACAGCAAATGACACGAGTTTATCCAGAGCACTCTCACTTATGGCCGGTATTTCTTTCACTTTTTGTAATTGGCAACGGATAAGTAATTCTGGGCGACCATATTGAGAGCACAATTGTTCCATAACCATACTTACATTATCTGGATGAATAAGTAGGGACTTTACACATTCCCTCGCCTCGCCCTTTAAGGCCTTTTGAAGCCTCAAACAATTTTCAAAATTATTATAATTATATGCCGCAGTCGAATGATTAAAAGCTGATGAAAACATCGGCCAATCTTCAGGTGTTCCATTAAAATCTGGCAAGTCATAAATTTTCCTCAATGAAGCTGAACCACTATGTTGAGGTAACTGCATTGCTAACGGTTGGTTTCCCGAAATTTCTGAAAAATTATTAGCGTTATAATTTACTGTATAAAACGGTGAATGACGCTCAGAGCAGTTTGCGTTGACCGAGGCAGAATTGCCAACGCTGCCGCTACTGGCGCCTGTTATTGGTGGTATCATATTCGATGGCTGCGACACAGTTTCTGTAAAGGTCGACGTCGAATTTGCACTGAAAGCGACAGACAAAGCTCTCTGTGCACTAAGAAGCTGGCTCTGAAGCATGTTTATATGACTTTGAAGATATTCTAGGCTAATATTGGGATTCGGTTGTAGTAAAGGCAATGATGCAGCTGTACTTAAATTGTTTTGAGGCACACTGGGGTTGTTAACTTCATCACTTACCACAATATTGCTTGGTCTTGTTATCATATTGGCGTCTGCAGACATAACTGTGTCTACAGTTTGTCCGTTAGTTGCGGCAGTAGCTGTACTTACGGTTTGTGAATCTTTACTGGCATAGGAAGACATAGATGACACGGTAGTTACAGTATTAACGGGCAGAAGGGTGGCTCCAACGGCAGAGGGAGCTATTTGATTAGAAGTGATTTTTGTTCCCGATAAGGAGGAACCACTAGCTTGCTCATTCATTTTTGTTTGTGAGCGTGTAGTTTTTTTTATAGGGGATCGTTGCATTACTAAATAGAATCACAAATGTTTGCGTATTAACGACGATACTTTGGCAGGAAAGAACCACAGCGCTTAACACAAAGTATTCAATAAAATGTTCCGGCAGGCAGGAACCACAAGTCTGACACAAAGTACAAGCTATTCAATAATTTGGTTCGGCAGGCAAGAACCACAGCTTTCACACAAACACAAAATTCAATAATTTACTCTGGCAGGCAGGAACCAGAGCATTAACACAAATACAAAATCTTTAATATTTTGTTCCGGCAGGAACCACAGCTTTCATCCAAAAAAGACTCTAAAATAGATTGTTCCGGCAGGAACCACAAACTCCACACAAAAGTATGCGAAATAAAATTTGTCGCTGGCTGCGACTGCAGTTTGTGAGGTGCGAATTTAACTACACCAAGAAATAAACCATACAAAATAATATGCGTGTGTGTGCGTGTGCGTTTATTTCTAAAATGTTTACAAATTAATTAAATCTAATATAAACATTAATAATTGAACCTTACCGCAGTGACTTTCCTCACAAACTGACTTCAAACACAAAATATAATTTTATAGAACCAACGTTAATCAGTTTCATATACATATGTACATACGTACGCATATTTAACAATACGGATTAACGGGTAAATGGAAAGACACTGCGTTACATATAAAAGGAATAACAGTTTGTAAATATGTATGTATGAATGTTTGTAACAAATGAAACACAAATAAATAAATAACTGAAACATTTAGGCTACTCACAGGTCGCATGTTAAATAAACAAATAAAATAATCTAGTAAATGAAAATTTGGGAAAATAAATAAAATTAAATAAGTTCTTATGAGCCAATTGGCGACAGGTGTGGAGAAATATGAAAAACACTCTAATTATTTTATGTGCAGTTTCCATCAACTCGTCTTGAAATTTTAAATGAAAAAGAATCAAAACCTTACGTGTTACCTCAGTCATAATAAATGTAAAAATTTTGATATATGCAATTTACTTTAAAAATGAAGGCTATAAAGATGTTTTTTTTTTTTTTTAATATGCGAAGTACGAGTATACCTTGACGGTAATGCAAAGTTAAAGGCGTAGATTTAGAAACCTACGTTTAAGATTTCTGAAATATGTAAATTTTTTTTTTAATCGAATCAGAATATTGAATAGGGAAACATTTATTGTAAAAAATAGGTCGAAATCACGATAAATAAGTCATATGCACAACTAATAATTACTATTTGAAATCTGTTTATACTTATGTGCACAGGAAACGATCAATGCATTTGTCTAAAAAAAATGTGTATTAAATACACGCATTTTTTTAAGAATTTTTGAGTGTTTTTCACAAACACTATTGGTGGAATTGTAAAAAGGAACACTGACATGCTGATAAAAAAAAAAGTAAAGTATTTAGTTCATATGTCAGTAACTGAAATTATACAAGGCGACACTGACATATCAACTAAATGTTTTTAAAAAGGAACACTGACATGCTGATAAAAAAGGTAAAGCACTTAGTTGATATGTCAGTTTCCATTATAATAAAAAAAAAAGTTGTTGCCACATTAAGCGATTTCGAAAAGTCTAAAATTTATATATATATATATGTATAATTACATGACCTTATGTGAAAAGTACTCAAAATATTGAGTGTTTGTCATACAAATTTTTTAGACAAGTTGATCACTTAAATTAAAAATGTTCATAAAATATATAATATTTTTTAAGTTTATTTCACTGAGAATAAATATATTTTGAAATTATTGATCTGAATAATATTGCAATTTTATTTGCTACTCATTATTTTTTACATTTGACACTTCTAAATAAAAACAAAACAAAATATTTTAAATTATAGTAAGTTTAACGAAGAAAAAAAATAACTGAAGACTAGACACACTAAACAAACAATTTTGTATGACGGGCTGGAAAAATTTAGTTGAGGCAACTCTTATTTATGTGCAAATATTTAATCGTAGGAGAGCAGGAGAAATTGAACGTCTTACTGTAGAAAATTTTGCAAACAAGGAAATAATAACTGATAATATTGACAAAGATATTATAAAAACTATGTCAAATGAATCAATCAAATTCGCAAAACAGTTTACTAGAATCACTTTGCGTGGGAAGCTCAGGAGAACAGTGAGTGTTCTGCTATGTCCAATATGTATTAAAGCTATAGAATGTATAACAAAATACCGACCAAATGCTGGTATATCGTCAGATAACAATTTCATCTTTTGTAAACCATCTACCTCAAAGCTAACAAAAGAATATTATAGAGCATGTCCTCTATTAAAACGATTCTCCGAAGAATGTGACGCTCAAATACCTGAAAGCCTTCGCGGAACGCGACTACGAAAGCATATAGCAACCTATATTTCGTTATTGAATGTTGAAGAGGCATCAGTTGTCAGGTTGAATAATTTTATGGGACTGCAGTGTGACTGCGTTGTGCATATCAACCATACAAACAGTCATAACCAAAACATAGTGTCAAATAACACAAAACAGTTTAAATGGGTCACTGCAATGTTTGCGTATTATACTTACATGTTTAAGTGCACACTTAACATAGTCAGTGAACTTTAAATAGAACACTACTGAATAACTGTTGTTGACACAATTACTACACATTGCTGATCAATGCATTTTGATCACTAGAACCATTCACACATGGGGTAGTCTTAATTAGTATATAAGAACACAGTTTATTGTTAAAAAGAACAGAATTGTAAAATACAAAATTGGGAGTGCAACTATGACTACACCCCAAAAATAAAAATAATTATATTCAACTTACAGGACATCATAAAGATATCCACAAAAATATATATAGAATGCCGGTACCTGTCGCTGAAATAACGTGTGTATCTAAGCTTTTAATGGCGGCCGTAGGTGAAGAGGACGAAATCGTAGATGAAAATGCTGTGGATGATGAAATAGAAGAAATAGAAACAAATAGCGATCAAGTTGATGTTGAAAACTCAATTCAAACAAATCCGAATATAAGCGATAAAAATGAAGAATCCTCTACAACTACAAACTATAGAAAAGAAGTTAAAATTGAGAAATCTATATATTGAAATTTGTATAGAAATCTCAATTTGTATCGTTCGTATGAACCGAAAATATGCTGAAAATGTTTAAAATTTTTTAATTAAGGTTTACAAATATATGTATATTATAGCTCAATTCATATTGTGTTTTTATAATTGCAAATTTGTGCAATTGCAAATATTTCTTAAAAATTTTAAACTGTTTTTTATTTAATATCAGTTGTCACAATTAATTTAAGTATTGCATGTACAAGTGTAAATATATACAACTATTTTATGCAAATACCATTTGCACAAGATTGTGGATTGGCCTTGTATGTACATAGTTAATAGATAATCTATTTGCATTGTATACTAAATTTAAATAATATAATTTTTTTCAAATGTAATATTAATTATGATACTTTCCTTTCCTATATAGGATCTCCATTTGGAAAAACTATACGTCGCAGATGGAGTAATAAAGAAAGGGCAGCAATATATGCTATATTTGGGGATATAATGGCATTGGACAATCTTCCAAATCTAAAGGAGTGCTCTTCTGCCGTTAAACATGCTCCAGAGCTAAATAATAGAACGGCTGAGCAGATCAAATCTTGGATAGATAATCAGAGGAGATACAGCAAAACATAAACACATAAATCGCAGATATTATACGTAAGTGACCATTTACACATTTTTCATCGTTTTCGAAAGTCTACAAAATGTAAAATCTATTGGCCGATAAACATAATAACTTGCTATTAAATATTTTTAAACAGTCTATAACAAAACAAAAGAAAAATTTATTATATATCTGTAATAAAAACGGTGTCTGCCTCTACTATTAAGAAAAATAAATAAACATAATTAATAAAAATAAGTAAACTAAAAGAAACACAATCACAAATACTCCAAAATAATTAGAAAATTTAATAATATATAAATATGTTCCTTAAAAATTAAACTTTTTTTAAAAATTCATATTTGTATGTGTAAAAATAACAAAACAGATAATAAGAAACAAAAACAAATAAAAAATAGATAAATTATTTAAAAATATATTATAAATTTTAAATGGACTTTTTCACTATAAGTGTATATTTTCACTATATACGTTTAAAGAAAAATATAATTTAGTATTCTTAAAGAATTAAAAAACATGTTCTTTTTCACTATTTTTTTAATATTTATATTTGAATTTTTTGAAGAAACTTACAACATTTCACTTTTGTACGTTTTTCAGTTCTATTGCACACCGGAATTATGAAACATTTCACATCAATCAGACTTTTCCAACAACATTTTGTTTTAATACAAAAATAAAAACGCTATTACAAGCAATGTAATACACCATTTAATTATTAAAAATCATTAATGTTAAACTTACGTAAAATAAAATAAGATGTAATCAGGTTATTATTAAAAATGTAATATCATTTAACTATTTCAAATCAGTAATGTCAATATTATATAAAAGAAAAAAATGTAATCAAACTATGTAGCTCTTCAAAATATATATATAAAGGGTGTCCCAACAAGAACGCAAGATTTAAATGATTGATGCAGCAATTGAATTGTTTTTCTGGCTGTATGACATGTGGCGCCGTCTTGTTGAAACCACAAGCCCTCCACATTTATTTCTTCAATTCTAGGCAAGAAAACACTGGTTATCATTTCACGATACCGAACACCATTGACTGTTTGCGCTTGACCTGCCTCATTTTCATAAAAAAAGGTCCAATGATTCCTCCAGCTCAAAAACCACACCACACAGTGATACGTTGAGGATGCATTTACTTCTCGTGAATCACTCGAGGATTTTCCTCACCCCAAATGCGACAATTCTGCCTATTGACGAAGCCATCAAGATGGAAATGGGCCTCGTCACTGAAGATGATTTTATCGGCAAAATCAGCATTTTCATGTTGTCTCTCCAATACCCAATTAACGAACTCCCTTCGCTGTCCATAGTCATTTTTTTACTAACCTCGTACCTTCTACTAGCAAACAATAACAATTGTTCAAATGTCAAACAATGACACTTCGAATGGCCCAAAATTTAATAAAACCAATGGCAATAAGACAGCCATAATTCTTTTTTAACAAATATTGATTGGCTTTATTAATAACACTTTAATTGAAAAACATTTTTATATAATTAATTTTTTGTTTGCTTAAATAAAAATATGAAATATATTTATATAATTTTTTTTCTATACGTATCAGTATAATCTATATATGTATATAAAAGAGCACTAATGTTGGTACGTCTCTTTAATCTGTCAAAGTACATCAACAAAAACTAAATTGTATTCTTCTCTTCTTAAAAAAGTTTGTAATGCATATTGGCACTTTTTTTTAAATTCGAACTCTCATTTGTGCTCTTTTTTTTCTATAAATCTGCCTTTAAGTAAATAAATACAGCATATGAATATTTTACTATTTTATTTTATATTATTTTAAAATTGAAATAAAATTTTTCGCTGAAAATAAAAGTATATTTTGTATATGTCGTATTATCTTAATTTCCAAGTATTGCTATAAAAATTTTAATGTATTATTTGTAGTTATTTAATCTGAGATTGAAATTAAAAATCAAATCGATACGAATCGAAAAAACTGAAAAAAAAATTTCGATTCGAAAGAAAAATCGAATTATGTATTACAATCCAGCAGGGTTGTATTTACAATTTCAAGGGAAATTTTAAGTGAAGGCAAGTATATATATGTAAAAACTTGCCAGCACAAAGAATAGATAAAATGTATACATAAATTTATACATAGATATATATGTGTATACAACATTGAGACGCATACATATTCTATTATTTTTGATTTTTGAAATGTTATAAATACCAGCAATTTCATATTTTTTTGGTTTTGCATATAAAGTATTTTTCTTTAATTCAAAATTAAATCAAAGCAATTAAATCAATTTTTTTTAATTCTCAAATATAAAATGTAAATACTTATATTTTTAAATGTAAGTAATTTTCGAAAGCAATATACCATTCGAAAGAAATATGTACGTTATAACCATTTTTAGCATTTGCTTTCGTTCTCCATAATTGGATTTTCGAAAGGGATTTTTCTGCTTTTCATAAATTACCAAAATATTTCCCTAAATTTAAACGTTCTTAAATAAATTTCCGAAAATCGTACTATGTAATGCTATTTGTACGAATTCGTAAATTTTTCGATTCGAATCGAAATACATAATAACCCCCCTGAATTATTTTAAATTACTATTTTAAAAAGTTGGATATAGTTGGTGAGTATTCAAGTAGTTCCTTATATATCAGGCATGTTCTGAAAATCACTTTTTCTCAAAGTGATTTCAAATCACGAAAAAGGTGTTCTGCGCACAAAATCATTTAAAACCGGCCAGTTAAATGCCTTACGATTTCAAGTCAATGGGAGCATTTTAAGCATTTTGCTTTGAATTAGTGATTAAATACACTTAATTTGAATTGTTTTTTATTAGTTTTTGTCAAAAAATTGATTATTTTACACAACGAAACCGTAAAATTTACTAATTTAAAATGACCCTTTATTTGTTGTACACAATTTTTTCTTTTTCTTATATTTTTCGTGATTTTCATTTCTTGTTCTTTTTCTGAGCAAAATTTAATGTAAACAAAGTATAATAGCTAAATAATCACTTAAGTGAGTTTAAAATCGTTAATGGTTTAAAACCACCGTGATTTCAGAATATGCCTGTATGTCTGGATTTTTCAATTTCTACAAATTTCGTATTTTCTTTTTCAAAATCAAACATCTACGTTTTTTATTACAAATATATTCATAAATTATTTTATGAAAGAGATTCGTTTCTCTTCCATAGATTTGAAAAATTCACTTTTTTAACGATATGATTTGATATAGTTTTGATTTTAATTTCTTTTGTAATAAACCAAAAGTTCAGTTTGGTATGCAAATCGTACGAAGCAATATAAAAAATAGCAAAATATGTCAGTACAAATTGTTGCTATTTAAATATAATTTTTTTTCTGGAACTTTTTTTCAAAAAGAAAACTTCCTAGGAAATTTTTTGGGGAAATATTTATCGACCCGATTCAGTAACTTTTTTTTTAAAGTTTTTATAAATTGCTTTTTTTAACAAAAATTTTATTCTTTGCGCTATCTAATCTGTGATTTAGTAACTTCATTTTAAGTTACTCGTTAAAATATGAAATCACAAACAAACAATTAAAAATTTTGAAATTAAAAACAAAATTTGTTCATAATTTGAATTTTTGGTGTGGACTATGCTAACAACTCAAATGAATTATGTTTTAGGAAATAATGACAAATAAAGTTTGAAATATTAAAACATAATAAATTTTTTTGGTTTGCCAGATGGTACTCTGAGTTCTAAGTGGATTACTCCTAAGTCTCATAAAATTCCTTGCCAAACATTTGAATATGCTATACAATTTGAATCAGGGTACCAAGTATGCTAGAAATCAGTTTTAGTTTTGACGGCACTTTATTGTAGACTTGTGTTATTTTTATGTTGTAATATATTTAAAAAAAATATGAAAAAAGCAATTAGCAAAGAAACAACTTTTTTTATGAATTTTTGCAAAATTGCATATACTTTAATACATTTAAATTACAAAAAATTATTTACAAAACACTGCAATTTCTCCAAATTTTCAGTTTAAGTATAAAAATTAGTTCAGTGAATAAAACCAATTTTTGGCCAAAGTTTTATGGACGTCACAACAAGAACCACTTTCCGACAATAGCAAACAATGTCTGTTAATTTTATAGAATAAAAACTTGATTTTCACCTTTCCTTTTCCTGGAAAGAATTTTGCAGCGCAATAACCAAGGTTCATACTGTTTCAGCAGCTGCTTGTTTCCCAATCCTCATAACATAGCAGTAGTTAAAAAAAAACAACAAAAATTTAAATTAAAAACATTTAAATTTAATTATTTTTGCTCATTATATACTACTTACTAATTTAGCTTTATTTTTCTTTCTGTTTTTCCACTGAAATGTCTGAAGAACGAACTTCATTTAGTTTTGTTTACTTTTTATTTATATTTACGGCCACAAAATATAAGCCCCGATTATGGTTCACAACACTTAACTATTTTGGCGTTGTGTGTTGTGAATTCCGATTACAGTTTACAACACTTATCTGTTGTGTTGACTTTTCAGTTGTGTATGTTAATTTTCGGCGATTATCGTTCACAACATGTTGTCTTATGTGTTGTAAAAACTTGTAAAAATAGACAACTGGTTTTTAGGTGTTGTCTCATGGTTGTGATTAGTTTTTTTGTCGGTTAAAAATAAAAATGCAGAATAATTTTTAAGTAAAATTGTAAGAAATGTATTTTCAGTTGATTTTTATTATTTTATTTAAAATTCAATAAACAGTTGTCTGAGTAACTGCATGATATCATTGTATCTTCCTTATAACTACCATCAGCAAAAAAAAAAAAAAGCAAGCACCGGATTGATAGTTTTAAAAAATTAGTCTGTTTCACCAGCGAAACCATTCTTGTTTATGTGGAACAATTTAAAAAATTTAATTCCAGAAAATGTTTGCTAACATTGTATTTGGCAGTTCTAATGGGTTGGAACTGTTCTGATTTTTTTTACGAACTCGTGCGATGTCTGTTTTCTCATTATCGAAAAAAAATAGGAACACGTTAATCTCCATTTTTTTTTGTTTTATTTAACTTTAACAAAATATATTTATTTTAGTGCACTTCGTTTTTCTTTTTTTTAATGTTGATTTCTTTCATCTTCACATTTTTTTGCATGTACGTTTGTATTTTTAAGAAAAAAATCTACTAACATTAATATACAACTGTGTGACGTACACAACAACTAGATGTTGTGAACCATAAACGCATGTTCAATCAATGTTGTATTGTAAGCGAGACAACACAACATTTTTGTGTTGTGAACCATAATCGGGGGGATAATTTATTGAGAATAAAGGCACTTTAATACTTTATAAATAAACAAAGCAGGTGATTATTTACAACGCCGTCATTACTTTATTTCTGCGCCAGCGAAAACCTGAATTTAGTAACGCCGTTGAAACCACATCTTACTAAAAATCTGGCAACAAAAATTTCCATATGCGAATTATATAGTATCAGACCATGTGCCGAAACAATATGTTGTATCTATAATTGTACTGAAACTAAACAAATCACTTTTTGTAGATAATATCAAAATTTTTAGGGAAATATCGGTTTTATTATAAACCTTATATTAAAAACTTAAAAATTCCGGACGAAAAAGTCAACATTTTTTGTGTACCGAATCTATGCATTTGGAATACATATATAAATATATATGTGTGTATGTATGTATATAAGCACAATTAACACTCACTAAACTGAATCATGATGATCGATGAGGCCTCGAACTTGATGATGTTGGATTAATGATACGGTATGTATATATAATTATGACCTACTGGAAAATGTATATGGTCTGACGACTTTGGCCTGACAGTTGTGGTATTCTGGGATCTTATTATGTAAGAGTGATATCTTACAGAAATGACTCCTGGGTTAATGCCACTGCTGCCTCTGTCCCGTTAAAACGTGGGAAATCTCAAAGTACGATCGAAAACTTCGTCGCCGCTAAGTTGGCGGTGTAGGTTCAGTTGATATTGTCCTGATTAACGCGGGTCTGGCTCTGAACGCGGAGTCTCATAAGGGCCCCACGTCAACCCTTGCATAGCCTCCCTGCTTGCATAGATAACCATGGGACCACGAACGCAACTACACATCGAGTCTAGATAACGGCTTTGAGTTGGGACCCAAAAGAACTAAAAATGAATAATAAACAGAGGAAACAGATCGGACAGAATGGACGTGACGATGTAATTAGTGATTGTGACGCTTCCCCGCTGAGCTTGGCGGGGTTAGTACGGGAAGCATCGGGGAAGAGGGGATCAAAGGGCGCTTCACCGTTCGCGAGGAGCGCGATCCTGAGGAGAACACCTCCTTCGGGTAGCGTAGCCATGCTTGCGACGGTAAATATGATGGGAGTACAGCCATCCAAAGTCAAATCGAACTTTGGGAAGATGGGTGAGAGGATTGCAGGGTTGGTGGAATTTCTGAAGGGGCGTTAAAATGTCCATAAGGAAATTGTATCAATGGTCAGGGAAATACAGGCACTGTACGTGCTAGCGAAGGAGAATGATTGCGATCAGCATGAGGCTGAAAGGAAGGTTCAGCACAAACAGATGCAGACAGAGGCCCGAGCTGGGCTGTCAACCCCATTGGAGAAGCGTACGGCAAAAGAAGAGGACTTTACCAAAGAAGAGGAAGGCGGATGCGATGAATCAACTTCCACCTTTGGGAAACACCCCAGTAGCGAACCCCTCACCAGCATTGGCCGATCCAAGGTCAGGCGAAGGAGAGGGCGAGTGGCAGAAGGTCCGGAGTCGGGGAAGGGTGAAAAAGCGTACGACTCGGCCGGATGCCCTGCTAATAAGGGCATGCTCGGATAGGTCATACGCGGACATTTTGAAGACCGACAGTAGATTGGGTGGTCTTGGCGAGAATGTCAGGACCATTAGAAAGACTGT
Organism: Thelaira solivaga; assembly: GCA_947397855.1. Lineage (NCBI taxonomy): Eukaryota > Metazoa > Arthropoda > Insecta > Diptera > Tachinidae > Thelaira > Thelaira solivaga. Next base: position 3,115,087 of record OX377615.1, read on the forward strand.
CAAGGGCGAACTGCTTCTGGAGCTGAATAAACCTGAACATGACGGACTATTACAGTTTAGGGATGCAGTCAGCGAGGTTTTAGGGGAAAACGCCGAGGTTAGGGCGGCTAGTCAGGAGGTTACAATTGAAATCAGGGACGTGGACGAAATTACGACGAAGGGAGAAATATGTGCGATTCTTGTTATATCTTTGGGTAGATTTCATTTGGGACTCGATAATTCAGGCATAGATATGTGTATTTGGGGTGTTTCGCTTACCATTGTTGGAACGATAAATTATTTATTTTCCTTCCTACATATTCTGGCCTTAAGAATTAGAAAGATTTATGCGAATATTGCCATTGTGACTAGTCCTAAATTCCGTTCTTTTTTAGTATTAAGTAGATCCATGTCTTCTGTGTTATTAAATTTCATTTCTATTACCATTTGTAATGATAGTTCCTCCTTGTAGATTTTGTCTTATATTGAAAATAGATTCGTTATGGAATTGCATTAAAAATGTGAATGAGATTCCGAGGTTCTTTGTTGATAAAAATCGTTCCATCAAAGTTATTTAAAAGAATTGTTCCGGGTGAAATTTCATTTACGGTGGGTATATGTCGATTGTATATTAAACTGCGGTTTGCCGGTTTACTTCTGATTAGTCTGGTGAGGCAAGTGTCATTGACTAAATTTTCAGAGTTTTTTCTATTGCATATGGTAAGGTTATTGTAGTCCTTCCATGCATTTTTCATTCCAAATATTACAGTATCGCATATTAGAATTTTTTGTAAGTAATCTTATTTACATATTTTCCATACTTAATGGGTTTTATTAATATTTCATTACAAGAATTTACATTTGTTGCAGGTATACTAATGATATAAACAATAGAATCGTGATTTGATGCAATTTTAACTTCAGCGATTTTAAATGCTTGTTCTAAATTTACAAATGGTATTGAATTTTTATTTAATATATCTTTGAAAATATTTATCTCCGTATAGGATAATATATATGAATTAATTATTCCAATTTTAGCCCAATGCATGGCATACTGAATAATTATTATTTCTTCTCTTATTATATCTAGTTTATATATTAGAACCGTTATTGCCTGCTCCTTTATGTAGTTAATGCTACTTGTATAAAAGGGGTTTATTCATATAATTTATATATTTGAATTTATTAATTACAATTAAGATTTACTTTAAGTTCAAATAATAATAATAACAAAAAACCCCGATTGTGAACAACCAACTTTAAATAAAAGCAATCACTCTTATACATGGTCCAAACGAGACCGGAAGAGACCCCCTTTGAGAATTGGATTATTGGAACACATCCACCTAAGGATAAAGCAAAGATTCAATCGAAGCCCAATTGAGAAAATTTAATTAAGGACAAACTCTATATAACCAAATGTAAATACCTAAGTGGAAAAACTGAGCATAAATTGTGGTGAGAAAAAAAAGGAATAAACTCATATGTATGTAAGTACATACATTTATTTCGTTTAATAAAGAAAAAATAAATATAGAGAGTATATACGTACAAAAACAAGTAAAACTTAAAAAAAAAAAAAGGTAATTATATTAAGGACAAAAAAAGGGCACTCGCAAAATACCTATAACTACCTTCATAGATTACGGGAAAAAAAACAACAAAAGAACAGTACACAAATGTAACGAAAAAAAATATTCACCCCTATCGTGAATATTCTTTCCCTTGAAATATTTCGCTTTTCCCTAAAGTTGCAATCGTCAACTTTTTGTAAGTGAAAAAACTCATATGTTCGAAAACATTATGGCATAGCCGATTTTTATTCCCGTGGGTTTTTTCCCAAAAGTATTATGACATTTTTCACAAACATTTTGATTGGGAATAAAATTTAGAATTGTTGCAGCGGCAAATAAAATTAGAGTAACTGAAAATCAAGCAATCTAATAGCAATGATGGACTGTAAACTTGTAAGAATGTGATAATTTTTTAGTTTTAAAAACGTATATTAATTATGAACTGGAACTTTTGCTGCCTTTTTTTATGTGCCTGTATATTAAAATTTTTTGTGATACATGAAGTACAACCAAAAATAACACAAATTTGATATATTGTTTTTTAGATTTAAGATTTCGTATCTTTCTAAAGAATATTTTGTTATGATCTAAATCTCCTTTTCCGTACAGCTGTTTCGCCGGCCAACTCATTTTTGGAGCTTGGTGAGGGTACCAACCAATAGCTGTAGGCGGGAATCATGACAATAAACAATAATAAATGTAAAACAAGACAACTAAAAATCAAAACAAAAAAAAAAGGACATTGGTAAAAACGGAAACCTTATAGAGGGAGAATTGGTGTTCCCTTCTCCACTTTGCCCACCCTACCTTGGGATACTGTCGCTCCGACTTCTCCTGGTTTGTATCCCCCAAATACTCACACACACTTACCACATCACGGACCTCACGTCCAACTCCAACTCACAATTTAACACGCAGACATGCTATTTAAATTAAACAATAATATACATATTTATTATTTTAAAACTTAATGCTAGCTTAAGCTACTATGACATTTTTTTCAATTTATTTAATTATATTTCTTTTTTGGTTTGTGGGAAAAGATTATTTATATAAAATAAGATTAGGTGAATCTATTATTACTGGACTTTGGTTGCGGTTTTGTGTTTTTCTCTTTCCTTATTTGTATTAACGGTGTGAATTTACCCTATCCTTACTTATAACTTACGTTAAATAACGGTTATTACAAAAAAATTAAAACAAATCTCTATACTTATTAATCTAACCCTAACCGTGCCTTAAACAAAAAGATCTTTTTCGGTGTATTGACGGAAGCACTAGTTACATCACAAACGCATCTTAAACGTCCTACCCAAGTTTCTATTTCCTTTTTTTTTTCTTTTAAAAATCCAGGCTTCTGAGAGCTATTTTTTTTTTGTGGTTAACTTTCTTTATCTTTATCCCCACCTAAACGAGCTCACATAGGTGGTTTGGCTGTTTTCTAAAATGTTGAGGGCCTTATAACACAAGAACTCTTCTTCCAGAACCCTTGATCTGTTTCAAAAGGAACTAGATTATGCGGGATTCGGCCGTAACGCTAATTGAGCGTATATTTGTCTACCAGTTACACTACCACTTACAATTTAAATCGTTTTATTTAGGCACTTACACAATTCTTCACTTTTCTATTATTTTTACTAAATTATTTACTACAAAAAAAATTTTTTTTGTTTTTATTAACTTAATCACCGTCAAGGATTTTATTATCGCCCGCTACCTTACCCGTCATGGGTTTCCACGTCTACGACTGGAATCACTTCTTTTCTTTCTTTGTTTTGCTCTAAATTGAAAATTCTCCCTTTGAGCTTCTTTCGAACACTTACACTTTTGAAATAAAAAAAACGTTACCTTTTTCTTGAGCTCCCCCTTTGGAACGTTTTGTCACCTTCTTTGCTCTTTGATACAGATCACGGTTAGTCTTCGTCTCTAGGACACTCTCGACCTTCCTTCTCGTCTGGCTTTGAAGGTATTCTTCTTTCGTTTTCTTTCTGGTTATTAATTCTATATTCTATCCTTATTATTATATATTTTTTTTTTTTATTATTCATAAACACTTGTGTTACTGAATAAGTCTTTACTTTCGTTCTAGCTATCCAGTTCAACACTCTACCCCATTTTTAACTCTACTTTTATACCTTCTGTTTCCATCCAAAAAAAAATTATCCGTTTTAACTTTACCTTTCCAATTTTCTCGAAATTTATCTTACGGTTTCCGAGCTAACATTCCTATTCCCAACTGATATACTAAATACAAAAATAATGTAAACGTTGTTACTTGTGTTTAGTCTTTTTTTTTTTTTTCTTTTCATTTTAACGGTTCTGCTCGCATTTATGAATGAAGTATTTTTCTTTTCTCTGGCACTATTGCTGTTAATACTACTTTTTTTTTTTCAGCTGGTACATTAGTTTCAGAACACTTCCAGTTCTGTCAATACTTCACGGCGAAAAAATATCCACTGTCTTTATAAAGCACATTTACTACTTTAAGCATACACCACAAGACTATTATTAAATTAACTACAAGACAAAAAAAAAGATATATTTGATAATTAAATTAAAAATCCAAATGATTATGGCACGATCAAATTTTCTGGGAAACATCATAATTAGTGCATTCACCCTATTGCCATAAATACATACATCCATGCATACTACCATACATCCCTCAAAGCCTATACTACACAAAAGAAAAAAAAATTCGTTATATTGGGGCACCCAGAAGATGAAAAAAATAGAAAACAAAACATCGATCGCAACAATTTCTTTTTTAATTTTTTGTATCTTATAAAAACCGTAGTCATGTTGTAAGCTACAAAACACGACGACTTTCTGGTGGGCAGTTCTGGTTCAATATACGAGTATCTAAAAGGTATTTAAAAGCTGCTTGGTTAGCTAGAAAATGTTGTTAGAACCTGCAAAGAATTTATTTATATGTACATAATGTTAACAATTCTTCATGTTTTCACTTACATTGTTTCTGGTAAGCACAATGGATATGATGCATCTCTTAAATTACGTCTTTTTATTTTCTTCAATAATTTCTTCTCTTCTTCTAATAACATAAATCGGAGCGAAATACTATGCATTTTATTGAATAATAACAATTTATTAAGAAAATTACAAATAAAACAAGTAAACAATTAAATTACATCAATTCACAATAGTATGTTCGACTTGCCACATATGTTTCGAAAATATATTTTATTCCCTAACAATTGACGATACCAAATTATTGTTCATGGGAATAAATAAATTATTCCCTAGAATTTATTCCCTTGAGATTCGCGATAAGGGTGATTGATTATCTTCAAGACAAACCCGCTAAAGTTCGTGAACTTAAAAACAAATAAAAATTACATACATATATACATACACTTTACACACAAACATACCATGCTCAAAAAAAATATATAAATAAATACTAAATAAAGTAAAAAGGCAAATTTATACGCACAGAATATGTACGTGCATACATACTTAATATACGTTTCACATTAATAAATAACGAAAACCTAATAGTAACGAAATAATAGGCACAACTCAACTTCAAATAATACCAAAAAAAAAAAAGAGATTAACCATCAAAAAGAAAAAATAATATTACATACCACATGCTCTAAAATCTAAAAACCACATCCACAAAAACCATATACAAAAATAAAATAAATTATAAACACTTAATATAGAGAAACCCTTTATTTATGTCTCCATATTAAATCTGCAAATTAAAGAGAATTTTTGCTCACGCTCTTTATTATTACTGTTCGCTCAAAACACAAGAGTACTCACTCTAGTATTTACATACTACATAGTAATGTATAAATATTAGCGTTCTCCAATAATAATAAAGAGAAAATTAATCAAAATAACCAAAACAGAAATACAGTCCACTGAGAGAAAAAAAAAAAAAGGAACAAAACACAAAGAAAAAATTAAATAAGTTGGATCTTGAAATTAATAAGTAAACAAACGCAGTAAATACAAAATAAACAGTAGAGAGAATATCGTATCCATAAGATTGAAAAATCTAAGAATAGAAAGAACAGTATCTAAAAGATTTATCCCTGAAAAAATTAACTTAAATAATTAATTATTTAACTTTTCTCAACTGGAACGAACATTCAGGAAAAATAATTAAAACATTACCAAATAAACATAAATAGGGAATATTATAGAGTGGAAATTAAGTGCGTATAATAAAATTGCTTATATATTTAACGATGATATTTGTCGCAAAACGACTTATTGTAGTTTATATTGTCTATTTAAATATTACTGTGTTTAATATATTGTTAAAAGAAAACCTCCTTTGTTTTACGTTTTATATTTTTTTTACTCTGTTTGTAATGTCATTTTAATTATAAAATATATCATTACAAAATTAAAACTTGTATCAGACGGAGGTAAAAAACTGCGGTAAGCAGAAATATTTTATATGTAAAATATTTTATTAATTTTCTTAATTTTCAATTAGAAATAAACATTTACAATATTTTGTATTGTTCAACGCAAACCTCCACGAGTTTTTATTAAAGTTACTGCCGTAACATTTTTATTTCGCAATTTTGAAATAAGAGCTCAGCCAGAGCAAATATTCTTGACGAGTGGAAATTTAAATTTTTAATTTAAATCATATGGCGCCACCAATAGGAAGAAGCCCTCCTCTATTAAGAAGCAAATCAATCGTAAACGCTCAACAACAAGATCTTAGTTCTCAACAGCCAGAGGACATTTATGAAACCAACGAATCTGCCAGTTCTACCGCCGCTGATAAAGAACAACAAATGGAAGCCTTATTGATGAATACAGAGACTACAAGCGAAGCCGCCACGGTAGAAGACATGCAAAGAAGACTACTTCACTTGGAACAAATACTCATTGAAACTACAACAGAACTCAAAGAGAGTAAACGCCAGTACGAACAATTGCAGTTATCAAGCCAAGAACCAGCAAAGAAGGTAAGTGACCATAACCTTAATTTTTTACAAACGCCGAATATGTCCGCCATTGATCTTGTACATACAACAAATCGAGAACATTCTAATATTCACATATGGCCGCCTAAGAAAACTACCGTCATGACGCCAATAGATCATACAATTCCAATATCTGCGCCGTCAATGAATGCTGTTCCTACGTTATATAGCACATATGCACCCATAACAAATAATTTTATACCGCCATTTTCATGCAACAGTCAGCAACATCAAATATTAAGTAATGAGAATGCCCCCAGTTCAAGTGTAATGATGATGCCACGAAAGGCGCAAGAATTACCAGACTTTAGTGGCGAACCTGAAAACTGGCCTCTATTTTATACAGCCTTTACCCAATCAACAGCAGCATATGGATATACTAACTTCGAGAATAATCTACGTCTTCAAAAGTGTTTAAAAGGAGAAGCAAAGGAAATAATAAAGTCTTTATTAATCCACCCAGATAATGTAAACGTCATTATAGAACAATTAAAATTCAGATTTGGGAGACCAGAACAACTTATTCATAGTCAACTACGTTTAATAAGAGAGCAACCATATCAGTGAACATACTATTGTAAAATTAGTTCCATTCTCAACAAAAGTTAAAAATCTGTCCGTCTTTTTGCAATCAGTAGATGGCCAACAACATATTGCTAATCCAACTCTGCTAGAAGAATTAGTGAAAAAACTTCCTATGAGTAAAAGATTAGAGTGGGCCAAAGTTGCAATGAAAATAAAACCATATCCAACCATAAGCCACTTCAGTGAATGGTTAGATGAAATGGCAAATTTATTATGCATAGTACAAGATGTAAGCCAAACCAGCGAATCAAAAAACAGCGAATCAAAAAATAGAGTGTTACATGCAATAGAAAAAAGGGAACAGTGTCTAATATGCAAAGGTAACCACCGAATTTACAATTGTCCAAAGTTCTTAAATATGAATATAGAAGAACGTTGGACATTGGTGAAGAAAAATCGCGCTTGTTTCTCTTGTTTAAACATAGGTCACACAACGCGAGAGTGCAACAGAAAAAGGGTGTGTTTAAAAGATGGTTGTCAGAAGAAACACAACAAATTACTTCATACTGAACCACATGAATCGTTATCAACCCAACCTATTTTTTCAAAAGAAGTAAACAAAAAAGTTTTAAGCTGTTCCAGCAGCGATAGAAAATTACTATTTCGTATTATTCCAGTCACTTTGTACGGAGAAAATTGTCAAATAAATATTTATGCACTTTTTGATGATGGCTCTTCGATAACAATGCTAGACAAGGAAATCGCAGATCAAATAGGAGTATGCGGAAAAGATAATTATCTTAATATTCAATGGTTTGGGGGAAGATCAGCTCGTGAACCTTCAAAGAACTTTAACATAAGAATAAGTGGAGTGAATAAAAAGAAAATTCATCTTCTAAAAAATGTATACGCAGTCTCAAATTTAAATTTGCCGAAACAGAGCTTAAGTGAGTATGAAATAAATGATAAATTTAAACATTTACCAGAAAACGCTATAAAACCATACACGAACGTAGTCCCAAAATTGTTAATTGGCTTAGATCATGCCAATTTAGGTCTATCTTCGAATTTGTATAAAAACAATGAAAATGGACCTTTTGCCAGTAATACGGAGTTAGGTTGGGTTGTGTTTGGGCCTTGTGAATCCTTAGTATCACCCAAAAAATCGTGTCTGTTTGTAAACGTAGAAATAGAACAAAATATTGAAGAAATGGTTCGATATCACTTTAACGTTGAGAGCATGGGCGTCAGAGCAGCTCCACTGGTAGAGTCTGATGAAAATATCAGAGCCAAACAGATACTTAAAGAAACCACAAAACGAATAGGAAATCGCTTCCAAACTGGCTTGTTGTGGAAAAATTATGATGTAAAGCTACCAAACAGTTATCCCTTGGCACTTAGTCGTCTAGAAGGTATCGAAAAGAAAAACGTGATGAAAACTTCGCTGAAACCTATAAAGAAATCATTCAAAATTATATAAAAAAGGGATATCTCCGCAAAATATCTCGTAACGAAATCAATAATAGATCGGACAAAAAATGGTATCTACCACATTTTGGCATAATTAATCCTAACAAAGAAACAAAGAAAATGAGATTAGTTTTTGATGCTGCTGCCAAAGTGTCTGGTATTTCTTTAAATGACAATCTTTTAAAAGGCCCTCAAGACATATCATCATTGGTGTCTACCCTCTATAACTTTCGAACCGGCAAATTTGCAGTTGGTGCTGATATTTGTGAGATGTTCCATCAAGTTCTCATTCAACCAGAAGATAGAATATCACAGAGAGTTCTGTGGAGAGATGGAAACCAAGACTTGTCACCTGAAGAGTATGAAATGACAGTTATGATATTTGGAGCAGCCTGCTCTCCCTGCTCAGCTTTATATGTAATGAAAACCAATGCAAGAGAACAAGTTCAATTTCACCCTAGGGCATTAGAAGCAATATGTGAACATCACTACATGGATGATTTTGTAGATAGCTTTGACAGCATCGAAGAAGCCATTGAAATTTCAAAGCAAGTCAAACAATTACATAAAAATGGTGGCTTTGACTTGAGAAAATTTATTTCAAATTGCCCTAAAGTTGTTCAAGCACTAGATGGGTCATCGACAGCAAAAAATATCCCTGCTACTGATAGTACTGAAAAAGTGTTGGGCCTCTACTGGGATCCAGTGGAGGATGTTTTCATGCTTAATTTGAAATTTCGTAAAGTCGAGCAAGAGGTCATCAGTGGTATCAAAAAGCCAACAAAACGTCAAGTTTTAAGTATAATAATGTCAACTTTTGATCCTCTTGGATTTTTAAGTAATTATATAGTCGGTGGTAAACTATTGCTTAGACGTATATGGAGTCGAGAGGTTAGATGGGATGAGCCAATACCAGATGACATTAAAGTATGGTATGAGATATGGCGCAAGCAAATGGAGCACCTAGTCAACTTTCGAATACCTCGATTTTATTTTCAGTCCGGAATGCCAAGAGATATTCAATTACATATTTTCGTAGATGCCAGTGAAGAAGCTTTTGCAGCAGTGGCATACTGGAGGTTTGTATCAGTAAATGATACTATTGGAGTAAGTTTTATATGTTCAAAAATTAAGTGTGCACCACTGACCAAAGTTTCGATTCCTCGTCTAGAGCTACAAGCAGCTGTTCTTGGAACTAGGTTAAGGCAAAATGTTTTAAATGCACATAAACTGCTTCCAAAGTGTGTAGTTCTATGGAGTGACTCGAAAACTGTTTTAAAATGGATTGGTAGTAGCCATCGAAATAACAAACCTTGAAAATGTAGCCGACGACGCAACACGATGTAACAAAAAAGTGGACTTTTCGCTATCCTCACGGTGGTTAAACGGCCCAAAGTTTTTAAAACAAAATGAAAATGAGTGGCCAGAATTTGATGTTATCTTAAACTCTAAAACTTATGAAACATATGATGAAGAAGCTCACTCTAAAGTTTTACTTATACATGATAAAATTCAATTGATAAATGTCAAACGTTTTTCATCATACAATCGTTTAAAAAGATCTGTGGCACATGTAATAAGATTTATATGCTTATGTCGGAAAAGAGTTAATGAATTTGATTTATATGGTATCACTGCTCGTGATTTAGAAATAGCTGAAAATATTATTTTTAAACAGACACAAAGCGAATCGTTTGGCGATGATATAAGATTAATTCAAAATGGTCAGCCAATTGGAAAGGGAAATAAATTAATACATCTTCTACCATATATCGATGATGATGGGATAATGAAAGCAAAAGGAAGAATTGATGCAGGCAGCCACTTGCCATATAGTACGAAACGGCCCATTATACTCCCAAAAAACAATTACTTAACTAAACTACTTGTTATGCATTATCATTGCGCAATGAAACACCAAAACCAGGAAGCTACAATATGCGATATAAGAAAAAAGTTTTGGATCCCTCAATTAAGATGTCTCTTGCGTAGTGTGATATCGAATTGCTTTACATGCAGAAGGAACAAAGCTATTCCCATTACTCCTCTTATGGGTCCTTTACCTATAGACCGGCTCGAGCCATTTGTCCCACCATTTAAGTATACTGGACTTGATTATTTTGGTCCTATAAATGTGACTATTGGCAGAAGAACGGAGAAACGATGGGTAGCACTATTCACATGCCTTACTATTCGTGCCATACATTTGGAAATAGCCCATGATCTGTCCACAGACTCTTGTATTATCGCTATGAAGAATTTTATGAATCGTCGTGGTATTCCGGCACGAATTCGTTCAGATAACGGAAAAAATTTTATTGGGGCAAGTCAAGAAGCCAAACGTTTTTCTGAGGTTTTTGAAGCTGAACGTATCCAATGTGAGTTATCTACAAAAGGTGTTGAGTGGCTATTTAATTGTCCGGTAAATCCTTCTGAAGGTGGCGTATGGGAGCGGATGGTTCAGTGCGTTAAGCGAGTACTTCGTCAAACAATGAAAAACGAGTCTCCAAAAGAACACATTTTACATTCTTTTCTTATTGAAGCAGAAAACATTGTAAATTCTCGGCCGTTAACACACTTGCCCATAAGTCCTCATGACGAAGAGCCTCTTACGCCAAATCATTTTTTGCTAGGATCTCCAAATGCTCCGACTACTCCTGTTGTTAATTCACCTGAAGAAAAATTGTTCTCTCCGAGAAAGCAGTGGCGGATTGCAAAATGCTTACGAGATAGATTTTGGAAGCGATGGGTCTTAGAATATCTGCCTACATTAACTAGAAGAGTTAAATGGTGTGAGTACACAAAGCCAATAAAAGAAGGAAATGTTGTATTTATATGTGATCCTAATTTACCGAGAAATCAATGGCGGAAAGGAATGGTCACTCGTACGTACGCTGGTTCAGATGGTGTAATTCGGAAAGTTGATGTAAAAACTACTACAGGCGAGCTGCAACGAGCTGTATCAAAATTAACCGTTTTGGACTTAGAAAATAGTGAAGCAGATCGCTCCACGGGGGTGGGAATGTCGCAAAACGACTTATTGTAGTTTATATTGTCTATTTAAATATTACTGTGTTTAATATATTGTTAAAAGAAAACCTCCTTTGTTTTACGTTTTATATTTTTTTTACTCTGTTTGTAATGTCATTTTAATTATAAAATATATCATTACAAAATTAAAACTTGTATCAGACGGAGGTAAAAAACTGCGGTAAGCAGAAATATTTTATATGTAAAATATTTTATTAATTTTCTTAATTTTCAATTAGAAATAAACATTTACAATATTTTGTATTGTTCAACGCAAACCTCCACGAGTTTTTATTAAAGTTACTGCCGTAACAATATTTGTTCAATGCTAGAAGCGGTACGGGGTACAAGTGCGCTCTAACTTATTAATTTCTGATTCAGAGCCCAACTCAATGAATTAATTTGGAATTGTTACGCAATTTCAAATAATTTCGTCACTCTGAATCAGACCTTTTAAAAATTGATGAATTTATTTATTGTAACACAACTATCATTTAAAAATAATATTAATTATATCCATTAAGCCCCAAAAATATAAAATAGATTTCTATATTATCATTTAAAAATATATGTCGCTATAACTCATTAGCCCCTAAAAAATATAATATACGAATTCTATATTATTATTAAAAATATAATACATCGCTATAACTATTTAGCCCCTACACATATAAGATAAAGGTGTAACAATAAATTGTCATAATTTTAATCACTTAAAGTATATATTCTTCTACTAACGTCATAACCTATTGACAAAGAATATATTCGAGATTACCCAACCCATTCTAACACAATAGCTTAGCCCAACCCACCCTAAAATTAAATCACAGAATATTCTAGCTAGAGCTAAACACACTCGCACGCATAACACATATCCCAATCTCGAGCAATAATTTAATACATATTTCAAAATTAATTCACATAATTCAAACGCTTCAAACTCAAAGTCAGCTTTGAACGACCAGTATCACTTTAACAGCACAGAATTCAAAGAATTCTGTCAATACCTGAATGAATCTCCTGTCGAAGATCAGACAGACATAACTGTTGATCTTAACTTAAAACTGTTACAAACAAAATGGGAAAAATTGGAACAAATTTATGAGAAAGTGATGTTAGCGACAGACGTTAGCAATAAATTTAAACAGTCAGCAAACTCACATTATAAAACATGTAATGAGTCATATTTTCTCTGTATTACTCAATTGACTGATATGCTAAAAACAATTTCTATGAACGCACCCCAATCCCAAACTATCCCCAGCTATACAAGATACTCAATCAAAATTTTAAACAAACATATGTATTTAACGGTTTTCAATATGAATTTATAAAAAGTAATTTATTTATACTGGGAATTTGTATTTAAATTATCTACATTATTGTGAATTATTAATTTAACGAAAAAAGAAAAGAAAGAATTGTCAAATGAAAAACAAATTATACTTACTTACAAACTATCATCCAAAGGGTGAACATCTCACCAGCACTAATAAATCTCATTTCACACATTATTAAAATCTACTTAATTCACCCCCCTAATTTGTATAGTTTGCCTTATAAATTATACAAATAATACCGAAGAAAAGAAACCTAGGATTTTCACGCAGCAGCTAACCACAGTCCACTCTAATCCTAATTGCGACGTGGTAAGTCCTCATTCTTTTTCTTCAAAAATAAAATATTAAAATTTTTATTGACCTTCTGTAATTGCATTGCGGCCAGTAACGAAATTTAAATTCGGTGTGAATTCATATACTATATGTATTACAACAATAAAATGCATGTATTTACCTACATTAACAAAAACGGTAATGTTAGTATAGCTATAAGAAGAAAACAACTTTTTCATAAAAATTTGGTACACATACAGTTTGTATGTATATGGATGTACCGAAAAGTGAAGTTGTGTAAATTCTTGCATTGAATATTATTCTCTTGCATGTTATATTACTCTCTTACACTCTTTTAAATTCTCGCGCTCTGTGGATATTACTAGCAATATCCATCAACAAATTTAGAACCAGAAAAAATTTACACTACTTAGAACATCTTCTTAGTTTAATAGTCTTTGATTCAAAGGTGGTTACGAACAATGGCCTTCATTTATTGACATGTTCACGGCAGTATACATAAACCACTCAAAGCTTACACCTGTCACAAAGCTGTATCACCTCAGAATTAAAACAAGAGGCGAAGTGGGAGCAATAGTAAAAAGGTACCCACTATCTCACAATAAGCTTGGAATGCCGTGAAAACTCAGTATGAGAACAAAAGAGTTTTAGTAGATAGCCAAATAAAATTATTGTTTCACATACCATCGGCTGATAAAGAAAATAGCGAAGCTATTCGAAGAGTTCAATCCTCAGTGAATGATTGCTTAGCAACCCTTAGAACTCTAGGCATTGACGTAGAAAGTTGGGACCCAACTTTGATCCGATTAATTTCTACAAAACTTCCGGAAACAACTCTCGCACCTTGGGAGCAGTCTTTAGAATCTCCTCGTGAACTCCCAAAGTGGACTCAAATGTCCCAATTCTTAGTAAGCAGGTACGATGAAGTAGAACGGCTTAACAGTATTAAAATTTCAAGAAATTGTTTTACTTTTAATAGCACACCCAAATCAAAGGTACAAACATATACAACTCAACAGCAATCAATTACAGTCTCATGTAAACTATGCAATGCAAAACATTCATTACGGCTGTGCCCGAAATTTCGTACCTTTATGGTACAACAACGAGTTCACTTTGTTTTCAAAAACAAACTATGCAAGAACTGTTTAGCTTCATCCCACCTCAAAGCAAACTGCAGTAGCAGACACACTTGCCTCTATTGTAACAAGTCTCACCATACTCTATTACATTTATGTCAACAGGATCAAAATAACGAGAGTAACCTATACAAAAAAGAAGGAAGAGTAGAAAATAACTCTCAGAAGCACCAGAAAAATTATTCTCAATATAATTATGAACTACCTTCTACTTCAAAAAAGGTTCATTCTAATTGTTCTATTGCTAATGAAAATATATTATTAAGAACTGCCCTAGTACAAGTAGAAAGCAGAGGGGAATTGTTCACTATTCGAGCTCTAACTGACCCGGATCTCAGCGCACATTTATAAGTGAAAGAACACGGAATCGATTACAAATACCCTATAAAAAATCTCGATTTGAAATAATTGGTATTGGGAGACAAAAATAATTGACAGATAAAGAGTGAACTGACTTTATACGCCAAACGGCATGACATCAAATTTCCCATAAAAGCCATAGTCCTACCTAAAGTAAGCAGACAACTACCTTCAGTTATGTTTTATATTCCGCAGTCGCTCGAACTAGCTAAGTTGGACCTAGCAGACCCAACATTTAACAAGGCCTTACAGATAGATACCATTTTAGGCAATGATTACGAACAACTGCTCAATATTGAGGGAATAAAGAAAAATATATGTGGTCAAACTTCCGCATATAATGCCATTTTTGGATGGGAGCTCCGCGGACCTATTGCCTCTCAATCTGTTTTCCTTGGCTCATCTCGATTCATAGCTTTAGCCCAATACTCGGGAATGGAAAAAACTCTTTCCAAAAAACCAGAAATTCAAGCCCAGTGTAACGAAGTTTTAGACGAATATTTGAGTCTCGATCACATGGAGGCAACTACAGATAATGAAATAGTATCTGAAGGTAAATACAGATCATTTTATTTGCCGCATCATGCAGTAATACACCCGGAACAAAAAACAACAAAAGTTCGAATAGTATTTAATGCGTAGAGAAAAACTAAATCAAATTTTTCTCTAAATGACTGTCTTTATACAGGCCCCACTCTACAAAATGATTTACTGACTATAATCCTCAACTGGACGAAATATAAATATGTCTTCAGTGGGGACATTCAAAAAATGTATCGTCAGATCTTAGTTCACCCTGAAGATATATAGATCATTTCAAAAAATATTGTTTCAGAAAAAATCTTATGGCCCAGTTCAAGATTTTCACTTGAAAACAGTAACGTTTGGAGTCAATTGCGCTCCATACCTCCGAGTCTGAATCAAAGTACCCCAAAGCAAGCGTAGCTCTACGCAGAGAAACATATGTTGATGATATCTTGTCCGGAGGATATAAGTTAGAAGAAACTATTTTAGTTCAAAAACAACTCATTACCACATTAAACCCAGCAGGGTTTCCACTGAAGAAAATTGTTGCCAATAATTCCCAATTACTTACCCATTTACAAGAAGAGGACTTATATGATTCTGAGTTTCTTCAGTTTTATGATACAAGTTGCACAAAAGCTTTAGGTATAAAATGGAATGCACTCTCAGATTTATTCACTTATAGCTTCTCTCCAATTGATCAAGCAACTCCAACTAAACGTAAAATCCTCTCCCCAGTGGCAAAGCTCTTCGATCCTGCAGGATGGATAGCACCTACCATAATCAGAGCAAAATTGTTAATGCAGCAATTGTGGTTAGAAGGACTAGAATGGAATGATGATATTTCTTTGGAGGCCCTCAAAAAATGGAAGGATTTGGTCTCCGATATTTCGAAAATAGAAATAATTTCCATACCTCGTTGGGTCCAATACACACCCTCTGACAAAATTCAAATTCACGGCTTTTGTGACGCTTTGAAAGTAGCTTACTGTGCCACCATATACATTCGATGTCAAACAAACACTCATTGCGTTTTCTCCAATCTGCTACTACCAAAAATCAAAGTAGCACCCCTCCAAGCAGTATGTCTCACTGGTGCAGTATTATTAGCAAACTAATGTAACTAGTGCTTCCGTCAATACACCGAAAAAGATCTTTTTGTTTAAGGCACGGTTAGGGTTAGATTAATAAGTATAGAGATTTGTTTTAATTTTTTTGTAATAACCGTTATTTAACGTAAGTTATAAGTAAGGATAGGGTAAATTCACACCGTTAATACAAATAAGGAAAGAGAAAAACACAAAACCGCAACCAAAGTCCAGTAATAATAGATTCACCTAATCTTATTTTATATAAATAATCTTTTCCCACAAACCAAAAAAGAAATATAATTAAATAAATTGAAAAAAATGTCATAGTAGCTTAAGCTAGCATTAAGTTTTAAAATAATAAATATGTATATTATTGTTTAATTTAAATAGCATGTCTGCGTGTTAAATTGTGAGTTGGAGTTGGACGTGAGGTCCGTGATGTGGTAAGTGTGTGTGAGTATTTGGGGGATACAAACCAGGAGAAGTTGGAGCGACAGTATCCCAAGGTAGGGTGGGCAAAGTGGAGAAGGGAACACCAATTCTCCCTCTATAAGGTTTCCGTTTTTACCAATGTCCTTTTTTTTTTTGTTTTGATTTTTAGTTGTCTTGTTTTACATTTATTATTGTTTATTGTCATGATTCCCGCCTACAGCTATTGGTTGGTACCCTCACCAAGCTCCAAAAATGAGTTGGCTGGCGAAACAGCTGTACGGAAAAGGAGATTTAGATCATAACAAAATATTCTTTAGAAAGATACGAAATCTTAAATCTAAAAAACAATATATCAAATTTGTGTTATTTTTGGTTGTACTTCATGTATCACAAAAAATTTTAATATACAGGCACATAAAAAAAGGCAGCAAAAGTTCCAGTTCATAATTAATATACGTTTTTAAAACTAAAAAATTATCACATTCTTACAAGTTTACAGTCCATCATTGCTATTAGATTGCTTGATTTTCAGTTACTCTAATTTTATTTGCCGCTGCAACAATTCTAAATTTTATTCCCAATCAAAATGTTTGTGAAAAATGTCATAATACTTTTGGGAAAAAACCCACGGGAATAAAAATCGGCTATGCCATAATGTTTTCGAACATATGAGTTTTTTCACTTACAAAAAGTTGACGATTGCAACTTTAGGGAAAAGCGAAATATTTCAAGGGAAAGAATATTCACGATAGGGGTGAATATTTTTTTTCGTTACATTTGTGTACTGTTCTTTTGTTGTTTTTTTTCCCGTAATCTATGAAGGTAGTTATAGGTATTTTGCGAGTGTCCTTTTTTTGTCCTTAATATAATTACCTTTTTTTTTTTTTAAGTTTTACTTGTTTTTGTACGTATATACTCTCTATATTTATTTTTTCTTTATTAAACGAAATAAATGTATGTACTTACATACATATGAGTTTATTCCTTTTTTTTCTCACCACAATTTATGCTCAGTTTTTCCACTTAGGTATTTACATTTGGTTATATAGAGTTTGTCCTTAATTAAATTTTCTCAATTGGGCTTCGATTGAATCTTTGCTTTATCCTTAGGTGGATGTGTTCCAATAATCCAATTCTCAAAGGGGGTCTCTTCCGGTCTCGTTTGGACCATGTATAAGAGTGATTGCTTTTATTTAAAGTTGGTTGTTCACAATCGGGGTTTTTTGTTATTATTATTATTTGAACTTAAAGTAAATCTTAATTGTAATTAATAAATTCAAATATATAAATTATATGAATAAACCCCTTTTATACAAGTAGCATTAACTACATAAAGGAGCAGGCAATAACGGTTCTAATATATAAACTAGATATAATAAGAGAAGAAATAATAATTATTCAGTATGCCATGCATTGGGCTAAAATTGGAATAATTAATTCATATATATTATCCTATACGGAGATAAATATTTTCAAAGATATATTAAATAAAAATTCAATACCATTTGTAAATTTAGAACAAGCATTTAAAATCGCTGAAGTTAAAATTGCATCAAATCACGATTCTATTGTTTATATCATTAGTATACCTGCAACAAATGTAAATTCTTGTAATGAAATATTAATAAAACCCATTAAGTATGGAAAATATGTAAATAAGATTACTTACAAAAAATTCTAATATGCGATACTGTAATATTTGGAATGAAAAATGCATGGAAGGACTACAATAACCTTACCATATGCAATAGAAAAAACTCTGAAAATTTAGTCAATGACACTTGCCTCACCAGACTAATCAGAAGTAAACCGGCAAACCGCAGTTTAATATACAATCGACATATACCCACCGTAAATGAAATTTCACCCGGAACAATTCTTTTAAATAACTTTGATGGAACGATTTTTATCAACAAAGAACCTCGGAACCTCATTCACATTTTTAATGCAATTCCATAACGAATCTATTTTCAATATAAGACAAAATCTACAAGGAGGAACTATCATTACAAATGGTAATAGAAATGAAATTTAATAACACAGAAGACATGGATCTACTTAATACTAAAAAAGAACGGAATTTAGGACTAGTCACAATGGCAATATTCGCATAAATCTTTCTAATTCTTAAGGCCAGAATATGTAGGAAGGAAAATAAATAATTTATCGTTCCAACAATGGTAAGCGAAACACCCCAAATACACATATCTATGCCTGAATTATCGAGTCCCAAATGAAATCTACCCAAAGATATAACAAGAATCGCACATCTTCCTTATTTCTGACTGAACAAGGCCAATCGGGCTTAAGTGGGGATGTGTCAATATAAAAACCATTTAATTGCCAACATAAAATACTTTATGTGACCTAATTGCAGCTTATTAAACTTTTGCGTATTTATTGGAAACTGCTGCCACAATTTTAGACGGTTAATAAACTAATTTTACTGCTGCAGGTTAATAACTTTTGTTTATTATAAAATTGCTGACCAATTTATAGCATGTCATTATTAATTTTATTAATTACTAAGCATATTTCAATTTAGAGTTTAAGCTGTAATTAAATTTGTAAAATAGTTTTAAGTTCAGTTGTAATCCAACAGTAAATAAATAAAGTTATATTTAAAAAAAAAATATATAAATTAATAATTGACATAGTAACAATATAAAATACAATAATTTCTATTTGGAATTTAAAAGTTTAACAAAATATTAATCTTTATTTGTGCTTAATTCCAGAAATTGTGTTGGTTTTAAATAGAATATATAGTTTTCAATATTAAAAATGTTGGTTGGGAAATTTATTTATTTATTCAGTTCAATTCTTACTGAGTTTTTTGTTTGAATATTTGCATCTTTTTGTAACTATTGATTAATAATTCTTATTTAGTCAATTGCTTTTACAATATAAAAGTTCTAATGCTTGCAAGAAACGTTGGGAGTAACCTACTGAGGATTCGGAGTAGCGTCTGATGAAATGGTCCATATTGGTATGCTCTCCCCTTCAGTACTTATTGTACTGAATAAATAACTCATGAGAATATCATGAGTAAAAGAATAAATTTTAAAACCAACACAATTTCTGGAATTAAGCACAAATAAAGATTAATATTTTGTTAATATAAAATACAAAAATAAAAACAATACCACTGAAAAATTACGAAATTTGTTCTATTAATAAGTCTGCAATCAGGTCTTTAGTAGGTGTCAAGTGGTCCAAGAATGCCGGACATCCTTAAAAAGGATGGCAGAGCATTCGGTGGTAGCCCTCATTTTTGTGCGTGGTCATGGGACTACAATGGGGAACTGCAGGGTAGATAACCTGGTAAGGAAAGGGTCGAGGCTGCCAGGGCAAGATGCCAATGCGCTCTGTGGCATCCCTCTATCGGCCTGTAAAAAACAGATCGAGAGCATATTTTTGCGAAGGCATAGTCCAGATGGAGAGACGAATGGACGTGTAATACGGCGAGGTTGATCTGGCCTAGGCAGTAGGGATTTATTGGGACTCCAAAGAGCCCGATTGAGAAATGTGGTGGCTGTAGTAACAGAACACTGAAATTTGGCAACCATGCTAGGAGAATTGGTTCGCGATATAACGACTACTGTAGAAGATGTCAGGAGGAGGAGAATTAGGAGACTGTGGAACAGCTTCTCTGCCGGTGTCCAGCCCTGGAAGAGCGGCGCATGATCCACTTCGGTGAGCGACGTCTGCATGGTCTCACTGCGCTGTCGAATGTAAGGGTCGAATGCTATATGACTTCGTTAGAAGTAACGGTTGGTTTCTTCCTTTCTCTATCTGTCTTCTCTATATTCTTTCTTTTCCCTTCACTCTTCTATTACTATCCTTCTTCTTCTTTATTTTCCTCTATACAGGTATCACAAAGGGACCACGTCAGATAACCCAAGCGAGCCCAGATTCTGTTTGTCTTATTCGGGCGCCCTGTTTAACCTAACCTAAGATAGAGTCAAGAGAAGATGGTGCAGCAGATAGATTTAACAAATTAATGAACAATTAAGAGGGAATATGAATCATTAACAACAAATAACTTCTATAAACACACTGTAAAACTACTACATGACAATAGTCCTGTATAATATTATTTATATATAAAAGGTGATTTTATAAGAACTATCGGAAATTAAAAAAAAAAAAAAAACACATAAAATTCAGAAAAATGCATGAAATATTTATTTGGATCGATAGTTGGGTCGATATAATTTAATTTTTGAAGATTATTTCATGCAAATGTTGGCCGCGGCTGCGCCTCAAATGGTCCATCCGCTTAGTCCAATTTTGGCATACTCTTTCCAACATTTCGGCCGGTATCTCACGAATAATGTTAGCAATGTTGGCTTCCAGTGCGTCAATCGAAGCGGGCTTGTCCCTATAGACATTAGCCTTAACATAGCCCCACAAAAAATAGTCTAGAGGCGTTAAATCGCACGATCTGGGTGGCCAATTGACTGGTCCCAAGCGTGAAATAAACTGTTCACCGAACTCGCCTCTCAATTGGTCCATTGTTTCGCGTGCTGTGTGGCATGTGGCACCGTCTTGTTGAAACCACATGTCATGCAAGTCAAGCTCTTCCATTTTGGGCAAAAAAAAGTTTGTTATCATCGCACGGTAGCGCTCACCATTCACAGTAACGTTGTGATTTGCATCATCTTTGAAGAAATACGGCCCAATGATGCCGCCAGCCCATAATCCGCACCAAACGGTTGTTTTTTGTGGATGCATTGGTAGCTCTTGCAATGCTTCTGGCTGCTCTTCACTCCAAATACGGCAGTTTTGCTTGTTCACGTATCCATTCAACCAGAAATGAGCCTCGTCGCTGAACACAATTCTTCGATAAAAAAGTGGATCTTCATCTAACTTTTCAAGAGCCCATTCACCAAAAATTTGGCGTTGTGGTAGGTCGTTTGGCTTCAATTCTTGCACCAGTTGTATCTTATAAGGCTTCACACCCAAATCC
The DNA here is from genome assembly GCA_947397855.1 of Thelaira solivaga. NCBI lineage: Eukaryota > Metazoa > Arthropoda > Insecta > Diptera > Tachinidae > Thelaira > Thelaira solivaga. Next base: position 3,136,797 of record OX377615.1, read on the forward strand.
TTCCGCAAAATTTTATACGTAGTGAAGTAACAGAGGCCCAATTGCTGCGAACGGCGCCGAATCGATAATTCACGGTCATCACCAACACTGGCCGATATAAAAAACTATCGTATACCTTAAACTCAATCAAATAATATAAATTATCAAGTACAGAAACTGTTAGAAAATGACACAATTGAACCATCAGTAACCCCGTACAATGCCCCACTCCTCTTAGTACCGAAAAAGAACATACGGATATAAAGAAATGGAGACTAGTTGTTGTTTGTAGAAAACTAATCGAAAAAAATAATCAATGATAAATTTGACACTTCTGGATGACATCTTGGATAAATTTGTCAGAGTAAAATATTTTTGCACACTAGCCGTCACACATAGAAGTTTAATATCAATCTCGTCCATGCACAGCATTATCCAACACCCAATGGTCATTGCCAATACAAGAGACTACCATTTGGCTTAAAATATCTTCAAAAAGTTTTCAACGAATGTTGACTGTACACGCAAAGAAAAACTATATTTTGGTGGAAACATAGTATGGTTAGATCAAAGCCTATTAAACTATAAAGATGTTCTACGTAGAAGAAAATCTGAAAACAAAAATGAATAGCTGAAACAGATGCGGGGGGGAAGTAACAAGGGAATATTTGAGCATGCGCATTTCAAATAAAAGTTTCTCTCATTTAGCTACTGAGATAAAGAGAGAATAAAAATAAATAACACATACTCAACAACATATAAATGCGCATGTATGTATGTATTTATAAACCAAGCATTTAAAACTTAAAATGAATTTGATTTCTTTGATATGTTTTTTTTTTTTGTGAGATTTATGAAATTTTTCAACAAAAATGTTATTGAAATCTTAGGAGCAAATATAAATAAAACGAATATGACTAGTTGCGTTTTGTAGGGTAGAATATCTTGTTTATGGTTGTACAAATAAAATTTATCCTAATTCGCAACGAATTTATGATTCATTAATTTGAACCTTTATTAAACTCTTATTATAGATTTGTAGATATTATTTTTATAATGAGAAGTAGTCCTGTTGTATATGGATCTATGTATAAGAGTTTTAAAACTCACAGACTGTTAATAATAAATAACACAGAAATTGATTTTATGTTATGAACAAAATTTATTTATAATAAAAATCTAATTATTTGGACATTAATATGTAAATCATAATAAGACATTTTTATGCCTTATTCCCATTTCTTGTTTAGTGGTATTGTCACAAAACAATTTACTTATTTATAAAAAAATTAGTTTTTAAATGCTCTACCATTGATGGATAGCTATCTATATAGCGATTTCATTGCTACTAGGCATATCATCAGTAGACTCTAAAATACTTTTCATAAAAAGTCTTGAACTTATACGTCTAATACTTATCAAACCAAATGAGAATTTCAATTTGACTAAGAAGTATAAAGTTTTAAAAATTAAAACTTTTTAAGAAACTTAGTAAGCATTTAAAAATATTTTCTTTTTCTTCAATATTTTATACATTAGAGATTCCAGTTCGGAAATCTAAGCTAATGTGTAAGAAAAATTTTCAAAATACAAAAATAATAAAAATCCAATACGTATTTACAGTAAAATAAATATTGAGTCGTAATCAATTTAAACATTTTTATTATTATTTTAAAATATTATTTTGATCATTATTTCGTTAATTCGCTGCTTAGCTTCTTCAGGATATTTATATTCAAAATTATTTCAAAATAGTTAAGAAGTTAAGCAACTAATTAACGAAATGTTGATCAAAATAAAATATTAAAATTTTTATTGACCTTCTGTAAATCCATTGCGGCCAGTAACGAAATTTAAATTCGGTGTGAATTCATATACTATATGTATTACAACAATAAAATGCATGTATTTACCTACATTAACAAAAACGGTAATGTTAGTATAGCTTTAAGAAGAAAACAACTTTTTCATAAAAATTTGGTACACATACAGTTTGTATGTATATGGATGCACCGAAAAGTGAAGTTGTGTAAATTCTTGCATTGAATATTATTCTCTTGCATGTTATATTACTCTCTTACACTCTTTTAAATTCTCGCGCTCTGTGGATATTACTAGCAATATCCATCAACAAATTTAGAACCAGAAAAAATTTACACTACTTAGAACATCTTCTTAGTTTAATAGTCTTTGATTCAAAGGTGGTTACGAACAATGGCCTTCATTTATTGACATGTTCACGGCAGTATACATAAACCACTCAAAGCTTACACCTGTCACAAAGCTGTATCACCTCAGAATTAAAACAAGAGGCGAAGTGGGAGCAATAGTAAAAAGGTACCCACTATCTCACAATAAGCTTGGAATGCCGTGAAAACTCAGTATGAGAACAAAAGAGTTTTAGTAGATAGCCAAATAAAATTATTGTTTCACATACCATCGGCTGATAAAGAAAATAGCGAAGCTATTCGAAGAGTTCAATCATCAGTGAATGATTGCTTAGCAACCCTTAGAACTCTAGGCATTGACGTAGAAAGTTGGGACCCAACTTTGATCCGATTAATTTCTACAAAACTTCCGGAAACAACTCTCGCACCTTGGGAGCAGTCTTTAGAATCTCCTCGTGAACTCCCAAAGTGGACTCAAATGTCCCAATTCTTAGTAAGCAGGTACGATGAAGTAGAACGGCTTAACAGTATTAAAATTTCAAGAAATTGTTTTACTTTTAATAGCACACCCAAATCAAAGGTACAAACATATACAACTCAACAGCAATCAATTACAGTCTCATGTAAACTATGCAATGCAAAACATTCATTACGGCTGTGCCCGAAATTTCGTACCTTTATGGTACAACAACGAGTTCACTTTGTTTTCAAAAACAAACTATGCAAGAACTGTTTAGCTTCATCCCACCTCAAAGCAAACTGCAGTAGCAGACACACTTGCCTCTATTGTAACAAGTCTCACCATACTCTATTACATTTATGTCAACAGGATCAAAATAACGAGAGTAACCTATACAAAAAAGAAGGAAGAGTAGAAAATAACTCTCAGAAGCACCAGAAAAATTATTCTCAATATAATTATGAACTACCTTCTACTTCAAAAAAGGTTCATTCTAATTGTTCTATTGCTAATGAAAATATATTATTAAGAACTGCCCTAGTACAAGTAGAAAGCAGAGGGGAATTGTTCACTATTCGAGCTCTAACTGACCCGGATCTCAGCGCACATTTATAAGTGAAAGAACACGGAATCGATTACAAATACCCTATAAAAAATCTCGATTTGAAATAATTGGTATTGGGAGACAAAAATAATTGACAGATAAAGAGTGAACTGACTTTATACGCCAAACGGCATGACATCAAATTTCCCATAAAAGCCATAGTCCTACCTAAAGTAAGCAGACAACTACCTTCAGTTATGTTTTATATTCCGCAGTCGCTCGAACTAGCTAAGTTGGACCTAGCAGACCCAACATTTAACAAGGCCTTACAGATAGATACCATTTTAGGCAATGATTACGAACAACTGCTCAATATTGAGGGAATAAAGAAAAATATATGTGGTCAAACTTCCGCATATAATGCCATTTTTGGATGGGAGCTCCGCGGACCTATTGCCTCTCAATCTGTTTTCCTTGGCTCATCTCGATTCATAGCTTTAGCCCAATACTCGGGAATGGAAAAAACTCTTTCCAAAAAACCAGAAATTCAAGCCCAGTGTAACGAAGTTTTAGACGAATATTTGAGTCTCGATCACATGGAGGCAACTACAGATAATGAAATAGTATCTGAAGGTAAATACAGATCATTTTATTTGCCGCATCATGCAGTAATACACCCGGAACAAAAAACAACAAAAGTTCGAATAGTATTTAATGCGTAGAGAAAAACTAAATCAAATTTTTCTCTAAATGACTGTCTTTATACAGGCCCCACTCTACAAAATGATTTACTGACTATAATCCTCAACTGGACGAAATATAAATATGTCTTCAGTGGGGACATTCAAAAAATGTATCGTCAGATCTTAGTTCACCCTGAAGATATATAGATCATTTCAAAAAATATTGTTTCAGAAAAAATCTTATGGCCCAGTTCAAGATTTTCACTTGAAAACAGTAACGTTTGGAGTCAATTGCGCTCCATACCTCCGAGTCTGAATCAAAGTACCCCAAAGCAACCGTAGCTCTACGCAGAGAAACATATGTTGATGATATCTTGTCCGGAGGATATAAGTTAGAAGAAACTATTTCAGTTCAAAAACAACTCATTACCACATTAAACCCAGCAGGGTTTCCACTGAAGAAAATTGTTGCCAATAATTCCCAATTACTTACCCATTTACAAGAAGAGGACTTATATGATTCTGAATTTCTTCAGTTTTATGATACAAGTTGCACAAAAGCTTTAGGTATAAAATGGAATGCACTCTCAGATTTATTCACTTATAGCTTCTCTCCAATTGATCAAGCAACTCCAACTAAACGTAAAATCCTCTCCCCAGTGGCAAAGCTCTTCGATCCTGCAGGATGGATAGCACCTACCATAATCAGAGCAAAATTGTTAATGCAGCAATTGTGGTTAGAAGGACTAGAATGGAATGATGATATTTCTTTGGAGGCCCTCAAAAAATGGAAGGATTTGGTCTCCGATATTTCGAAAATAGAAATAATTTCCATACCTCGTTGGGTCCAATACACACCCTCTGACAAAATTCAAATTCACGGCTTTTGTGACGCTTTGAAAGTAGCTTACTGTGCCACCATATACATTCGATGTCAAACAAACACTCATTGCGTTTTATCCAATCTGCTACTACCAAAAATCAAAGTGGCACCCCTCCAAGCAGTATGTCTCACTGGTGCAGTATTATTAGCAAACCTCATGCAATACATTATCTCATCTCAGGACTTTAATACGACAGATATTTTTCTATGGACCGACTCTACCATAGTATTAATCTGGCTTGCTAAGACCCCATCATCATGAGAAACTTATGTAGCAAGCCGAATCGCCCAGATTCATCGCCTAGTTCCGAATGCGATTTGGCGCTATGTGCCAACACATAGCAATCCCGCCGACATTGGAATACGTGGATGTACATCGCAAGAGCTCTCCAAAAATACACAATGGTGGCAAGAACTTCCTTGGTTACTGAAACCAGAGAGCGAATGGCCTAAGCAACAGCCATTAAGAATAAATAACGAACCAAAAAACTTTCACACATTACATGCAGAAGTTCATGGTGAAAAACATGACATACTTGACAGATTTTCATCCTACCCCAGAGCTTTACGTGTGTTGAGTTATGTTTTCCGATATTTCAACAAAAGTATACGTAAAATAAGACAGAATGTTATCAGCTCAGCTCACAAGGAACTGAAAAAGAAATAAAGTTTGTGAAAACAAGACTTATCATACTATTTCAAAAGAAAACGTATACTGACGAATATCAGTATTTACTAAGCTCACAGCAAATTTCAAACAAAAGTTCACTGAAACCATTAAATCCCTTTCTCGACCGCAATGGCATTTTAAGGGTAAACGGCAGGTTAACGCAATCGTCTCTATCATATTGTGAGCGTTACCCCATTATACTCCCAGGCAACTCTCGCTTTTGCTTACTGTATTTCACTCTTTTACACACATTTCTGTGCCATGCGGAGTGCAGTCAAATGTGGCAAATGGTACAAACTGAATTTTTCATATTCAGACTCAAACCACGCATAAAGAAAATAATTCTTCAACGCAAAACATGATTAATCTATAAACAATAGTGGAGTTCTCAGATTATGGCACCATTACCTCCAGAAAGATGTACTCTCTCGCTTCCCTTTCACACTTGTGGTATCGACTTTGCTGGCCCATTCGAAATCAAAGCCACCCCCTTACGAAAATCTTATATACTAAAAGGCTACGCCTGGGTACCAAGGCCATACATTTAGAGCTCTGTTCCGATTTATCCTCAGCAGCCTTTCTGGCTGCATTTGCTCGTTTCGTGCGGAGGGGAGGGCTACTCCAAAGGGTAGTCACAGATAATGGTCGAAACTTTTTGGGTGCCAGCAGAATACTTCACAGCGAATTTGAAAATTTTGTAAAAACTGCGGTTCACGAATTAATTCAAAATTATTTGACTTTGGGATTCGAGTGGAAATTCATTCCTCCACACGCTCCTCACATGGGTGGTCTATGGGAAGTGGCTGTAAAAAGCTTCAAGTATCATCTTAGACGAATTGCTGGTGGAAGGAGTTACACATTTGAAGAATTTTCTACCATCTTAGCTAGAATAAAAGGTACCCTAATCTCCAGACCCATCTCAGCACTATCGGAAGACCCTACTGACTCGACAGAACTTACCATAGGCCATTTTGTAAGAGGCGCTCCCTTAATGGCCCTACCAGAGCCCAATTACCAGGAAATGTCTCTCACCAACAGATGGGAAAGGTTAAAGATAATCCATCATAAATTTGCCATTCGATGGAAAGAAGATTATCTCAAATCATTGCACAAGAGATATAAGTGGAAGAACACTCTTCTAAATTTAAAACCCGGTGACCTCGTTGTAGTAATCGATAACCTATAACCACCACACGAGTGGCAATTAGGAAGAATTGTGAGAACGTATCATGGGCCTGATAACCATGTGCGAATAGCGGACGTATGTGTAGGCGCGGGTATAATAACCCGCCCTATTGTAAAATTGTGTTTTCTTTCTTCCTTAAAGAAAGAAAACCCCCCTATAAATAAAAACCATCACTGATAAACTCTTTAATTTCATTCGTTATTGTACTCATAATAGCTAATAATTTGTATAATTCATATAATTTCTTTTTTATAGACGTATAGAACTTTAAGTTGGCATTACTATTCAAGATGGCTACCGATTTAACAGATGTCACGTGATTTATTCTCAGTTTGGCTTGGCAATTCATCATGAATAGCCAAACGATCATCAAGTAAGGCGTAGATTCGTCGAATGGGCCCAAAACGAGATTGCCCTTGTTCCCGATTTTCATAACCGAATTTTGTTTAGCGATGAAGCGCACTTCTGGTGAAGCTAATCCTCAAGTGTATGTCGAAACACCGTTACATCCAGAAAAACTGACTTTTTGGTGCGCTTTATGGGCTGGTAGAATCATTGGTCCGTACTTCTTCAAAAACGATGATGGCCAGAACGTTACAGTCAATGGTGATCGGTATAGAGCCATGATTACTAACTTTTTCATCCCTGAATTGAACAACCATGATGTCCAGGAGCTGTGGTTCCAAGAAGACGGCGCAACATGTCACACAGCTCGTGCCACAATCGATTTATTGAAAGACACGTTTGGTGACCGCCTAATTTCACGTTTTGGACCTGTGAATTGGCCTCCAAGATCTTGTGATTTAACACCGCTAGACTACTTTCTGTGGGGCTATGTAAAGTCATTGGTCTATGCGGATAAGCCACAAACGCTTGACCATTTGGAAGACAACATTCGCTGTGTTATTGCCGATATACGGCTACAAATGTTGGAAAAAGTCATCGAAAATTGGACGTCCAGATTGGACTACATCCGAGCCAGCCATGGCGGTCATATGCCAGAAATCATATTTAAAATGTAATGCCACAAGATTATCTTTCGGATAAATAAAATTCATGTCAATCGAATAATCCATCGTTGTTTTATTGCAATTTAAAGTTCTGTACGTCTATAAAAAAAACACCCTTTGCTTTCATCTTAAGTCAATTTGTTATTATTATTATTTGAACCTTTGTTATTTGAACTTAAAGTAAATCTTAATTGTAATTAATAAATTCAAATATATAAATTATATGAATAAACCCCGATTGTAAACAATCAAAAGAATAACCATTCAATCCAACTTTTAATAAAAGCAATCACCTTTATACCCTACTATTATTTCAGGTTTTTATTATTTCAGTTGTAATTTGGGTATATCTTAAAATTTTTTAATTGATAATCTGTTTATAACTACTTGATTATTGCTGTTTCTTAACATTCCGTTTCTCTTTTTTCTAAGATTTCAAAATCGCTGTGGTCAGGGCTCCCAGTGATCCATTTCCATGCAGACCCTGAAAAATTCAAGGATCGTTTTGATTTTGGTTTCAGCCTATCTAAGAACTCCTGAAGCTCTTTCAACTCATGTTTTAAGAAGGATAGAGGAAGTGAGACTGACTGACTTTTTGGAGTAATGTTTCCTTTAAGTTATCGATTTGCTTCTCCGGAGCTCATACTCACTACTTGTGAGTTCGTATAGTTCATTATTTTAATGTCAGACAAAGCAACAGTAAAAAGTATTCTGAAATAAATTTTTTATTTTAATGCCTTCTGTTATTTTTGTGAATTGTTTTTAATGATTCAGTCGTAACGGCAGTGTTCTTATTTTCTCTAACTATTTCTTTCTATATGTTTTGCTAAGTTTTGTCACTAGCCTTTTGTTTTCCTTTCCGTAAATACTTTGTCCATGTTCGTAAGTTCTAGGTTTGGTCTTTGTCTTGTTATGATACATGATGTCTTTTAATTGCTTTTATTTGAGTCTCTTGACAATATCTTGTTTAGCTTTTTCTATGTCGTGAGGATTAGTAGTCATTCTTCCCAAAAAGAACGTTTCTATGGGTTTCCTTTTTATAGTTGAGTGTACTGAGTTATTGTATTCGTATATTGCTATGCACATTAGTTGTGGAAAGGTCCACTGTCCATTTTCACCTTTTAGACAACGCATAATCTCCTAAAGGGTGGAGTGAAATCTTTCTATCTGTCCATTGACGCTACTGCTGTAAGGTGGATTTCTGAATACCTTTATTTTATATTGATTTTCCAGCATGAGAACTACAGCCATAGAAATGAAAGATTTCTCATTGTCCATAACAATAATTTCTGACATACCGAATGAAGAAACCATCTCTGGTAGGAGTTCATTAACATCCTCAACAGACCGACACTTTAATATTCTGGCTTGTGCGAATTTTGAAAATTTATCTATGGCAGTTAGTACTGCTTTTTTTCCTGTCATAAAAATATCTATATGACGATTTGTCTAGGGAATTGTGGTATATGTGTCTCTTGGATAGTGATTTTGTTAGGATGTTTTTCATATTTGTGTTCTTTACACAAGTAAAATTTTGTTAAGAGTTGCGCTTTATTTGCAATACTGTTCCTGTGAGCTCGATTATGTTCTTTAAGTATTTCTTGTTCTTCTTCATTTTTCAAATCTGTGACTATATTCCTTGAGTATTTATGTAAATTTCATGTAACATTCCTAAGATTTCGTCCGATGTGTATATGCAATTAGCTACCGGTTGATTTAGATACCTTTTTAATATTTGAGTTAGGGATTCCAGAGTAATATCAAGATCGTTAATTTTATTCGGAAAATCTGAGAGTTCCGAAAATTATATCTATATTTCTATAATGGTCTTCTTTATTTTTGGAGAATATTATGATATCGCCCATGTAGACAACGCAAATTTTTCTTATCCATTTCCTCAGTATATCGTCCAGCGTCCGCTGAAATATAGAAGGTGCATTTCTTAGGCCAAACGGCAGTCTGGTAAATACGTATTTACCCTTGTTGACTTAAAATACTGTCTTCTGTCTATCAGCTTCCTTTAGCGGTATTTAGTGAAAATCACTTTTATGGTCTAGCACTGAGAAGAATTTGTTTTGTCCCAATTGTGGAAGGACGTTATTTATTTTCGGGATGGGATATTTGTCTGGTAAGGCCTGTTCGTTTATCTTCAATATTCGATTACCATCCTGTACTTTTTCTGACCCGAGGCATCGGCTTTCTTGGGCACGATCCAAATGGGTGAATTGTAAGGTGACCTGGAAGATCGGATGATACCTTGTTTCAAGAGGTCTTGTATTTGTTTTTCAACCTCGTCTTTTAGTTGTACGGGATATATATAGCATCCAGAGCATATAGCTTCATTGTTTCTTGTCTGAATGTCAGCAATTACGGCTGTGGTATATGTATGAGAATCTTGGCTCACTAAACAAAGATTTATGATGGCCAATGACTTCTTGTAGTCTGTCTTTCTGTTTTAGTGTCAAATGGTCTATTCTGATATTAATGTTGTTTACCGCTTGCGAAATCTTTTGTTTTATTCGAACTTTGTATTAATCAGTATGTAATTATCTGTAGTAGATTAATGGCTGATAGTTTCCTAAGATACCATGGAAAGTAAATATTTAGCGTATGTAGTAAAAAAATTTTTATTTTGTCAGCGTCTTTGCTGAATAAATTAATGAATATGTGGTAGGTGATTTCGTGATTTGGCAAAGAATTTCTCACTGGGCTACGCATAATGTAATTTTTGTTCGTGCCAGTGTCAATAAGAAAGTTTAAGATTTGTCCTGTATTCGTCCTACACTTAAAATAAGGTAAGGACGAATTTACTGGTCTAAAATATGTATTTCTACGAGTTCTTGAATTTCACTTCCTAATGTCTCTGGTTGGTTCTGAAGATAGTCATCTAATGTTGGGAAATTCCTTTGCATTTTTTGTAGATATCTTAAGTATAATATTTTGGGGTGCTTTCTTAGAGTCATATAGTCCGAGGATTCTATCTGTGCTTTTTTTCCTAGAGCTGAATTCTGAGGGGTTTCCAGAGAATTCCCTAACGACGTCAGGAACTTTATCAATCTGCTAAGTCGTTCCTATATCTTTCCTCTATTACTTGATCTATACCTACAATGTTTGCATCGGGATCTAGTATCCCATTAGCTGCTATTTGACATGTTTCTATTATTTTCGTTATTAAGAGCTGGATTTGGAATATTTATGTTCAGGACCGGTATCCTGACCAAATTATTAGGATTAGACATTATTTGTTATCTTAGTAAAGTTTATATTTGTATAAAAGTGTTTGTTGTTTCTTTTGGAATCGCAATAGTGGTTTTTTTTTTTTTTTTTTTTTTTTTTTTTTTTTTTTTTTTAATTGTTTATTATTATTGAATCTTTCTATACAAAAATTACAATAAGTATCCAAATCTTAAATATAAAAAGAAAAAACTTAAATAATCATTACCAATGTAATAACTGCACGACTTTGAAGTTGTTTCGATTTTTTTATCCTCTCGAATACTTCACATCTCCTATAATTAGCAGAATGTCTTCCACCGCAATTGCTGCACTTTCTCACATTGGGGTCGTTGTTGGGTGCTGTACACTCCGTGGTTTTATGCCCGTTACCACACACTACGTAAACAGATGGTAGCTTGCAGTAAGATTTTGTGTGGCCAAACTCTTGGCAATTGGTGCATTGTGCAGGGCCATTACGCTTATGTGGCTCCTCTACTGTTATTTTTCGGTTAAGAAGATGTCTCAAATTGTAAATAGCATGCGTTGAATTTTTGGTCTTAAGAAGAGCTGCATTAAAAGCAATCTCCACACGGTGCATTGGTTGGGGAATTTTACCTTTGTTGTGTATGTTGTGAACATATCTCACATCATAGCCTTCATTCTCAATAGCTTTCTTGATTTCGTCAACAGGGACGGAACTTTCAATGCCCTTTATCACAACCACTAGGCCCTTAGCACTTTTTAGTTGGTACGTGTAGTAATTCTTTTTTTCGGATTTAAGACTATTAACAATTAAACGATAATTCTTCTCAGTATGGCTTTGGATTTTCGTTTCCTGTACCTGTCCGCTTCGTATAGAAGCTACGTAAAAATTATCTTTTCCCACAATCTTTGTTAAAAGATTTACAATTGCGTTCGATGTTTGCTCGCGCAAATAGATAGGTGGAGGTTTGTGTTCCTTAGACGCAGGTTCTACTGGTGCATCGTCTGTGGATGCAAGTATTGAAAATCTATTTTCGGAGACTGCCTGACTGCCTTTGTACTGCTTACTTGTGCGCTCTTGTTGATTAGTTCTAGGACTAGCCTTACGCTTGGTAACAGTTACGTATCTGTGCATGCCGGCTTGTATTTCCTTACCTGCCGGAGTAGAATCTGTCTTTGGGGTTGGTGTATCAACCTTAGTCTTCGGAGTGGTTCCTGTTGGACTAGTTACCTTGTCAAACTGGCGCGTGAAAACTTGCGCGTCCACAATCGCATTTGGCGTTAAAGAGCGGGTCCTATTCTCAGGCCTGGCTGTTAAGTATGCTCCGTCGTCCTTCTTATTATTCATACTATTTGAGAACACATAGTATGCATTGTTCCTACTCACTTTTTCGTTTGGCTTGTCATTTATGTTTTCGCTTGTTTTTGTTTTTTTTTTATTAATTGATGTCATTTTTCTCTATATGGGTCCCAACTTGAAGTCGTTATCTAAATCAGTAGTGCAGTTACCCCTATGATGACCCCGAGGGTCCCTTTGCATGCAGTGAGGTCCTCGCAAGGGTTGACACAAGACCTTATGGGCGCTTGTGTACAGAGCCAGGTCGGGCGTTAATTAGGATGTCGTATCAACTAAACCTGCATGGCCAACTTAACGGCAACGTGATTTAGAGCGTTCTCCAAGTCCTTGCCAAGGTTTTACCGGGACGGAAGGCAGCTTCGACATTAGGCTAAAATCCGTTTCCACGCGATGTCACTCCCGTGTACTATGGTAACAGAATGCCACAGCTGTCAGCCCATTTGCAACCAATTCCAATAAATAATCAAACTCAAATCTATAGCATTTGCCGGTCCATCAACGTTGCAGTAGTAGCCTGAGATGCACCGGTGTTCGCATGCCTTTCAGGTTACTATCTGCATATTCGCATACACACTTTACCTACCGCCAGATCAGGTGATCCGGACGGCATTACCAGGGAATACCACGTGGAGGCAGTGAGATGCTTGAGCAGTTCAGTGAAGGAATCACCTCTGGCTATTCCCAAGTGAATAGCGATCAGAAGGCTTTCAGCCTCCATGAAATACCCCATTCCCCATAGTGGTTCTAAAGTATAATATTTAAAAACAAGTTAAATTCAGCTGTGCCGAGTCTTATATACCATTAACTGTGTTAGCGAAATATTAATATTTTTCAGTTTCCACATTCTTCTATAATATCAAAACCATAGAAAATAAATAAATGTGTGAAGATTGTTGACAATTACGTCAACACATTAGTTGTTAAGTTCATATTTCATTTATTTTAAATTGTCAAACATAATTTTTTGTATTTTTATTTGTTGCAGTTTTTGCTTAACAATTGTAATTTGATTTTAATTTAAGTTGAATGCGCCTTTGCATTTTTTGCTTACTAAACATAATCAAACATTTTTATTTTTATCAAGTTCAACGTATTTATTCATTATTGCTTAGTACACAGAATTTTCTTTTTTGTTTTTAACATTTACTACAAAACACCTGTTATAACTATTTGTAAAACTAAAGTATTTAAGCAGAAATAAATATACAGAACGTCGTCAGAATAAGATTGACAATCAAACAAAAAGATCTTTTCTTTAATTTTGATTATAATAAAGAGTCACAGTTCAAGTGCTGTAGGCTCAAATTATTAACAAATCAAAAACTGACAGGAGTCACGGTTCAAGTACCGGCGGCTCAAATTGTGTAAATACTATCAAGTATTAACAAAGATATATATGCCGCGTTAAATATGTTTTAGCGTACCCCATTACGTTTTTTAGTATTTGTAAATATATTTTCAGTATTAATGGCATATTTATCAAATACGTCTTACGTCATTAAATATTAAGTGTTTTTAGTAGTAGCCTAGCAGAGATCATCTATATTTCTAACCAACCTATCAAATTTTTTTGAAATTTTCATAAACCACAGTGCTACTGCTCTAAGGTATTTTAGCAACTTCCGGAAGAACCACAAATTATTTCACGATCGTCTACATTTGTAATCTAAAACATAAATAATCAGAAATTATTTTGGATAATTTAAAATTTTTTTTTAAATTTTAAATTTTCATATACTCCAGTGCTGTTGCTCTGAAGATTTTTGGCAATTTCCGTTTTGCATCATAAAATAAAAACTACGAAATTTACCGTAAATGTTAAAACACTTCAGAAAGCGTAGAACTTATAAACTTCATTCCAGTTTGGTTTCAGTAAGTTTCTGTAGCAAAATCGGGAATGGTACCTCGCCAAAATGAGGAATGATAAAAATCCCTCAGAGGAAGAGTACTGGGGTAAGAGGGAATTCAAAAAAAATTTCAAAAAAATTTTCAAAAATAATGCAAAGTTTTTTCTGTGTACTTGGGCGATAGATTACAAATCTAAACGACCTCTTGTTTAAAATGATATGTGTAATATTCGTTTGCAATCTTTTAGAGAAATCAACGTATTTATGTATGTACTTATATGTCTCTTAAACATATTTATAAATATGTCATAAATACTGAAAAGATATTTACAAATTCTAAAAAACATAAGGAATTACGTGAAAACATATTTAACTAACCACATTTATATTCACTTACTTCAAAAAATTATTTAACTGAAACACTTGTTTTTTAAGCTTGAGGTCATATTAAATATAAAAATAAATTTATCTGCCAACAAATATTGTCAGTTCACACGGTTGTCAAATTATTGTATAGCAAAAATTGTTAGATATGTTGTTAGATATTGCCAGAACTGTCAAAAAGAGATTATTATTTAATTAGAATATTTTGTATAACCAGGAACCGTAACTGTTATGACTTTTATCGAAAAAGTCAAAATAAAAAGTTATTTTTTAACTTTTATCAAAAAAGGCACAAATTTAAGTCATACAAAAATTTGCATATACATCACCTATGTATCATAATGATAAGAACCAAAATTTTCTACGATCAATTTTTATGTGTGCTTTTTTGATGTAAATTTTTAAAAATAACAGTTATTTTCTGTCCCAGTGTATAAAAAAAAAAAGTAAAAGAGAATTGCTTTATTTTATGTTTGTATTTTGTATATATATTGTTTTTTGCTAAATTTTTTTTAAATTTAATTTTTATAGCCATTTCCTTAAGACCAGCTTTGCGTTCTAAGCTTATTGATATTTATAACGTTGCTGCCTCATCTTTACGATTATGTTGCTCCGACGCGCATAGTGCAGTCGATTTAAACTCATTCGTGAAACCCATTGCACTTATCTGTGGCTGCAGATTCCTGTAAGAATAGAAAACCGTAAACGATATACATATATAAGAATGCATTTTATACTTACCAATTACATAGAGGAATTGGATTGAGTAGATTTGGGAACTTTCGTGGTTTCGAAAAGATCATCGTCTTGAAGTATCTCCAAGCAATTTGAAATTGCTTATCAGAGACTTGGCTTGCATTTTTTTTCTATATTTTTTTTAATTGCAATTGAAGTGCGGTGGTTTGCCCATTTTCCTTAGGAAATCATTCAAACTTATATGAATGGAATCTACGACGATTTTTGGAAAGTTTATATTCCAGCCGAACAGCATTCCATAATCTTCGCCGTACCTTAACTTCTTTTATTATTATAGTTTGATTATATTTTAATGTCATCACATGGATTCTACTTTTTTGCTGTAAGATTTTTGTTTGTCCCTTGATTTTTTCCCACCTTCCGACCTTGTTGCCGAGTGCAAAATGATGAGCAGTCTATTGCTCAAAGCTGCAGTCTATGACGAAGGTGTTGTCGCTATCATTGTTTTATTTCACTTGTTTTTTAATTTTTATTAAATTTTGGTTTGTTTTTGAAAATTTATGTGTATTGCCAATAGAAATATTTCTCTGACAATGATACCATTGTCAAATGCATTAATTTAAATACATCTGACAATAAAAAATGAGCTTAAAATGTCTGACAACAGCTGAGTGCTCACACGATTGTTAGATGTCTGACAATATTATCGTCTTACAATGTGCTGACAATGCTTTTTCTGACAACGTTGCAAGACAATAATTGTAAGTTCACACGGTTGTTAGACATATTCTGAAAATTTGCTGACAATAATTGTAAGATTTAACAACCGTCTGTACATAGCTTTACAAATAAATAAAAAATAATATAGAAATAAAACAAGAAACATCAAATATTGATAAAAAAATTTTCTGACAACCTCATTTTTAAAAGCAATAAAATGTCTGCAAAGACTCAATTTTTAAATTAATAAAAATAGAAATTCTAAGAAAAATATCAAATAGGCATACAAATTATATATAATTTAATTTAATTTTGCTAACATTTGTAAAAATTTTTTAAGCCAAAAATATTTTATTAAATAGTTAATCAACGACAGAAATCGAAAAAAATTGTTTTTCATAAAGATGGCTGTATTTGTAATGCTATTACACTCAAGGCATTGAAAACCACACACATACACTTTTTTAGGTTTCGTGTTTGTGTGTACAAAGCAAAAATTAATGAAAATGTGAAATATCGGTTATATTTTTTATTTTTCTCGGCCATTTGTATACCGATTGCTCTCGTTGTTCGCACAGATATTACCAATGCTATTTTTGTTGAAAAAATGTCAATAAATTTTTTTCTCCCTTTTTGTAAAATGTCGTTAAATTTTAATTGCCGATTCATTTGACATTTCTCAATTTCAGACTCAATTTTAGCCATGGAAAGATACACAATCGAGCAACGCGTTAAAGTTATTCAGGCTTATTATGAAAATGCGTGTTCAAATCAAAATGCTGTGTTAGTTTAGATAAAATACCCAAAAAAACAAAGCAGAAATTAATGAAAATGTAAAATTTCGGTTGTATTTTTGATATTCCTCGCCCATTTGTTTACCGATCTTTTTGCTTTTTGTATAGAAATTACGACTGTTATTTTTAATAAAATGGCGTACTTGAATTTTAGACAAATTACGCAAAAAACGCACCAAAAATTGTCAAAAAATGGATGTAGTCGCTTTTTTTGACTCATAGCTTCGTCATTTATGGACCTATGCAGCTGAGTTTTGGTTATTATACTATGAATATGATATCTGAAAAAACTACTAACTTATTTTTTTTTACTTTAGATCGGTTGTGTTTTTGATTTTTCTTGTCCATTTGTGGACCGATCTTTCTGATTTTTTGCACAGACATTACGACTGTCATTTGCGATAAGATTGCGTATCACGTTTTTTCGTCCGTTTTGGTTTTTAGACAAATACGCAAAAAAACTCACCAAAAATGGTCAAAAAATAGAGGTAGTCACGATTTATGACTCTTAGCTCCGCCATTTATCGACCGATCCAGCTGAGTTTTAGCCAGATACTATTAATATAATATATAAAAAAATTGTGTACTATTTTTTTTTTCATTTAGATAAAATACGCGAAAAAACAAAGCAGAAATAAATGAAAATCTAAAATTTAAGTTGTATTTTTGATATTTCTCGGCCATTTGTGGACCGATGGCTCTCATTTTTTGCACAGATATTATGACTGATATTTCAAACAAAACTGCATACCACGTGCTTTTGTCCGTTTTGGCTTTAAACAAAATACGCAAAACACCCATTCAAGAAATGGTCAAAAATAGAGGTAGTTGCGGTGTAATAATTTCTCTCAAATTCCACTCAATTGGAATTTGCTTATTTTTATTTATTGTTTTATTATTATTAGCTTTAAGAACTTATCCCGTTATGTTTATATTAAGGAAGGCTATTATCATAGCCTTGAAATTTGCTGTATTTTATTTTCCAAACTAAGAAGCATTCATCTGCTTCTCTTGAGCTTTTCAGGCAGTCTCTTTGCCTAGAAACTCTACTCTGCCAGTGGCGTTCTTAAGCGCCTGCAATATCATCTGATTGTCCTTTTTTTACTACTGTATTTTAATACCACTCACCCGATCATTACATGACGATCCTGCCAGGAGTCGAACTGAAGGGGAGTAACCTACTGAGGATTCAGAGTAGCGTCTGATGAAATAGTCCATATAGGTATGCTATCCCCTTCAGTACTTATTGTACTGAATAAATAACTCATGAGAATATCATGAGTAAAAGAATAAATTTTAAAACCAACACAATTTCTGGAATTAAGCACAAATAAAGACTAATATTTTGTTTTTTTGATTAGATTTAAAAGAAATTTTCCGGTGAGGAGCTGTATATCTCCTATCGGGGGCGTCCCCAGGTGGCGGATAGGAGTCGGTCTGTTGACTATTACAATATAGGGTCACACAGATCGGTTGGGGGTGGTGTCTGCCTCATGGGAAGGATAGGAGCCTCGAATGATATAATCTAACGCGATGTGTTATTCGTGGCCCCTGACCGACCATCTGAAGCAGACACTCGCGGACCAAAATATACAATTCCAATCCTACTATCCCATTACCTAGTATTTCCTTTCCTATTCTGCACATCCTGATCACCCCACTTGTAATGTTAAGGTGGTCCATAGCAGTGCCCAGAATATGAATGGCTAGTAAGTGGTAAAAGAGAACTAATCGCTAACAGCTCCCCTCCGGTACTAAGTCAAGGACCGGGTGTAACCTTAGTTGGCTAGTCCATGTATACCGTCACTGTATGGATGGTCCTTACCATTACGGGCATACTCGTGGGATTTGTATGGAAGTATCGCAAAATAAAACAAAAACCCAAAAGGTCAACCAGGGAAACGGAAGTAGGGCCAATTAATGAGCACCCGCTCTAACAGGTGGGTTACCTACCACCAATGTTGGCGTGGCAACCTCCGTCAACAAAGTTGGTACTGACGCAGTGGAAGTCTTCACGACAGCGGCGGGTACTTCTAAGGCGGCCAGTTAAGATACTGCTCCTGCAGCAGTCGGTGAGGACCGACCCAAAACATCATGGTTGTGTACATCTACCAATGGCTTAGAGGCACAATCGCAGAAATTCGAGCTGCTATGCGTATTATAAACAAGCATGGCAGTAAACCTATGGAATCGCGAACAAAAGTCCACTTTGGCATGGGCAGAGGTGCGCCTAGCTGAACTGGATGCCTCTTCCTCAGTTCCTGAAGCGACAGCGACAGGGGATGAGACGGCCACTCAGCGAGGCAATCAACCGGTGACTAAAAAGCCCAAGACAGCACAATCGGTAGTTGTCAATAGGCCGTTCAGTGAAGAACTCACTCGCGCGGGCTATTGTCGACTATAGCGACAGCGACGGAGCCATGCAAAATGGGAGATGACCATATTAGACGTCTGTCTAGATGGATTCCTAGATATTTAGCTTGAGTTTCTACCGGAACAATGACCTTATTTTTTTTTATTGGCGGACCCTTTTCCTTTCTTAGTGTGAATGTGACATGGGCACTTTTTTAATGGATTTACTTTGATTTTCCATTTATTTAGGCAACCTTGCAGCTCGTTTATATGAGCTTGTAAGTGCTTAGATGCAATTTTATGATCTTTGTTCACACTTAAGAATGCCGTGTCATCTGCGAACGTTGACGTGATAATATTTCGATTTGTAGACATGTCAGATGTATAGACGATGTATAATAGCGGGCCAAGTATACTTCCTTGGGGAACGCCTGCAAAAATCTTTTTAACTGGCGAAAATACATTTTTTGACCGTACCTTAAATGTTCTATCAGTCAAATAGCTTTTAAACAGCTTGTGGGTGTTTGCAGAAAGAAGTCGTGTTACTTTTGTGAGTAGACCATCATGCCAAACTTTATCAAATGCTTGGGAGACAATCATGAACAATGCTGAACAAATCAGCTTTTTCTCGAAGGACGATCTGATAGCAGTAACAATTCTGTGAACCTCCTCTGTAGTTCCATGACCAGCCCGGAAGCCGAACTGATGTTTTGGAATAATATTTTGCTCTGCTAGATGGGGCGCTATTTTCTGGAGGAGAACCTTTTCGAACAGCTTTGATAGTATAGATAATAAGCTGATAGGTCTATATGACGTAATTTGAGTAGCGTCTTTACCCGGTTTTTGGATCATGACAATTTCTGAAATCTTCCAAGAGGACGGGAAAACCCCCACTCTTAAGATGGCGTTAAAAATGAATAATATAATTCTCACACACAGCACAATCTGGAAAGTTCATCAGCATTGAACTAGTAATACGATCAGCGCCGGGCGATTTTTTCGAATCAAGGTTTTTGATTGCCATTTTAATTGAGGGCAACCGCATCCTTATTTCATTTTCAATGGAATCGCTGATGTATGGAGGATTAATATCAACATCTATGTCATGTGGTGTGAAAACGTTTTCCAAATGACTAACAAAAGCATTTGCTGATTCACTTGGATTTTTAGCCCAACTGAGGTCCTCAAGTCTTAGTGATGGTTCGCAGCTTTCCATAGGCTGTGGCCGGTTTTTGTTGTTGGATCCAAGTTACTTAAATAATTTGCAAGCGTTGACTCATGCTGTAGACGCAGCTTGTCTTTAAGTATTTTTTGACACAAATTCAATTAGGTCTTTAAACCTGCAGAACGATTTCTCTGCCATTCATTTCTCAATTTTCTTTTTTGTCGGATGAGGGCTTCAATATCAGCTGATAACTTGAACGGTTTCCTCCTATATGTTTTTCTCATTGGAGTTGCATTTCTAGCTGCACAAGTAATAACGTCTGTGAGGTGGTTCACAGCACATTGTATATCAGACGAGTTCCTTAGAAGGATGTTCTGGGAGAGATGAGAGCTCACATACATTGTATATCTTAGCCAGTTCGTGTATCGGTTCGGATAGAACGTAGGATATACTTCAGAGTTTATAAAACTATTACGTAGTGTTATTATAGTCAGCGAATGATGAGATGATAAGTCCTCTAGGGGACTAATCAGAAGTTGGTCACGTTTAATATTTCTAATAACAGCGAAGTCAATAAGGTCTGGCTTTTTCGTACAGTCTGCAGGCCAGTATGTGGGCTCACCGCCAGATACGACATCTAGACTATTTTGAGCAATAACATTGTACAGTTGCTTACCTCTTGGGCTAATAAGTCTAGAGCCCCAGCGGGTATGCTTAGCGTTGTAGTCTCCTACTGCCAGGAACTTGTGTCCCAATGTTGCGAAGAAGCTTTTGAAAGTGTCGCTATCAATTATGTGTCT
Source organism: Thelaira solivaga (assembly GCA_947397855.1). Taxonomy (NCBI): domain Eukaryota; kingdom Metazoa; phylum Arthropoda; class Insecta; order Diptera; family Tachinidae; genus Thelaira; species Thelaira solivaga. Next base: position 3,157,693 of record OX377615.1, read on the forward strand.
TGGAGGATAATATACACATGAAATTGTGGTATGAAAATCAGTAAGACTTATAAAGGTTGCCTGAATTTAATCCTTCCCAAGTTCTAGCATAACAAAGTCCCTCACGTTTTTACGCACAATGATGCCTTTACACTTGGATGTTTAGTGTCATAAATAATGAACCCGTTAATTCTAAAGCAATTCTTTACAGTAAAGTGTGTTTCGGATACCAAAAGGATGTCTATTTCCTGCCTGTGTAGGAATCTTCTACCTCGAACCTATGTTGGGATAACCCGTTCGCATTCCAGTAGCAAATACGCAACTGCGTCATTTTATTTTTGTCTAAGAAGGGTCTGCAGAATCATGTTCTGATTCTGCATCATCTCCTGAAACATGCCCTGCATATTATTCATAAAACTGTTCATGTTGGTCATGAAATTGTTCATTGTCTTCGTCAGCTTGTCGATTGAACTAGAGCTGGTATCGTTGAAGACCTGAGCGCTGCTCCTTAGTACTTGGGCATATGAAAGATTTTTCACGTTGAGCCTACCTGACGATGGTAAGCCATCGAAGTGTTGTTGTGCATAGTTCACTCTATCCACATGTACACCATTAGGCATTGCATTAGCTTCAGTATGAAGGCTCGGATAATTCGATTCGCGATATTTCGCATTTGCACGACTTTGAGGTTGTTTCGATTTTTTTATCCTCTCGAATACTTCACATCTCCTATAATTAGCAGAATGTCTTCCACCGCAATTGCTGCACTTTCTCACATTGGGGTCGTTGTTGGGTGCTGTACACTCCGTGGTTTTATGCCCGTTACCACACACTACGTAAACAGATGGTAGCTTGCAGTAAGATTTTGTGTGGCCAAACTCTTGGCAATTGGTGCATTGTGCAGGGCCATTACGCTTATGTGGCTCCTCTACTGTTATTTTTCGGTTAAGAAGATGTCTCAAATTGTAAATAGCATGCGTTGAATTTTTGGTCTTAAGAAGAGCTGCATTAAAAGCAATCTCCACACGGTGCATTGGTTGGGGAATTTTACCTTTGTTGTGTATGTTGTGAACATATCTCACATCATAGCCTTCATTCTCAATAGCTTTCTTGATTTCGTCAACAGGGACGGAACTTTCAATGCCCTTTATCACAACCACTAGGCCCTTAGCACTTTTTAGTTGGTACGTGTAGTAATTCTTTTTTTCGGATTTAAGACTATTAACAATTAAACGATAATTCTTCTCAGTATGGCTTTGGATTTTCGTTTCCTGTATCTGTCCCCTTCGTATAGAAGCTACGTATAAATTATCTTTTCCTACAATCTTTGATAAAAGATTTACAATTGCGTTCGATGTTTGCTCGCGCAAATAGATAGGTGGAGGTTTGTGTTCCTTAGACGCAGGTTCTACTGGTGCATCGTCTGTGGATGCAAGTATTGAAAATCTATTTTCGGAGACTGCCTGACTGCCTTTGTACTGCTTACTTGTGCGCTCTTGTTGATTAGTTCTAGGACTAGCCTTACGTTTGGTAACAGTTACGTATCTGTGCATGCCGGTTTGTATTTCCTTACCTGCCGGAGTAGAATCTGCCTTTGGTGTTGATGTATCAACCTTAGTCTTCGGAGTGGTTTGCTTGTCATTTATGTTTTCGCTTGTTTTTTATTTTTTTTTTTTATTGATGCCATCTTTTCTATATGGGTCCCACCTTGAAGTCGTTATCTAAATCCGTAGTGTAGTTACCCCTATGATGACCAAGAGGGTCCCTTTGCATGCAGTGAGGTCCTCGAAAGGGTTAACATAAGACCTTATGGGCGCTTGTGTACAGGGCCATTTCGGGCATTAATTAGGATGTAGTATCAACTAAACCTGCACGGCCAACTTAACGGCAACGTGATTTAAAGCGTTCTTCAAGTCCTTGCCAAGGTTTTACCGGGACGGAAGGCAGCTGCGACATTAGGCTAAAAGCCGTTTCCACGCGATGTTACTCCCGTATACTAAGGTAACGGAATGCCACAGCTGTCAGCCCATTTGCAACCAATTCCAATAAATAATCAAAATCAAATCCATAGTATTTGCAGGTTCACCAACGTTGCAGTAGTATACTGAGATGCACCAGTGTTCGTATGCCTTTCAGGTTACTATCTGCATATTCACATACATACTTTAGCTACCGCCAGATCAGATGATCCGGACGGCATTACCAGGGAATACCACGCGGATGTAGTGAGATGCTTGGGCAGTTCAGTGAAGGAATCACCTCTGACTATTCCCAAGTGAATAGCGATCAGAAGACTTTCAGCCTCCATGAAATACCCCATTTCCCGAGTACATTCTTGATTTGGAAAAAGATTACTTAGCCTCAATATTTAAACTTATTCTTAATTTCGCGGACTTATTTTTGGACGTTCGTTCTTCCTCCCCCCTTAAAAGGGATGTCAGGGGTTTAGAAAGTTTGGAGTAGTCCTTAATGAACCGTCGGTAATATCCTGACATGCCAAGGAAACTACGAAGCTCTTTAAGGATTTGTGGTTCTGGAAACATTTGTATAGCTCTAACCTTTTCCCGATTAGTTTTTATACCATAAGGTGTAATAATGTATCCTAAAAATTCGACTTCTTTTTTGAAGAATTTACATTTATTCAATTGCACTCTCATATTGGATTCTTCCAATATGAAAGTGTATATATTTTTTATATGTATAAAATGTTCTTCTTCTAACTTACTAAAAATAATGATGTCATCTATGTAAACAAAACAACATCTTTCAATGTATCCCTAAAATTTAAAAATTTATTGCACATTGTTTAAGCCAAATGGCAGTTATTAATACTAAACGCAGTTTCTTCTCTATAAAATTTTTTTAGTGGGATCTGATGAAAACCTCTTTTGAGGTCGAGGACTAAAAAAAAAATTCTAGTGCCCAGCTGATAGATGACTTCTGAAATCTCTGGAATTGGATATCTGTCGGCTATTATGATTAAATTTAACGTCCTATAATCTATGACCATTTTATATTGCTTATTTCCGGCTGAATCTGGTTTCTTTGCAACTATCCATATCGGGAAATTAAAGGATAAAACTTCGTGCACACAGGTGAGTTCGTCGTGGTTCTAATTTCGCCCACTATAGTAGTTGTATACGTAAGCTTTTCATCCGGTTCAGAAAAAAGCTTATGATACGTACTTACAATTTTTTTCATACCTTTCTTTTGCTCCATTGACAAATTTTCCTCTTTAATACTTATTGCATTTACACACTACGTCGGAAGTTGCTTAAGGCTTACTATGAAACCATTTTTAGTACCATAATATTTTCATTGGTATAGATAACCGCCCCTATTTCTCTAAGGGTATCATGCACTAAAATACGGTAGAATGTTTTTAAAGAGGGCATTATGTAAAATTTCATCTTATTTTCGAGTTCAAAAAGTTTTACAAATGTATGCTCACTAATTCTTATGTCCCCTACAATTGATCTGGCGTAAAATGGATTTTTATTTGCTATACGCTTACTTACTAACTATGGCTTAACATAATTTTTACTTCATCCTGTATCTAGCAAAATTTTTATCGTTTTTCCGCTCTCCGTCTTGGCCTCGAAGTATGGCAACGAAGAGCTAATCATGCTAAAATATCCTCATCTAACTGTTGTTCGTTTTTTATTCCAGACGTATTTTTTTTGCTGTTGATGATTACCGAATTGTTGTAGCCTCTTTCCAAAATATTGGTTTGGTTGTGTCCTATTTATGTAGTTTATTCTGCGAGAATGAATAATCGAGTCCACATCTATTGGTTCTGGCTTTGGCTGTGGCTTGGGTGGAAGAGGAGGATTCGCGTTATTTTGTTCTCGTTGGTTAAAAAATTGTTACCTTGGTTGCGGAATGTATGCTAATTGTGGGTGAAAAGTTTGTCTTTGCTGTTGCCCAATGCCTCGCTTTGAGTGTTGCTGTGTAGGCTATCTCCATTTTGGGTTGTAAGCATGGTTCGAACGAAAGCTTTGGTTCTCCAGCTTGAGACAAAGGTGAAGAGCCTGCGGCAAGTCCGCTGGTTCTCTGATCCCTAAGAGGCGAGGCAAGTCACCATTTCAAGGCATCCTAATCTATTTAATATTAGTGAAAAGTGTGAGTAAATTTTTTGGTAAAATTCTTGGATGCTATTATTACCCTGTACCAAAGTTGTCATCTGATATTCTAGAGTAGAGAGGTCACGCTTGTCCCCGTAGTCCGTAGATCGCAGTCCAATTTAGTGGTGTATTGTACGCTTCTAAAGTTATATCAACGTTTTATTTCTGATTACGCTCAAAATTGCATAATGCTTAGGCGTTCCTTTTATGGGTTCATATATTGTCAGAATTCTGTCAACACTTTTTTTCCATGAATTGAATTCTCCTGGTTGCCCAGAGAACTCCTTCAGGCATTTAGATTTTCCTCCTGTCTATCTATTGGTTGGTCCCTAACGTTTGCTAATCCAGCATTCAGATTAAGGGTTCTTGAATAACCCGCGGTTCTTGGTTCCTAAAGACGACTACAGCGAAATTCCAAATAAGTGCTCTTAAATCTTCTATACTAAACTGAGCATTTTGTGAAGTACTGGTGCGGAATTTGAAGAAAGTATAGGAGGCCGTGCCAAATTATTTTGATTTGCAATTTTATTATTTTCATCAAATCAGAAATATTGGTTTAACTCAAAGATTACACTGGTCGACAAAAAAAAACTTTTTGTGTATAACATGAAAACTTTTGTCTTGCTATGTTTAGGACAAGGATATGGATAATATAAATAAAATTAGAATGCTTCCAATACGAATAGTTTTTTTGTAATTAGACGTTATATAAATTTAGAAAATTTGAGATTTTCTTAACAAAAGTAAGTTATTTTATTATGTTACAGTATTAATTTAAATAAAATTTTATGATTTTCTGCTGTATTTTGCTTCATGTACATCTCGTTGTAATGTCCAACAGTAATCCGCTAGCATACGTGGACTCCACTTGCCCTGGTATCGTTTTTCCATGGTAGAAATGTCTTGGTGGAATCTTTCACCATGTTCATCGCTGACGGCGCCCAAATTTTCAGGAAAAAAGTCTAAATGTGAATGAAGAAAGTGTATTTTCAATGACATATTACAACCCAAAGCCTTATAAGCAAATAGCAGCTCCGCGACATTAGTTTTATAGTCATTTGATCGGTGATTTCCTAGAAAATTGAAAGTTACTTTCATGAAAGATTCCCAAGCAGATTTTTCCAAATCACTGAGTTTTTCTTTAAATATGTCGTCTTTCATCAATTGTCTGATTTGTGGGCCAACAAATATGCCCTCTTTAATTTTTGCCTCACTCAATTTAGGAAACTTTTCCTTTAAATATAAAAAGCCGTCACCACTCCTGTCCATAACTTTCTGGTGGTTCTGGTACAGGTAGTTCCTCACTATGAGGGATCGGTCTTTTAGCAGATGGCAGGTCAGGATATGTTATTTTATTTTTTGTTTTAATTGTGATACCTTTCGTATCAGTAACACAAAAATAACAATCAGATGAGTGATTCGTTGGTTCTGTCCAAATTACGGGGATTGCAAATGGCATAGATCGATATCTCCTCGCCCATCCAGTAAGAAGACCCACACATGTAACACAGCAGATATGTGGAACCCACGCTTTGTCTTGCTGTCCGACGGCAAAGCCAAAATACTGTTCATATAGCTTAGTCACTAATGGTGTCAAATTCCTTCGCTGAGTTTTAAAAGTAATGTTACCACAAATATAACAAAACCTGTCAGGATCATTTTTGCACTTTCTTGACATTATTTAACAGTCGCTTAACTCAATAAATAGAAAAAAACACTATACTATTCACATAAATAACATCTCTGAATGCAAAAGTGGAACAAAAATGGTTAATTTTAAATTTTACGGGTAGTAGCTGTAACACGAAAACTAGAACTGATGGAATCAAAATAAATACGGTGATAAAATGAGGGTATTTAGGTAATTCCAAATTGATAAGTACCTTTCTTGTTACAAAATTTTGTTGACCAGTGTTATCGTTTGATATCTTTATATACTGTAATTTTTTTTAATGACTATTCTATAATTTTTCTATACATTTAAAACAAATTTAAATATCATAAACTTAAATAACTTACAATGTGAATAACTTGCTGAACTGTTGAAAAACTTCTCCGATTCTCTGTTGATTTTTTCCTTGATGATTTCTTCCTTGGGTGATTTCTTTCTATAGACGGGCGCTGATTATTACTTCAGTAATTGAAGATGATTTTTTCTTACACTGAATTTGATGATGACTACTGTAGTCGAATATGATACTCGTATGCTTCTTTTCAAAGGATCACTTTATTTGCACAATAACTTTTGTATTTTAATTTTAAAGTGCTTGCTTTAATTTATTTATATATTTTTTATTTATTTTTTGAATATGGTTGTTTATTCTTATATGTAAAAATTCCTTCTTACACTGTATCACTTTGTTTATTTGTATTTGCAATTTCGCTTCACTTTAAGAGTTGATGTCTTTCTTAATTTACTTAATATGTGCTCTAATTTTTATTTTTTGGAGTCCTCGCTTGCTTTTTATATTCTCGGGATTTTATTTATTACCAATAGATTTTTTATTTGCACTGTCCTTCACGGGTACAATTTATGTTTTCATCATTAGTTTTACACAATTTTTTTTTGGTTATTATAATTAACTGTATATTGTTCCTTGTTGTTTTCTTTCTTTTAAACCTTGAATAGCTGGCTGGCACGTAATGCCGTCCTTTTGCTTGTAAACGCTACTTTTGGGCCACTACTCGTATCACTGGTTTTTATTTATTATTCAAAATTTGAGTTTATTATAATTTAATTCTTATACACTTCTTGAGGGATAGATTTGTATTTTATATTTCTGTCCTTGTTAAACTTTTATTGTATTTCTTTTAACTTTTCATTCTTTGTTTTATTTTTTTGTATTTTTGCACTGTATCGTTTAAATATAATTTTGGCATTCAGCGACAACTTACTTCTTTCATTGGACTTAGAATGGGACGTACTACTTGAGGACGATTTAGGATTCAAAGACAACTCCTTTGATTTGTTGAACTTCGGTACGCGACGTGCAACTTGAGGACGATTTATTCGTTTTATTAACCAAAAGGCAACTTTTACTTTTGCTCGGGCGCCGAAAAAGTTCTAAAAAAAACAAAATGGGTTTTTTGGTCAGTATGACCTTACTTTATTTCCAAGAAAAACCCAACTAAAAAAATAAATCTTAAAAGTACTTAATTTATATTAACATAAATAACCTAAATATAAAAATGGTGCGATTTTATTACTAAGAACTTATTTGTATTAATTGCATTTTTGCTAAATACAACTAAGCGTGTACTTATTGCGAAATATGAATTGGTGCAAAAAAATATAAGTAAGCAAAAATGCTAGTAAGCATTATTGTGAAATAAATAATTAATAAAAATAAATAATGAAAAAAATATACAGAGTTCGTTAACTTTGTTTAAGTTAATTTATAAAGGGTGTTTTTTTATAGACGTATAGAACTTTAAGTTGGCATTACTGTTCAAGATGGCGACCGATTTAACAGCTGTCAAGTGATTTATTCTCAGTTTGGTTTGGAAATTCATCATGAATAGACTCACGCCTGAACAACGCTTGCAAATAGTGCAAAACGGCCCAAAACGAGATTGCCGTTATTCCCGATTTTCATAAGCGAATTTTGTTTAGCGATGAAGCGCACTTCTGGTTGAATGGGTACATCAACAAAAAAAACTGCCACATTTGGAGTGAAGCTAATCCTCAAGTGTATGTCGAAATACCGTTACATCCAGAAAAATTGACTGTTTGGTGCGCTTTATGGGCTGGTGGAATCATTGGTCCGTACTTCTTCAAAAACGATGATGGCCAGAAAGTTACAGTCAATGGTGATCGGTATAGAGCCATGATTACTAACTTTTTCATTCCTGAATTGAACAACCATGATGTCCAGGAGCTGTGGTTCCAACAAGACGGCGCAACATGTCACACAGCTCGTGCCACAATCGATTTATTGAAAGATATGTTTGGTGATCACCTAATTTCACGTTTTGACCTGTGAATTGGCCTCCAAGATCTTGTGATTTAACACCGCTAGACTACTTTCTGTGGGGCTATGTAAAGTCATTGGTCTATGCGGATAACCCACAAACGCTTGACCATTTGGAAGACAACATTCGCCGTGTTATTGCCGATATACGGCCACAAATGTTGGAAAAAGTCATCGAAAATTGGACGTCCAGATTGGACTACATCCGAGCCAGCCGTGGCGGTCATATGCCAGAAATCATATATAAAATGTAATGCCACAAGATTATCTTTCGGATAAATAAAATTCATGTCAATCGAATAATCCATCGTTGTTTTATTGCAATTTAAAGTTCTATACGTCTATAAAAAACACCCTTTATAAATTATTTTACTTAGAAGGGTAAAATTGGTATAATTAACTTATTATAATAAAACCTATTTCAAATGAGTTCGCTTGAATATTGGATAAATTCTTTTTATGATTTCAATTTAACTTTTCTGTGAATGTAGCATACTTTTATGCTGAATAATTTGCTATATTTAGGCACAATTTTTCTTTAATTTATTGTGTTGAAATAATGGTTTTTTTTTATTTAAAAATTTAAAGTAAATTTTTTTCTAAGTTTATATTCAAGAAAGTTTAATTTGTAATAATATAAAACAAAAATTAAATTATTTTATAATGTCTATGTCTGTGAAAAGTAAGGAAAACAACGTCGAAGTTAAAACACAAGAATCAAAGGAGCAGTCACCATGTGAGCTATCAGTGCATACTTCTAGGTGTATCAAGTTAAAGAATCAAAAGATAAACGAAAATTCTTATAAAGGGTGTCCCAACAAGAACGCAAGATTTAAATTTGGTGCCATTCGAAGTGTCATTGTTTGACATTTGAACCAGTTTTTTCTTGCCTAGAATTGAAGAAATGAATGTGGAGGGCTTGCGTTTTGGAGACCAGAATTGGCCGCCTAGATCGTGCGATTTAACACCATTAGACTTTTTTCTTTGGGGTTTTTTGAAGTCGATGGTTTACGCGAATAAGCCGACGACGACTCAAGCCTTAAAAGAGGAAATTAGACGCTGCATTAATGAAATACTGCAGCATTTATGCAAAACGGTCATTAAAAATTTCATTAAAAGATCGCGTGTGTGCCAGCAAAGCCGCGGCGGCCATCTGCCCAATATATTATTCCATACATAACCTCATTCTGTCTACTTTACAATATAATAAAGTTTCACGATTTTTTTTTTGAAATATCTGTGTTTTATTTAAAATTTAAATCTTGCGTAATTGTTGCGACACCCTTTACTAGCTAATTCTAGAAAACTTAAAACTAATATGAAACTTATACACTAGTCCAGATATAAATACTACACATTTTACTTAATAACTCACACACAAGCTTTACACTATCAAATTCTACGCACTAACTTAAATACTGAATTGCTATATTTGCAAATACATAAATACCATTTCTTATGAATAATAAAACACAGTGATTCAACAGAGTGATTTTTCGTAACAATATATTTATATGTATTAAAAAAATAGAAAAATAATAAAACGAATTAAAAAAAATTTAGCTCTGACGGGGGGTTGAATCGCAACATCTGCAGCCGAAAGGTATTTTTAATATCTTTGATTTAAAAATATATATGGTTAGATGTAATAATAAATCTAACCATACAATGTTTCCACCAGAATACTCGTATGGTTGCTCAACCATATATATTTTTTCTTTGCGTGTACTATCACAATTCTAGGTTTGCACATAACATAAAAATAGCAAAAAATTAGTTTAAATATAAAATACCAGTCGTATTTCTTCCTTTTTGTATTTTTTCTTTTAATTGATTTTTATTGGGTGCTACTAATTAATAATAAAATATTTATATGCTGCATTAATTTACATAAAGGTACATATTTAGAAATAGTAGTAAAAAGGGGTACATATTTACCCCTTCTTTGCTAGAATTTAAAAAATGTGCCAATATACATTGGAGACTTTTTTAGGAGGATGAGAATACAATTTAATTTTTGTTGCTATGATTTAAAAAAAACGTATCAACATTATTTTTAAACTTTGTATCAAGTAAATGTACAAATATTTTAATATCCATTCGCTTATTTTTTAGTAGAATCTATCTGTAGTAGTTCATATCTCCGGAAAGTTCGACTTTATCTCTTTTTTTTACCATTTTTACCCCCTTAATATTCGAATTTCCAAAAATCCCGTTTTATTCGTCCTACACATTGGAACAGGGACTTGCTCACGGAATTTCTAGTCCGTAAACGTCGCTTTAGCCGTTTGGGCTAGGCGATGATGGTAAAATAGTCAGTCAGTAACTTTAGTCTTTTATATGTATGGATTAAGAAATTTCAAAAATTTTAAAATATATTTTTTTTTTGCTAAGAAAAAAGTTCTACTAAAATTTTTACTTCTTTTTTTACATAATCTCTCCGGAATATATTTATGAGCAGGTTGTCGAAAAAATCTCACTGAATAGGTGAACCTATTTTACCTATTATAAAAAGTAAGAAACCAGGAACATCCTTGGACTCATTCCCGCAGAAAGAAACTTTTCACCTGAAACAGTAGAATCTAACAGAAAACGATGAGAATTGAAACAAAATATTTTTTACACACAAGTGTAAGTGACAAATATGAGGATCAGCCTAAACGACCTCTGCAGATTTTGTCGCATTGTGATGGTCTAATTTGGACCCGTTTTCGTTACTTAGGATATCACTACCTACAGCCGTCTGAAATGGTGCGCAAAATAACCCAAGACTATCTATTAGTTTTGGGTAGTACACGAACGAACTATTCATATTGTACTATTCACTTATTTGAACTGCACGAACTAGTCCCTGTTTTGATTTTCTATAGTTCATTTGCTTGATGATCATTTTAAATGAACGACCTATAAATGAACGAACGAACTAAACTTAAACGAAAACAATGACGAAGGAACGAAAGTTGCAAATTATTTTCTTTTACAATAATAGTATTTAAAACAAATAAACTGAAGAAGAGAAAAAGTATTATGCATGCTAAAAAGCTTAATTTTAAGATTTTAAAATTAAACCTTAATTTTTTTAGCCATAGTGATTAAAGTACTTTTTGAATTACATTATTAAAAAAAAATCGAAAACTAAATTAAAAAATTTTTCGAATTTTGTTTTGTTGTTTTGCTTTCTATTTTCGTCAAAAATTCCTTTCGACCCCTATTCAATGGCAATCAAAAGTATAAGTGATAAAGATACAAAAGATCAAATGAACTAAATTAACGAACTATTCCTTTTTAATTTTTGAACTAAGAAGAGCGCTCACTAAAATTAACTACGGAGCACAAGTCTACTATCTATGAATTCTTGATGACCACTAGGCGCAGGGAGAATTAGTCACAATAGATCTATTTTGGCCACACTGACCAATTGACTCGTTCAGCTCTCAACTCTAGTTTTATATACCCTTCACTGTTTTAGCAAAAATACTCATATTAAAAAAAATATTAATAAAAAGATTTTTAATGAATCGCAAATATTCTGAAAATCACTTTTCCCTGAAGTAATTTCAAATCACGAAAAATTTTTTCTGCTCACACAATCATTTGACATCTCGTGATTTAAAACCGGCCAGGTAACTGCTTTACGATATCAAATTACTTAATTTTAATTGTTTTTGATTGTGATTGAGAACAGTAAAAATCACTACTCAAAAGCTGAAAATTTCACGATTTCCATAACACTAAAAAACCACTCACGTGATTTTAAAATCGTTAGTGGTTCAGAACATGAATGTTTGATTGAAATAAATTTTTTTGAATATTTTCATTTCAGTTAAAGAAATTTAAATAAGCGATATTTACAAAAAATACGTTCTGGGTTTTTTATTTTTGAAAGCAATAAAATGTGTGTAGCAAAGAACTACAAAAATCGCAATTTCGGTTGATTGTGCATGATTAAAAATTATTATGCACAATCAATCAAACCACACAAACAAAGAATTTGAGTAAAAATCGTGCACAAAATTTTATTAAATCATGTTGGAGGCAGGATTAGAAACTGATTATTTTTTTTTTGTGCTGTTCGACACGATTCAAAAACAGATATTAGCACTCTTATGCCTTGATTAAAACATTCAACAATACATAGCCGTATTTCAATACAACCACACAAATACACAAAAAACACCCCTATTTTACTGGCGATAGTTTACTCAAATTTGTGTGATCGTTGAATTAATGTCTTTTAAAATATTTGTGTTTTTAACTGCTTGTATTTTTGCTTTATAAATTCAATTGTGTCGAAAAACATAAAAAACAATCAGTATATAATTTTGTCTCAAACATTATTTAACCAAATGTTGTAGATGACTTTTTGTGCATTTAATCAATCACATGCACCAGTTTCGGCAGTTTTTTTTCTGCAGGTACTCAATTTTTAAATATACAAAAAATTTTAAGAATGCAAATTAAAATTAATTGAATATAAAATGTTTGCAAAACACTTTTTAAGCTAAACATAATGCTGAAATCTAAAATAAATAAAAATCAAATGTCATTCGTTTTTAATTGCATCACGTGAGAACGGCTAAACCGATTTAACAAATTTTTTTGTTATATGTTCAACCAACTTAGGTTTCTATGTAAAGAAAAATTGACTGTGCCCATGTTTACGTCCCACTTTTTAAATTTATCTAAATTCCGAGAACATCTGAACCGATTAGCAAAATGTTTTTGTTTTATGTAGGTGTATACACTCTGAAGAATTTTGCAATTTCTTTGCGATCCATAGGAGATTACGGGACGGGACACACAGCGTTTTAAAAGGGAGATTTATAATCTGCTACCCGATTGGACAGAAATTACTTTGGAGTATTTTTAAAATAACACCAGTACTGTTGCTCTGAGCAATTTTGTCAATTTTCGTTTTGCTTAAAAAAAAACTGCGAAAAATCGCAAAAAAGTAAAAAGACTTCAAAAAGCTTACTAAGACTTCAAAGCTTTTAGTTTTGGTTCTTTACAGTAGCAAAATCGGGAATGTTACCTCGGTAAAATCGGGAATTGTAAAAATTACTCAAACCTACAGTACTGGTTACGACGGAATTTAACAAAATTTTAAAAATTCTTCCAAGAATTTTCTGAGTAATTGGACGGCATATTACAAGCCTAGAAGAACTCTCCTTTAAAATGGTGTGTGTCCCATCCCATAATCTCCCTTAATTCTTCAGAAAGTTGACCAAATCCCTCAGAACGACCGTAAATGCGCTATGAGGCAATTTCAAAAAAGTTTTAAAAATAACCCAAAGTAATTTCCAGTCCCCTTTCTTTAAAAAAAATCCATTAAAAGGGATTACTGGAATTAGGTGCTTTCAGCATACAAGTCACTCGTTTGAAATCGATATAATTTTTGTATACTGAATTCATGCATTTGCGAAAACCTAAAGTTTAAAAACGATATGGTAAGATTACAACCGTTCCGAGTGGTAAGCATAAAAAAGCCAATTTAATTTTTTTAAATTTTGTTCAACTATTTAGCGGGTTATGATAGTTTTCAATTTTATTTATTACACAAATATCCCAGATATCTATACGTTGGCATTAAGTTAATAATCTGACTGTATTAAACATAAAACCTTTCTTACACCTGCTTCATACCTTTCGAAACTAGTTGAAGCAAAAAATAAATCTACAGGAAATACGTAGTGCAACAGTCTAACAGCCACGTAAAATCAATGAGACATAATTTCAGTGAGTGTATCAAACATTAATTTTCTATCATAATAATTTGCCTAAACGGTAGTTGATAACTAACCAAATTAGTGGTGGTATTGCTATTACCAAAAGTTATTTTACAAAATACGAAAATTGTACAATTCCAAAAGATGATGGATGGTTGGTTCATTGAACATTGTGATAATGTATCGTCTAAAGTAGCCAACCAGCAAAATTAAACATAATTGATTGTGGTAAAACATTTGTTGCTATTATCTGTAAATAAGTAGTTTGTTTCCCATCACCAACAATATTCATCACAAAATTACTTACAAACATAAATGATAAATCATTAAACGGATATTTCTTTGATTGGAAACATTTCCTTTTGAAGAAAAAAAATTGTTTTCAATGTTTTAAATTTTTTAATGAACGATAAATAAGGCAAATAAAGAATAGTTTTGCTAGAGAACATTAACAATAAAAAACTCCTTTATATTAGTTAAAGCCTACGAAATCTTGTAGTTAAGTAATTGGATCAAAGCTGGTCATAAACATACTAAAAAGTTTAAAAACAAGTCAGTAATTTATACATGGATAATGTCGATCACAGGACATGTAAGTTGTTAGGTATATATATACAGGGTGGGCAAAAAGAAACCAAGGGGTGTAAAAGTTTAATAACTTTTTTGTTTATTAATTTTTTTTATTTTTTCCTTCTTTTATACATATAATATATATATATTAGGGCGGGTCGATTTAAAAATCGCACAAATTACAAGAAAAATCGTATTCTAGGGATCAAAATGAGAAACTTTGCCGAAGGAACCATACCTCTACAATGTATTTTGATGTCCCGACTTTTAATCCGAAGGGTCAAATTTGGAAAAATCTCACTTTGACCCATTTAGAGTGCCCTAATCGAATCAAAATGTATGATCGACCCCCACTAATTTTGGAGGGTCGACCCACCTATGCTAATGGCACACCCCGTGGAACCACTCCTGGGGGGTTCCCCATACAACCATTTCAAAAAATCACCATTTTTGGCACTTTACAAGAAAAAATCAGCGAAATGGCTTTATTTTTTTATTTTTGAAATTTATTTTTCTCTTTAAAAATTTATTTAGACAGAATGAAATGAAAAAATTATTTTACTTAGTAATAGAAAAGAAAATTATTGTTTGAAGTCTTTTTTGCTTTCAAGTCTGGGCAATTTCGCATGGCTCTCTAATGTCGTCGCCATAACAGCCTCTATATTTCCCAGAATAACTCGTTTGGAAACGCTAGCCAGCAATTGAACGTGTCGTTCCGTTCCTTGTATGTGTGATGGAATTTTTTAATCAAAAAACGGAGGATCATCTTGATTTAAATATTCTTTCAATGTATCGTACAAAATGCTTCGCGTGAATGGTGGTTCAATTACTTTATTTATATCATTCAAATTTATCATTTTCGTGTAACTTGTGCAATTAAAGTTTATATCTAGTTTTTCTGAATTTCCTTTATAGCACAGTCTCGCTTTTCTTTAATATCATCAAGCAACATTGATAGCAAAATATTTTCCGAATGCGCATAATATGAATTATCTTTAATTACTTTATTGACAATACTGCGTTAATGATGTTGTAGAGACCGTGACCAACTAATGAAATTAAAAAATAATGCTCTACCGTTTGATATTGACGTACATTGGCACATAACATTTAATTATAAATTCAACCAGAATCCGTAAATTTTCGGATGGATTTTCCGTTGTCGCATACAATCGTAATAATCTACCGGCCTTAGAAAGCCAGCGAGAATGTAAAATTTTCCTTGGTTTGTAGTTAGCCAGATCCACCGAAACCACTCCGCTAGAAATTGCATGAGTCATGTCGTATAAGTTCTTCGAATCGGTGGAAAATTCATTTTTTTCTGGAGCAGGGGGCATATTTTTCAACTCAATTTTCTGAAAGCCGTCCACCACTTGAAATATATAATAATAAAATAATTAAAAACGGTTGACAATGATAGCAATAACTTACCGGAAGAGTTTTACAAGTTTCGATTTAACGGCTCAGTTTTCCGCTTGCCGATCTTGGTCCAGTGCTGGTTGATTTATCCAACGCTTCAAACAAATGCCGAAACGGAAGTTCGTTGAAGTGTAGAAGGCAAACGAACCAATGCAATGGTCTTTTTAACAACAATTCGAATCGTCGTATAATTCACCGTCAGTGCATATGCCAATTAATGCATCCAGTGATATATTTTTATCGTTGAAAAAATTCACGTTTTGGACCTGTGAATTGGCCTCCAAGATCTTGTGATTTAACACCGCTAGATTACTTTCTGTGGGGCTATGTAAAGTCATTGGTCTATGCGGATAAGCCACAAACGCTTGACCATTTGGAAGACAACATTCGCCGTGTTATTGCCGATATACGGCCACAAATGTTGGAAAAAGTCATCGAAAATTGGACGTCCAGATTGGACTACATCAAAGCCAGCTGTGGCGGTCATATGCCAGAAATCATATTTAAAATGTAATGGCACAAGATTATCTTTCGGATAAATAAAATTCATGTCAATCGAATAATCCATCGTTGTTTTATTGGAATTTAAAATTCTATACGTCTATAAAAACTTGTGCTTGTATCCATATCTTCTTGAACCGATGGCGGTGCTTATGTTGAATCGTCGGGATACTGGTATGTTGGCATTGATGACATAGACGTTGCTCCTTGCTCTTCAATTTCCATCACAAATGCAGCCACTGTTAGTCTTCTTTGATTATGTTGATCGTGCATAAACTCTTTGAATCGTTCTGGAACCAAGCCGCATGCATATGGAGCTGCCTTCAAATCGCATTTACATGTTCCAATATGAAAATTGTTTCCAGAGATTTTAGAAACTCTGGAAATTTTGGGTTTTTCTTTTTGCTCTTGATTTCTTCTTGATATTTGTATATACACAATTTTTTCGCCATTATTTCCATACCAAGTTTTTCCCAAATTCCAATCAACTTATTTTGTACTTCAATAGTGAATGATTTAAAAGAAAACTTTTTTTGGTCTGTTTTAGCACGTTCACTCAAGTAAAAATAATATCTCAAGATATCCAGATGGGTTGGTAAATTAAGATCACTCAAATCAGTAGCCCGCTTTACGGGCGGTGGAATCATTGGTCCGTACTTCTTCAAAAACGATGATGGCCAGAACGTTACAGTCAATGGTGGTCGGTATAAAGCCATGATTACTAACTTTTTCATTCCTGAATTGAACAACCATGATGTCAAGGAGCTGTGGTTCCAACAAGACGGCGCAACATGTCACACAGCTCGTGGCACAATCGATTTATTGAAAGACACGTTTGGTGACCGCCTAGTTTCACGTTTTGGACCTGTGAATTGGCCTCCAAGATCTTGTGATTTAACACCGCTAGACTACTTTCTGTGGGGCTATGTAAAGTCATTGGTCTATGCGGATAAGCCACAAACGCTTAACCATTTGAAAGATAACATTCGCCGTGTTATTGCCGATATACGGCCACAAATGTTGGAAAAAGTCATCGAAATTGGACGTCCAGATTGGACTACATCCGAGCCAGCCGTGGCGGTCATATACCAGAAATCATATTTAGAATGTAATGCCACAATATTATTTTTCGGATAAATAAAATTCATGTCAATCGAATAATCCATCGTTGTTTTATTGCAATTTAAAGTTCTATACGTCTATAAAAACACCCTTTATTACAGAATCAAAAGATTCTTTAAAATTGAAGAGTGAATCGCACTACTGGTTCAACAACTTGGCTCTTAAAGTTTTATCCAACACGCCGCACACTAACCTGTCTCTTAGAACCTCTGATAGAAACGTATTAAAGTTACAGGTGCTAGCTAACGATTTTAGCTCTACAATATATTCACTAAGTGGCTCACCTTCCTTTTGATTTCGTGTATAAAACTTATATCTTTTAGCTATTTCATTAAGTTTTGGAGCAAAATTCTCTTTGAATGTTGTTATTATCTCATCAAAAGGAACTGAATTAGCCTCCTTTGGTGCACATAATGAAGCTAGTGTTTCAAACGTCGATGGGCCTATCATTGTTAGTAAGACTGCTACCTTTTTGGAACTGCCAATATCATTAGCTACAAAGTACTGTTCCAAACGTTGTACATATAAATTAAAATTTTCTCCCGGCAGGAACGGTTCGATTTGTCCAATCCCTGGCATTGTTCTTAATTATTCAAATACTTAACACGTGTTTGGCTTTTATTCTTTTTTATTCTCGTCACCACTGATAAGTTTTTTTCTTCTTTAAGTGTTTCAATGCACTGCCGCTTTATTTTTATCATATTTATATTAACAGAAGTTAGAACTTATTTACATGCATGCGTACATATATATTAATTAATACCATTAGCTATATTTACACTAAATTGCTGCGTATATAATTAATATACTATACTATATTTATATACATTGTTATATGCATATATATATATATATATATTAGGGCGGGTTGATTTGTATAGAAGCAACAAAAAATGGCTCAAATTACAAGGAAAATCGTATTCTAGGGATCAAAATAAGAAATTTTGAAGAAGGAACCATACCTCTACAATGTATTTTGATGTTCCGACTATTGACCCGAAGGGCCAAAGTTTTAAAAACCTCACTTTGACCTATTTAGAGCTCCTCAATCGAGTCAAAATGTATTACCTACCCCCACTAATTTTGGAGGGCTGACCCATCTATGCCAGTGACACACCCCTTGAAACCACCCCCGGGAGGTTCCCCATACTAACATTTCAAAAAATCACCATTTTTGGCACTTTACAAGAAAAAAATCAGCGAAATGGCTTTGTTTTTTTATTTTTGGAGTTTATTTTTCTCTTTAGAAATTGATTTAGTCAGAACATATGTAAATGATTATATGGTGTTATTTTTGGGTTAAATACTAGTAATCGCTGATAGCTAGGTAATAAAATATGTATATCTTCCATATGTTTACAATATGCAGCTGTATGCAGTAAAGAGCATGCCTAAAATCAGGTACGCATATGTACTATTTAGTTTTAAGGTTCTCATTTTTAGTATTTAAGTCTAATTTTTTATAATAAAAATTTAGTGTTTTATAACTACTCAAAGCGTAAGCTACATACTAGTTTAATATTTAAACAATCATCATATTACATGAATCCACCATCCTGTACACCACAACAACTATCGAAAACCCAATGAGTCATATACCCAAGCACGATGTTACTGTTTTTGGTGTGTCTACTGATTTGAGTGATCTTAATTTACCAACCCATCTGGATATCTTGAGATATTATTTTTACTTGAGTGAACGTGCTAAAACAGACCAAAAAAATTTTTCTTATAAATCATTCACTATTGAAGTACAAAATAAGTTGATTGGAATTTGGGAAAAACTTGGTATGGAAATAATGGCGAAAAAATTGTGTATATACAAATATCAAGAAGAAATCAAGAGCAAAAAGAAAAACCCAAAATTTCCAGAGTTTCTAAAATCTCTGGAAACAATTTTCATATTGGAACATGTAAATGCGATTTGAAGGCAGCTCCATATGCATGCGGCTTGGTTCCAGAACGATTCAAAGAGTTTATGCACGATCAACATAATCAAAGAAGACTAACAGTGGCTGCATTTGTGATGGAAATTGAAGAGCAAGGAGCAACGTCTATGTCATCAATGCCAACATACCAGTATCCCGACGATTCAACATAAGCACCGCCATCGGTTCAAGAAGATATGGATACAAGCACAAGTTTTTATAGACGTATAGAACTTAAAATTGCAATAAAACAACGATGGATTATTCGATTGACATGAATTTTATTTATCCGAAAAATAATATTGTGGCATTACATTCTAAATATGATTTCTGGTATATGACCGCCACGGCTGGCTCGGATGTAGTCCAATCTGGACGTCCAATTTCGATGACTTTTTCCAACATTTGTGGCCGTATATCGGCAATAACACGGCGAATGTTATCTTTCAAATGGTCAAGCGTTTGTGGCTTATCCGCATAGACCAATGACTTTACATAGCCCCACAGAAAGTAATCTAGAGGTGTTAAATCACAAGATCTTGGAGGCCAATTCACAGGTCCAAAACGTGAAACTAGGCGGTCACCAAACGTGTCTTTCAATAAATCGATTGTGCCACGAGCTGTGTGACATGTAGCGCCGTCTTGTTGGAACCACAGCTCCTTGACATCATGGTTGTTCAATTCAGGGATGAAAAAGTTAGTAATCATGGCTTTATACCGATCACCATTGACTGTAACGTTCTGGCCATCATCGTTTTTGAAGAAGTACGGACCAATGATTCCACCGCCCGTAAAGCGCACCAAACAGTCAGTTTTTCTGAATGTAACGGTGTTTCGACATACACTTGAGGATTAGCTTCACTCCAAATGCGGCAATTTTTTTTGTTGACGTAGCCATTCAACCAGAAGTGCGCTTCATCGCTAAACAAAATTCGCTTATGAAAATCGGGAACAACGTCAAATCTCGTTCGAAATAAAATTGCACTATTTGCAAGCGTTATTCAGGCGTGAGTCTATTCATGATGAATTTCTAAACCAAACTGAGAATAAATCACTTGACAGCTGTTAAATCGGTCTCCATCTTGAACAGTAATGCCAACTTAAAGTTCTATACGTCTATAAAAAACACCCTTTATAAAATCTCTAACGAATGTTAGTGGTCAAATAATTCAGGTGTGCGGTGTAATTAAAGTCAAAGTAAGTGATTGTTTCTTGGACTTGTTTATAATAAAAACAAGAATGCCTTTTGTGTCATTATTTGGTCGTAATTGGCTTGATGTTTTGATGAAAGGTTGGAGAGAGAACTTGAGTGGAAGAGTTAATTTAGTACAATCAGCAGAGGCGATATCAAATTTAAAAAGTATGTTTCCATTAGTTTTTGCCAAAACGTCCGCAGAGCCTATTAGAAAATTTAAAGCGTCGATTTTTATAAGACAAGAAACAGATCCAATTTTCCGTAATCCGTACGTATTACCGTATAGAATGCGTAAACTGGTAGAAGACGAGTTGGGCCAGCCCAATAGTGGTCGTTCCCAAGAAAGGAGGAATACGGCTGTGTGTAGATTTTAAGGTTACGTTAAACAAAGTGATCGAAAAAGAGCATTATCTGTTGCCTACCATTAATGATTGTTTAATCAGACTAGCAGGAGCTAAATAACTCTGTATTATTGATTTAGCTGGAGCGTACCAGTAGGTAGAAGTAAGCGAAAATTCTAGAAAGTATTTAACTGTAAACACACATAAAGGTTTATTCCAATTTAAGAGACTTCCTTTTGGGTTGTCAGCAAGTCCATTGATTTTCCAGAATATAATTGATCAAATTTTCTTTATCTGTGAGGGCGTCGTTTGTTATTTGGCTGATTGTTTAATATTCGGAAATACATTGGAAAAGTGTGGTACTCATTTGCGGAATGTGTTAGATAAGTTTCAGAAATACAATGCAAGAATAAAGGAGGAAAAGTGTAGGTTTTTTGATACGGAAGTTGAGTTTTTAGGATATCGAATTGGAAAGGAGGGCATCCGGCCAAATCAAGACAAAGTTACAGTTATAATGGAAGCTCCAGTTCCTCATGATATCACTAGTTTGCAATCATATCTAGGTCTTATCAATTATTATGGCCATTTATTCCCCAAATTTCTACACGGTTAGCACCGCTGTATGAAATTTTACAAAAAGGAAGAAAATTTATTTGGACAAGAGAGAGATTAGATTGTTTTCAAAATAGTAAACTTTTGTTGGCTTAGGAGCCAGTATTATATTTATTCGATCCGGAACGACCCATAGTAGTGTCATGTGATGCAATCCTTTATGGGGTGGGGGACGTTTTAGCCAACATAGTAGATGATAGAGAAAAGCCTGTATATTTTGTTTCGAGTACATTGTCAGCAGCGGAAAAAAATATACTCAGATACATAGGGAAGGCTTGGCTATTTTATTTGCATTGGAGAAATTTCATAAGTATTTGTACGGTAACAGCTTTATTATTTATACGAACCATAAACCATTGAAACATTTGTTTAATCCAAAGAAATGTTTTTCAGCAGTAGCAGCAGCAAAAATACAACGATGCCAAGTTATTGTATCAATGTATAATTGTGAGATTAAATATCGCCCAGAGAAAGAAAATTCCAATGCGGATGGGCTATCTAGGCTACCCTTGGATATAATTAATAAAGACTCTGAAAGTGGTGAAATTGCTATTAATTACTTTACTCGTTGAAAAGTATACGCTGAAATGTAAGGTATGCCAGGTTTCTCAGAATATGAGGACAAGTCAGTTCATACCTTGGAAAACTACATCCAAACCCTTTGAACGAATCCATCTGGATTTTTTTGAGTTTCAAGGAAGAAAGGTTTTGCTTTTGATAAATGTTTATTCCAAATGGTAAGAATTGAAAGAAATGCCAAGAACGAGAAGTCAAGAAGTGATTACCATGTTAGAACAAACATATGCTACTTTTGGGTTACCAACAAGTATCTGTACTGACAATGGTCCACCTTTCGGTTGCTTTAAGTTCTTAGAATTTTGTGCTGGGCTCGACATTCAAGTTTTCAAAAGTCCAGCTTATCATCCACAATCCAACGGAATTGCTGAAAGGGCTGTACAAACAGTTAAAAAGTCATTAAAAAAATTTTGGTTAGATATTTCACTCAAACATCTTTCATTTACAGACAAACTGATACGATTTTTGTTTTATTATCGCAATACACCAGACGCCATTTCGGAAAAGTCACCCGCCCAGAAGCTTTTTCAGTTTTTACCTAAAACTAAATATGACATTTTCAATCCTAAATTGCAGAGAAATAGCTACAGTTATGGAAAAAATACGCATGAGGAGGTTAGAAGAAGGGTCAACAAGTATTCAAATCCTGGTTTTAAAAAAGCGGATGTCGTTCTTTATCGGAATATTAGTGATAATGTGGCAAAATGGGTTAAAGCCATTATATTAGAAGTCTTAAGTTGTCAACGTTATGTTATAAGTATCAGTAAGATTATAAAGCATGTACATGTAAACCAATTGAAGAAATATTTTCCGCAGCCCAAAGAAATAGTAGTCAGCAACCAAAGGGGAGTTGTTTCTGAAAGTACACTAGGTTTGAATGTAGAGCGAGCTTTTAAAAGAAAGCGAAGCAGTCTTTCAGAAAGTGAAGAGGAGGAAGTACGAATTCGTCCTAAAAGGGCTGCTAGCAAGCCTGACCGCTATGTTTCAGGTTAAATCAGTAGGCAGGTTGTAGGGTACGCGATAAGTAGTGTTGGTAAACATATTTTTTGTTATATAATTAGATATATAAGAAGTAAAATATTAAGAAGTGTAATAATTTTTATCATTAATATAATTTTAGGATGTGTAGCAGAGTTTCAGTCAGAGTTTATGCATAAGTAAGAGAGTATGTACGATGGTAGAAACAACATTAATTGTTATTTAAATTTACAAACGAGTAACATGAAATTTTTTACAAAAGAGAGGTATATAATATTATTCATTAAATTTTAAACAAAATCAATTGTTATTTAAATTAAAAATTATTTGATGCTACTTAAACAAAAGAGGGAGATAAAATTCAATATTTAGAGATAAAATTATAAAAAAATTAATTATAATAAACAGAAATTTGTGTAAGATCAAAAATTAAATGTTTATCTGGTAGTGATTGATCATGATATTGCCTAACGATAATTAGCATTGATTATAAGTAAATATTTTTAATTTAATGTTAATTAATTGGAAAATACTTCTAATTAAAGAAAAAAAATTATTATTAGAAATATGTAATAATTTCTATTTGGAATTTAAAAGTTTAACAAAATATTAATCTTTATTTGTGCTTAATTCCAGAAATTGTGTTGGTTTTAAAATTTATTCTTTTACTCATGATATTCTCATGAGTTATTTATTCAGTACAATAAGTACTGAAGGGGAGAGCATACCTATATGGACCATTTCATCAGACGCTACTCCGAATCCTCAGTAGGTTACTCCCAACGTTTCTTGCAAACATTAAAACCTTTATATTGTAAAAGCAATTGACTAAATAAGAATTATTAATCAAAAGTCACAAAAAGATTCAAATATTCAAACAAAAAACTCAGTAAGCATTGAACTGAATAAACAAATAAATTTCCCAACCAACATTTAAAAGTTTAACAAAATATTAATCTTTATTTGTGCTTAATTCCAGAAATTGTGTTGGTTTTAAAATTTATTCTTTTACTCATGATATTCTCATGAGTTATTTATTCAGTACAATAAGTACTGAAGGGGAGAGCATACCTATATGGACCATTTCATCAGACGCTACTCCGAATCCTCAGTAGGTTACTCCCAACGTTTTTTGCAAACATTAGAACCTTTATATTGTAAAAGCAATTGACTAAATAAGAATTATTAATCAAAAGTCACAAAAAGATTCAAATATTCAAACAAAAAACTCAGTAAGCATTGAACTGAATAAACAAATAAATTTCCCAACCAACATTTTTAATATTGAAAACTATATATATACTGCAAGAAACGTTGGGAGTAACCTACTGAGGATTCGGAGTAGCGTCTGATGAAATGGTCCATATAGGTATGCTCTCCCCTTCAGTACTTATTGTACTGAATAAATAACTCATGAGAATATCATGAGTAAAAGAATAAATTTTAAAACCAACACAATTTCTGGAATTAAGCACAAATAAAGATTAATATTTTGTTATTATTAGAAATAATTAAATAAAACTACTTTTTATTATATTAAAAAATATATACATACACCGACAGTAAGGGTGCGAGGATGGTTAGAAAAGATACTGATACTAAGACAATTGATTACAACGGCCGAAAAAATTAAATTAGATGCATCAGAGGCAGAGATGGACTGATATTTTTATGGTAGAAGAGGTAAAAGGAAATATTCTATTTGCATAAAGGTTTGACGACCTTTCTGCTTAGAAAATTTATGCAAATAGAATGCAATTGAGGATTGAAAGAGAAATAGTTGCATTAATAACTAGTGGAGATTTAATAAGTAAAACTCATAGAGAAGAAGTTTTGGCGGGAACTTATAGAGAAGAAGTTCTGGAGGGAACTTATAGAGAAGAGGTTCTGGAGGGAACCTATAGAGGAGTTCTGGAAGGAACTTATAAGGAAGAGGTTCTGGAGGGAACTTATAGAGAAGAGGTTCTGGAGTGAACTTATGGAGAGAAGTCCCAAGAGTTTAATGGGAATGATAAATATGAGTATTAGAATTTTTTTATGACTTTAGTATCATTAACACTATTTTTGATTTTGAAGCATGACTTCGGGGCGAAGTCATCGTCAGGAGGGCCGAATGTAGGATCGGTCTAAGCATGACTTACAGAATCACCCTCGAACAAATTGCAACAACACTCATTACAACAAACACACAGAGACTAAGACAAAACGAACGAACAAACAGATCAAAGGGAGGCAGTATGAAAAATATAAAAGAAGTGGACAGTTGTAAAAAGACCACGTAGTTACAAACCCGCGAAGCGCAAAAATAATTTAAGTATTAACAAATGTTAGTATAATAAAGAATTGAATTTATCTATTAAAGGAAACGTTGGTCTTTTATTTATTACGGAATTATGGCAGAACCTACAAATGGGGGCTCAAGCCCGCGGAACCTACACAAATGACAATAAAAAAATGTTTTGTGACAAAATAAGTTTAGCAACTACCATCGTAGTATATTTAATTAAAACAAAAAGAAGTATTTGGGTGAGAAATTGGATGATGCAGAGCGTTGATTTAAGTTTCCAAAAAAATGACTTCAAGAATTGCATTCCGTAGATTCCAAAATTTTCTGGGAATGTCTAATGATGTTTTTGAATAAATTTTATCGTTAAATCAAATAAGTATTCAAAAGCAGTCTATAAGTCCCACAGACCTCTTCACCTCATCTATATCATTTCCTACCGTCTTTAAAGTGTTTTGTTTTTTTATTTTATCCTCACAGTCTGTTGAGGACGTGTCCCACAATTCAGCATAGTTTTCTTGTTTTTCAAATACCTAATGTATTTTTTCATCCCTCCAAACGAATTTATTTTTGTTGATTTTTACAAATTTGGAAAAGAATTTCTTCTGCAAGTCTTCAAAATACTTGCAGTTCACAGAAAGTCGTTCAAGTTGCTTCCAGCAAGCACCAAACACGTGTTTCCCTGAGATCTGGAGGTTGACTTCTAACAGTCATACCTAAATTGGCTACACAAGCATTTTTCATCTGTCAAAAATTCTCATGCCCATACGAAATTTACGCATCATACAATTGCTTTTTTAATTTTGACTAGTAATGAGATGTTAGCTAGTTTTTTTTTTAATTTTGTTTGTCTTTAGTAGCTGATTAGCAGAATATATACCGTCAGCGATATTATTTAGGGATGACGTTATAATATAAATAGAAGGCGCGAAAAACGCTCCGTTTGCCACTCCAATTTAAGTTAGACTGTTATACGTATTTACATGACAAAAATTTCTGGCAGTAACTACGGCAAGAAAACTTGGCAGTAGACACACGGCTTTAAACTACTACGAGTATCTATGTATATATACCGATGTATGTATGTATTATATATAACCAGAGAAGAAAAGAATAATAAACAACTTATTTAAATTTATGAAAGTACTAGTCAGCGTGTAACAATTTAGATTAAATATACAAACCTTTTACAAAAGAAAATACTTGAATACTGAAATTAATTTTCATTTTGTTGAGATTTGTTTTTTAAATTTTTTTTTTCACAGCACATGCAATTTTTCCTTAGAATCTGTCTGAACATCATATAAAATTGGTTTGTAATTAAAAATTTGATTAACAAAGAAAAAATTTACTTGTTGTTTTGTGATTTAATAAACAGACAGGAAATTACACAAATTGGGGACATTGAAAGAACGATTGTCCTTAACAGTTGGCAAAAAAAATATATTATATTTAGGCCTATCCTTATAAGCGACAGTGTAATTCATTACTTTTCAAGACATAAATATATTTTCTATTTATTCGTGCATTTTATTTTTACAACAACGAGCAATAGCAAAATTGTACTAGTACGAATTTTGGTGTACGAATTTTGGCAACGAATTGTGTGCATACTTCTTTGTTACATTAGCTATATACATTGATACTGGATTTGCATCATTTAAACTGAATCAATTAAAAAACACTTGAATATCTGCTTTAGGGCAATAAAAGTTAAGATATTATAAGTCAAATATCAAGTTTTTGGTTAGACTTCAAAATAAAAATTTCGATAATATCGGATAGTGTGTCCTTAATATCCATCCAAAAACCAGTTATTTTACCCACAAAATCCCAATTTGAACTATAGAAAGTTGTAATAACGGGCCTTAGTGAAAGTTGATAATATATTAGGCTTGATATTAGGTATTCATGTAGTTAGTTTTATATCTAGAGAAAATTGTAATATATGCTTCACGGAGCTTAAAAAAAAAAAACTAACAAAGTAGGAATTGAGATTTTCCATGAGAATATCATGGAAAATAATGTATTTTGCACACCAACATAATTTGAAATTAAGCACGAATAAAGCTAAATTTTATTAATATTTAATATTAGAAATTAATTCTAAAATTAATTTTGTTAGCAAGCACTGGTAACTTTGACCCTAAGATTGATAGGTTACCACCCTACCCATCAATCTACAGGGCACTCATTTGATTTTTATTTATATAGATAAATAAAAAAAAATGAAATAACATTAAAATTTGTTCTTTGGCTGAGCCATCTTACAATAATTTTTTCTCAGCACTTTTTCAGAAAAAGAAATTTTATTTTTATTATTTTATGGTTTAGTTATGAAATTTATATTCGATGACATTTTTTGCAAGTAGGCAAATTCTTTTATTCATTTCTGCATTGTTTTTTGCGTATATTATCTATATTAAAAAAAAGTAGTACGCAGTTTCTTCAGACCAGACATTCATAGTATCTTAACCAAAATTCAGCTGGATCGGTCGATAAATGGCTGAAATATGAGTCAAAAATCGCGACTACCTCTATTTTTTGACTATTGTAATTAGAGTCTTGCACAATTCAACATTTTCTGTAAAAATGTCATTCACAAAAATATAATGCATTGCTATGTCATGTCAACTTAAGCAAGGTGTTATATTTTGAAAGTTTTTAACAAAAAATAATATTACTCGTTTTTAATTATTTCATTTCAAAATTAAAACTTAGACTCGGTCCCACAATATCCAAACTACGAACGTTAGCATATAATATATGTTAAACAAAAATAAAAAATGCAAATTTTTTTTATTTTCCATATAAACTGTGCAAACGTTCGTATCGTTTCGATATCGTGGGACTGGCGCTTAATTTGTAAAGTAAAATAATGGAAAAAATTCCACAAGTTTTTAAACAAAAAAAATTTATTCAGGTTTGAATATTAACGGTCCACTATTCTACTGCCGTTTTTCTTTTACTTAATATTATTCATAATATGTTTTGTAATAAAAAGAAGAAAGAAGAAGAAGCAATAACACTGAGGCCTACTTAAAAAAAATAAATAAATTTTATTCGAAATATTTAGTCAACAGCAAACGTCCGTAACTATTAATTGTTTTATAACAAATTAGTGTAGACATTTTTTTTATAAATGTATGCACGATTTCCTTATATACTTATTAATTTTTTTTATTTAATATTTTTTCTTAATAAAGCTTAAAAGAATCCTTTTTTCGTTGCATTATTTGCAGTTTTATTGTATATAATGAGCCATTTAAATGATTAGAATGCATAGTTAATAACATATGTCGCATATGCGATGTTACTGTAAAAACTATGCATAGATTTGATTTGAATTTAATCGACAGTGTCTTCATATGTTATTGTTAAACATGTTTGAGCGGCATTGCATGAATTGACACTTGCATGATGCGACACATGTCGGTATGTTTTTTAGTTCAACACTTGCAGGTCTCTAGTCGTAATGTTTGTGCAAAAAATCAAAAAGATCGGTTAACAAATGGACCAGAAAAATAAAAAATAGGACCGAAATTTTAGATTTTCATTCATTTTTGCGTATTTTGTGTAATATACAAAACGGACAAAAAATGTGGTATATTGCCTTAACGGAAGCAACAGTCGTAGATATTTCAGATTTTCATTCATTTTGTTTTGTTTATGGTTTTATTTTTTATTGGAAATTTTTAAGCTGTGCATACGCGTAATGTTATGCACACAAACACAAAAACAGGTAGTCGGTTTTGTACAAATGTGTGACTGGATGTGTATTCTGTTTTGTAGTGACAGTAAGAGATTTTACTATTGTGTAATAAAACTACGAATAGAGAAATCTTATTGAAAGAGTTTTTTTTATTTTTGCCGTTAATTTGAAAATATTTAATTAAATAAGTTTGGTTTAAAAGTTATTTGCAAATGTTTTCAAAATTATATTAAATATATTTTACATTCCTATTGGAATATAATAGAATTTCTTTTTTTATTAATTTAAAAATTTAGTACCTGTAATCATTTTATTGCTTTTAAAAATAAGGTTCTCAGAAAAATTTTTTCTTAGAACTCCTAGTTTTATATTCTTGAACTGAAATTAATTATTTATTTTATAATGAAAAAAGTTTGTATTCAAACAAAATTCTTTTTATAAATTTTTTTATATAACTTTTTTTACTTTTATATTGGTTAATTAATCTTGCGGTTGTTTATAAAAATTTATTTTGATATCAATATTTCCGTCCAATAAACTAGCCGCTTAAATTTCGGTAAAGTTTCTTTTTTTGATCCCTAGAATACGATTTTCCTTGTAATTTGTTCGATTTTTATGCCTCCATATAAATCGACCCGCCCTAACATATATTTATATATATATATATAAAAAGGGTGTTTTTTATAGACGTATAGAACTTTAAGTTAGCATTACTGTTCAAGATGACGGCTGATTTAACAGCTGTCAAGTGATTTATTCTCAGTTTGGCTTGGCAATTCATCATGAATAGACTCACGTCTGAACAACGCTTGCAAATAGTGCCCAAAACGAGATTGCCGTTATTCCCGATTTTCATAAGCGAATGGCTACGTCAACAAACAAAACTGCCACATTTGGAGTGAAGCTAATCCTCAAGTGTATGTCGAAACCCCGTTACATCCAGAAAAACTGTTTGGTGCGCTTTATGGGCTGGTGGAATCATTGGTCCGTACTTCTTCAAAAACGATGATGGCCAGGACGTTACAGTCAATGGTGATCGGTATAGAGCCATGATTACTAACTTTTTCATTCCTGAATTGAACAACCATGATGTACAGGAGCTGTGGTTCCAACAAGACGGCGCAACATGTCACACAGCTCGTGCCACAATCGATTTATTGAAAGACACGTTTGGTGACCGCCTAATTTCACGTTTTGGACCTGTGAATTGGCCTCCAAGATCTTGTGATTTAACACCGATAGACTACTTTCTGTGGGGCTATGTAAAGTCATTGGTCTATGCGGATAAGCCACAAACGCTTGACCATTTGAAAGACAATATTCGCCGTGTTATTGCCGATATACGGCCACAAATGTTGGAAAAAGTCATCGAAAATTGAACGTCCAGATTGGACTACATCCGAGCCAGCCGTGGCAGTCATATGCCAGAAATCATATTTAAAATGTAATGCCACAAGATTATCTTTCGGATAAATAAAATTCATGTCAATATAATAATCCATCGTTGTTTTATTGCAATTTAAAGTTGTATACGTCTATAAAAAAAACACCCTTTATATATATTTTTGTTTTTGTTGTTGATATACTCGTATAGAAGAATGTGGAAAGTGAAAAATATAAATATTTGGCTCACATAGTGAAGGGTATATAAAAATCAGCACAACCGAATTTAACTTGTTTTGAAATTAATTTTATGTCATTTACAAACATAAAGAACAACGCATAATACAACTCAACCGGATATAGCGATTCAAAGTTGAACTGTTTCAATTTTGTCATTGTTGTGCTCGACATGACTTCTTTACTTATGAGTACGATATTACTGCATGTATTGTTATACGAGTATATGAATATATATATTTTTTTCTTTTTGTTATTATTACAAATTTTTTGTTTCAAATAACAGAGGATTTGTGTGTATTGAAATTATAATTACTCGGAAATCCTGCAGAGAAACGTGCTACTTGTTTTCAATCTCATTCATACATACTAGTATGTATTTGTGTGCATTTGTTAATGTGTATCTCTGCATTTATATCTGAATGTAATATACAAACATATGTGAGTATTTATGATCTGAACTTACTACATCAATGTAATAAAATGTAATAGTGTTTTCACACTGAAAGGTTTCAGTGAAAAATTTGGTTTTAACTTTAAAAGACAATTTTCCTCTCTCAATCTAAATCTAATAGATATCCTACTAATATTATAAAGCCGAATATTTGTGAGTGTGCATGTATGGATGTGTGAATGGATTTTAATGAAACTTTACAATAATTTAGCTTATACATCAGAATATCACACAGGCTATAATTTATAAGGATATTGTATAAATTGTCCAAAATATAAAATATCAAGTAAGTAAGAAAAAAATTTTACAATCGGCGACATGTTTTGGCGAGCGCCGCAAACGATATGTTTATCATAAGTAGTCCTACAAAAAATCCGCGACAGTATATGTCTATCTCTTATGTGGAAGCAATTATCGTCAAAATAGTGAACCATAATTACAATAAAAATTGATAATTTATTTCTAATACATATTTCTTAGTAACGAATTGATCTATATCAAAATAAATACTTTTATTGCCTCTGATATATATAAAAGACTAGCCCGTACTTATAAAGGGTGTTTTTTATAGACGTATAGAATTTTAAGTTGGCATTACTGTTCAAGATGGCGAACGATTTAACGGCTGTCAAGTAATTTATTCTCAGTTTGGTTTGGCAATTCATCATGAATAGACTCACACCTGAACAACGCTTGCAAATAATGCAATTTTATTTCGAACGAGATTGCCGTTGTTCCCGATTTTCATAAGCGAATTTTGTTTAGCGATGAAGCGCACTTCTGGTTGAATGGC
Source organism: Thelaira solivaga (assembly GCA_947397855.1). Taxonomy (NCBI): domain Eukaryota; kingdom Metazoa; phylum Arthropoda; class Insecta; order Diptera; family Tachinidae; genus Thelaira; species Thelaira solivaga. The sequence goes on from OX377615.1 coordinate 3,189,598, forward strand.
TACGTCAACAAACAAAACTGCCGCATTTGGAGTGAAGCTAATCCTCAAGTGTATGTCGAAACACCGTTACATCCAGAAAAACTGACTGTTTGGTGCGCTTTATGGGCTGGTGGAATCATTAGTCCGTATTTTTTCAAAAACGATAATGGCCAGAAGGTTACAGTCAATGGTGATCGGTATAGAGCCATGATTACTAACTCTTTCATTTCTGAATTGAACAACCATGATGTCCAGGAGCTGTGGTTCCAACAAGACGGCGCAACATGTCACACAGCTCGTGCCACAATCGATTTATTGAAAGACACGTTTGGTGACTGCCTAATTTCACGTTTTGGACCTGTGAATTGGCCTCCAAGATCTTGTGATTTAACACCGATAGACTACTTTCTGTGGGGCTATGTAAAGTCATTGGTCTATGCGGATAAGCCACAAACGCTTGACCATTTGAAAGACAACATTCGCCGTGTTATTGCCGACATACGGCCACAAATGTTGGAAAAAGTCATCGAAAATTGGTCGTCCAGATTGGACTACATCCGAGCCAGCAGTGGCAGTCATATGCCAGAAATCATATTTAAAATGTAATGCCACAAGATCGGCTCGCTGTCTCTACAAGTACCCTTATGGTATCAACGGTAGATCTCCCTTTCCTGAAGCCTAACTGACAAGCGGAAAGCCCGTTTGCGCCCTCTACATATTCCTGCAGTCTCCTATTTATAATAGTCTCTAACAGTTTCCCAAAGGTATCGATCAGACATATTGGTCGATATGGAGAAGGATCACTCGGCGGCTTATTCGCCTTAGGAATCAGCACCAGTTTCTGTCTCTTCCATATTGATGGAAAGACAGAATACTGGAAACAGTTATCAAAAAGGTGCACTAGGTAGTCCGGTCGTGTCGCAGCTATCTCCTTTACCACAACGTTCGGAATCCCGTTTAACCCTGGCGACTTTCCATCCTGCAGTCCAGCTACAGTATGTTGAATCTCTTCATACGTGACAGGTGGAATACCCCGAAAAGGTTCCCCAACTGTTCTGTCCCACGTAATATCCTTCTGTAGTGGAAAGAGGTGTGAAACAATATTCCCAAGTAACACGGGATCTGTTGGCATCGCCCTATTATAGGACTTGAGCCTCTTTGTAACGATCTTGTACGCTAGTCCAAATGAATTATTGTCAAGATCGTCGCAGATGCTCATGAAGCATTGCTTCTTGCTATCCCTAATGGCCTTCCGTAGCTGCTTTTTCTTCGTCCGGAAGACCTCGTGGAGTACTAATTCCTCTGGTCGGCCCCTAGACCTCGTAAGTCTCCTACGAGGCCTTATACACTCAGCTCTAAGCCCCGAAATCTCCTTGTTCCACCAATAAATGGCATTCTTTCTGAATCCTGGGGGCCTTCTTCTCATCGACATATCACAAGCAGTCGAAACTCGGCTAATAAATTCCCTTGCCGCTTCGTCTGGTAGCCCAGCTATACTCCCACCATCCATGCAAACCCAAAACATCTCGCGGTTAAAACTGTTACACTTCCAGCGCTGTGCGCCAATATTATACCGACCCGCCCCATCATGCTCCCTATCCATAAACTCCATGAGAACGGCCCTGTGATCGCTATGTGTACACAGAAAAAATTACGTAGTAGAAAACCGAACATATATGTAGTTTTTCTGAACGTTTATTACGTATTTTGCACCTTAAACGTTTGCAGTGGAAAACTAAATAACTCGTTCAGTTGTGTGACGTGCATTCAGTTTTCAATTATATTAAGTTCAGCTTGTCGAAAGGTAAACGTGTATTCAAAAATTACTTATGTGCATTCAATATCTTTATTACTAAACGCAAGTTTAGTTTCTTACCATTTGCGTTCAGGGAATTACTAAACGCGAGTTTTGTTTTTTATCTTTTGCGTTCAGTGAATTACTAAACGCGAGTTTTGTGTTTTATTACTCGCATTCAGTGAACTAAATAAAACAACATTTTTATTATTTTTATTTAATTTATTATTATTTTGTTAAACTTATGCATATAATATAAAAATTATTTAGAAATTTTGGAAACGCACATACATTTTTCCATTATTAGCAAAAACAATATTCATTAGCTTTGAAGAAAATGATTCGATGTCAATAACAGAAGTTAAATTATCTTCAATTTTTAATATTTCATAAGAAAAAAAGTCGTCGTTAAATTCACCCACTTGTAACTGAGTACATACTGCGAGAATATGCGAGTTATTATTTATGCAAAATTTATATTTCTATAATTTAACACTATTGACATTCTTAACACCTAAAATACAATTTTTTTTATAAACTATATTTTTGTATGTTATGCAATCAGTGGTTAATACATTTTTCAAATCAATACTATATTGGTTATTTATAATATTTTTGGATCTTATATCCTTTAATTTGAAATCGTAATTTCTATAAATTTCTGGAAGCCCTGACTTGTACTTTAGAAGAATGTTGGAAAATTTAAATGAGCACTTTGTGGAAATTGTTTTTTCTATATTTCTTCGAGATGTAATACCATGGGCATAAATTTTTATTTCTTTGTGTTTAGATTCGTAGCGCATAGCCCACATATACTTCAAAGGTCCGCATTTCAAAATCGCTCTTTAGTAGTGTGTCATAAAATGATGCTTAATTTTTAAATTTTCATATAAATGTAAGTATAATACGTGATGTTCTGTTATAAGTTGATCTAATTTTTCTAGATTTTCTTCACTAAATTCGTTTTGCAGCAAAATATCTATTATATTGGAGAGAAGTATTAGTAGACTCCAATGTTTATTATTTATTCGAACTAAATCTCCATTCATTAGCGGAAGATACTTTACAAAACATAACATTTCACTTGCAGTCATCTTGAAATGTCCGTTTTTTATATTGTTCATTGTTATATGTGGAGACCTATTAGCTATCTGAAACTCTCCATAAGGAAAAAGACGTTTCCTGGTATTTAAAGAACGCAAAGTTAGGACAATAAAACATGAGAAAGGTCATAAACGCAAACTCCTTCAAAAATATTGTGCATTATATCGAATGGTATATTTTGAACTAAATGAAAAGATGACAACTCATTATAAAGGCATTTAGTTATAACACCAATCGTAATATTATTTTCAAGTACATCTGAATTGTAATTACTAAATGTTCGAAAATTTGTTTCAAAAGTCCTCTTTTTTATGTCATTTTTTTCTTCTCGACAATACCTGCAGAATCTTATAGAATTAAAGGATTGTGTTAGACCTAAAACTGTATTTACTGCCAAATTATCCCCTACTACTAGTCCTAGAACAAAACTTACTTTTTTTGAACCAATAATAATTCCATCTTTTAACTGTTTCAAAACTTTTACCAGTGGTTTGAAACATATTTCAGGGCCGAAAGTTTTCAAATAGTCACTAGAGCAAAACAAAGCTGGAATTATGAAGTCTAATTTTGATTGTAAATATTGGGGAAGAGTTGGAAAACTATAATAGCAAGCGCATATTGAATGAGTATGTGTACCTAAAGCATTATTAACTTGAAAGTCATCAAAGTACAAGTTATAAGTAAACACTATTTTTGCATCATTGGAGTATTTTTGCATAATTTCTCCATTTATAAGATTGCATATAAGTTTTTTTTCTTTTAAAACTCTAAGGTTCTCTTCCATGGTGTTAAGGATATTTGGTAACTCGAAAATTTTTTTTATTTGAAATTCTAAAGGCATAATTTGCAAACACTTCATTTTTGGACCCAGTGTTGGATTGCCTATTAATACGATTTCATCGATCTCATTATTCAAAATAACTATATCAGATTCTTTAAATAAATCTGAATTTTTTAAAAAAATTTTTAACTTAAATTCACTTGTATAGTTTTTAAATGGGACTTTGAGTGAATTTGTTAAATTAAGCGTTAAAAATTTAGATTTTTGTAAAGAATTAAATGTAGATTGCCACATATTTGTGAAGTTATTTAAAATATTTTCGGCATCTTTTCGAGAAAAAAAATATTTTGAATATAAATTTAGAGCAAAATCTAACATATTTAACTCTAAACTTTTCAATAAAATTTCGTTGTGGTCTTTGCACTTATTAACAAGAAATTTATTTAAATCTTTACCTTTTGTCCTACACTCTGTCTCTATACTATTTTATTCTATGGTAACTGATTGTGGAGTTTTAGCTAGTTTTTTTAATGGTTCACCATAATTTTTTTCATGTTGTAGCAAGTGCCGTTTTAAGGAAGAAAATCTAGAAAAACTAGCCGTACAATTATTTAAAGCACAAGTTTTAGTATCAGAGTTAGTTAAAAAGTGAAAAATTTTGAGATGACGCAGATAAGCGTCTACATGTTCAAAACACTTTTGGCACTTAAGCACTTCATTATTGCAAACTATTGTTTTTTAACATACAGGGTGGGCCAAAAGAAACCAAGGGGTGTAAAAGCTTAATAACTTTTTTGTTTATTAATTTTTTTTTATTTTTTCTTTCAGATTATATAGACAACACTTGGAGAATTTATAATGGGGAGGTTCACAACTGAACAGAGAATCAGAACAATAGAATTTTATTATTTAACTTTATTGAAAATTTGATTATGAGTGATGAAGCTCATTTTCATTTGAATGGCTTTGTTAACAAGCAGAACTGTAGGTTCTGGGGTTCTCAAAATCCAAGAGCCATTCATCAACGCCAATTGCACCCCATCAGGTGTACAGTATGGTGTGGGATCACATCTGAAAATGTCATTGGGCCCTACTTCTTCGAGAATGAAGATGGAAGTGCTGTAACCGTAAATGGAGAGCGGTATCGTTTTATGATAGAAAATTTTTTACGTCCTGCTCTTGAAAACAGACCTGGTATGTGGTTTCAGCAGGACGGAGGCACTGCCCATACTGCCCGAGACACAATGGCACTTTTAAGTCAAATTTTTGGAGAGCGAATAATTTCTCGAAATTCGGAAATTATTTGGTCAGCGCGATCGCCAGATTTGACAGCACCCGACTATTTTCTTTAGGGTTTTTTGAAGGAGCGAGTGTATGTGAACAAGCCAGAGACAATCCTTGAACTCAAGACAAACATTGTTGCAGAAATTCGAACGCTACAGCCACAAGTTTTGAAAGATGTTATGGAAAATGCTCTAAAAAGAGCCCATCAGTGCGAAGCTGAAAACGGTGGTCATTTAAGAGACATCATTTTTCATACTTAGTGTAAAAAATTTCCATTTTGTATATTATATAATCTGAAAGAAAAAATAAAAAAAAGTTAATAAACAAAAAAGTTATTAAGCTTTTACACCCCTTGGTTTCTTTTGGCCCATCCTGTATTTATAAGTTAGAGCCACTATAGATAATAGAAATTTATTAATAATTAATGTTTTATTAATACAAAACTTTTAAGTCTAATAATAATTATTCTGAATCTTTATAAATAGTGAAGTCGAATAAGCGATGGCCGTCTGTCTATGTTGTCGTTGAAATAATCTTTCTGAAATTCCTAGTCAACGTACAGAAAATTTTAGCATACCAATCTTTCAGTGATTTCTGTTTTTCAGTTGTCTTGTAGAAAAATCGTATCTTACAGCTTCGGGGCATAGTTACTAAAAAACTTTCAACGCAGTCAAACGTGTCAGCTGTTAATGTCTTGTAAGCATTTTTTAAACTAATGACAATAACAAAATTAAAAATACATTCCATTAATTCTATGTTTATTCATTTATGTGAAATGTATAAAGCTAGAAAACAAAATAAGTAGCAACGAAGATGGCAGGTACATCCAATTAATAAAAATTGGGCACAAACTGGATATTTCCAAAAAAAGCTTACGGGCGTGGAGCTATGTGTGGCTTTAGATATTGCATCATTTCAAAAAGATGCCATGTCGATCTCGTCGACGCACCACTTCCAGATGGGTCGATGGTTTGTCGACATTCTCTCGTGTACCATCTCGCAAAGAAGTCCACCTCCGGATCATTGCTCTTCTGCCAAAAACACATTTATTTTTACAGAAAAATTTCTATACAATACTTTTATTAAATTTTTTCACTATACACACCTGTTGTACCAATTTCTTTGGCAATCTTTTGCCAAATTGCTTTCTTCCTATATGGGAACTTATAATATAGGTTGGCTTTATTGCAAATTTCTTCATTTTCTTGTATTAAATAAATAAGTTTACCGTCGTCCATTTTTATTTTGTTTTTTTGAATGCAATAGATTTCTTTTTGTTTACCGCGTTTTTTTTCTCTTATTTTGTTCTTGTCAAAGTTTGACGTTAGCAACGTAAAAATCTATTTTCTGTAGATTTCTAGGTTGAAAACGTTGCCACTACATTTTCTATAAACACTAACATGGTTTATGTATGTGACGGATTTTATCAGCTTATCCGCAACCTCACGATACGATTTTACTAATTCCACCATTATAATAAATTGTTTCCCGAAATCAAGGTATTGCAAAATTTTTGGAGATAGAAGAGCAAACTTTAATTTGTCGAACGAAATCTGGTACTGTTCATTCTAGACAAAGTCTACATTCTTTCTCGTCATACTAAAGGGTGTCCCAACAAGAACACAAGATTTAAATTTTAAATAAATGACAGATGCAGCAATTGAATTGTTTCTCTGGCTGTATGACATGTGGCGCCGTCTTTTTGAAACCACAAGCCCTCCACATTCATTTCTTCAATTCTAGGCAAGAAAAAACTGGTTATCATTTCACGATACCGAACACCATTGACTGTTTGCGCTTGACCTGTCTCATTTTCATAAAAAAAAGGTCAAATGATTCCTCCAGCACAAAAACCACACCACAGTGATACGTTGAGGATGCATTCGCTTCTCGTGAATCCTTGAGAATTTTCCTCACCCCAAATGCGATAATTCGGCCTATTGACGAAGCCATCAAGCTGGAAATGGGCCTCGTCACTGAAGATGATTTTATCGGCAAAATCAGCATTTTCATTTTGTCTCTCCAATACCCAATTAACGAACTCCTCGTACCTTCTACTAGCAAACAATAACAATTGTTCAAACGTCAAACAATGACACTTCGAATGGCGCCAAATTTAAATCTTGCGTTCTTGTTCGGACACCCTTTATTTAAAGGAGCCGCAATCGATGCAAAATTTGGGATAAACCTACGATAATAATTGAATCCTTATCGTTTGGTATGGTATAATTTTCTATTGCCGTAATCTTTAAATTGTCAAGTAATAAGCCATTAGCCGTACATTTATGACCAAGAAATGTTACTTCTGGACGAAAAAAATTGCATTTGTTAAGATTTATTTTTAGATTATGCTTCATAAGTATATCGAAGACATTTTCTAAATTCTTTAAAAAAAAATTTTTCTTTCCACCGAAATTAACCTTTATCTGTACTGAAAGCAGTGACGTCACTCCAATCCTTATGTAAAGGGATTTGGTGAAAACCAGAAAACAGATCTATTATTGAGAAGTATTTTACGCGTCCTAAATTGTCTAAGATGTCGTCAATGCGCGGTAAGGGAAATTTATCGACAATGAGTTTTTTGCTTACAGCTCGGTAATGTACGCATAATCTATAGGATTTTTGATTATTTGTTCTCTTTTTTGGTACAAGAATCTGCGCGCTATTACAATTTTAATTACTATGTTCTATTAAATTATTTTCTATTCAGTTTTGAACTTGCTTATTGATCTCTTCTCTTTGAGTATGCGGAAGCCTATAGTTCTTTACATAAACGGGTGTTAAGTCGGTTAATCTTAACTTTTGTTCATAGAAATTGTTCACTGTTATTTTGTCGTCTTTAAGAGCGAAAATGTCAGCGTATTCTTCACAAAAAGGCATTAAATAGGGTATTATGTCATTTGGCATTTCCTTTTTCAAGTAATATATGTCGTAATTTTATGATACGTTCATCATTTACTCGCAATTTTAGACTCATAGCTCCGCCACTTATGGACCCATCCAACTGAGTTTTGGTTACGATACTGTGAATGTGATGTTTGAAAAAACTGCGTACTACTTTTTTCAATTTAAATAAAAAACGCAAAAAAATAATGCCATAATTAATGAAAATCTAAAATTTCATTGTATTTTTGATATTCCTCAGCCATTTGTGGATCGATTGCTTTCATTTATAGCACAGGTATTACGACTTATACTTCAAACAAAACTGCATACCACGTTTTTTTGTCCGTTTTTTCGTTTAGACAAAATAGGCAAAAAACCCACTCAAAATATGGTCAAAAATAGAGGTAGTTTCGGTTTTTGACTCATAGCTCCGCTATTTATTTTTAATGATCTGGCTGAATTGCAATAGCAATAGCCTTACAGCAACAACTGAGCGTTTGGTATGCTATACTTTTCTGTGTGTTATCTAGATTCTTCTGAAAGTTAATATCAACGACTAAACGGACAGACGGACATCGCTAAATCGACTCCGCTACTTATAACGATCTAGAATATATATACTTTATAGGGTGTCCCATGTAGGGTGTAGAAATTACAAACGGAATCACAAAGTTATATATACCCTTCTTACTTACAGTGAAGGGTATAAAAAAAAGAGTCCAGAATTTTAATAAATTACTTTAAGCCAATAAATCGTAAACACGCGGGCTTTGTGCATGTGAAGATAGACATAAAAATTGTTAAACCATAAATTAATTAAAGAATTTTGTATTGGTCTTTTTGCACTTGTGATAAACATAATTTCTCGAACATATGTGTGTATATATTTATATATGTTTGTATGAATGATTTGAAAATTTATAAAAATCAATCATCATCTCTAACTGTACTTTTCAACGCAAGACTTAAAACCCAGCCTAAGAAAATGCAAAGCAAGATTACCGAGTTTTTCGCCGATTTATTCTACAAAGAAGAAAAAAAAAAACTAGACTCGACACCAATTTTAGGTGGTAAATTTTGATGTTGCCATTGCAGTGAAATGCAACTCTGTGTTACCCCCTTAATATAGGAAGGACAACAATATATCAATTTTTGTATTCCTCTCTCATTTCTTTGATGGGGTTAATTGTTTGCCAAAATATTATTTTAGTATTTTTTATAGGCACACAAAAAATGAGGAATATTGCTATTATTTAAAAATTTATCATAAATTTTGGCGCAATTTCCTCGTTTTTTGTCTTATATTATTAAGAAAAGTGTATGTGCAGTGGTAGTGGTGCAAAAAGTACGAGAAAATGCCTCCAAAAGGCATTTATCAACAGAAAACAAGAGCAGCAAAATGTAAGTATACCTGGGGGTCAATTCTGGTTTTGTGATAAAGTGAAATGAAAAGTTTTTTTTCATTTTCGTTATCACAAGCAGTTTGCACTCTATCTTTTCACAATTACATATTTTGCGATTCTCGTCCATATTATGAAAAATTTGTTTCATTCCAATTGTAGCGGTGAAACTTTTGCATTTATGTTATTACAACATTATATGCAAATGTCAAAACTAGAAAACGAAGCCGATTGAATGCTATTCGAGTCTTATCCGCCACAAATTTTCTATTCATGTGTTATAAATACTTAAAAAAAATTGTTTCTGAAATAAATTATCAGTTTTAATATCTTATAATAATATAGAATTTAATTATTTTTTTTTCTTAGTCATAATATCCATATAAGGTTTTTATGTCATGTTGTGTGTGCTTTTATGTTATGTTTATGTAATTAGATACAAAATTCACGTATTTTGCTTATTTCATTGTTAAATTAAAAATGACAATAAAATAAAAAAAAAATTTTAAAACAATTTTTTTAATTTAAATGTTTTTAGTCTTATAGAACATGATTGATTGCTTTTACCTTACAATTTTAAAAACCCCAAAAATATCATTAATATTTTTATATATGTTTACATATTATATTATGAGTAAATCTCGTGACAAGCTTTTGTTATTAATTTTTTTCTTTTAGAGCATTTCAATAAGAGTATTTTTTTAAGTTTCTTACTACAAATTAGTTTTATATTTTTTAGTCACCGAGACACCGCCGAAACATTTTTTTACAGTCGGCACCGCCGCCGGCCATATGTAATTAACTTTGTTCTCTGCTAAAATTGTAAACAAACAAATAAAACATTTTTCAAAAAAAATTTTTTTGCCATTAAACAAAGAAACATTGTGTGCCATCAAATAAAGAAAAATATAAAATTATATACATTTAATATTAATTGCGAAATGGCTGGAATAATAATTTTATTTGATTTATCGCAAATAAGACAAAATGAACAAAGGTATGGAATTGCTTAAAAAAATTTTTTTAATACATATTTAAGTATATAATTTATTGCAGAAATGTTTTAAGAGTGATGAGACGCAACCTTCGCGATTCCTAAAATCCATTTGAAGTGACAACCGAGGAGCACTTCATGGATTTGTATCGATTTCCAAAAGAATTGTGCTTGGAATTAATTGCAGAATTGATGCCATTTTTGCGGAAGTCAGTCCGTAAACACGCTATTCCTTGTCACGTGGCTGTACTATGCGCCCTTCGTACCACCAAGGGCATTAAGACTTTCCACTTGGCTTCTCTAAATTTTGCACCATCTGCGGTCACAAATCTATACATACATGCATATATACATATTAAAAATTATTAACAAACTTTCTTATTGTAATTTTATAACTTACTTATCATTAGCAATATCGATGTTTTCTTCTAAATAATTTATTAAATATTCTTTTTGGGCTTCGCTGGCGCGTTTTCCTCTGGTAATCTTTTCCATTTTTTTTCTTTTCACGTTTCAATTTAAAATGAAAAATATTTTTTCATATGAAAAGATTTTGACAGTTGTTTTCACTACTACACGAAACAAGAATCACCATTATTGTGCAACTGTGAAAAGTTCTTGTTTCATTCCACTTGTTCTTGACAAATTTTTTCATATGAAAAAATTTTGACAATTCTTTTCACCTTTTCACTGAACAAGAATCAAAAGTTCTATGAAAATGAAAAAAAACTTTTCATTTCACTTTATCACAAAACCAGAATTGACCCCCTGGTGGCAGTGTTTAAAAGTCTTTTCATTTTTTGCTTTTGTTCACTTTAATTTTGCTTTAACTTTGTAATATTGCACAGCGAAATCAAAGCAACAGTTCTTAAACAAAATTAATCGCTTCTAAGTAACTGTGCAGTCGTCAACAGCAAAAGTAGAAAGTTAAGTTAAAAGAACAAAGAAAGTTGCTTTGATTTGATACTTACCCCATATGAACATATGTATTTATTATAAATATTTATTTTTCAATATTATAGATATTATTCAATATTAAATTCAGTGATTCTTAAGAAACGAAAAAAAAAAATAAAATAAAGAAACTTAAAATTATATTATTAACTTCACTAATTTTGTAAGTTTTCGAACAGTGGCAGACTGTTAATAGCTTCATTTATGAACGTTGAGTTGAGCTTAACCAATAAAATATTCTCCAAAATCTCATGACTCAGCCTATTGCGTTATCAGTCAATATAAGCTTTAAAGACGAAAACGCGCGTTCAACGGGAACCTGCTAAATAAAAAGAGGACTTATCAAAGAGAATCATAAAAAAGTAATTATAACGTACTTGAGTTGGGGGTATACCAAAGCAAACGCTACTTAAAGCATACAACTCAGGTTAAGAATGCTTTCTTTCTCTCCAAAACATAAGCACATCACTCCTCATAAATGGTAAATGTAGGTTTGCAATTTTGGAGTAAACATCTGTGTAGACTATCTCACCAGAAGTCGATTCAAGGTTCTACTTTAAAAGCGTATTCAACAACTGTTCCTCTTCATTTTCAAATGCGTTTTTATCTTCTTGAAAACTGTTGTTGGAAGTGGCATTTGAGGTAACAGAAACTGCTCGTAATTTTTCCCAGATATGCTTTAGATAAGCAACAGCTTCTTGTCGTTTTTGTACTGTCAGCATATGGTGAAATCTCGGATCTAAGAACAGGCAAGCAATCAAGCTTTCATTTTCGAGTATTTTAGCCGTTCGTTTTTCAATACATTGCAAAAGCTTATTTCCAATTTTATTAATTAGCTCTTTACTAGTGTTGTCAGCTATTACTTTTTCAGTTACTATTTTACATTTTAGCCACTGTGCGTAAAAGTTGCCATAATGGAGTTGCTCTTCTTGGAACTTTATTATGGTTTTTTGTAATGGGCCAAAAACTGCTACATAGCTTAAAATTCCATAGTTTATCACAATTATCGAAATTCTCCTTACTAGTTTTCTCTTTTATCGATTCCACTGAAAAGAATGCTTCTTTGGCAGATAATAACGTCTCCAACATGTTATAGGTTGAGCCCCACCTTGTTGAGCAATCCAGCTGTGGAATCTTTAAATTTCTCAATTCGAAGCCCGTTTGATGGCTTTCAAATAAATTTAGTAAGATTTCTGCAGCTAACCAAAAACTCTTTAATATCTACATCTTTAGTTACATCCAGGGCGCAGAGCTGAGCTGTGTGAGCTGCACATCTACAAATTTGTATGTTTCCAATGCTTAAATTTAATGGCCTTTCTAAATCGTTTATGTTATTCAAGTAGTCCATGTTAAGGTATTCCCCTTCTGACTCATCGCTATCATATTAGCGATATTGTCCAATTCCAATTTTAAATACCACTAGAACATAGAACAACCAGAACACAAATACACTAGCACAAAACTGAACATAACAATAATGCAGTAGAACGAGCAACGCGACAGCAGAACTTTATAGAACTTTGCTGTATTCAGACATACATAGGTATGTATAATTCCTCTGATCTAGTGTACATACTATGCATGGTTTAATTTGACGTCACAGCTTCGAAACAAAATTTTGTCTTGAATTTCTACTGCCATACAAAACACAAGTACTGTTAGAACTGTAAAAAAAATTCAAAACGTGTCAATGCTTGTTCTGTTGCGTCATTTTTGCACAGAACTTTTTGTTCTACTAGGCACTAGAAACTGTACTTTGTTCTAGTGTCCAGTAGTGTATAGTGTATTTTAAATGGGCTTGTGCAGCCCTTTATTAAATTTTATATGTTTTTGCTCGGTCTCGCACGGACCGCTTCTTTATTACGTAAGTCGGTATCCTTAGAGAGCGTATGTACCAAATATCAGACTAATTCATTGGAAAACAAAAATGTATATAATTGTAACTTCCTTTTGAAAATATTAAATTAAAAATATAGTTTTAATTTATTCATTAATTTTTATTAATTCTGGATGTTACTTTCTAATCTATCGTTTATAAATACAAAACACACAACTATTTGTTGCATTTCATTCGATTACACCTTACCATTAGGGGTATAACAATTAGTAATAAACCTATTCGCAGACCTACTGAATATATGTACATATTAAATTTCATAAAAATCGGTTAAGTCGAAAAAAATTTTACGAAAAATTATTTTCGTATTCGCTGCTAGTCTTACAAAAGCGAAAATTCGACTGTGGTACTGCTTCATAGTTTTTGTATTTTGAAAATAAAAACTACAGCAAAAGTTTTCATACATTTATGCTTTAAGTCGATAGTACAGCAACTGCGTGTGTTCTTTCAACTTAACTTTTTACTTTTGCTGTTGACGACTGCACAGTTACTTAGAAGCAAAGCGATTAATTTTGTTTAAGAACTGTTGCTTTGATTTCGCTGTGCAATATTACAAAGTTAAAGCAAAATAAAACTGTACGACTGCAAAGGAAATAAAAGACTTTTCAACAGTTGCTACTTATTTGCAAAGCAGAAGCGAAAGCAAGAGTTGACTTTTTGAAAAAAAAACTGTTCGCTCAAAGCAACTGCGTATTAATTTAAACTTTTGCTATTTTGCTCACAGTTTTTAAAACACTGCCTGGTGGTAATTTTTATATTAGTTCCATTTTAATATTAATTTTTATAAATATTTTTGAGCCGTAAATGTGTTGTGGGATGTCCAAAAATGGAAAAACTTCATCGGTTTCCGAAGGAGCCAATAAGGTAAGTGTTTTAATATTAAAATGTGTGTATTTTAGAGTTGAAAATACAATAAATTTCTGTATTTTGGTGCACAATATGTCCACCAAAATCTAAAATTTTTTAATGTGTTTTTTACTCCAACATCCAAATTGGCAATTGTAAACAATGCAATTGGAAATTGTGTGTACAAAATATGTGTGTAGCTAATAGGGGTGGATTACTCATAGCCCACAATAAGAATAAAAGAACTTGTGTTATTGATCTACAACATTGTACACACAATACCTAATTGTATTGGCAAAGATGATCGTGCGTTTAGTCTATGTTAATGGTATGTTTGGAATTTTGTGTATATACTCGTATATATGTGTAGCCCATAGAAAGGATTTTCATATGGTGTTTTATATTTAGTGTCGGATATGGTTTTTTTTTTCTTTATCAAGTAAATAAATATTTTTGGGTACGTGCTATTCATATTTTGTTAATGTGTATACCTACCGAACAAACCAAATGGCTTAAGAAAAATATTAAAATAAACTTACAAATATAAGCCTTATAATTGAAAAATGTTTTAGAAAATATTGAAAAACTATATCGTAACAATTGTAGAATAATCAAAACGGCAACCTTATAAGTAAACTTATATATGCAAACTTACTGTAAGCTTACTCTTATAAGTGTAAAATAAGCTTACGAAAATAATGTTTTCTAAACCTTTCTATAAAAAAAAATTTTTGTTTTATTTTCAATTTGCAAAATTGTGAAATAAGAATACATAGATTTAAATAAATACTTCCACGCCTGCTTAAGAAGGTCTACTAACAGATCTGTTGAAGAACGCCTAATAACAGTCCTGTTCATAAAGGCATACTAACAGGCCTGTTGAAGAAGGGAATGTAGAAGACCTTGGCTGGCTAGGACAACGTGTGTAAAAAATATATGAGTATGGAATGGAGTAAGAAAGCCTTGTGTCTGACAAATAAGGGCTTCTAGAAGGCCTGCTTACTCCTTCTTTTTGCCGCTGGGAAGCAACACGGCAGCAGAACTTTATAGCAAAGACTATAAAACTTTAAAGAGGTTCTACGTAGAAGAAAATCTGAAAACAAAAATGAATAGCTGAAACAGATGCGGGGGGGAAGTAACAAGGGAATATTTGAGCATGCGCATTTCAAATACAAGTTTCTCTCATTTAGCTACTGAGATAAACAGATAACAAAAAAATAAACACATACTGAACAACATATAAATGCGCATGTATGTATGTATTTATTTATAAACCAAACATTTAAAACTTAAAATGAATTTTATTTCTTTGATATGTTTTTTGTGTAAGATTTATGAAATTTTTCAAAAAAAATGTTATTGAAATCTTTGGAGCAAATATAAATCGAACGAATATGACTAGTTGCGTTATTGTAGGGTAGAATATCTTGTTTATGGTTGTACAAATAAAATTTATCCTAATTCGCAACGAATTTATGATTCATTAATTTGAACCTTTATTAAACTCTTATTGTAGATGTTATTTTTATAATGAGAAGTAGTCCTGTTGTATATGGATCTATGTATAAGCGTTTTAAAACTCACAGACTGTTAATAATAAATAATACAGAAATTGATTTTATGTTATGAACAAAATTTATTTATAATAAAAATCTAATTACCTATTTGGAAATTAATATGTAAATCATAATAAGAAATTGTTATGCCTTATTCTCATTTTTTGTTTCGTGGTATTGTCACAAAACAATTTACTTATTTATAAAAAAAATTTGTTTTTAAATGCTCTACCATTGATGGATAGCTATCTATAAAGCGATTTCATTGCTACTAGGCATATCATCAGTAGACTCTAAAATACTTTTCATAAAAAGTCTTGAACTTATACGTTTAATACTTATCAAACCAAATGACAATTTCAATTTTGCTAAGAAGTAAAAAGTTTTAAAAATTAAAACTTTTTTAACCTACTGAGGATTCGGAGTAGCGTCTGATGAAATGGTCCATATAGGTATGCTCTCCCCTTCAGTACTTATTGTACTGAATAAATAACTCATGAGAATATCATGAGTAAAAGAATAAATTTTAAAACCAACACAATTTCTGGAATTAAGCACAAATAAAGATTAATATTTTGTTAAACTTTTTTAAAAACTTAATAAGCATTTAAAAATATTTTCTTTTTCTTCGATATTTTCTACATTAGAGATTCCAGTTCGGAAGCCTAAGCTAATGTGTAAGAAAAATATTCAAAATAAATATTGAGTCGTAATCAATTAAAACATTTTTATTATTATTCCCATTTTTTGTATCTCATTGAGATAAAACACTGAAGATGGCAAATTGCCGAAACCGGTCTGTTAAAGAACCAAATTTGACCCGGGATGACGTAAACTCGTTTAAACTAAAAATGTTTTATTATGGTTTATTTATAACTTTTGAAAAATAAATATTAAAAGTAACTGTTTTCCTTTAATAAAATATAAATAAAAATAAAAAAAAGTAATGGTTAATGTATAAGATAAAAGTAGACAATACTAATAATATTTAAGTACACTTAAATTGCTTTGCTTAATAATTTTTACGAAACTTTTTTACATTTCCAAAAAATTTTAAATTACTGTTATGATAATGCACATGCTAGTTTTTTAAGCTTAAGATAAATAACAATTTTAAAATTTTATTTTGATCATTATTTCGTTAATTCGCTGCTTAGCTTCTTTAGGATATTTATATTTAAAATTATTTCAAAATAGCTAAGAAGTTAAGCAACTAATTAACTAAATGTTGACTAGAATCGTTTAAAATCAAAATTTTAAACAAACATATGTATTAATATTTGTATTTAACGGTTTTCAATATGAATTTATAAAAAGTAATTTATTTATACTGGGAATTTGTATTTAAATTATCTACATTATTGTGAATTATTAATTTAACGAAAAAAGAAAAGAAAGAATTGTCAAATGAAAAACAAATTATACTTACTTACAAACTATCATCCAAACGGTGAACATCTCACCAGCACTAATAAATCTCATTTCACACATTATTAAAATCTACTTAATTCACCCCCCTAATTTGTATAGTTTGCCTTATAAATTATACAAATAATACCGAAGAAAAGAAACCTAGGATTTCCACGCAGCAGCTAACCACAGTCCACTCTAATCCTAATTGCGACGTGGTAAGTCCTCATTCTTTTTCTTCAAAAATAAAATATTAAAATTTTTATTGACCTTCTGTAATTCCATTGCGGCCAGTAACGAAATTTAAATTCGGTGTGAATTCATATACTATATGTATTACAACAATAAAATGCATGTATTTACCTACATTAACAAAAACGGTAATGTTAGTATAGCTATAAGAAGAAAGCAACTTTTTCATAAAAATTTGGTACACATACATATACAGTTTGTATATGGATGTACTGAAAAGTGAAGTTGTGTAAATTCTTGCATTGAATATTATTCTCTTGCATGTTATATTACTCTTTTTTAAATTCTTGCGCTCTCGTGGATATTACTAGCAATATCCATCAACAAATTTAGCACCAGAAAAAATTTACACTACGTAGATTCATGATTGCATCTAACCATATATAGATATTTTTAAATCAAATATATTAAAAATACCTTTCGGCTGCAGATGTTGCGGTTCAACCCCCGGGCAGGGCTAAAATTTGTTTTTTTAATTTTTTATTTTTTTTAATACACGTATTTTTATATAAATATTTAAAAAAAAAATTTAATATGAATTTTAAAAAATTTTTTACTTAAATAAAATTTTTTTTATTCCATTGACTTTTTCGTTTCTATTATTTGTATTTATTTATTACATAATACAGAGGGTTGGAATTTATTTTTTATATTTTATTTGACTCTACCAGGAATCGAACTTTGGAATATTTAGTTAAGGAGCATTAAACTTGTTTTACCGAAACGGAAAAGTACGAAAAAAATAAAACAACCAAGTTTAAGGTTCAAGTGACTAATCAACAATTCCACGTTCTTTATTTTTCTACTCTCTTAAATACTATTATTTTGTCTATTATTGCATTTTAGAAATAAAGTAATTGTTTGTATGATAATTCTTATGAAATCAATAAAGTTATTGAACCTAATAAATTATTAAAATTATTTGGGGTTAATGGTACATTTTGTTAACTGTTGCACTTTCATTATTGGGAATGCACTTGGACAAACAATTCTTTGGAAAATACAATATGTATGTATAAATATAAAGTTATTAAAATTGCTTATAATATTATTTGGAATTAATATTCTTTGCAGTTGGTAAAAATAATTGGTAAAATTCTTACTAAGGTAAAACAACATGTGTATGTGTGTATCAATAACAAGCGAATAGTGGGAGACTCTATAACACCCCCACCGTTAGTTTGAGGCTCCGACGAAATTATATTATATTTGCCGGGTTGTTTATAATAGTTTCGTTTTTTAATTTTACATTTGGAATATATGTTGGTTTTTTATTTTTAAAGAAGTATATTAAGATACATATTGATATAATAATTGAGATATCCATACTATAGCTAATTATTTTTGAGTTTTTATCGGTATATAGTACTTGTTTCAGTGTGTCTTCGTATTCTATTTGTTTTAAGTATAAAGATTCAATTTTTATGTCTGCAAGTGTTGTATTACTATTGTCTTTAATTTTTGTTATGAGATTAGGTAGGATAAACTTGTCTTGTACCTTTATTTTAACATTTGTAAAAGTTTTATTTAACGCGTTTACTTCGCAATTTTCGAATTTGATTAAGTAATTTCCTGAAATTCTTAGTTTAGCTTTATTGCAATTGTGTGATATGCTACTATCGAATTGTTTGAGAACTAATATGCCTGGAACTATTTCAACTATTTCTTGTTTATTAAATGTTTGCATTTTGCAGTTAGCTTCTTCAAAATTTAATATGTTATTCAAACAATTTTCATTGATTTTTATTAGATTTCTTTTTTAATTATCCTTAGTATACGTACTATAAATGTTGTTTTCTGAATCTATGAGAACATCAGAATAGTTAAGTTTTATGGATTTGTTAGTTTTGTCAGGTATTGGTACGAATGTCACCATGGACAGTGGGTGTTGTGAAAATTGTGGAATAGAGAGGATAATAATAATGTTACCTTCTTGAAGTGCTATGGCTACTTTAATGTTGGTGTAACAGTCAAAGTCCGTGATTTGATTAAGTTCGGTTTGGGTTAGAATATCTGTGGGTATAATGCCCAGTTTCTGGAGAAAATAATTTGTCCGACGTCATCTACATGTTGGCGTAATAGTGAAATGTCATTGTTCATCTGGTATATGTGTTCTATATATCTTATCTCGTCTTCTATGGTTGAAATTTTATTTCCTATAATATTTCTGAGTTTAGTTAAGTAATTTCCAATTGCGTTTTGCTGGTAGCTTATATGATTGGTAATATTCCGAATTTGGGAGTTCATGACATTGTTAATATGTGTTAGGCTATTCATCTTATTTTTCAAATTTTCGTTATTTGTGTGTAGCAATTTAAGGGTTATACTTATTTGTTCCTCGTCGTCGCTGTCCATTGTACCTGCGATAAATTTTAGGCCTTTACCTACAATGTTTAGTAAAGCCCGTTTCTTTTGGAAACGAGGGTTGAGGTTTTCTATTTTTGCCTTTAATAGTATAAAGTTCTTGTTTACTGTATCCATTAATTTTTTTTGATTCTGTACTTGTTGTCTTAAGGATGTCCATATTGGTTTTAATTATTTCTAAAGTATGATTGTATTCTGTTATGTTTAATATGTGCAGTACTTTAATATAGTTTTCAATAATTTTGGTTTCCCCTGTTTTGATTGCTATGTAACCGTTATTGTACGATAGGTCCTGTATGTCGATGGTTTGAGTCCTGACGGTTGTGGCAATAGTTACTATTATAATCCATTTAATCATCTAAAAAGAAAATGAAGTTACTTAATTTTTACCTGAATTTTTGGGCTATTTTTATTCTGGTATTTCTTTTGCGGTCTTATGTGTGTTTTATAATACTTATGACCTGTCTTTGTATTCTCTACATGATCCTCATCAATTTTCCTGGATTCTATCTTTCTATACTTCCTATGGTTTTTGCCTCCTCGAATTTCTTTTATGTAGTTAGTACCTTCATCTATTTCTATATCATTTCTATTTTTGTTAAGCTTATTAATATAACTCTCTTTTTTCTTTAGCATTAGATCGTGTATCACCATGTATTGTTATTCATTTACTTTACCGTTGACGAAGTCTATTGGTTTCATTTTCGTAGTACTATGAATAGTGTTATTATAAAATCCTATAATACGAGATATTTTCTCCTCTGTTGATTCATGTTTAGACCGTTCGTCGTGTCGTAGTAGTCTTAAATGTTCATTTAGTGTATTATGTAGTCGTTCGATGTCGGCATTTTATGTGTGGTTACTATTTGAAGTGTAATGTATACTAATATTCTCTTCTTTTAAGTATTCCTGCATAGGAATTGCTTTAAATCCCAATTCATTATCAACGACGATTCTTTCCATTTTCCCATATGTGCTATTATATTGAATCAATTTCATTTCAAAGTCCACCCACGATCTTCCATTAATTTTGTATACCACGGCGTGCTTTGTAAACTTATCAATCATGGTTAGATACAATTGTTTTTCTAATGTATAGAATACGTCTAGGTGTAATATTTCTCTGGGTCTTGTGGGTGTTTCTGTTATTTTGTAAGGTAGTTTGGGTGGTCTTCTGTCGTACTTTTCTACAGTACATATTTCGCAATTGTTAATAAACTGGGTTATTCTTATTTTCAGATTTGGATTATAGATTTTTGTTTTCAAATCTTCGAACACTGATTGAATACCTCTGTGGTTTTTACTTAAGTGTTCTTCCTCAATTATTTTTGTAAGTCAAGTTCGTCTTCTACGTCGTCTAGTTTTCTAAAACACCTAACTAATTTAAATCCGTTATTATTCGAGAAAAATTCTTTATATTTATTTTCAAAAATATTGTAAAATTCATTTTCTATTATTACTGCATTTACCCGGGTAGGGTGGCAGTGGCTTTTTAGGATCATAATTGCGTATTCTCTATCTAATTCTTTAATCGCTATGTTTTTCTAATTTTTTTAAAAATGGTTTCAGTTTTTATCCGCGCTGATCCAGAAGGGATTTTTTTTATGATGACTTGGTTCTTAAACAAATTTATAGGCGAAGCTGTTTCTATTAAATTTTGCTGGATGGCTTCCAGTGAATTAATGTTGGCAGATTCTTTTCCAATTCTGGATAATGCGTCCGCATTGCTGTTCTTCGTTCCCTTTTTATATTTAATTTCATAGTCAAACTCTGACAGTTTTAGTCTCCATCTTACTAATTTCGAGTTTGGTTCCTTAATTGAAAAAAGCCAAGTTAACGGCTTATGATGATAGGTATGGGCGAAAGTATTTTGTAGCCCAAATAATTGCCAAGAGTTTTTTTTCTATGGTACTGTAATTGGTTTCGTGTTCATTTAGAGTGCGGCTACCGTAGCAAATCGGGTTGTTTTCCTGTGAAAGTACTGCTCCGAGTGCAAAATTACTAGCGTCTGTTGTTAAAGTAAATTGTTTTGTAAAGTCGGGGTAGGCCAGGATTGGATCGTGAGTCAAAAGGGTTTTTAGTGTAGTGAAGCTCTCTTGGTATTCAGGGTTTGAGATGTTTATTTTTGCATCTTTCTTAAGATACCTTGTCATGGGTTTTGCTATAAGCGAAGTCTTTTATGAATTTACGGTAATAACCCGTTAACCCTAAAAATTATTTGATCTGCTTTGGTGTTTTAGGAATGGGAAAGTCGACTACGCACTCTTCTTTTTTGGGATTGGGTTTTATGCCTTCGGGTGTCACAATGTGACCAAGGAACTCGGTTTCCTTTTTTAGAAATCCAACTAAATCTTTAAGTTGAATTCCTGTAACCTGTCAAACACGAGTTTTATAGAATTTATGTGTTCTTGTAATGAAGTCGAAAATATAATGACATCGTCTAGGTATACTAGACATATTTTATTTACATAGTCCTTGAGCACGTGATTCATTAACCTTTGGAACGTCGCTGAGGCTGTCTTCAGTCCAAACGGCATTCGTAGGAATTCATAGTGTCCTCCTTCTACAGTGAAGGCGGTCTTATGAATGTCTTCTTCTCTAATTTCAATTTGGTGGAACCCTTTTGCTAAGTCAAGCGTGGTAAAGTACTGGCATCTTCCCAGTTTGTTAAGGATTTCGTCAATATTAGGAATTGGATACTTGTCATCCACGGTTACCTCATTCAGTTTTCGGTAGTCGATAACAAGCCTCCATTTAGTTTTCCCACTTGCATCGGCCTTCTTCGCTACGATCCAAATAGGTGCAGAGTAAGGTGAATTACTATGCCTAATAATATTATTGTCGAGCATCTCTTGAATTTGCGAATGGACCTCCTTTTTATGTATATAGGGGTACCGACTTAGTATGTATGGGGGTATTACTTGTGGTCCTAATTTCATGGTTAATGGCAGAAGTAAAAGTAAGTTTTCAGTTTTCCTGGTAAAATATATCTGAATATTTTTTTATTAATTTAAGAAGTTCGGTTTCTTCTTCGGTGTTAAGATGTTCTGTTCGAATTTGTTCTGCTAGGGGTTTGCATTCCTTATTTTTAATTATGCTGGAATTTTCGTGATTTATTGTTGAATTATCTTCCCTTAAAAAATTTCTACTATATTCTTCCTTAAAATAGCATATATCAGAATTCGATGGTATTATCGTTTTTTCTTCTAGTTTTCCAATTTCAAAATGCATTGGTAACTTTTTGTTACCGATGGTAATTTCTTTTTTCTTATAGTCTATACAGGCGTTTAGTGGTCCCAATATGTCGTTACCTCTTAAACCATCATAAAAATTTTGAAATTTAACTATATAAAATTCAAGCATTTCGTTGCTTTCGGTTTCAATAAATTCTTTGAAAATGGGTACTACTGCCTTTTCGTTAACAAAAATTTGATGTTGAGGGGTTTTTATTAAAAGTGGGTTTGTTAAATGAATTTTTTTTTGGGTCACAAATTCGCGGATTTAAGATGGAATTTGTGGCGCCTGCATCTATTATTAGTCTTATAAATCCTGGTTTAGTTTTTATAGTTATAAATGGTTGTTTGTGTGTGAGGCCGATTCCTGAAAATTTTCGGCTATTTCTATTTCCCCTATGTCCATTGGTTCGGGTTGATTCCTAAAATTTTGTCTGTTTATTTGAAATGGAGGATTTTGTGGAACATGGTTGTGCGTGTTTATTTGTTGATATGAACGTGGTGGTTGGAAATTTCTCTCTTGATCTGGGGATGATCTCTGGAAATTTCTCTCATGGTTTTGGGATGCTCTTTGGAAATTTCTCTTATGGTTTTGGGATGGTCTCTGGAAATTTCTCTCATGGTTTTGGGGTGGTTGTTAGAAACTTTGAGGATAAATGTTGGAAATTTCTGTACTGTGTGTTGTTTCTAAGCTGATGGTTTCCACGTTTATTAGGATGTACATTGGGCTGTGTTTTATTACTGTTTTCGGTATAAGCGTATCCAGCCTGGAATAAGATATCCATAGCCTCTTCTAATTCTCCTGGGTTTCTACAAAACAATATAGATTTCATGGGCTCGGGGATTTTACTTTTAAAGAGATTGAGGGCAGTGCGCTTGTTGTTTATTGCACTCTCTCTAGTTGCTTCGGTTTCTCCTAAAATGACTACTAGTTTGTTATTCAATCTGTGTAATCTGTTTTTCAAGTCATTGTAAAAATCTAACGTGTTTGTTTTGAAGGTCACGCTTCGTAATTCGTCGAAGAGTTCCTCGCAGGAACGCCTATCTCCAAAATTATTCTGTAATATGTTTTTAATCTCTATCCATGAGGTCACGTGGCAGTTTATTTCTATTGTCTGTCTTGCTTTTCCCTTCAGTTTTGATTTTATCACGTCCGAGAAAAGTAGTTCGGACAGTTCGTGGTATTTTTGTAAATGTGGGTATATACGGTCGATTAGTGTGATGAATGTCTGTAGGTCTCTTGAGTCACCACAGAATTCGGGTAAGTTGTTTAGATATTTCAAGGGATTTATAGTTAGTCTATTCAATGGGTCTTGCACTGCCATTTTTTCTATATATTCGGTAAAGGAAAATGGAAATTCTTTTATAGAAAATTATAAAAATTATAGAAAGATTAATTAATTTTATAAAAATTGGGGAAAGGAAAAAGGAAATTCTCTCTTATACACGAATGCGTTCTTCTCTTTTATTTTTATGTTTTCGGTACTTCTTCTCTGCCTTGGTTTTTACCAAAGTTATTTTATGTAGGAAATCTTGTAATTTTTTGGTTTCCTGGTATTTAGACGTATATAGTAATTTTCTTTTGATTTCTGATTCTATGCTTATTTTTTCGATTATATACATTTAAAAATAATTATAATATAGTTAAACAAATTCTTACTTTCTGATGCTGTTGTTGAGGATTGTAGTTTCCACTGTTGGGATGTGTTTCTGATGGGAGAATTGTCACTATGTTGAGTTTAAAGTTGAATTTGGAGTTGTTGAATTTAAAGCTGATTAGGATGAGTTATGTTGAATTTGGAGTTGTTAAATTTAAAGTTGGTTAGGATGAGTTAGGTTGAATTTAAGTTGATCCTTCAATCTTTTAAATGATATTTATTTTTCTTCGCAAATATTTGTATGTCCTTTAATCTTTTAAAGGATACTTATTTTTATTTATTTTCCGATACAGTCTTCTGCATCAAAAAAAAAATTTTGAGACCGCACTAAGGATAAAAATCCAGGTCCTATCGCGCACAACAAATAAAATCTTTTTTATTTCTTTACGTTGGATAGGATTTACGGTATCCTACCGACTGCGCCACTTTTTTTACCGAAACGGAAAAATGCAAAAAAAAAAAAAATAAAACAACCAAGTTTAAGGTTCAAGTGACTAATCAACAATTCCACGTTCTTTATTTTTCTACTCTCTTAAATACTATTATTTTGTCTATTATTGCATTTTAGAAATAAAGTAATTGTTTGTATGATAATTCTTATGAAATCAATAAAGTTATTGAACCTAATAAATTATTAAAATTATTTGGGGTTAATGGTACATTTTGTTAACTGTTGCACTTTCATTATTGGGAATGCACTTGGACAAACAATTCTTTGGAAAATACAATATGTATGTATAAATATAAAGTTATTAAAATTGCTTATAATATTATTTGGAATTAATATTCTTTTGCAGTTGGTAAAAATAATTGGTAAAATTCTTACTAAGTTAAAACAACATGTGTATGTGTGTATCAATAACAAGGGAATAGTGGGAGACTCTATAACACATTAACTCGCCAGTAAATCACTTCACCCACAAAGCTCAGTTGAGTTTGAACGCTTAAATTTTTGTTTTATACTCACTTTATTTATATGGTTGCGGAAGAGACAAAATAGAAAACAATTTACATTCAACCATATTTTGTCATTATTATGTTTACTATATACATATTTATGGTTTCAGTTAAAATTTTATTAAAAATAATATGATAATTATATATAATATGATAAACATATATTAAAAATAAATAGAAACATGTTTCTCGAGATATCATCATAATAATGTTTAGATGCTTCAAATTAATAATAATATTTTTTTAAAGAACAAACTATGTTTGCGGTGACCATATTCAACCATATTTTTGCTTTGCGTGTAGATCTAAACGGTTTTGAACGAAATAAGAAATCGTTAAGGGCACAATATGTTACTTTTTATTAATTTTTGGGGACTTTTTGATATTTTATTGTTTAGGAAACCAAAACAAAGCAACTTCGAAAATCTAACGGCGCACAGTGACAATTAGTACTAATTCAGCAACGACGCAACTTTGAAAAAACGCAAAACGAAACGACGCAAAACGAGATATTGATGTACTTTTTATTGTTATGTTTGCTGCGTTTTGATTTTTTAACATTAACGTACTTAGAACTATCAGACCGAGCTCAAACGGTGCTCAGTAAACAGAAAAATCAATAAACTGATAAAATAGATACCTTTTGATTTTATTTGTGTTAAAAACCTAGAACTGAGATTAAATGGCCTATGGTACTTCGTTGACGAAGTAGCGAGTTAAATGCTAGTTACATATATTTTAGAGTAAAATTTGTTTAAGAATGGGTTCTCAGATTTAAATTTGGTGGGACAGATTATCATTATTTTTGAATTGAAGTTTAAGCAAAACTTATTATGTAGGGTGGAGTATATTAACGTTAGCTATTGGCAATTTGTAATAATGAACCCAAGTGTTTGTTAGCGTGGGTGTTTACTTGTGACCTGATGATGCTCCAAAATAAAATCATAATGAACACTGATAATGTACTTTATTTCTGTTTTACAAATAAAAAATAAATAAAAATAATTACAGACATTATTGTGCTCGTTTGTAATACGGATATGTTGGATAGATATGGAGATGGATGGATGGGTGCTTGGCAGGATGTATTCCTTTCTTTTTAACCAGCCTTGGTTAAAATACATTTTTACAGAATTCCATATGTTTTTATTGAATATTAATACCAGTTTAGTAGCACAAGAGTACCATTTCCATATATATATATATATATATATATATATATATATATCTTTCTCTTTCTAGCTTTATGTATGCAAGTGTGTGTATGTCTTCACTTATGGTTGTTTTATAGTTGTTGTGCTTGCAGTTGTTCTGTGAATGCTAAAATCGTATTTGTTTGCTTCTTTTATGTACGGTATTTTCTTCTGACTGGCTGAATGGGCTTTGTTCTTGGCTTTTGTAAAATTCTTTCTTTCTTCCATTCTTGCGTTTTGTGATCCATTTAACCGTACGTGCTTGTGTTTGTTTTGTTGGCTTTTACCAAAGTAAACACAAAAGTAATGAAAACAAAATACATAATAAAAGAGACAGCGACTGACAGACAAACCGTTAGACGGACACATGCACAAAGCCCAAACATATACATGCATAAATACGAGTGCATCATACAAATAAAAAAAAACAAAGCTTCAATTCTTTTGAAATTTATAGTTGTATGTGTGTAACTTTTGTACTTGTCGACCATTGAATTTCTAAACAATAAGCTTTGCTTTCTTTGAAGAATTCTAACAATTGCTACTATATTGTGTGTATGTAGGTGGATGGGTGGGTGTGTACGTGCATTCATGTTGTAGTTATTTGTATATTCAGCATGCATGTATATTCATAAATACATTCATACTTTCTGCCATTCATATAAAAATACTTGTTAGTGCAGGCAAATGTGATTACATTTTACTACCAGATACAACCCAATGTGTAATTTTTTGTTGGGATACTTGACCCTACTGAATTCTTTAAACAGATTAACCTATTTTCAATTAAAAAATAAAAATTATAACTGCAATGTATAGATAATTTCCTTAAAGTTTTATACATATATAAATTCGCCTAAAAATGAATAAATACTTGATAGCCACTGCTCAATGCTTTGCCAGCACTAATATACGCACACAAATGTCTAATTGAATGGCAGATTGCAAATGTAGAGGACCTCCCCTTTAAAACGGGACAGACATCCCATAATCTAATATGGTTCGTAAAGAAATTGCAAAATTTTTCAGAGTGTATGTACTAAAGAGTTGCACAAGCCTACTTGAAACAGCTTTTAGGCATCATCCCTGATTTCAAATACTGTTAAGCACTGTTCTATCGTATATCAAACCAATACTTCAGTGACAATATGTTCTGCACTGCAGTAAAAATTAGAACCCCTGGAACATAGAATAACCAGAACACAAATACACTAGCACAAACTGAACATAACAACGCAATAGAACAAGCAACACGACAGCAGAACTTTATAAAACTTTGCTGTGTTCACACATGCATAGGTATGTATGTAAGTGTTTAAATGTATACTTGTACAGCCACATGTTATTTTCTTTTGTGTGCGATGGTAACATTTTCATTAATATGTGCGTAGTGTTTGTACATACAAACACGGCGCCAGGCAGTCGGTGTTATAAATAAAAGCTTGTGTATGCCTTTAAAAGCCATGCCTAATGTGCTTGGTCACGCTTGTGTTGACTAAAGCAATATGTGTTGACGTATGCATATACATACATCCATGTGTAATTTCTTTGCTCTACTGTACATACTATGCATAGTTTGATTTGACGTCACAGTTTGCAAAACAAAATTTTGTCTTTAATTTCTACTGCCATATAGTTAGAACTTTGGAAAAAAATTTCAAAAAGTGTCAATGCTTGTTCTGTTGCGTACTTTTTGAACGGAATTTTTTAGTCTACTGTAAAAACGACACAAGAAACTGTGCTTTGTTTTAGTGTTCAGTAGTGTTTCTTGTATTTCAAAAGGGTTTGTAAAGCTCTTTAGTATGTACATACAAAAAACATTTGCCAAGTCGGTCTGCTCTCGGATTCAATAAATTTAAAAATTTCACGTACAAAAGGGCATGGTGAATTTTTCTTTATTTAAAAACCTAAGTTGAGTTATTCTGAACAGATAACAAAAAAATTAACTAAATCGGGTTAGCTCTTCTCACGTGATGCAATTGCAAGCGAAATACATTTGATTTTTATTTATATAGAAGAGTAGGCAATCCCCGACCAGTTTTGATTTTATTTCAAAGGCACTGAGTGCAACTAATGCCGCTCTACTGACCCAGTGAATATAGATGTGACTGTTATTTGTGTCTGTTTTTAGTTCTTCTTTTATACTAGTCATACATATGTGATTGGTTCGGACGGATGTGTTGAGAATATATTATAATAACCACTAACAAAAACGCCAACGAGTAAACATGATACACACTGACGTCTAGTAGCACACTAAAATTTAAAAAAAATAACGCATGTTAGCGAACCAGCCCCTTAACATCCAACAAATGCATTGTAATTGAAAATTTTCAAACTCATATACGTATGACCAGCTTTAGGCAGATCTCTATGGCCGTCTTTTTGGGCTGAGCCATTTACCGAAAACGACAATAATGAAGTTATTGACTTAATTGCGTTAGCAGTTCTTGTATATTAACACAGAAATAATCATGAATTGAAAATCTACTCGTATTTAAAATGTTGTTAATTTTATTTTGGCGAATCCATCACCTATCCACATTGTTTTCTTTGTTGGTCTTTGTTTGTACTCGAAGAAGCCTCATTAAGTTAATTTTTGGAAAAATGGTAATTACAAATGCTAGCTGGGATATCAATAATAAGATTGTGTGTGTGTTTGGATAAGTGCTGTGTGTATGAGAGATAGGATGAGGAATTAGAAGGTCTCTTGTTTAGCACAAAGGCTTCGCTCTTGTCATTAATTTTTACTTAATTTATACCAAAAAAATATAAGAACAAAATGTTTTAGTGTTGAAAGAGAACATACTTATCGGAAATTTTTTTTCTTTTTAAATTTTTTTCCTTGGCAAGTGCAAAAAAAAATAAAAACTATTGAATTAAATTATGGCAGCCGTGACCGTTATTTTTAATGAAAATTATACTAAATTTAAAATTGCTTTATATTTTTATGTAAAATTCAGATCTACACCTACTAATCTTATATAAAAGAACATTTTTGTTTTTTTGTTTATGAAACTAGGGAGCCGATTTTAAAAATTCTCTCATTTCGGCCTTTTGTAACATAGAAAGTTCAATAATTTATAGAAATTTTTCTCAAAAAAGAAAAATTTTCATGCTTCCACTGTACAAATTATTGATCAAACAATGAGTGTCTGCCTAGATCCTGGGAGACAATGACCAACATCACCAGTGCTCGTTAAAAAATTTTATCTATAATTAATTTCTAATCTATATAAATAAAATAAATGTTCTGTGTGTTTGTTTATTCGCTATACCAATTTTTTTTACAAAGGATTTTACTGCAATTTTGTACAAATGATCTTAATAATCCATATACATAAATACTACCCACACCCACTTTTGATTAAAACAATTGAGATGGGTCTTTTGTTATTTACAATTATATTTTTCAATCGATTTCTTTAATATATTTTTAATATTCTCACAATATATCAGAGAGCGTTGCTATATATTTTTGGACTGACCATGCCCATTGCTACGCCCACATTTTAAACAAAATAATTGAAATTTTTTAGTAATTAAAATATTATTTTTTAACTAATTTTTCTGAAAGCTGGTAAACAAGCCATCTACTTCTGGACCGACCACGCAAACTGCTACGTTAAACAAAACAATTAAAATTAAGTGAGTGAAGATAAATATGCCGAGCTAAATATGTTTTAACGTAACCCTTTACATTTTTTTATTTATATAGAATTTTTGTTTTTTATATAGAATTAAATTTCTATATTTTTTTTGAACAATTTTATTTTACATACTTTCTTGTATTTAAGTAATTAGTTCTTAATTTTTTTTATATATATATTACATACATATGTACCTATTAAAGGGCTGCACAAGCCCATTTGAAATACACGATACAGAATTTTTACAGCAGACTAAAAAATTCCGTGCAAAAAGTACGCAACAGAACAAGCATTGACACTTTTTGAAATTTTTTTTTACAGTTCTAACAGTACTTGTGTTTTGTATTGCAGTAGCAATTCAAGACAAAAATTTGTTTTAAAGCTATGACCAAAGACTATAAAACTATAAAGATGTTCTACGTAGAAGAAAATCTGAAAACAAAAATGAATAGCTGAAACAGATGCTGGGGGAAGTAACAAGGGAATATTTGAGCATGCGCATTTCAAATACAAGTTTCTCTCATTTAGCTACTGAGATAAACAGAGAATAAAAAAATAAACACATACTCAACAACATATAAATGCGCATGTATGTATGTATTTATTTATAAACCAAGCATTTAAAACTTAAAATGAATTTGATTTCTTTGATATGTTTTTTGTGTGAGATTTATGAAAATTTTCAACAAAAATGTTATTGAAATCTTAGGAGCAAATAAAAATAGAACGAATATGACTAGTTGCGTTATTGTAGGGTAGAATATCTTGTTTATGGTTGTACAAATAAAATTTATCCTAATTCGCAACGAATTTATGATTCATTAATTTGAACCTTTATTAAACTCTTATTGTAGATGTTATTTTTATAATGAGAAGTAGTCCTGTTGTATATGGATCTATGTATAAGCGTTTTAAAACTCACAGACTGTTAATAATAAATAATACAGAAATTGATTTTATGTTATGAACAAAATTTATTTATAATAAAAATCTAATTACCTATTTGGAAATTAATATGTAAATCATAATAAGAAATTGTTATGCCTTATTCTCATTTTTTGTTTCGTGGTATTGTCACAAAACAATTTACTTATTTATAAAAAAAATTTGTTTTTAAATGCTCTACCATTGATGGATAGCTATCTATAAAGCGATTTCATTGCTACTAGGCATATCATCAGTAGACTCTAAAATACTTTTCATAAAAAGTCTTGAACTTATACGTTTAATACTTATCAAACCAAATGACAATTTCAATTTTGCTAAGAAGTAAAAAGTTTTAAAAATTAAAACTTTTTTAACCTACTGAGGATTCGGAGTAGCGTCTGATGAAATGGTCCATATAGGTATGCTCTCCCCTTCAGTACTTATTGTACTGAATAAATAACTCATGAGAATATCATGAGTAAAAGAATAAATTTTAAAACCAACACAATTTCTGGAATTAAGCACAAATAAAGATTAATATTTTGTTAAACTTTTTTAAAAACTTAATAAGCATTTAAAAATATTTTCTTTTTCTTCGATATTTTCTACATTAGAGATTCCAGTTCGGAAGCCTAAGCTAATGTGTAAGAAAAATATTCAAAATAAATATTGAGTCGTAATCAATTAAAACATTTTTATTATTATTCCCATTTTTTGTATCTCATTGAGATAAAACACTGAAGATGGCAAATTGCCGAAACCGGTCTGTTAAAGAACCAAATTTGACCCGGGATGACGTAAACTCGTTTAAACTAAAAATGTTTTATTATGGTTTATTTATAACTTTTGAAAAATAAATATTAAAAGTAACTGTTTTCCTTTAATAAAATATAAATAAAAATAAAAAAAAGTAATGGTTAATGTATAAGATAAAAGTAGACAATACTAATAATATTTAAGTACACTTAAATTGCTTTGCTTAATATTTTTTACGAAACTTTTTTACATTTCGAAAAATTTTTAAATTACTGTTATGATAATGCACATGCTAGTTTTTTAAGCTTAAGATAAATAACAATTTTAAAATTTTATTTTGATCATTATTTCGTTAATTCGCTGCTTAGCTTCTTCAGGATATTTACGAGTTTAATATTATTTCAAAATAGTTAACCCTTTCGTTACAACTTTTTAATGGGCAGCGCAAAAAATTTAATTTTTTGGATATTTACTACTAATGGGTATAGAAAGAGTAATCAATAATTAATTTTTAAAAAATTTTACCTTAAATGTGACTTTTGGAATGTATCCATATGGATACAAATTCGATTAGTGGTAAAGAAAAATTCAGTAATTTATGTATGATTTATATTTAGATTTTTATTGTTTTCAATATAATATTTGTACATAAAATCAGTATTCTTTAACATATAAACCAAAAAATAACTAAAGTTTTTTACAAAATTCAAATATAATAGAAATAATAGAAAATACATAATAGGTACATATACATACTATATAAATATAATAGAAAACTTACGAATAATTTATTCTTTTGATCTATAATGATATTCTTTGAAACAATTTCTCGATCCATTAGGAATACATAGTAAAACATCACATTTTGAGCATTTGTATCTTGTTCGTCCCTTGCACCCTTTGAAATTACATCTGCCTTTACCTTTCACATGTTCTGGCCAATGGTGGTTACCGTCATAATGCACAGAAATCGATGGAGCTTTTCTTTGACTTTTTCCTGATATCGTTGGACTTTCTGTAATGTCTTGACTGACGTTCGTTGATGGACGTCCTCGCTTACGAGAACACGCCTGTTGCTTTGCCCGTGCTATAAGACCATTTGCAACATCATTCCGAAATTTCAGTAAGTCCATACATTCATTTTTATTGCTTCTTTCTTCATTATCTTCCCTATATTCTAACCATGAATTACAAATTGCCATATCAATGAAGTGGTCAAACATTTTTGAAGTCCACTTTTTTGACCCAATAGAAATCCTGTACAACGACAAAATTAAATCCATTTTGTCTACACCTCCCATATTTTTGTTATATTCTGCAATTATTTTTGGCTGCGTTATATCAAAACTTTTGTTTTGTTCAACGCAAAATCTGTTCACTACATTAAGGGGTTCGTGGGCGTGGATTGTAAAATTAGCTGCAACTATTCCTCCATCAATTCAACTTAGAAGAAAGATGTTGTCCGAACATTCTACACGGTAATCGAAACTCCCGCGTCCTAATTTTTTTAGTTCTTTTTCGGATTGTAGGTCGATTTTCCCAAATCTATTTCCCCTTTTTGTTCCGGTGGCCCAAATTCCTCTTTGGCGTAAATACGAAACTAAGTTTAGTGTTGTAAAATTGTTGTCAAAATGAATTTTGTAGTTCTTTTTTTAAGGAAGAGTTTTCGTTAAATGAATTACTATATCTGAACAAAATCCTAACATTGGTCCACCTATAATTGTACTCTTTCCTTGGGAGATTTCGAAGTCATATACAATATTTTTATACCCCATTTTATGGGTTTTTTAGGCATATATTGCTCAATATGGTTCTTCCTTTGAACGGAACCATCATTTCATCGATTTTTTTTATAAAAATATTTATAAGACTGCGAACTTATTCAGTTTATCATTTTTTACTTCATTAGTTCCAAATTTCAAACTATTGCGCAAAGTATGAAATCGATGTCTAGCCATATTTTCTGCGAAAGAAGGAATTTGCGTACCAACAGTACAATACATTTCTATTTGAGGATAGTTTATGGTACCAATAAATATT
Organism: Thelaira solivaga; assembly: GCA_947397855.1. NCBI lineage: Eukaryota > Metazoa > Arthropoda > Insecta > Diptera > Tachinidae > Thelaira > Thelaira solivaga. The sequence goes on from OX377615.1 coordinate 3,223,514, forward strand.
TCTAAAGCTAAAAATTTAGGGAGCTCTTCGAAGCTCGTATTTACAGATTTTCCCTTTTGAATTAATGACGTTTGGTTTGTCCAAGAAACAATATTTTCAAGAAAATTTTCAGTAATATATTCTAAAAAATATTCAACTGGCAATTTGTTTTTATATTATATGATAGATTTAGAAAAAGGAGTTTCTGGAGCGTTCCAAGCTGCTTTTTTCCAGCGAAACTGGTCTACCTTCTTTTGCTGAAATTTTTCAATAGAACACTCTTCTAAATTTTCTATATCTTCAAAATCATTATCAACTTTTATTTCTTCTATGTTTATTTCATATGGGCCCTCCCGACAAACCTCTTGTACCAAAAAACTATTGTTGTTATCTAAAGCTTTGAACAAATTATTCATAAGGTCCGTTTCTTCCGATTCATTTTCATCTGAAATGTCGGAATCATTAAAATTTGTCAGAATTTTTTCGATTTCTGAATCTTTTATTTTTCTTGGCATCTTAAATTTTAAATAAGCGTAGCTAAAAATAAACGTCTGCTCTCTATTAGCCTCAATACAAAAATGATTTTCTTTTGCTTGTACGGTATAAAGTTAATACCAATATCATGACCACAAGTAACATTTGTATCCATATGGATACATGATTTTTTACAAAAATTCTTATAAGCTTTTTAAACAAAAAAATTTTAATGCAATTCATTAAATTAAAGGTTTTCTAAGTATTTGCGATGAATTTTTGTAAAAACTAATCGTTATTATTTATTTTATGAATAAAATAAGAAAACCTCTTTTTGACGAAAAAATAATATGAAAATATAATTTTTTTAAACTCGACATTTTTAATTGAAAGATAATAAATAAAATAGGTAACATTATTTTAAACGATGAAGAAAACATAAATTTATAATAATCTTTAAATATTGTGTTAATTTCTTTTGTTCTAAGCGTTGTAAAACGCCCACAAAGTCACATGTATCCATATAGATAAAACTATAAAGATGTTCTACGTAGTGTAAATTTTTTCTGGTGCTAAATTTGTTGATGGATATTGCTAGTAATATCCACGAGAGCGCAAGAATTTAAAAAAGAGTAATATAACATGCAAGAGAATAATATTCAATGCAAGAATTTACACAACTTCACTTTTCAGTACATCCATATACAAACTGTATATGTATGTGTACCAAATTTTTATGAAAAAGTTGCTTTCTTCTTATAGCTATACTAACATTACCGTTTTTGTTAATGTAGGTAAATACATGCATTTTATTGTTGTAATACATATAGTATATGAATTCACACCGAATTTAAATTTCGTTACTGGCCGCAATGGAATTACAGAAGGTCAATAAAAATTTTAATATTTTATTTTTGAAGAAAAAGAATGAGGACTTACCACGTCGCAATTAGGATTAGAGTGGACTGTGGTTAGCTGCTGCGTGGAAATCCTAGGTTTCTTTTCTTCGGTATTATTTGTATAATTTATAAGGCAAACTATACAAATTAGGGGGGTGAATTAAGTAGATTTTAATAATGTGTGAAATGAGATTTATTAGTGCTGGTGAGATGTTCACCGTTTGGATGATAGTTTGTAAGTAAGTATAATTTGTTTTTCATTTGACAATTCTTTCTTTTCTTTTTTCGTTAAATTAATAATTCACAATAATGTAGATAATTTAAATACAAATTCCCAGTATAAATAAATTACTTTTTATAAATTCATATTGAAAACCGTTAAATACAAATATTAATACATATGTTTGTTTAAAATTTTGATTTTAAACGATTCTAGTCAACATTTAGTTAATTAGTTGCTTAACTTCTTAGCTATTTTGAAATAATTTTAAATATAAATATCCTAAAGAAGCTAAGCAGCGAATTAACGAAATAATGATCAAAATAAAATTTTAAAATTGTTATTTATCTTAAGCTTAAAAAACTAGCATGTGCATTATCATAACAGTAATTTAAAATTTTTTGGAAATGTAAAAAAGTTTCGTAAAAATTATTAAGCAAAGCAATTTAAGTGTACTTAAATATTATTAGTATTGTCTACTTTTATCTTATACATTAACCATTACTTTTTTTTATTTTTATTTATATTTTATTAAAGGAAAACAGTTACTTTTAATATTTATTTTTCAAAAGTTATAAATAAACCATAATAAAACATTTTTAGTTTAAACGAGTTTACGTCATCCCGGGTCAAATTTGGTTCTTTAACAGACCGGTTTCGGCAATTTGCCATCTTCAGTGTTTTATCTCAATGAGATACAAAAAATGGGAATAATAATAAAAATGTTTTAATTGATTACGACTCAATATTTATTTTGAATATTTTTCTTACACATTAGCTTAGGCTTCCGAACTGGAATCCCTAATGTAGAAAATATCGAAGAAAAAGAAAATATTTTTAAATGCTTATTAAGTTTTTAAAAAAGTTTAACAAAATATTAATCTTTATTTGTGCTTAATTCCAGAAATTGTGTTGGTTTTAAAATTTATTCTTTTACTCATGATATTCTCATGAGTTATTTATTCAGTACAATAAGTACTGAAGGGGAGAGCATACCTATATGGACCATTTCATCAGACGCTACTCCGAATCCTCAGTAGGTTAAAAAAGTTTTAATTTTTAAAACTTTTTACTTCTTAGCAAAATTGAAATTGTCATTTGGTTTGATAAGTATTAAACGTATAAGTTCAAGACTTTTTATGAAAAGTATTTTAGAGTCTACTGATGATATGCCTAGTAGCAATGAAATCGCTTTATAGATAGCTATCCATCAATGGTAGAGCATTTAAAAACAAATTTTTTTTATAAATAAGTAAATTGTTTTGTGACAATACCACGAAACAAAAAATGAGAATAAGGCATAACAATTTCTTATTATGATTTACATATTAATTTCCAAATAGGTAATTAGATTTTTATTATAAATAAATTTTGTTCATAACATAAAATCAATTTCTGTATTATTTATTATTAACAGTCTGTGAGTTTTAAAACGCTTATACATAGATCCATATACAACAGGACTACTTCTCATTATAAAAATAACATCTACAATAAGAGTTTAATAAAGGTTCAAATTAATGAATCATAAATTCGTTGCGAATTAGGATAAATTTTATTTGTACAACCATAAACAAGATATTCTACCCTACAATAACGCAACTAGTCATATTCGTTCGATTTATATTTGCTCCAAAGATTTCAATAACATTTTTTTTGAAAAATTTCATAAATCTTACACAAAAAACATATCAAAGAAATAAAATTCATTTTAAGTTTTAAATGTTTGGTTTATAAATAAATACATACATACATGCGCATTTATATGTTGTTCAGTATGTGTTTATTTTTTTGTTATCTGTTTATCTCAGTAGCTAAATGAGAGAAACTTGTATTTGAAATGCGCATGCTCAAATATTCCCTTGTTACTTCCCCCCCGCATCTGTTTCAGCTATTCATTTTTGTTTTCAGATTTTCTTCTACGTAGAACCTCTTTAAAGTTTTATAGTCTTTGCTATAAAGTTCTGCTGCCGTGTTGCTTCCCAGCGGCAAAAAGAAGGAGTAAGCAGGCCTTCTAGAAGCCCTTATTTGTCAGACACAAGGCTTTCTTACTCCATTCCATACTCATATATTTTTTACACACGTTGTCCTAGCCAGCCAAGGTCTTCTACATTCCCTTCTTCAACAGGCCTGTTAGTATGCCTTTATGAACAGGACTGTTATTAGGCGTTCTTCAACAGATCTGTTAGTAGACCTTCTTAAGCAGGCCTGGAAGTATTTATTTAAATCTATGTATTCTTATTTCACAATTTTGCAAATTGAAAATAAAACAAAAATTTTTTTTTATAGAAAGGTTTAGAAAACATTATTTTCGTAAGCTTATTTTACACTTATAAGAGTAAGCTTACAGTAAGTTTGCATATATAAGTTTACTTATAAGGTTGCCGTTTTGATTATTCTACAATTGTTACGATATAGTTTTTCAATATTTTCTAAAACATTTTTCAATTATAAGGCTTATATTTGTAAGTTTATTTTAATATTTTTCTTAAGCCATTTGGTTTGTTCGGTAGGTATACACATTAACAAAATATGAATAGCACGTACCCAAAAATATTTATTTACTTGATAAAGAAAAAAAAAACCATATCCGACACTAAATATAAAACACCATATGAAAATCCTTTCTATGGGCTACACATATATACGAGTATATACACAAAATTCCAAACATACCATTAACATAGACTAAACGCACGATCATCTTTGCCAATACAATTAGGTATTGTGTGTACAATGTTGTAGATCAATAACACAAGTTCTTTTATTCTTATTGTGGGCTATGAGTAATCCACCCCTATTAGCTACACACATATTTTGTACACACAATTTCCAATTGCATTGTTTACAATTGCCAATTTGGATGTTGGAGTAAAAAACACATTAAAAAATTTTAGATTTTGGTGGACATATTGTGCACCAAAATACAGAAATTTATTGTATTTTCAACTCTAAAATACACACATTTTAATATTAAAACACTTACCTTATTGGCTCCTTCGGAAACCGATGAAGTTTTTCCATTTTTGGACATCCCACAACACATTTACGGCTCAAAAATATTTATAAAAATTAATATTAAAATGGAACTAATATAAAAATTACCACCAGGCAGTGTTTTAAAAACTGTGAGCAAAATAGCAAAAGTTTAAATTAATACGCAGTTGCTTTGAGCGAACAGTTTTTTTTTCAAAAAGTCAACTCTTGCTTTCGCTTCTGCTTTGCAAATAAGTAGCAACTGTTGAAAAGTCTTTTATTTCCTTTGCAGTCGTACAGTTTTATTTTGCTTTAACTTTGTAATATTGCACAGCGAAATCAAAGCAACAGTTCTTAAACAAAATTAATCGCTTTGCTTCTAAGTAACTGTGCAGTCGTCAACAGCAAAAGTAAAAAGTTAAGTTGAAAGAACACACGCAGTTGCTGTACTATCGACTTAAAGCATAAATGTATGAAAACTTTTGCTGTAGTTTTTATTTTCAAAATACAAAAACTATGAAGCAGTACCACAGTCGAATTTTCGCTTTTGTAAGACTAGCAGCGAATACGAAAATAATTTTTCGTAAAATTTTTTTCGACTTAACCGATTTTTATGAAATTTAATATGTACATATATTCAGTAGGTCTGCGAATAGGTTTATTACTAATTGTTATACCCCTAATGGTAAGGTGTAATCGAATGAAATGCAACAAATAGTTGTGTGTTTTGTATTTATAAACGATAGATTAGAAAGTAACATCCAGAATTAATAAAAATTAATGAATAAATTAAAACTATATTTTTAATTTAATATTTTCAAAAGGAAGTTACAATTATATACATTTTTGTTTTCCAATGAATTAGTCTGATATTTGGTACATACGCTCTCTAAGGATACCGACTTACGTAATAAAGAAGCGGTCCGTGCGAGACCGAGCAAAAACATATAAAATTTAATAAAGGGCTGCACAAGCCCATTTAAAATACACTATACACTACTGGACACTAGAACAAAGTACAGTTTCTAGTGCCTAGTAGAACAAAAAGTTCTGTGCAAAAATGACGCAACAGAACAAGCATTGACACGTTTTGAATTTTTTTTACAGTTCTAACAGTACTTGTGTTTTGTATGGCAGTAGAAATTCAAGACAAAATTTTGTTTCGAAGCTGTGACGTCAAATTAAACCATGCATAGTATGTACACTAGATCAGAGGAATTATACATACCTATGTATGTCTGAATACAGCAAAGTTCTATAAAGTTCTGCTGTCGCGTTGCTCGTTCTACTGCATTATTGTTATGTTCAGTTTTGTGCTAGTGTATTTGTGTTCTGGTTGTTCTATGTTCTAGTGGTATTTAAAATTGGAATTGGACAATATCGCTAATATGATAGCGATGAGTCAGAAGGGGAATACCTTAACATGGACTACTTGAATAACATAAACGATTTAGAAAGGCCATTAAATTTAAGCATTGGAAACATACAAATTTGTAGATGTGCAGCTCACACAGCTCAGCTCTGCGCCCTGGATGTAACTAAAGATGTAGATATTAAAGAGTTTTTGGTTAGCTGCAGAAATCTTACTAAATTTATTTGAAAGCCATCAAACGGGCTTCGAATTGAGAAATTTAAAGATTCCACAGCTGGATTGCTCAACAAGGTGGGGCTCAACCTATAACATGTTGGAGACGTTATTATCTGCCAAAGAAGCATTCTTTTCAGTGGAATCGATAAAAGAGAAAACTAGTAAGGAGAATTTCGATAATTGTGATAAACTATGGAATTTTAAGCTATGTAGCAGTTTTTGGCCCATTACAAAAAACCATAATAAAGTTCCAAGAAGAGCAACTCCATTATGGCAACTTTTACGCACAGTGGCTAAAATGTAAAATAGTAACTGAAAAAGTAATAGCTGACAACACTAGTAAAGAGCTAATTAATAAAATTGGAAATAAGCTTTTGCAATGTATTGAAAAACGAACGGCTAAAATACTCGAAAATGAAAGCTTGATTGCTTGCCTGTTCTTAGATCCGAGATTTCACCATATGCTGACAGTACAAAAACGACAAGAAGCTGTTGCTTATCTAAAGCATATCTGGGAAAAATTACGAGCAGTTTCTGTTACCTCAAATGCCACTTCCAACAACAGTTTTCAAGAAGATAAAAACGCATTTGAAAATGAAGAGGAACAGTTGTTGAATACGCTTTTAAAGTAGAACCTTGAATCGACTTCTGGTGAGATAGTCTACACAGATGTTTACTCCAAAATTGCAAACCTACATTTACCATTTATGAGGAGTGATGTGCTTATGTTTTGGAGAGAAAGAAAGCATTCTTAACCTGAGTTGTATGCTTTAAGTAGCGTTTGCTTTGGTATACCCCCAACTCAAGTACGTTATAATTACTTTTTTATGATTCTCTTTGATAAGTCCTCTTTTTATTTTGCAGGTTCCCGTTGAACGCGCGTTTTCGTCTTTAAAGCTTATATTGACTGATAACGCAATAGGCTGAGTCATGAGATTTTGGAGAATATTTTATTGGTTAAGCTCAACTCAACGTTCATAAATGAAGCTATTAACAGTCTGCCACTGTTCGAAAACTTACAAAATTAGTGAAGTTAATAATATAATTTTAAGTTTCTTTATTTTATTTTTTTTTTTCGTTTCTTAAGAATCACTGAATTTAATATTGAATAATATCTATAATATTGAAAAATAAATATTTATAATAAATACATATGTTCATATGGGGTAAGTATCAAATCAAAGCAACTTTCTTTGTTCTTTCAACTTAACTTTCTACTTTTGCTGTTGACGACTGCACAGTTACTTAGAAGCGATTAATTTTGTTTAAGAACTGTTGCTTTGATTTCGCTGTGCAATATTACAAAGTTAAAGCAAAATTAAAGTGAACAAAAGCAAAAAATGAAAAGACTTTTAAACACTGCCACCAGGTATACTTACATTTTGCTGCTCTTGTTTTCTGTTGATAAATGCCTTTTGGAGGCATTTTCTCGTACTTTTTGCACCACTACCACTGCACATACACTTTTCTTAATAATATAAGACAAAAAAACGAGGAAACTGCGCCAAAATTTATGATAAATTTTTAAATAATAGCAATATTCCTCATTTTTTGTGTGCCTATAAAAAATACTAAAATAATATTTTGGCAAACAATTAACCCCATCAAAGAAATGAGAGAGGAATACAAAAATTGATATATTGTTGTCCTTCCTATATTAAGGGGGTAACACAGAGTTGCATTTCACTGCAATGGCAACATCAAAATTTACCACCTAAAATTGGTGTCGAGTCTAGTTTTTTTTTTTCTTCTTTGTAGAATAAATCGGCGAAAAACTCGGTAATCTTGTTTTGCATTTTCTTAGGCTGGGTTTTAAGTCTTGCGTTGAAAAGTACAGTTAGAGATGATGATTGATTTTTATAAATTTTCAAATCATTCATACAAACATATATAAATATATACACACATATGTTCGAGAAATTATGTTTATCACAAGTGCAAAAAGACCAATACAAAATTCTTTAATTAATTTATGGTTTAACAATTTTTATGTCTATCTTCACATGCACAAAGCCCGCGTGTTTACGATTTATTGGCTTAAAGTAATTTATTAAAATTCTGGACTCTTTTTTTTATACCCTTCACTGTAAGTAAGAAGGGTATATATAACTTTGTGATTCCGTTTGTAATTTCTACACCCTACATGGGACACCCTATAAAGTATATATATTCTGGATCGTTATAAGTAGCGGAGTCGATTTATCGATGTCCGTCTGTCCGTTTAGTCGTTGATATTAACTTTCAGAAGAATCTAGATAACACACAGAAAAGTATAGCATACCAAACGCTCAGTTGTTGCTGTAAGGCTATTGCTATTGCAATTCAGCCAGATCATTAAAAATAAATAGCGGAGCTATGAGTCAAAAACCGAAACTACCTCTATTTTTGACCATATTTTGAGTGGGTTTTTTGCCTATTTTGTCTAAACGAAAAAACGGACAAAAAAACGTGGTATGCAGTTTTGTTTGAAGTATAAGTCATAATACCTGTCCTATAAATGAAAGCAATCGATCCACAAATGGCTGAGGAATATCAAAAATACAACGAAATTTTAGATTTTCATTAATTATGGCATTATTTTTTTGCGTTTTTTATTTAAATTGAAAAAAGTAGTACGTAGTTTTTTCAAACATCACATTCACAGTATCGTAACCAAAACTCAGTTGGATGGGTCCATAAGTGGCGGAGCTATGAGTCTAAAATTGCGAATACCTCAATTTTTATTGCGTTTTTTACGTAATTTGTCTAAACTACAAGGCGGACAATAAAACGTGGTACGCAGTTTTATTAAAACTAACAGTCGTAATGTGCAAAAAATCGGAAAGATCGGTCTTCAAATAAACCAGAAAAATCAAACAATGCAACGAAATTTTAGATTTTCAATAAGTTTTGATTTGTTTTTTTGCGTTTTTTATCTAAAGTAAAAAAAATTAGTTACAAGTTTTTTTAGATATCATATTCATAGTATATGGACCAAGATTCAGCTAAATCGGTCCGTAAATGGCTAAGCTATGTGTCCAAAATCGCGACTACCTCTATTTTTTCACCATTTTTGGTGCGTTTTTTGGGTAATTTGTCTAAACTACGCAGTTTTATTAAAAATAACTGCCGAATTGTCTGCGCAAAAAATCAGAAAGATCGGTCCACAAATGGACCAAAAAAATCAAAAATACAGCCGGCATTTTACATTTTCAATAATTTTTGTTTTGTTTTTGCTTTGTTTTTTTTTTTTTTTGAAATTTTGTAGCTGACATGTGCGTAATGCTTTGTACACACAAACACGAAAAATAAAAGAGTGTATGGGTGAATGCGTGGTTTTTATTGCCTTGAGTTAAATAGTATTACGAATACAGACATCTCTATGAAAGAGAGTGCATTAGATCTTTATCGAAAATTAATCATTTAATTATAATTAATAATTTAATTAAATATGTTTAGCTTAAAAATTTTTACAAAAATTTTCAAAATTAAATGAAAATTTTTTTTTTATTTTTCTATTTAATATCTTTCTTAGAATTTCTTTTTTTATTAATTTAAAAATTTAGTGCCTGCAGACATTTTATTGCTTTTAAAAATGAGGTTCTCAGAAAGGATTGTTTCTTAGAACTCGTTAATTTTAGTCGTATTATAAAAATTAATTTTTTTATAGATATTTCGCTCCAATAATAAATAAATAAATTTTTCATATTTAATACGACCTCATGCTGAAAAAAGTATGCATTTTAGTCACATAATTTTTTGAAGTGAGTGAAGATAAGTATGATTAGGTAAATATGTTTTCACGTAATTCCTTATGTTTTTTTAGTATTTGTAAATATCTTTTCAGTATTTTTGACATACTAAGATACAAATGTGCATAAATACGTTGATTTCTCCAAGAGATTGCAAACGATCGATAGAATATTACGGGTTGGTTCACATATCATTTGAAACAAGAGTTCATCACCAAATTTGTAATCACCCAAGTACTCAGAAAAATCGTTGCATTATTTTTAAAAAATTTATAAAATTGCCTCATACCCCAGTACTCTTCTTCTGAAGGATTTTTGGGTAGGAAAATTACTAAAATTAAAAAAAATTAAATCTGTAGGCTCTAAACTTTCTGGAAGTGTTTTAACATTTTCTGAAAAATTCGTAGTTTTTATTTCATGATGCAAAACGGAAACTGCCAAAATCCTTGAGTTCAACAGTACTGTGGTGTATGGAAATTTAAAAAAAAATTTTAAAAATAGTCCAAAATAACTCTGAGTATTTTGGCGATAGACTACAAATCTAAACAGTCTCCTCTTTAAAATGATATATGTCTCATCTCACAATATTTAATGGTTCGTTGGCAAGTTCCTAAAATCACTTAGAGCAACAGCACTGGGGTATATGGAAATTTAAAAATAATCCAAAGTAACTTCCGAACGAACCATAAAAGATTACGAGATAAGATGTATATCATTTTAAATGGGAGGTAGTCTAGATTTGTAATCTATCTTCTAAGTACTCAGAAAAAACCTTACATTATTTTAAAAAATTTTTTAATTTTCCTCCTACCCCAGTACTCATACTCTGAGGAATTTTTATCATTCCTCATTTTGGCAACAGAAACTTACTGAAACCAAACTGAAATGAAATTTGTAAGTTCTACGCTTTCTGGAAGTGTTTTAACATTTACTTGAAATTTCGTAATTTTTTTTTTTCTATGATGCAAAACGGAAATTGCCTAAACCCTTCAGAGCAACAGCACTGGAGTATATGAAAATTTAAAAAATAAAAAAAATTTTAAAATATCCAAAGTAATATATGAATATTTGATTGGTTGGTTAAAAATATAGATGATCTCCGCTAAACTATTGTATAAAACATTTAATATTTAATGACTTAAGACGTATTTGATAAATAAGCCATTAATACTGAAAATATTTAGAAATACTAAAAAACTTCGGGTTTTACGTTAAAACATATTTAACGCGGCATATTTATCTTCACTCATTTCATTTTTTCTATAGTTTTGCTATTAATGAAGAATGTGGAAAGTGAAAAATACAGGGTGGGCCAAAAGAAACCAAGGGGTGTAAAAGTTTAATAACTTTTTTGTTTATTAACTTTTTTTTATTTTTTCTTTCAGATTATATAATATACAAAATGGAAATTTTTTTACACTAAGTATGAAAAATGATGTCTCTTAAATGACCACCGTTTTCAGCTTCGCACTGATGGGCTCTTTTTAGAGCATTTTCCATAACATCTTTCAAAACTTGTGGCTGTAGCGTTTGAATTTCTGCAACAATGTTTGTCTTGAGTTCAAGGATTGTCTCTGGCTTGTTCACATACACTCGCTCCTTCAAAAAACCCCAAAGAAAATAGTCGGGTGCTGTCAAATCTGGCGATCGCGCTGGCCAAATAATTTCCCAATTTCGAGAAATTATTCGCTCTCCAAAAATTTGGCTTAAAAGTGCCATTGTGTCTCGGGCAGTATGGGCAGTGGCTCCGTCCTGCTGAAACCACATACCAGGTCTGTTTTCAAGAGCAGGACGTAAAAAATTTTCTATCATAAAACGATACCGCTCTCCATTTACGGTTACAGCACTTCCATCTTCATTCTCGAAGAAGTAGGGCCCAATGACATTTTCAGATGTGATCCCACACCATACTGTACACCTGATGGGGTGCAATTGGCGTTGATGAAGGGCTCTTGGATTTTGAGAACCCCAGAACCTACAGTTCTGCTTGTTAACAAAGCCATTCAAATGTCGACGATATGCTCTTTGCGTTAAAATAATTGATCTCTGGTTTAAATAATAAAATTCTATTGTTCTGGTTCTCTGTTCAGTTGTGAACCTCTTCATTATAAATTCTCCAAGTGTTGTCTATATAATCTGAAAGAAAAAATAAAAAAAAATTAATAAACAAAAAAGTTATTAAGCTTTTACACCCCTTGGTTTCTTTTGGCCCACCCTGTATTAATATTTCGCTAACACAGTGAAGGGTATAAAAGACTCGGCACTGCCGAATTTAACTTGTTTTTTATTAATTTTCAAATTTTTATTGTTATTCACGAAATAAGCAAATATTTCGGTTTTAATAATATTTAAATTTATTACAAATTGTTGTACATTTGTGGCTTTGTATGTTTACGTTTTCTTCTTTGGCTTTCATAATCGTTCTCACAATACAAGTTTTATTTGTATACTTTTACACTAAGTCTGGGAATACACGGTGATTTTAGCTTTGCAACTCTTATAGGAGGGATAAAGGAAAGAGTGGAAAAGGGTACAGACTTACTCGTACTCGGTAATTATCTTTTGTTCTCTATTCGTACCCTTTAAAGCTGTAAAAAAGAAGATAAGTTGCTTGAATGCTGAATGAATAAGAATGCTAAAATTCCCGAAAGCGATCTTGTGTACCAGATTCGCCTGTATGGTACTCTACTCAGGCTCACGGTAAAGAGGTTTCGCAGAAAATGTTACATCGGGTAAAAATGGTGAAGGAAAAATAAGTTAATCATCTCAATTTTCAAAAAGATGGTTCAACAACGAACAGCACATTAAAATAAAAATGTAATTGCTGCTTAAAGCTTGTAATTTTGTATAAATACTAAAGGGCTGCACAAGCATACTTGAAAGCGGCATATCATTACAAACATGTGTAGTATTTTATATTAAAAAGTGCTTGTAAGCCATTTCAAGTATCCTTTTGTAGCTCTTTAATAAATAAAGGGTCCGCAATCTAACGTTTTTTTTTTTTCAACTAATGCTTATTTCGTGAATGGTAACACTAAGATCATGTCTAATTTGACAGATAATTAGTTTTTTCCTTCCGCTGAAAGAATATGGTTGTGTTTTCGCTTCGCCAAGTGGGCCTGCGATCGACTTACAGAAGATGCCAAAAAAATCATCTTTTCAGATGAAGCTCATTTTGATCTTGGCGGGTATGTAAACAAGCAAAATTGTGGCATTTGGGGCACAGAAAACCCGCACGCATACATTGAAAAGCCGACGCACCCAAAACGAGTCACTGTTTGGTGCGGATTTTGGTCCTGAGGCATAATTAGGCCATTTTTCTTCGAAATTGAGCAAGTAGTGGCCGTTAGTCAATGACGATCGTTATAGGGCCATGTTGAACGAATTTTTGTTCACAAAAATTGAAGAGGAGGATATTGGCAACATGTGGTTTCATCAGGACGGCGCTACGTGACACACTGCCGAAGCTACACTCGATGTTTTTATAGCATTTAAAAAAAAAAAAAAAAGTTATTTGGCGGACCCTATACCACAAAAATTGCCATATCATTTTTTATTGCTCACGCCCCGTTTACGCCCACTTTTTATGTATATATCTGCACTATTTTTCAACGGATTTTTATGAAATTTGGTATATATGATATACATGGCATACGAAAGTTGCCATACCAGTTTTTACTGGCTAAGCTTATTTTTACGCCCACTTTTCAAAAAAGTACAATATATGGTGAGAAATCTAGAATTTTGCAATACAGATGAACTTTTAATGAGAGATTAATCTAAACTTTTGATAAATATTCTATTGAGAATAAAATTGTTTTTTAAAATAAATTGTTTTTTTGTTTACTTTTAATAAAAAAAGTATTTTAATTATAAACACGAGCATTTTTTAAAACGTTTTCTGTTTTAAAAATGGCTGCATTACTTAAGTATGTTTTGAAAATCATGCGTTTTGGTTGTTTTCTTTTCTAAGATAAATTAGATCACCTGCATAAGAAAACTTTTAGATTATAAGTATATGCTTGTGACTTAAAACTGACAAATTTTTAGTGTTTCGTTTTGCAGAAAACTTATTTTGAGATTTGAAATCGTAATTACTAAAATTAACCGTTTTCGTCGTTTTCAGAATATAAATAATTTGAAAGGATTTCATTTCAGTCATTAATTTGAGTTTCAGTAATTATTTGAAAATATTTTATTTTCATATCGTCTTTTAGTCATTTATGTAAATATTTTGCTTCAACTTTTCTCTAAAAGCTTCCATAAGAAGCGCATGGATAAAAAAATATTTGCCTGAATATGTGTCATAAATTTTGAGTGGCGGCATACATATTTCCTAGTAATAATATATTGTATCATAAAAGTATGTATGAGTGTGTGCTTTATGCGTGCACACAGCGAACATTTTTTGCTTAACCAAAAATAGACAAATCGAAATGCAACATCGTTTTTTTTTCAATTCAATTCAATTTTATTGCGTTCATAATATTTACAATTTGCTTATTATGTAACTAGTATATATATGCTTATAAAGAGTTTAAGGAACTGTCCTTGTTCTACTTAAACATAACTTTTGTGTTGGTATAATTGTATGTAATTTATTATGATAAGTGGAGGTCAAAATTTGCAAAAACCTTTGTATACACACCTGATCAAATTAATAGATACACCACAGATTTTAGTTGTATTATATGAAATTAGAATTATACTTCACTTCATTAAAAAAAATGATTTTATATTTTTCGTTAAGCTAAATACATATGTATTTTTCAAGATATAAGAGTATTTACACAAAAAAAATATATTTTTTAATCTTTTGCTATAATGAGTCTGCTCAAAATAATAGATACACTTGAGATCTGCGAAATAGAAAGTAGTTTAAAACTTATAATTTTTAGTTCTTGTAGATTTTCATCTAGTCTCCACTGTAGCTACCTTATTAAATTGCGACACGTTTCTTTCAGTATTTCATACCAAGTTTTTTGCACGAATTGTTAGAGTTGTTGCTTACTACTAAATGTTTCCTTGCTCAACTTTTTTTTTTAAGTCACCACATAAATTTTCTATTGGATTAAGATCCGGGCATTGACTTGGTAAACCATATTTTTACTATACCTGCTGTATGCTTTAGAGCATTATCCTGCTGGAATACCCAAACTAATGGCATATTCTCCTCCGCATACGGTAGCATTATGTTTTCCAATATTTCCTTATAATCAAAAGCTGTCATTTTATTTGTAATTTGAAATATTGGTCCCACAACTTTCCATAAAAAAGACCCTCAAAAGATGATGTTTCCAAGTCCATGCTTCACGGTTGTTTTCGTGAATCTTGCATGGAATTCTCTACCTTTGGGGCGTCTTGCATTCCTTTCGGAGTCGTTTCCGAACAAATTAATTTTAGTTTCATCGCTCCATAAAATGTTTTTCCATTTTTTTTCACCAACAGGGCTCAACCAACTCATATGATTTTTTTTGCAAATTGTAACCTTATCGCCAGATTTTTTTTTCCCCATTAAAGGGACTTAGGCAATTAATCCTGGAAGATTGGCCATTTGTAAACGTCATCTAATTGTTGGAGCGCTAACCGCATTTCCAATTTCTGCAGAAATTTTTCTGGATGACTTAAATGGATCTTTTTTTGATATTGTAACTATATAGCGGTGAAGTGCTGCAGTGGTTTTCAATGGCTTACCACGGCTACCTTTCTGTAAACAACTTGTTTATGCATTCTGAACAAAATGAAGTGATCTCTGAAGAGATCTAAAGATTTCTCGTAAAGATTTTCCATTTTTACGAAGTTAAGCAACAAGCCTCCGTTCTTCTGAAGTACAGTGCGTATTTCGACACACCTGCACAATAATTAGAGGATAAAATCACTTAATTTTTTTTTAGTAACAATTACTTACCACGTTCTTTAAAAATATTACAGAAAAAATTAGTTTTAACTATAAAATTGCACGTGTATCTATTATTTTGATCAATCCAAATTTCACTTTTAGCAATCAAAACTTAAATTTTTTTTAACGGTACTAAATATTTGCTTATGCTTGGAGAATTTAGTGTTTCCCAATGTATTTCTAAAGTGCAAAGAAGCTAAAGTTACCCGAGGCGTAAAAAAACGTATTTTACAAAAGTACTTACAAGTTTATCTATTATTTTGATCAGGTGTGTATATATTATTCCTCTTCTATGTTAAAGCTTAAAACTACTTAACCTATTTACTAATCTAATATAGGGGCTAGCTCAGTTAAGTGATCGTATACCGCATAGGAGCATTTAGAATTAAAACTTGCAGACAATCTGTAAATCTTGTCATCAACTAATTCAATATCGGCAATTTTATGCAATCTTGCTGTGGAATAGTGCCTAGGAAGGTTATAAATTAATTTAAGAATTCTATTTTGACAAATCTGAAGTGGTCCACCGGAGGAATATCTGCTATATAAATGTTATAGAGTGTTGGAGACAAACAAGAGCTTTGAGGACACCCTGCATTTGTGTGATGAACATTGGAAGATATGTAGTTTATGTGAACTTTAAATGACCTTGAAGTTAAATAGCTTTGAATTATTCTTATGATGTTAGAAGGGAAGTTAAACGGTATAAGCTTGTAAATTAATCCATCGTGCCATACATTGTCAAATGCAGACTTAACATCTAGCAATAAAATACCGGTCGAATTTTGTTGATTAAAATTAGATTTAATTGCTTTCCGTATTCAGACTAAAGGATGTATGGTACTGTGCTCCATACGAAATCCGAATTGTTATGTAGGTAATATGGAGTGTTCGTCTAATACGTCCGTGATCTTGAATTTAATTATTATTTCCAACACCTTACTAACGGTAGATAATAGACTGATTGTACGGTATGACGATGGACAATCTGGAGGTTTATTTGGTTTTTTGATTGCAATGACCTTCGCCTCTTTGAAATCATCCGGAAAATAACCTAATTGAAGACAGCTTTCTTTGGAAGTTCCTTTAAGGCTTTATTAGTTATGCCATCTGCCCCAGGTGAGCTATTACTCTTCAGACTACTTAATATATCCGAAACATTGTTACATTTAACAGAAATATCTAATGGAGTATAGTAAGTATTGAAGTCGCTTATGGTGTTCCTTACTAGGGTCTCCGTTACAGTGTCACTGATGCTTGAGGCATAAGAGTGGTTATCGCTAAATATACCAGCCAATATTTCACATTTTTCTTCCGTCGAAGAAAATCGTGAATTATTATGCTTCAAAGTTGGAATAATTTTAGACCTCTTCCTTAAAATTTTTGTCAAGTTCCAAAAAGGGGAAGAGCCTTTCTCTAAACTAGATAGCAATTGGCTCCAGGAGCTATTTCTGAATTTATCAATCTCCCATTTGATTACTGAATTTAGATTATTATTTTCATAGTAATCGCGTTCGTCCCTGTAACGAAGCCATTTTCTGCGACAGTGATTTTGCGTTCGAATCAGCAGTTTTATATTATTGGGAAGTGTTTTTCTTGAAGTTTTTTTTAATAACAAGTGGGACACTATAAGAAATTGCATTATTCAAGGTAGAGATAAAGTGCCGAAGAGCAGAGTCTATGCTCTCTTTGCTTCTGGATATGTTATTATTATGAAAAATCAGATGTCTGTTTATAAATTTAGAATAAAGTTTCCAATTAACATTTTTGAAATCAAAATATTTGAGATTGACACTCCGATAATTCTTTTTTATAGTAAGAATAATGGGGAGGTGGTCAGAACTTAGGTCATTAATAACTTCTGGAGAGGGTGTGTTCATTGCAGTATTTGTCATGAAGAGATCAAGTGTTGAACTCTGACGGTTTAATTGGAAGGGTATATATGTGTTTTCACTAGGAAACAAAAGATTAAAGTTATAAGAGTCCTGTTTGTCATGCAATATATTGCTCCAACAATTGGCTCATGTACAACCCCACGATTGATGTCGACAATTAAGGTCCACCAATGACATAATTGTCATCTCTCGTTAGATTGTATATATCAGAAGCAAATGTTCTCTTTCTAGCATTATCACTGCCTGCGCGGCCATCTGGGAAATAGCAAGCATATGTATTTATACTACCGTTAGTAGTTAGCATTTTAATACCGATATTCTCAATAAGGAGTGTATCAATAATGGGTATAGTCGAATGGGGAATGTCTTTTCTTACTATTATGGCTACCCCTCCTCCTCTTTGCAGTTGCCTATCATTTCTATAAATAAAATATTCTTGATGATTCAGTGGTATATTTGGTTTTAACCAAGTTTCGGAAACTAAGCCTATATGTATATTATTATTTAATAAGAACTGAAACAGTTCAAGACTCTTATTCTTAACGCCTCGGGCATTCCAATTAATTATATTTACTTCCTCGTTTGCCATTATGATAAGAATTTAGTGGCGAGGTTTGTTATTACCTCAAACTGATCCAGTTTATTATTACAGCTTCTAAGATTAGTAATTAATTCAATAGTAATTTCCTGCAGCTCTTGTATGGAAAACAGATCTCCAGAGTGTGCTGTCGGCGCTTTTTCGAAGTTCGCAGGGTGGATGTTGCCGTTGCTTTGAACATTTCTTGGCGATTGCCAAACGCCTGATGTGTGTGGAAAACTCTCCTTGCTGAGAATAAAACGATTGCTGAGATTTTTCTGGCTGTTTATTGGCTTATTACGTTGCTTTATTGGCAAATATTGAGTTTTACTTGGACACTTTCCATCCGTTGACTTGTGAGGCCTACTACAGTTCGCATATTTAACTACATTTTCCTTACAGTCGGATATGATGTGAGTTCCAGCGCAATTTGCACAAAAAGTTTTTACTTTACAGTGGTTTGATCCATGCCCAAATATTTGGCAGTTATGACATTGTGTAATGCGGTTCCTGTTAAGCTTTTGAAAATCCCATTATACTTTGACATAGTCAATAACAGAGTAGTTTTGTCTTAAGTCTTTAATCGTGATAGTCTTACGTTAAAATAGACTACGTACATAACAAATGCACCGTATTTTGACTTCTTAAGTATAATTTTAACGTCAAAACATTGGAGGCCCTTGGAGACTAATTTACTTTTAATTGCGGCTGGGTCTTGCGACTCCAGACCGAATAATAACGACTTATATGGTTTTTCGTCTTTAGTTGAATAAGTGAAACACTTGTAATTTCCGTTGAGGGTGTTACATACTAAATCAAAGTCTAGTTTCGTATTACAAAATAGTTTATGTCCGATTGATATTTTTCGAACAACATAGTCTTTTACTTTTGCAATTACACAAATTTCATGTATTTCTTCAATTTTGCATTTATCATCAATATCATCATCATCAACATCGATGGTTTGTAACGGTGAATAGTAACTGTTGTTATTTTTATTGTCTGTATTTGTTGCAGTTTTAATATTTTTAGGTTTTTTTGTTTTCATTTTTACTAGATGTGTATTCACATCATCGATTACATATGCACGCTTTACATTGAAATGTTTTGTTCTTTTTTATTTTAATAATGTTGTTTTAAGAGAGTTTATTTTAACTTGATGATTACAGTATATTTATTATATATTTGTAATAACAGCCGAAGCGAAGCTAACGAAAGTATACGCGTCTGTCTCAGTCGAGAATCAATCGTTGACTGATCGTTTTTTTAGTATTCAATTAATTAAAATTAACAAATTCTAAAAAACAATCCTTTCTGAGAATCTCATTTCTTAAAGCAATAAAATAAAATGTCTGCAGAACTCAGTTTTTACATTAATAAAAAAAGAAATTCTAAGAAAATTATCCAATAGAAATGCAAAAGTATATAGTTTAATTTTGAAAACTTTTGCAAACATTTTTTAAACCAAACAGATTTAATTAAATATTATATATCAAATAACGGACCTTCAAATTATAGGCAAAAAATCAAAAAATCCTCTTTCAATAAGATTTCTGTAGTGCCAGCACTGGCACTTGCCATTATTTTGAATTTTTCTCGGCCAATTGTAGACCGATTGCTCTAATTTTTTGCATATATATTATTACTGTCATTTTTAACAAAACTGCGTACCATGTTTCTTGTCCGTTTTAGAATTTAGGCAAATTACGCGAAAAACTCAACAAAAATGTTAAAAAATAGAGGTGGTTGCAGTTCAGAGCTCATAATCAGCTAAATATTTATGAATGGCTTGTGCTGAATTTCAATAGCAACCTGCAGATAGGAACTCCCAACAAATTTACATATTTATAAACTTTTCAGAAGGTCTTTTAGGAACTTCAGAAAGTTAATTTCAACATGCACACGAACAGACGGTTATTGCTAAATCGACTTCGTTATCTATAAAGATCCATAATATATATACTTCATAGGGTATTCCATGTACGGTGTAGTAATTACACACGTAGTGACAAACTTATATATACCCTTTTCACTTTTTGTGAAAGGTATGCAAATAATGAAAAATAAACATTTTAAGCGTCTATGTTAAAAACAGAATCTTGATATTCTAATTATATGGAAATGCTAATACAATAAATGCACGGAAAATTCCCAGATTTGTTTAGTACTCCCTTAAGTTGCAAACATTTTGCTTACGTCATTAATAATATATTTTCTACTTTTTTGAAATGTGGGCAGTTGATCTAATTTATCTTAGAAAAGAAAACAACCAAAACGCATGATTTTCAAAACATACTTAAGTAATGCAGCCATTTTTAAAACAGAAAACGTTTTAAAAAATGCTCGTGTTTATAATTAAAATACTTTTTTTATTAAAAGTAAACAAAAAAACAATTTATTTTAAAAAACAATTTTATTCTCAATAGAATATTTATCAAAAGTTTAGATTAATCTCTCATTAAAAGTTCATCTGTATTGCAAAATTCTAGATTTCTCACCATATATTG
The DNA here is from genome assembly GCA_947397855.1 of Thelaira solivaga. NCBI lineage: Eukaryota > Metazoa > Arthropoda > Insecta > Diptera > Tachinidae > Thelaira > Thelaira solivaga. The sequence goes on from OX377615.1 coordinate 3,244,259, forward strand.
TACTTTTTTGAAAAGTGGGCGTAAAAATAAGCTTAGCCAGTAAAAACTGGTATGGCAACTTTCTTATGCCATGTATATCATATATACCAAATTTCATAAAAATCCGTTGAAAAATAGTGCAGATATATACATAAAAAGTGGGCGTAAACGGGGCGTGAGCAATAAAAAATGATATGGCAATTTTTGTGGTATAGGGTCCGCCAAATAACTTTTTTTTTTTTTTTTTAAATGCTATAAAAACATCGAGTGTAGCTTCGGCAGTGTGTCACGTAGCGCCGTCCTGATGAAACCAAATGTTGCCAATATCCTCCTCTTCAATTTTTGTGAACAAAAATTCGTTCAACATGGCCCGATAACGAACGTCATTGACTAACGGCCACTACTTGCGCAATTTCGAAGAAAAATGGCCCAATTATGCCTCTGGACCAAAATCCGCACCAAACAGTGACTCGTTTTGGTTGCATCGGCTTTTCAATGTATGCGTGCGGGTTTTCTGTGCCCCAAATGCGACAATTTTGCTTGTTTACATACCCGCCAAGATCAAAATGAGCTTCATCTGAAAAGATTATTTTTTTGGCAAACTCGGCAGGCCCACTTAGCGAAGCGTAAACCATATTCTTTCAGTGGAAGGAAAAAACTAATTATCTGTCAAATCAGACATGAGCTAAGTGTTACCATTCACGAAATAAGCATTAGTTGAAAAAAAAAACGTTAGATGGCGGAAACTATATATAGATCGTATATACCAAATTCGTCATGACGCTCTTGCCCAATTGAATAGCAAACATCCAACTATTTGTATTTCATATGTATGTTAAATAAATTATAGCATAAAATAGTAGTCATGCTTATGAGTTTGATTTTGTGCTCGCAATATTTTGTGCTCGTGCTTACGAGCGAGCATAATAAATAAAAATTTCAAATTGTGCTCGTAAGCCCGAGCTAATGACTTTTTACTTTTATTTGGTATTCAAAAAAGAAAACAACAACACTTTACGAGTATGTACATACGTTTGAAACTTCACAAGAATGCTGCTGAAATATGACTAAGCGTTTCAAATTTCACTCACTATTACACAAATATACAGACAATAAAAGTCCTATTATATTATATGGGACTCCCTTTTTTTTAATATGTGAAAGCCAAGGATGATTAGCACTAACGGTTCTAATTTCAGAGAAAAACAACGTATTAAAAACGTTGGTTGTAATTTTCGAAGGATTCCAATTTATAAGAGTTCTAATAAGAGCGTGTACTGTAATTTTTTCAAAGCTAAACTAAATTTCTATATCTGAAATTAAATCATTTTTGTCACATTGATTGTTTTTTGGAAAATTTAAATTCAAATTAAATGAAATTTATTTTGCATTCTTATTTTTTTTAATATTTAAAATTTGTCTTTTGTGTGAGTTCTAAGCATACATTTTACAAATAAAGTTGCCATAATGGATTTTATAAAATTTTCTCCACTGCAGTATATGTAAAGGGTGGTAAAATTTTAAGGGCCGATGTTGAATGTGAACCACACCTAAACGCACTAACGGTTCTAATTTCAGAGAAAAACAACGTATTAAAAACGTTGGTTGTAATTTTCGAAGGATTCCAATTTATAAGAGTTCTAATAAGAGCGTGTACTGTAATTTTTTCAAAGCTAAACTAAATTTCTATATCTGAAATTAAATCATTTTTGTCACATTGATTGTGTTTTGGAAAATTTAAATTCAAATTAAATGAAATTTATTTTGCATTCTTATTTTTTTTAATATTTAAAATTTGTCTTTTGTGTGAGTTCTAAGCATACATTTTACAAATAAAGTTGCCATAATGGATTTTATAAAATTTTCTCCACTGCAGTATATGTAAAGGGTGGTAAAATTTTAAGGGCCGATGTTGAATGTGAACCACACCTAAACGTCAAGCTTTATTCTGCATTTCATTTGACATTTCTCAATTTCAGACTAACTCAATTTGAACTATGGAAAGATACACAATCCAGCAACGCGTTAAAGTTATTCAGGCTGATTATGAAAATAGGTGTTCAAATCAAAATGCATATCGTGCACTTCATGATTTTTTGGGTCAATTTAATCGTCCAAATGTGCCTACAATCGGAAAAATCGTGCAAAAAATTGAGCAAACTGGGTCTGTGGGAGATGTGAAAACAGCAGTGCATGCTCGTACAGCTCTTACTGCAGAAAATATTGCTGCTGTTCGCGATAGTGTGGCTGAAGAGCCACATCGCTCACGCTCGTCGTTGATGAACATTATGCATAAAGACTTGCATTTACACGCTTACAAGGTGCAATTAACTCAAGAACTAAAGCCTCTTAACCATTCCAAACGTCGTCAATGGTCAGAATGGTTTCAAGAAATGGCAACAGTGGATGATTAATTTTCGAAGAAAATCATCTTCAGTGATGAGGCACATTTTCACCTAAGTGGATTCGTCAATAAGCAGAATTGCCGCATTTGAGCGAATTATAATCCAAGAGTGACTTGGTGCGGTTCATGGGCTGATGGCATCATCGGGCCGTTTTTTTTCCAAAATGAGGCCTGTCAGGCCTCGTTCGCTATCGTGTGATGATAACGAACTGGCCTGAATTGAAAGATATGGATGTGGACGATATGTGCTTTCAACAGGACGGTGCCACTTGACACTCAACTAACGAAACAATGGCTCTTGTGCGCGACAAATTCAATGGACGTGTTATCTCACGTGGTGGCGATGTCAATTGGCCACCAAGATCATGTGATTTGACACCGTTGGACTTCTTTCTTTAGGGCTATTTGAAATAAAATGTGTACGTCGATAAGCCAGCAATAATTCAAGAGCTAAAGGATGAGATAATTCGGCACATTGACGGCATAGAACCTCAATTATGCCTCATCGTCATCGAAAATTTAGAGCATCGGATGGAGGTGTGCCGCCAAGGTCGCGGCATCCAGTTGCCGGATATTTTCTTCTATACGTAATTGAACCATACCATATTATCACGGTAAACAATATGACAATAATTTCCTAAATAATTTGTGTTTTATTCAAAATCAACATCGGCCCTTAATATTTAACCACACTTTACAAGACTCGGCACAGCTGAGTTTAACTTGTTTTTCTTTAAAATGAATGAATGTGCGGAGTAATAACTTGCACAATTAATTTTAGTGACTTTATGACAGAATGCTATCAGTATTTGAATAATATTTTGGGTCAAATTTTTTAATCGGCATTCAACATTTTGTATGCAATACAATTGTTTTGTTGTAAGTTTTCATTTTTATCTTTTTTTAAAGAAAAAAATCCATTTACAGCCAATAGCCTTTTGGTTTGTTGGCATTTCCACCACAGACCATGTTTCATTTTCAATTAATGAATTATATTCTCTTTTCATGGCTTATATCCAATTATTAGCATAGCTTCCTGTTACTGCTTCTTTAACAGTTTGAGGAACTACATTTTTTTCTTCATTCATCATATTAATAGTATTATATACTTTCTTTGGTCTTCCTGGTTTTTCCGTTTTTATTAATTTAGGCCTTCCTCTCCAATTCTTTATGTCAGCAATTCTATCTATTTCTTCAATATCTACATCTGCTTCATTATTTTCATCTGTACTTAAATCCATTGCTTGTAAAATAGATGATTCATTAGTTTCGTTTGAATTCTTATTGCTAATCATAGGACATGCTTCTATAAGATCGTTTTCATTTTCAATAGCATTTTTCTTTTTAAAAAATTCCGTTTCTATGAAAACTACATCTCTCTTTAATACTATTTCTCTCTTTTCAACGTCATCTGTAAGCTTTTCATGTTTCAGAATATCCGACCACTATAAACTCTTTTCCTTTCGAATAAAACTTCTTTCTTATAGTTTTATCTAAAGCTATTACAGTTGAATCAAAAACTTTGAAATGTGCTACAGTTGGCTTTTTACCAGTAAAAATGTCTTCAGGTGTTTTATATTTATGAATACTTGTTAAGCATCTGTTCCGAATATAAACTGCAGTTGATACAGCTTCCGCCCAAAAATAATCTTCTAAATTAGCATTTACTATCATACTTCTAGCCATTTCTACTAAAGTTCTATTAGCACGCTCAGCTACACAATTTTGCTGAGGTGTGTGTGGTACAGTTAATTGTCTCTTTATACCACTTTCTTTCAAAAAATTATCAAAATGCTTATTAACATATTCACCACCATTATCAGTACTGTGGCATCACTGATTAACATATGATTTTATTATTTATATACATTTTTATTGAAACTCTGAATTTTGAAATTAACGTATTTATGTGGTTTACTAAAATTAACAACTATGTAATTAACAAGAATGAATAAAAAAGTTAGTTCTAAATGAACCAAGAAAGAAAGAACTCCATAGTACGAAGAATTTTAATCTTCTTGTTTAATTCATTTTCTACCATGGCTTTAAAATTTTTAAAAATCTGAAATACTTCGCTCTTTTCTTTTAAGAAGTAAACAAATATTTTTCTTGAAATATCGTCAATAAAAATTACAAAATATCTTGATCCTCCAATCGATTTTATATTCATTGGTCCACATACATCACTATGTATAATTTCTAATAGTTCCTTAGACCGTGTTTCAGAATGAGGAAAGAATTTTGAACAAATTTTACTTTTTGCACACGTTTTGCAAATTACATTTGATGAAGTGTTCTCTATATTAAGACCATAGACTATATTATTTGTAGAAATTTCTTTTAGTGTTTGAAAATTTAAGTGTCCATACCTTTGATGCCACCTTTCTAAACTTTCCTTTCTTGAATTTGAATAGAAATTTGAGTTTTTATCAGTTTTTACAATAAATAAATTATCTCTTTTATAACCCTTCAAAATTAACTTTTTATCTTTAAAAAAATTGACAGTTTTATAATAAAATTCTACATTTACACCACTCTGTACAGCAGACACTACAGATATAAAATTACATTGCATGTCTGGTGCATACATTTCAGATTTATGATGCTTTGACCAATTTTAAATGATACTTGCCCTCTGCCCATTGATTTTATTGTATGGTCACCAACTAAATTTATATTTTCATTCAGTTCTTTGAAATATGTAAATAGCTCACGATTACAATACATATGCGATGTTGCACCACTATCTACGCACCACATATTCTTTTCCAATGAAGTTGTCCCAAATAAATGACTTGCTAATTCTTTTTTATCGGAAATATTAGATTGATTTGATTTCTAATCCGACATTGTGAAGCAAAATGTCCTTGTCTACCACAATTAAAACCTTTACCTTTTTTAAATGATTTTAATTCGTCATTTCTTTTTGATGTAGAAAAAGCTTGTTGGTCTTCTTGTTTACTTTCTGATGCACGTCTTTCACCTTCTTCCAATAATTTGACTTTGAGCATGTTTAATGTTGGTAATACATCACGAGTTTCTACAGCTACAACAAATGACTCAAATGATTTTGGTAAACTTGACAGTAATATAATAACAACCAGTTCTTCAACAATTGTCACATTTATTTCAGCTAATCTTCCACCGTTGAAAAAAATTTCTCCAAAAATTCTGGCACATTACCATCATCTTCCATTCTAAGTTTCATTAATTGTTTAAATAATGTAACTTTTCTCGCAGGACCACTAGGAAGAAAAATTTCCTTTAACTTACTCCACGCTTGAAATGCTGTTTTACAATTCTTCACATGATTTATTTGCGATGGCTTAATACACAAAATAATACTTGCTAACGCTTTTTCATCTTTTATTGTCCACTGTTCTGAACCACTAGCATCTAGAGGCTTCATACATTCACCATTAGCAATTTTCCACAATTCAGAATGAACTAGAATACTCTTCATCTGCAGGCACCATGATTCATAATTATTTGAATGCAATTTCTCAATTTGAAATCCACCACTCATATTTGATATTGCAGTTTTTCCCTCATATAATTTGACTATCCTTAAAGATTCACAGACAAAGCTGTATGCCCATAATCTGTTGTAAGTTCTGTGTCCTTCGGTATAGCAAAATATATAATAAATGTACACAATATTTTATATGTAGCTTTCTTAAAGAAAGTATTTTAATGTCTGACGTATTTTTTCATTTTTTGTTACATTTGAAGTTTTTATACTTCAAAACTAACTAGATTGGAAAAATTATTAAACAAACAAAGTATTGTATTGCAAAGTATAAATTAGTAATAATTTAACATGTTTATGGATTTTCAATGGAACACAAACATTTTTAAGCTTGTCACTAATTGATGATGATGCCTTTAAATGTTCATTAAAAAGAAACTGTGATAAACAAAGTTTCTGATCACATTTACTCGTAGCTGCAACCAGTGAGACTAATGTTTCATTCTTATTCTTTTTATTTAAAAGTTGGTACAATCTTTGTTATAAATTATAAATTGTTAAGATATAATTTTAGCAAGGAAAATTAAAAGCCAAAACAAAAACAGCGCTGGTAAATCATCTATTAAATATGTTGCAATTAAATTTTCTTTTAGCGTTTAGTATTATCCGTGAAATACTTTTGTAATTCTTAAGAACAAAAAGTATTTAAGTATATTTATGTATGTGTATATACAAAAATGGTCTAGAAAATTCATTAACACAGTTATAATACACGTACAATCCTATAAGGTTTTAGACAATCCCGTGTCCAGCAGTACCAATTAAGCTGAACAAACTTAATTTGAGTTTTCAAATATTTCTGTGGTGTAATCACAGATATTAAGAAAACAAACCTAAACTTAAAGATTAATTCACTAACTGGTTCCGTTTAAAATTTTTGTTTCTTTTTGTGTGATATAGATAAAAAAATTATGCAAAGAGCGAACTTGTATTTAATTGGGGTTTGATTGTTTAAAAGCAATTGAAAACAAACGTCTATGAATACATAAACATAAGACATGTGTCATGTCTAAAAGACTAAATAGATGACACCAGCATGCTGGTGCAATCAAGTGATTGTGCCAGTCGATTGACCGTGTATGTGCTTGTGGTGTGATTGTACCAGCTGCTGCTGTAAGATCAAAATGAGTTTGATTCTTCTATTTATATGAATCGATGCCGTGCTTATGGAAAATAAAAAGCTAAGATTATTGCAATCGTGATCTAAAAAGCAAATGTTACAACAAAATTGTAGAAAAATTAAAATAAAATAGATCCAGCGGCAAATAGAGAAAAAGTTGTTAAAAAAATTAATGTTTTCTTCACAAACTATCGTCATTCACTTCGACCCAATTTAGAAACTATTTATAATACAAAAAAATTAATATTGCACCAACATGCTGGTGTGGCTTAACAGAAACATTTGAACCAAATCATTAATCGATTTTCCTTCTTTTTCAAAACAAGGCTTAGGACGTATAAAACTTTGCTTTTGTGCCATGTCATTGATACGGGCGATGCCAATGTTATTAAACAGCGTCATTTTTATGATGAGCTTGGCAGAATGAAAAATCTAGCCGTAAATTGTAAACTGTAAAATTGACTCTGTTTAGAAAAATATTTATACCAACTACTCACTATCCTACTCTTTGAACACACATGCTATTTTTCACAAGTGGAATGACTAAATGGGATAGACAAATGTAGACAATTTTATTTAGCGACAATAAGGCTAAATATTCTTGGTTGTCAAGCGTATCCCAGCAAAGAGTGACTTTTTCATTTAATGCTGCTGAAACTGCATGTCTAGTTGAGGCCACAAGTATTCCATTATCATGTTCCTGTAATGAATGCTGTTCACAATCACCGCAATTAATTTTTCATGCATTGCATGAGGTTTTTCTGACCCCAAAATTAGACAATTTTGTGTATTTAGGAAGCCATTCTAATGCAAATGCACTTCATCCAAGAAAATGACTTTTTTAAAAAAATTGCTCTTGACTTCACTTTGTTCCATCACAATTTGAACGTTTTGTTCTTTGATTTTTAATAATCGGAATAAACGTATCATGGTGAAATTATACAGGTGTGTGCATTAGGCAATTTGCCCCACAGCTGATTTACCCTAAGTTGTCAAAATTGATTTTAATTTACAATTAATTAATTTGATCTTAACTCTAACGATGATTTCTTAATCATGAAGAACATATTATTAATTTGTATTATATTATTTATATAAATAAAAATATTGATTTTAAAAAAATTCTTGAACAATTTTAACAAATTCGCCTTTGTTATGATTTCCTGGATGCACGCAGAGTTGCCACTTGCACAACAACAAAAAACTACGCTAAATTTAAAAAGCGCAGTCTTATTGAGACACTCTTTCCTGCAATAGCGCTTAAAAGCTAATTATAATTACAAATTATCACCTTCAAGATTGAAAATAGAATTTTCAACTTACTCGCAGTATTTGAATTGCTGGGCAGGTCGATGTTGCAACACTTACAAATCTACCAAACAATTCATAATGAGGGTATACTTGTTTGGAGAAGTGGTATGTATGGTTGGATGGATAGACGGATGGATGGTTAAATGTTTATATACATACATACGAACACATATAAATGCACGCTTACATACAAATGTGTAATAATAATTTCATCCCTTTTATGCTCGAGTATAAAATGTTACAAATTCATTGTATATTATTAAAATTAGAGATGATAGGAAAGAAAGAGTGTCCCTTGAGTGTAACAATTATAAACTTTTTGCTTTGCAATAATGCGCTTACGTAGATACTATACAGGCAAAAGCACACATGCATAGATACTCGCATGTACACATAAATAGAATAAAAATGAATGAATGAATACACATAAATGTATATGTCATCTTTTGTTACTTTTTTGTATATTTTAACGCAATTTTTATTTTAAAACAAAATCTTTTCAAACAAATGGAACATAATCTCTTGCAATCATTCTGTGATTTAAATATTTTTTTTACATATTTGCATATGCAGACAAACAAATAGACAAGCATCAATTATATTACAATGATAACGACGACGATGACGGTGATGATGCTGATGATGGGCGATGACAATTACAATCACGTCAAAATTGACATCAACAACAATTCGTCATCTAAAAAGTAAACAGACACACACATTATACAGCTAACTGGAACACAGTTGACAGTCTATCTGTATATCGTGGGCTCTACAACATGCCAATCTTACCAAAAGATAATAAAAAGCTATGCGTTTTATATAATAAAGAGTAGATTACACCGCAACAAAAATGTTTAAATTAAAAATAACAAAACTCATCACCCTAACAAAGATTTTTTTTTTTAAGTTAAGGAATTTTTGTTTTCAAAATTTCTTGCTTTATATCCTGTAAAAAAAATAATAATTAATTTAATTGAAAAAAAAGACATCCAAAGGAAAGTCCAAAAATTTAAATAAAAACAATTTTTAATAAGATCTTAAAGTTGAAAAATATTTTAAATCGCCTTCTTTATAGTATAAAATGTTTAAAAGTTCAATAACTTTTTTTTATTTAATAATTATTAGAAATTAATTCTAAGATTAAATTTTTTTTAACGAGCATCAGCTCACAAGGTCTGGGCAGGAATAGAACATACAAGAAAAAAAATTTTTATTTAATTCAAAAATTGTATTTCGTTGGTTGTTATTTTAATAATGAGATGCTGCTCATTGGTTTATTAACACCTCACAGATTCTGTTTGGAATCGAGCTAACGTAAAGCATCAATAAGTTCAATAAAACTTGAAAAACTGCCTTCTCGTTTCATATTTAAATGTGGTGAATACGGGGGCCATTGTTAATTTAACGATATGAGCTGTGTGCATAATTGAATTACCTTGCTGAAATATCAAAGATATTGTTGCAAAAAAATTATTAAAAGCGGAACGTTTTTGAGTTCATCGTAGTCTTTAGAAACTGCAGAACGGGATTCCTGACTGAACACTACAGAGTATTGAAACACTTGGCGAATATGAAGATCAGTCAAAATAACGTCTGCAGGTTATGTAACGAAGATGAAGAGACAGCAGAGCACATATTGTGTCACTGTAATGGTCTAATTTGGACCCGTTTTCGCTACTTAGGATAATATTACCTACAACCGTCGGACATAGCGGACAAATCACCCATAGAAGTGTCTGAATTCTTAATTAATACTATAATCTGAGAAGATTTGTAACTTGAGAGTAGTGTCACAATAGGTCTGTTTTGGCCGCAGTGACCAGGTGACTTGTTCCCGCTCCTCATTCTAATGCTAGAAACTACAGCTCACAGGTGCCGTAATATGATGTGGCCGCCTACAATGTGGTTCCTTACGAAGGTCATGAAAGTATAGCTACTCATCGCGTCCATCTAAATAAAATTATTTCGCATTACATAAATCAACATGATGTCATTATCTGTTCCACGTCATATGAATTCGGCAAAATGTATAACGTTTTGCTTTTCGAGCATAATTTATGCGGATTTTACACTATAATACCAGAATTAAGATTTTCATTGGATTTTGAAGGACGAATATCAAATAGTATTTGATACGGCTGTCAAAAAATCATATGGGATTTTTACACTATAATACAAGCTTTAAGATTTTCATTGGATTTTGTCTCCCATTTTTGTTTTTTTCTTTGTTCGTATGCAAAAATATCGGGCTGCTATGAAAAGTATAAACGTTTAGAAAATTATCTAAAACGGGTGAAAGCCATGAAATTCTATACGTATTTTTGATGTATTCTTTTCACACCATTATACTTTTTCATTTTATTTAACCTTTTTGGCAAGTCGTCTTACTCAGTATTACAGTGTAAAACCCCCATTAGTTGTTTTTTTTTCTTTTTCAACCTTTTCATACATATGTGCAACTTTCGAACTAACTCGCCGGATGGTTGTTTGATTTGCTGCTACTCCTTTTTTTGTTGTTTTATTTTTGCAATTGAATCTTGAGAATTTGAGCTTTTCTCAAAATAAAACGTTTGCCTGCGCTAGACAGCCCACTTGGGGTACCTTCTAAGTTTTCCCATAAAAATGACAATATTATTTTTCGGCTTCTACTGGTTTTTTTTAATATTCATGTTATCTATAGGCACATATCCTTAAAGGCTTTAATTTGTTCTGTTAGAGCATCATACCAGAAATATTTTGGAAAACGACGGTGTATTATCTTTTATAGTTTTGGACATCCCGATCGTGGTTTAGACGTTAATGTTTCGATGTCTTTATAATTGTTTAATACGCCTTGAACGGAGGAATACGTTCTCCCAATGATTTCACCGATTTTCCTTCTTCCCACATTTTGATAATTATTTTTCTATAACTAGCTTCCATATTTAAAAATTCATATTTTTATCTAAATAAAAAGCGCTGCGAATGATTATTTAAATTAAAATAAATGAAAAGTAAGCAAGCAATTTAAAACAATTATAGAATCAAATTAAGTGAACGCAGATTTTATGGCTGCAATTTATATAAAATTTTTAAAAGCAAACGTTTGCAGCAAAAAGAAATCGAAATTGAATGTTATATTTAGCATAGTAAAATTTTGACATATTTAAAGTGGACTACAAGCCTGCCTTCAATAACCATATTAAACATTTATGAATGGATTTCTTTAAAAATTTGCGTTTTGTAGTAGAATTTTTGCTGTAAGTTTTTATGAATATGGCCTTAAACGCTTTACTTTTAAAATTTTTATTTGCAACTGAAGCTTCTAAAGAAGCTTAAATAAAAATTAGGAGATTTTCTTTTCTGTTTTATAGTTAAGAATATTTTTGTATGTTCTTCTCTAAATGAACTTTGAACTAAACGACAGTCGTACAACTTGTTTTGTTCAGTGTGCCATTTACATGCTAACGTATATGCATAACAACTTGTCGTCGGATTATAAAAAAGTAATAATGAGAGCAGAAGGTCAAATAAATATGTTGCATGTTACAATTTTGTTTGTCATCAATCGGTTTGCTTTTTTGTTTTTGTGTCTTTTTTTTTTTTAATCATTACATCTTTGGTGGGATTTGTCATATTATTTGTAGTCCTAAACTAATACGAAAACACTGTCATTTATGTTTACTGCTACTCATTGTCACATTATATTACCCATCGTCATCATCGTTATCATTAACATCACATTAACAACATTGTGTGATTATTTAGAGTCACCACCAATTCCGTCTAATACTACCGGTACTTATACTACTGCCACCCTTAAACAAATTTATCTAAATAAAATTCAGCTACAACAGTCTTAATGATTATAAGATCACTAAATGTTTCTTTAATTAAGTGTTTCATTACTTCTTTTTCTTCTCTCTATTAATAAATAAACTTTGCATTTTCAGGCAAATGTTGAATTGAAGAAAGCCTTGGCACTTTAGATTATAATTATGCCTTTTCATTATGTAATTTGCTCAGTCGATGCTACTACAACACTTAGATAAGAGTCCTCTCTCGTGTAATATGTCGTGAAAAAACTAAAAATTTATTAAAGACACGCCAATCCTAGGTAGAATATTATATTTTTAAATTTTGCTTGACAAAAAAATTTAAATCCCCTATTGTATGGTGCACAATTAAAAGATTTTATTTATTCCGCGTTTTCACGTCGATATGTGTTTTTTGCAAGCATGCTGAGTCGTGAGTGTCCCGTTTAAATTTCTCTAATTTTTTCTTGCAAACACCCTAATCAATGCAACGAGATCACAAAAACCCTCAAAAAATTTGGCTACTTGAACTTTAGTTGTCAATTGTACATGTATTTGTTGTTTTCGGCTTATTGATATTTCAGCTAATATGCCCAGCGTTGTTTGCTTAAGGTATTTTTAGTGTAAATGAAGCAAAGTACAAATGTGCTCATTTGCCTGTTGTATTGACTAAATCGCAGCATTTTGTACTCATTTGCATCGTTTGTACTGCTTGCAAGCACTGTCGTGAGTACCCCTCATATTTATTTGTGCTTATTCCAAAATTTTGTTGGTTTTTTTTTTTTTAATTTATACGTTTCCTCATGAGGTATGGTTTATTTAGTACAATAATTACCGAGAGGAACATTTCACCACACACTCCTCTGACTGCTTAGTAGACTACATTAGAACCTTTTTATTGAAAAAACTATTGACTAAATAAGAATTATTCGTCCATAGTTCCAAAAAGTTTCAAATGTTCAAACAAAAATTCAGTCAACATTGAACTGAATAAGCAAACTTCGTAACCAAAATTTTAATATTGAGCAAAAATATTTTATTTTTATATTGCTCTTCTCTTTTACATTCTAAGACCCTTTGGGTATTATTGAAATGTAAAATAATTATTATTTCAGGTCGACAAACCGTACCTATAGCTTCCTTTTTATTTCTTTTTCTTGTAGACGAAAAAATGGTTGAACGTTTCACTTTGAGAAGACGTCTTTTTTATAATACCAAATCCAGCAGTGAACGTATTGTTCGTACCCCAGGTGGACGTTTGGTTTGCTAATATGTCTAGAAGAATAAAGACTGTTCCAAAGTGCGGCTGATGTAAGGAAAAACTGAGGTTATACGCCCCACTCGCCTTGCTAAAGTAGCCGTTTGTCTAAGCGCCAAAAGACGGTTGCCCGTATTAATGTTTTGTGTCATGTCTGCTTACGTGAACGTATTGTTCATGGTTGCCTTATCGAAGAATAAAAAAAACTTTGAAAGCTATATATTTCGTAATTGTTGGAGAATTATATTTTACCTAGTTTTTCTTTGGCAAGTATTCTACAGCTTGCTGGTGTGTTCCCACATCTGGACAAACGCATAGAATAAGTTACGACATTTCTACTTCCATAATCGACAAGAGCCAATTTTACTCCTATGGTAGCTAACTCTACAATATACTCTTAACTAATACGTTCGCGATACATGAGTTTCCTTGAAATAATTTAATTATGCCATTCCCATTCTTAAATTTATTTCTTTATTTTCGGAATACATCAGTTATAGTTTGTAACAAAAAAATTGCTATGATATTAACAAAATTTCCTGTATTTACTTATGACCTTATAATTATTGTATCTACTGTAAAGTATACGTGTGATAACATATAGCACAAAATGTTAAGTTGAACCTCTTTCTCTTGTTTTCATCCATCCATCTATTTATCTATATATCTATTTACTTACACATAAAACAATGTTTGAAAAAAGAAGCTTTCAAAATGGAAAGTGGTCTAGTTAATTTCTGTTGTTAGGAGATTTTCATACTTACTCATCTAATAAATCTTTTAGTACTTACATATATGTATGTAAGTAAAATATCATAAAACCAAACTTTGCAACACAAGATATAAGATATTAAGCACAACATTACATTGCCCTGTTGTGTTCCTTCAGGCAACACACAACGACTGACAGTTAAACAGACGTACACTAACGACATTGCTGTAAAACTACTTAATACATAATGCAGGCATACCTATATATTTTATTTTTTTATGAAGCTGACACACATAGTACTTAAAACTTGTTGACATATTACCAATATGTCAGCTTAAAATGGAATTATTCTGACACAATGAAATATTTTATAAAAAAAAAAGTGTAAGTACACATACGTACCCTTACAAATTCCTTTTCTGCAATTATGATTGAAATATTTATAAAATATATGTCTTATTGCTATTATTATGTGTGTGCTTAAATAACAAAGAAAACGTTATCAAAAGTTGGTTTATGGTTAATATTTATAATGCTCTTCGAAATTAAACTACAAATTCCTAAAATTTTCCTTTAAACGAGAGTTGCGCTTGTATATGGAATTTAAAATAATAACAATAATCGTTGCTAATTACACACGCTATTTACAAGGCCACATATTAAACATGTTCTTAATTTCACGAAAAAAGGAGCCTGCCAAACTACCCAGGCTTTAAAAAGTCTCAATTAACCTGTCGGTTTTTTTAAGGAGAAGCCATGAGTGTTAGCCAAGGCAAATTCATATAAGGACAATTCGCTGTGAAAACTGAACACCGATAATGTCAAAATTAGTTGTCACATCGAATTGAAGAACTAACTTCTACATACATAATTACATAAACAGTATTTGAATATATTTACAATAAACGTCCTCAATAAACTATATAGCAATCAAAGTACAATACAATTTGAGAATAAGCTTAAGAAAACAGTATCAATATCATTTAAAATAATATTTATAAAATAAAAATTCTCAACCCTTTTTCAATAATGCTTCAGAAACATTTATTGCACACAATCTTTTCTGAAGTACGAGTATATTGTGTCAAACATCAAAAATTGAATAAAAAAAAATTATAAATATATAAATCAACATATTGACGAAAATATAACAAATTCTGAAGGTAATTATGTATTAAATATTATTATTATTTATTTATAAATCATAAATGTACCTAAAGTTTTGGTATTCTACAGGGTGGGCCAAAAGAAACCAAGGGGTGTAAAAGTTTAATAATTTTTTTGTTTATTAACTTTTTTTTATTTTTTCTTTCAGATTATATAATATACAAAATGGAAATTTTTTACACTAAGTATGAAAAATGATGTCTCTTAAATGACCACCGTTTTCAGCTTCGCACTGATGGGCTCTTTTTAGAGCATTTTCCATAACATCTTTCAAAACTTGTGGCTGTAGCGTTCGAATTTCTGCAACAATGTTTGCCTTGAGTTCAAGGATTGTCTCTGGCTTGTTCACATACACTCGCTCCTTCAAAAAACCCCAAAGAAAATAGTCGGGTGCTGTCAAATCTGGCGATCGCGCTGGCCAAATAATTTCCGAATTTCGAGAAATTATTCGCTCTCCAAAAATTTGACTTAAAAGTGCCATTGTGTCTCGGGCAGTATGGGCAGTGGCTCCGTCCTGCTGAAACCATATACCAGGTCTGTTTTCAAGAGCAGGACGTAAAAAATTTTCTATCATAAAACGATACCGCTCTCCATTTACGGTTACAGCACTTCCATCTTCATTCTCGAAGAAGTAGGGCCCAATGACATTTTCAGATGTGATCCCACACCATACTGTACACCTGATGGGGTGCAATTGGCGTTGATGAATGGCTCTTGGATTTTGAGAACCCCAGAACCTACAGTTCTGCTTGTTAACAAAGCCATTCAAATGAAAATGAGCTTCATCACTCATAATCAAATTTTCAATAAAGTTGATTTCATTTCTGGCCAACTCTTGAAATTTAACTGCAAAATTTAGACGTTGCCGATGATCTGCGGGTTTTAATTCTTGGACCAATTGCACCTTATATGGGTATAACTGTAAATCTTTTTTTAAAATGCGCCGTAGTGACGTACGAGATATTTCTACCTGAGCAGAACGCCTTCTGCCAGATGTTTCTGGTGCTTCGTTAACACTTTGCTGTACTCGTTCAATATTTTCCGCAGTGTGACTTAAACGTGGTCTACCGGTTCGAGGCAAATCTCTTACGCTGCCATGTTGGTGATGACGATTAACTAAGCAACGAATCATCGCTTCAGAGGGCGAAATTCTGACGTTAAAATGTCGACGATATGCTCTTTGCGTTAAAATAATTGATCTCTGGTTTAAATAATAAAATTCTATTGTTCTGGTTCTCTGTTCAGTTGTGAACCTCTCCATTATAAATTCTCCAAGTGTTGTCTATATAATCTGAAAGAAAAAATAAAAAAAAATTAATAAACAAAAAAGTTATTAAACTTTTACACCCCTTGGTTTCTTTTGGCCCACCCTGTATATGATATCATATAATTACAACAAAAAATTTTACATTTGTACTAATCGACATAAAATTGATAGTACAAAAAATTAGGAGACATGTGCATAAATACGCTGATTTCTCTAAGAGATTGCAATCGAACCATAGAATATTACGGGTTAGTTCACATATCATTTGAAACAAGAAGTCTTCTAGATTTTTAATCTATTGCATTATTTTTGAAATTCCCTCTTAGCCCAGTACTCTTCCTCTGAGGGATTTTTATCATTCCTCATTTTGGCGAAGCACCATTCCTGAGTTCGCAACAGAAACTTACTGAAACCAAACTGGAATGAAATTGTAAGTTCTACGCTTTTTGGGAATGTTTTAACATTTACGGTAAATTTCTTAGATTTTATTTTATGATGCAAAACGGAAATTGCCAAAACCCTTCAGAGCAACAGCACTGGAGTATTGAATATTTAAAAAAAAAATTTTAAATTATCCAAAGTAATTTCTGAGTATTTATGTTTTAGATTACAAATTTAGACGATCTCTCCTTTAAAATGATGTGTGTTCCATCGCGAAATAGTTTGTGGTTCTTCTGGAAGTTGCTAAAATACCTCAGAGCAACAGCACTGCGTCTTATGAAAATTTCCAAAAAATTTTAAAGCTGTGTATTCTCGTATTCTATTTTCTAATATACTTGAGTTAAATACTTAACATTAACAATACATAGCATCCCATAGTTGGTGACACAGATAGTGCTGATGATGGGAAAGGGTTTTCTCTGAAAGTGATCGCTCCACCAAACCAGTGTCTGGGGTTAGAATCAATCTTTCTACATTTTCATTAAAAATAATATCGATTTGTTAAAATTTAATAAAATAAAATAAATAAAAAAATACATACATACCTGCAATAAAAATGGATTTGTACGGTAAAAAATATTGATAGGTACGAGTGTATATGTATGTACATACGAAAAAATAAAAAGAACTAATTAAACAGAGCGTGAACAAAATTTGAGAATATACCTAATATAAATAGTTCACAAAAAATATAGAAGTAAAATTCTATATAATAAAAAACTCACTAATTTTAGTTTCTTGAACTGAAATTAATTTTAGGATTAATATATTTATTTATTTATTTTTATTTATAATTTATTTAATCATTAGAATAAATTCTAAGACTAAATGTAAATGAGGGGCGCCAGCTGCATAGGTTATCGGCTCAGGGTATTAATAAAAAATAGGTATTCAAGGAAAAATTTTTTTAATCAATATTTTGCATTTCTTTTTTTTTTATTTTTATATAATATAATTTTTATTTTTATATAATTTTTAAGTCTATTTAACTTTTTTTATTGAAACGACTAGTTTATTAAAATTGAGTTCGTATTATAAAAATTTATTTTTATATCGATATTTCGCTCTAATAATAAATAAAAAAGTTTTTTAAATACGACCTCAAGCTTAATAAGCTAGCCCTTCTAATTATATGATTTTTTGTATTTGATACAGTGAATGGTATATAAGATTCGGCACAGCCGAATTTTACTTGTTTTTAAGTGAACTTATACCACTTTCATATACTCGTATAACAATTCAATTATTGACTTAGGCGAATACAGTTTTTATTTACCTTCTCTGCATAAGAATTAATAATTTTAGTCAATGGCATTGCAGACAATTACATGTTATAAATTTTATAGGCCACAAGCTACAAAACAAAACCAAGATCTACTTTAAAAGTTTACATCATCGTTCAATCACTTAATTGAATTTGTCTTGCATTCGAATGTGGATAAAGAATTTCTTTGATTTAATTAATTTTTTTTTTAATTTTTAATTTAATTACTTTTAATAAACTGTAACAGCGTAATTCTGTTTGTTACCGGCAAAACTAAAATTGTTTTCTACTAAACTCGATATTCAAAGTATGTAACTAATTTTTTAATCCTACGTGTAGTTCTCGAGATATACCATTATATAGAAGAAAACGAAGGTTACGCCATATAATTTGTAATTATTAGAGAACTTCTTCTCTGACTAAACTTACAAAAACACCTAAAGATCGGGTCTAAAATATTTTTTAATTTTTACCAGTTTTGTAGTTTCAAAAATATTAAATAAGTTATACCAAAACAACACATTTTTAAGGAAAATTTCCAAAAATATTTTTCAAAAAAATCATTAAAAATTTTAAATAAACAAAATTTTAAAGTTTGTCTTTAACGTTGATACCTGCATATGTTATAAACAAAATGAACTCTATTTCATAAAAATCCATTCATAATTTAGTGGTTGTATCTAAGAGTTCGTATCTTGTGAGCTACATTAAGCGAAAAGGAATCTGTATTGTAACAGGTGGCGCAAAAGGAATCCTCCTATCAGAAAATGCTATAAATTTTGCGATTGGCCCCTAATGTCAGCTTTATTTTGACATTTGTGTAGTAAACACATGCAAAATACACGTTAATAAACAATGTTACGCTACACTGGTCCAGAACGCGGAATATTGGTGACTATTTATTTGACTAATAATCGGTCGGTGACTTTGGCACAACATGAATTTCGTCGCAGATTTTCTGGCCGTCCAACGCCTACTGGTGAAACACTGCGACACTTAGCCGCTCGCCTCGAAGAAACTGACACAACACGAGATGCTGCCAGGCGTGGCAGACCCCGGAGTAGCCTTTCTGCAGAGAATATTGCTGCTGTAGCCGAGAATGTCATGGAAGCGCCGTCGACATCGACCAGACGACGTGCCACGCAAATGGGTATCAGTCGACGGTCTTTACAGCGAATTTTGGTACAAGATTTGAAGATGTTTCCGTACAAAGTCCAGACGGTGCATCAGCTGTTAGCTGCTGACCGCCAATCGCGTCTAACATACGCTCAAGCCATCCTTAATCACCACCAAGAGGAAGATGATTTTTCATCAAAAATAATCATGAGTGGTGAGGCCCATTTCCATCTTAGCGGGTACATAAATAAGCAAAATTTACGCTTCTGGGGCACTGAAAATCTGCGTGTAACCCACGAAGAGCCATTACACCCGCTCAAAGTCACTGAATGGTGTGCTGTTTTCGCTGGAGGAGTCATTGGACCTTTTTTCTTCGAAGACGTCGCGGGCCAAACGGTTACTGTGAATGGTGAGCGCTACAGAGCAATGATCAACGAGTTCTTTTTGCCGCAACTTGATGAATTGGGATTGGAAAACATGTGGTTTCAACAGGACGGTGCAACGGCACACACTGCATGTGCCACAACCGATATGCTGAAGGATGCATTTCCCGGGCGCCTTATCTCCCGTTTTGGCGATTTGCACTGGCCAGCAAGATCGCCTGATTTCACCGCTGCAGACTTCTTTTTGTGGGGCTTTTTGAAATAGCGGGTTTATGTCAACAAGCCTCAGACTCTTGCAGCTCTTAAAGACAATATCCGTCAAGAATGTGAGGACCTATCGCCGGAAGTTTTGGCCAAAGTGATGGAAAATGCCATAAAAAGGGCTCAAATGACAATCAACTGTGGTGGCGGCAATTTACATGACATCATATTCTCGACTTGATCTAAAAAAATTAAAAGACCAAATAAAAATAATCCACAAGAAGAATCAAAGTTTTTCATTTTTTTTAAATTACAGCCAAAAAACATCGGAAGGTTATTTTTGCGCCATCAAAATGTAGCATTCAAATCAATAAAAAGTACTGTTTTGCCTCTGAATGATTTTTTACTTTGATCTAGAGAGTTTGAACCCAATTTCATTTATTTATTTAATGTCTATTGATTCAAGATCCTTACACACTAAAAAATATCACAATGAATTATTTAAAAATACAATTAAATTAGTTTTAACAATATCAATATTTAACGAATAATCAACATATTTATAAAATTTATTAAATTGATTGCAAATTCTTAAAAGAGGTTCGGAATTGGCATAATTTTCTCGGAATACTGTTATATATAGAGGGTTATAATGACGTGTAAATCGTGATGGAACATTAAAAAATATATTACTAATCAAAAAATCAGAGCATACATTTCCTTTTAATAAATTTAAAACAAAAGTAACATTTAGCATTATTCTGTGACTTTTTAAAGTTGGCAGCTTAATGAGAGCAAGTCTGCTGGTATAAGGTGGCAAATTAAATGGATTCCAATGTAATCCACGTAGGCAAAATAACAAAAACTGTTTTTTTTGAACAGATTAAATATTATTAACATGAGCCATATAAATCGGATCCCAAATTATCGAGCTATATTCAAGAATAGGTCTTACTATAGATGTATACAGTATACGGGTGAGAAAACTCCTTAGCCCAGCGTTTTATGAATCCAAGGAGACTACATGCTTTAGCAGTAGTTGTAGAAATATGATGTATAAAATTTAAGTTCACATCAAGTAGAATTCTAAGATCAGATATAATAGTTAATTTGTCGAGTTGTTGGCCATTTAAAGTATACACTTAAATGCTGACCACGGTAGAAGCACATATATTTACACTTTTTCTGATTTAATTCCATTAAATTAAGATCACACCAGTTCTAAAGTTGTTAGTATTAAAATTCTAAACTGTACCATTTTGTATCAATTATGATTTTCCATTTGAGTCAAATCTCGTACTTTTAGATTCCTTAGTAACAAAATATCAGAAAAATTATTAAAAAGTGTCATATTGCCCTCTTGTTGATTTTTTCAATTTGCTCGTAAACGCTTGTCTTTAATCTCGTTCTTTAATAATAAAATATCAAAAAGTACCAATAAAATCAATAAAAAGTGCAATTTGTCACTTTACTGGTTTTCACTTTGCTTTGAACCATTTGCGCCCAACCTTGTACTTTTACGTTCATTTTCATAAAATAAATCAAAAATTTTTCCTTTTTCAATCAGTACCATTTCAGCTCAACTTTGTACTTCTAGGTTTGTTTTCATTAAAAAATCAAAAAGTAGCATTAAAATGAATAAAAAGTACCATTTTGTCCCCTTATGATTACTTATTTCGTTTAGTACCGTTTAATTCTACTGTCACAAATCTATATTTGAAAATAACATAAAAAAGCACTAAAATTGCTTAAACATAAAGTCCAATCTTATTTCCCTCTTTTAAAACAGTTTTCTTCTCTTAATAATTTTTCACCTTGTCCTGAACCGTTTAAGTTCATAGTTTTAGGTTCGTTAATATTAAAAAATCAAAAAGTACCATTGAAATCAATAAAAAGTATTCTTTTGCCTGTTGATAAAGTTTTACTTTGCTTAAGAGCGTTAGACCCCAATCTCATAGTTCTAGTGTTGTTAGCATGAAAAACTGAAAAAGTACCAATAAAAACAATAAAAAGTACAATTTTTTCCTATTCATGGTTTTCGAACTAACTTCAGATCATTTGAGCCAAATCTCGTACTTTTACATTCCTTAATAATCAAATATCAAAAAGTACCAGAAAAAATTATACAAAGTACCATTTGTCCTCTTAATGATTTGGACCATTTGAGCCCAATATCGTACTGTCAGGTTTGTTTACATTAAAAAAATCAAAAAGTGCCATTAAAAGGTATAAAAAGTACCATTTTGCCCCTTAATGATTTTTCAACTTGACCTGAACCGCTTGAGCCTAGTCTCGTAGTTCTAGGGCTGTTAATACTAAAATATCAAAAAGGACCATTAAAATCAATCAAAAGTACCATTTTGTCCACTTAAAGGTTTTTTATTTTGTTAAGGACCGTTTAATTCTACTGTTTAAATAATACTCTGAACCAAATCTCGTATTGAATAAAAATTGTGTGTAGAATTTTACACACAAAATTAGTTTAATTTACTGGGTTTTTATTTTAAACTACACAAAAATTTTTCAGTAAAACAATTTTTTATTTTAGTCTACAGTGGTTTTTAGTAAAAAAATATGTGATAATTGACAATTTTGTCAATTGTAAAAAATTTTAGTTAATGTGGCAGTAAATCTTCGTAAAAACACTTATTCAAAACAACAGAAAAAATTATTCAAGTTTAAGTAAAAATGAGATGTTATTTGGAATATTTTTTGTAAATGTGAAGAAATGTATTAAAACTAACAAAGTTGCCTAAAGGTCCCTATACACGACATGTTTTTTACATACATATGTATTTTAGTTTTAAAATACACATGTTTTCTTCATGTCTGTCAAAATTTGTTATTTTACAGAAGGTTTATAATTTTTGGTCACAAACGACATGTAAATACAAATACGTCTGACATAGACTCTGTTTTTTTATAACAGCTGATCTACTCAAAAATATTACTCACTTTTAATATAATTAATAATAAATACCAATTTGGAATATCCAATTTTTTAAAAACAATATTTATTTTTATTTCTGTGCTTCTTCTTTTTACTACATAAATACCTACGTCCTTCGTTTGAAAAATGGCTTATAACCGCTTTATTGTAGTGGTGGCGAGACAGCTATTTTTGTTCTTTTTAAGCTACAAAATGAAAAGCTTGTACAAAAAATTGTATATTCTTTGCTTCAGTATTATTGAAAAAGCAAAACTAGATAAAAAAATTTAATATATTTTACTTGTAAAATTTTTTATTCAGGCGGCTAACGATACAGAAAATTATTATACGGCGACAAATATTTCCACAAAGCGTAGACATTTAAAACACATGACATGAGAAAATAGAGCATGCTCTAATCGAAATTTTGTCAGAAGTTTTCCTCATATTTTTTTTTACAGAAGTAATGTTTTTGAATGCACACACGACATGTGTAAAAATTGACAAATACAATGTAAAAAACATGTCGTGTATTGGGACCTTAAGTCAAATGGAATAAAATTCTTCATTTTTTGTATGCTTGACGAAAGGCATGTAAAAATGAAGAAATTTTTTTATTATGTACTCGTATGCAGAAACACATAAAAATAAACAGTTACTTTTGCGTCAACATTTCGTATTATTTGGCATTTCGTGGTTTTACAATAAGAATTAAACGCAATATTCTGTTGCATAAAAATTTTAATATACACATCTTAAATAAATATTATTTTTGATTTCAATCGTACGTGGTTTTATTTTTTTATACAATAAGTTAAGAGTTAATATCTGTAGCTATGAAGTGTTTCATATTAAGAAAAGATTTTGCTCCAATTGAATCTTTAATTGTTCATTTAAAAGTTTACCATTTACTATTCCGTCATAGCACATTCCAGTGCTGTGAGGAATCGTGCTCTCAGCTTTTTAGTAATGTGAATACTTTTAAGCGACACGTTAAAACAAAGCATATAAACGCAGAAAATTATAAAGTGTAAAACTTTGTGTCTGAAGGAAACTATAAATCTATTAACAATACACAAAAATTATATAAAAGTGTTCAATTGGGATCAGAATATAGTAATGATAAAACAAACTTAAAACACATTTCAACCATCGATGACATGAAAAAGGCTATGGATCAATATAATGAAGTTATATCTACAGGATCAATAAAATTCAGTGTTGCGGTTCATAGTAACAACAATTTTACAAAGAAAAATGTGGAACACATACAAAAATTAGCTATAAATACATTACTAGCTCCTGTTGCTACTTATTTAAAATCATTGGAAAAGTTTTCCAAATTGAGTTTTTGGTAAGAATACTTATATATATTTACTACAAATATAAAATACTTAATTTTTAGGGATATTATTATTTTTTTTTTTTTTTTTTTTTTTTTTTTACATTTATTTATAGAGCTATATATTGAATGTCTACTTACATGTGTATTCTAATATATATTTGACAATAGGGATATGTGAACGGTAACTATTTTTCATTGTTTTTGAATGAAGTATCTTTTCGGATTCAACTTTCTCCTTTGTACACTGCAATCGTTCCTTATATGTGGTGGTAGTTTGTTAAATATATTGGGTAAGGTGGTACTTAAAGAGTTTTTTCCATAGTTATTTTTATGTACTTGAAATTTTCCCTCTACGCGTTGCCTAGTATTGTATGCGTGGTTTAATCTGTTCAAAAAGCGATGATCATTGTAAAATTCGTTGATTAGGGTTATTTTATGTAGACTTTTAACGTTTAGGATTCCTAATGTACTTGCAATGCTGTTACGTTGGTTTGTGGTGTTTGTATTTGTATGTATGGTGTTGTATATTGCTTGTGTTTGATTTATATTGGTGTTGTTTCTGTTGCTTAGCCCAACGGCGAAAAGAAGGAGTAACCAGGCCTTCTAGAAGCCCTTATTTATCAGACACAAGGCCTTCTTACTCTATTCCATACTCATATATTTTTTACACACGTTGTCCTAGCCAGCCAAGGCCTTCTACATTCCCTTCTTCAACAGGCCTGTTAGTAGGCCTTCATTCACAGAACTGATAATAGGCTTTCGTCAATAGGACTGTTAGTAGGCCTTCGTCAACAGGCCTGCTATTAGGCGTTCTTCAACAGGCTTGTTAGTAGACCTTCTTCAACAGATCAGATAAAGGCCTTCCTCAATGTGTCTGAAGGAAGGCCTGTCACAAGTTTTTTTTTAAATTATTAGCTTCAAAAAAGCATACAAAGCAATAAAAACCATGAAAATGATAAAATATCAATCGTAGGAATACGATTAAAAACTATAAAATACCGATTCATGTATTTTGTTCAATTTCAGGGTTTTCTTTACATTTAATGTTTTTAATTTTTATAAAATTCGTATTTATTCAAAAATTTCCATTTGCTTAAAAGCAATACAGTTTAAAAAAATAAATAAGCGTAAAAACATAAACCATAAAATTTCAGCTTTTATGATAAAATATTTTAAGAATATAAAGAGTGATTTTTTTGCTATTATCTTTTTGGCAACACTAGTTTTGACAGCTCACGTACGTTTTGTATCTTGTGTCACTGTCAAACATCTTCAGTTTGGTCTATAATTTAATCATGAATCGTCTTACAAACGAACAACGCTTGCAAATTATTGAATTTTATTACCAAAATGCGTGCTCTGTTAAGAAAGTTCATCGCGCGCTTCTTCCATTTTATGGTCAGTTTAATCGACCTACTGAGGCTTCTATTCGGGCTATTGTAACAAAATTTCGCACCAAATTTACATTGTTGGACATTAAACCACCAACACGCTTACGTAGAGTGCGAACTGAAGAAAATATCGCAGCCGTATCGGCCAGTGTTGGTGATGACCGTGAATTATCGATTCGGCGCCGTTCGCAGCAATTGGGCCTCTGTTACTCCACTACGTGAAAAATTTTGCGGAAGGATTTGGGTGTGAAGCCTTATAAGATACAACTGGTGCAAGAATTGAAGCCAAACGACCTACCACAACGCCAAATTTTTGGTGAATGGGCTCTTGAAAAGTTAGATGAAGATCCACTTTTTTATCGAAGAATTGTGTTCAGCAACGAGGCTCATTTCTGGTTGAATGGATACGTGAACAAGCAAAACTGCCGTATTTGGAGTGAAGAGCAGCCAGAAGCATTGCAAGAGCTACCAATGCATCCACAAAAAACAACCGTTTGGTGCGGATTATGGGCTGGCGGCATCATTGGGCCGTATTTCTTCAAAGATGATGCGAATCACAACGCTACTGTGAATGGTGAGCGCTACCGTGCGATGATAACAAACTTTTTTTTGCCCAAAATGGAAGAGCTTGACTTGCATGACATGTGGTTTCAACAAGACGGTGCCACATGCCACACAGCACGCGAAACAATGGACCAATTGAGAGGCGAGTTCGGTGAACAGTTTATTTCACGCTTGGGACCAGTCAATTGGCCGCCCAGATCGTGCGATTTAACGCCTCTAGACTATTTTTTGTGGGGCTATGTTAAGGCTAATGTCTATAGGGACAAGCCCGCTTCGATTGACGCACTGGAAGCCAACATTGCCAACATTATTCGTGAGATACCGGCCGAAATGTTGGAAAGAGTATGCCAAAATTGGACTAAGCGGATGGACCATTTGAGGCGCAGCCGCGGCCAACATTTGCATGAAATAATCTTCAAACATTAAATTATATCGACCCAACTATCGATCCAAATAAATATTTCATGCATTTTTCTGAATTTTATGTGTTTTTTTTTTAAATTTCCGATAGTTCTTATAAAATCACCTTTTACATACATATTAATTATTTGTCTCTATCTTTTAAGCATTTTTTTTTATATAATTGATTTTTTTTATTTTTAAACGCTTTTTTTTATTGTTGTTCTGTAAATTTCAAGAGTTTCTAATTTGGAAGCCTTAAAAATTAATGTATCAAGCCTCGTGTATACTTTAAATGCTCTTTTATTTTGTAACCCGTCATAGTTAAAATCTCGAATTATTTCATCGCCTATTAAATTGTGCAGGTTTTTGACTAGTCCACCTCTCTGAATTTTTTTAGAAATTGTCATTACCAGTTTATTTTCATCCAAATCTTGGATCTTTCGTTCAAAATCGCTAAGTTCTTCCAAGCATTTCAAAGGGAAAGATTCATCAAATTCATTGTCGTAAAGATTTCGTTTAATAATTTGTTGCATATAAACTTTTATTTCGGCCAACTCGCCAATTACCACTTCATTGTATTTTCTAACTTCATTTCTAAAGGCTTCTAATTGTTTGTCCAATTCTGCAATTGAAATTTAATTTAGTAATAGTTAACTTACTGCCAGTTCCAGTATGTCGAAAAAACTTTTTCTTTCTAAGAAATAAAAATTTAACTATTTGAGAGAAAAAGTTATTTATACAAAAAACTTTAAAATATTTTTTGTTTATTTTAATTGTATTTGTTCGAATTAAAAAGTTCTTTCGACGTACTGGAAGTAGCACTTAATAAAATTTTAAATTCATTAATTTTAAAACTTACCTACGATTTTGAGGTTCGCCATAATTATTTCCATATAATTAAATTTGTATGTATGTTTAAGTAAAAATTTTAATGGCAGGAATAAAGAAATTCTATTCATTACCACAATATTTTCATTACACTTTTGTGTATGCTTATTAATATCACTATGTTGTTCAATTTTCTTTTTCTAATTTTATTAAACGTCTAAGAGATCTTTTATTCATTTTTTTTCAACAAAAGTTGTATTGTTACCACGTAAAACATTCAAACAGCTTTGTCCAAAAATTTAAGCAAAACTATTTCGAGTATACTCCTTTTTTATTTTCACATTTTGTTTTTGTAACGGTTTGTCAGTTTTGTTGGTACAAACGTAGTACATGCACAAAATCCATACACATAATAAAATGCAACCTATGTAGAAGGGAGTAGGCAAGCCTTCCATAAGGCAAGCGAGCATGAGTACTGGATCTTATATAAGGTCTAGGAAGGTCTTACAGAAGGCCTTATAAATGAAGGCCTCAAAAATTTCGCCGCTGGGAGGTTATTAGTATTTTCGTTTATTGTAATTGTGTTTGAGTGTATGATTGATTGTGTACTATTGTTTGTGCTGATGATATTTATGTTATTACTGCTGTTTACGTTGTTGATCGGGTTGTTTATATTTATGTTACTGCTGTTGTTGCGTGTGCCGTTTGTTGTTTGATATATTAGTTCCGATGGTACTTCATAGTTGCGTTGTTTGTTCTTTAGAAGAATTTTGAGGATTTTGTTTTGGGCTTGCTGCAGCGATCTGCAATATATTGCGCTTCCCCATGCCGTGATTCCGTGCCTTAAATATGGTTCTGCTAAAGAATAGTAAGCTTGTTTCAGTACCTCGTACGTTGCACAATTGCTTAAGTGATATAGACTATAAGCAGCCTTTCGTATATGTTGTATTTGCGTAAGCCATTTAAAGTTTTCATCGATATATACGCCTAGATATTTTATGTTTTTCACTTGCTCTATAGTGGTGGAACACGTGTCTATATACCCCGTATTACCTGAGTCATGTAGACATTGATAATCGTGAAACTTGATACGCATTGCTTCACTATGTCTAATATTTTTGTTTTTATTGAGTTAATTACTAGACCATTATCATGAGACCATCTCGATATTTCGTTCATTTTCCTCTGCATTATTTGATAAGCCGAATCAACATTTTTTTGCAACTATATTGGCAGTGTCATCAGCATAGGCAAATGTTTCGCATTCCTGAATCATGTCTAGCATTTCATTCGTATATATTAGGTAGAGTATGGGTCCAAGTTTTGAACCTTGAGGTACACCATTATTGGATGTAGATGTTTCCTCGCTAAGATTCTGTCCGATTTTAACACGATATGTTCTTAGTTCTAAATAGTTTAAAACGAACCGGTAAAAAACCTCAGGGCAAACTGTATGACATATATTTTAACTTAATACGAAAACTTAAGCAAAATCTAATTCTGCAGAAGAGAACATATTTTAACAAACCTCCTGCTAGTCAACAAATGTAGGTATTATCATACCTACATTTAGATATAGATAATTTACATTGAAGAAAGCTTAGAAGCAATATCAAACGATAATAGTTCATGGGCTCAAATTGAAAGTCATTGGGTCGCAACAAGATGTTGAAAATATACTTCGTAAGAAAGTATTTTAAATAATTCAACATATATATTAATAGGCTTTGAGAAATTTTTCTTATTGAAATTAAAATTGTAATAATTTTTTTACTAATCGCTTTTGAGTTTTTCAATAAAATAGTTATAATATTTTTATATAAAGAAAACTCTTTTTATTTATAAAAGGTTTTCCATCAGGTTATGGGCCCAGACATACTGTTTGGGATAAATAACTGTTAAAAATAAATATAACAGAATTGTGATTTTTGAAGATGGCATCTTCTTCATTGTATCAAATAGAAAAACTCGATGAAAAGAATTACGAGACATGGAGAATTCACATGAAAAGCATATTAATTCATTCTGGTTATTGGAAATATGTGAATGGGGCTTTCTTCATCCCCATTCACAACATGGAGTGCCGATAAAATTTTGGAATGGGAACATAACGACGAAAAGGCTCTAGCAACAATTTTGTTGAGCATAAAATCAACCCAGCTAAATACAATAAAAAATATTAAGAGATCCAAAGAAGCCTGGAATAAGCTTAAAGAAGTATTTAAACCAAGTGGTCCAATGCAGAAAGTATCTTTGTACAAAAAACTATTGAGTTTAGATATGAAGGATAGCAAAGATATGGCAGAATATTTAAATATTTTTTGTAATATAACGGAAAAGCTAGCCGACATTGGAATCAGTATACAAGATGAATTACTGGTCATAATATTATTATCAAATCTACCGAAGGAATATGAAAATTTTGTCGTGGCAATAGAGACAAGGGATGCTTTACCTACTATAGAAACGCTAAAAATAAAACTTTTAGAAGAGCATGATCGTAAAAACCAACAAAATAATCCTTTTGTAGTACAACAGGCTTTTGGTGTTACCAAAAAGGATTTTCGATATAGGAGTAATAATAATAACAATACGGAAAACTCAAAAATAAAAGGGAATTGTTTCAAATGTGGTAAAAAAGGTCATTATGCAAATCCAAACGAGATGGTGCAAAATCTTATTCTTTAATAGCAATGGCGAGAAATGAAGATGTAAGTATATCAAATTCCTGGTACATTGACAGTGGAGCTACAAGTCATATGTGTGGAAATCGCAATTTGTTTTCTACAATGGGTAAATGTAGTGATATCATCATGTTAGCAAATAAAAAATCTATTGTAGCTGAAGGGATTGGAACTGTGAATTTTGTTATAAATAATATTAAAATTGAATTGAAAGATGTTTTGTATTCTTCAGATCTAAATGGTAATTTTTTATCTGTCAACAAAGTGGTTGAAAATGGTGGTAAAATCAAATTTAATAAAAATGGAGCAATTTTTACTGGAGTTTATGGAGAATTAATTTTGAAAGCCAGAAGAGAAGAAAATCTGTTTGTTTTTGATGTAAAACTGCCAACTGTGAAAATATGTTCAGTACGATCTACTAACGAAATATGGCATCGCAGATTTGGACATTTGAATCATCAAAGTTTGAGTGAGTTATCAACGAAAAATATGGTGAAAGGTATAAATTTGAGTAAAAAACCTGAAGAACCGTGTCAAATTTGTATGGAGGGTAAAATTCATGCAATAAAATTCCCAAAACATACTGAAAGTAAATCTGGTGAGTTTTTAGATTTAATACACTCTGATGTATGTGGTCCTATAAATGTATATTCAGTTGGAGGTTCAAAATATTTTCTGACATTTATAGATGATAAGTCCAGAAACATTTTTATATATTTTTTAAAATAAAAAAGCGAGGTTTTTCAAAAATTTAGACATTTTAAAGAAATGGCAGAACGTCAAACAAATTGTAAAATAAAATCAGTTCGCAGTGATAATGGTGGAGAATATGTTAGTAAGGAATTTAATCAGTATTTAGAACAATGTGGAATACAGCGTCAACTTACTGTTCCGCATACACCACAACAGAATGGCGTAGCAGAAAGGGTTAATCGAACCATAGTAGAAATGGCGCGTTGTATGTTAATAGATTCTGGTTTACCCCAAAATCTTTGGGCTGAAGCAGTGGCAACAGCGGTGTATCTTCGTAATAGATCTCCAACAAAATCTTTAGATGGAAAAACACCCTATGAAATATGGAAGGGACATAAACCATTTGTTAATCATTTGAAAATTTTTGGTTCAAATGTAGTTGTTCTTAATGAAAAGAAAGGAAAATTCGAATCCAAAGGTTCAAATATGGTAATGGTAGGATATTCGAATGTATCTAAAGCATATCGGTTATATGACAAAATTAATTGCAAAATTATTGAACGTCGCAATGTTTTGTTCAATGAACATAAATTACCTATTGTAGAAAATAGAGATAAAAACAATCAATTCATTAATTTTGATGAAATTTTAAATAATGATAATACTAAAAAAACAGAAACAAACAAATAATGTGCAGAATCAAAATGTATGTAGTGATGTAGAAGATTTAGAATATTTTGAGACTGAAAATAGACATAGCGATAGTTCACTTGATGAAGTTTTGATTTCGAATGGAACTACTAAGCGCGGTCCAGGAAGACCTAAAATTTTTCGAAATGGCAAGCCAGGTCGTCCTAGAAAAATTCCACAACAGCTGAATAATGCGGTGGACTAACAAGTTCCAAGAACTTTTCAAGAAGCATTAACCAGTTCAAACAGTGACGAATGGAAAGAAGCAATGGTTAAAAAAATAGATACGTTAAAAAAGAAAGAAACTTGGTCACTAGAAGAATTACCAAAAGGTCAAAAAGTAATTAAAAATAAATGGGTATATTCTTTAAAGAAGAACAAAGAAGGTAAAATTGAAATATTTAAAGCAAGACTGGTAGCTAAAGGCTGTGGTCAAAGTTACGGTATTAACTATAAAGAAAAATTTTCACCTGTTATAAGATATGAAACAATAAGAATGATTATAGCACTAGCTGTTGAGCATAAGATGCATTTACATCAATTGGATGTGATTTCAGCATATCTAAATGGAAACTTACACGAGGAGATATATATGCAACAACCAAAAGGTTTTGAGAGTGAAACATATCCTAATAAAGTTTTACGTCTCCATAAATCTATATATGGCTTAAAGCAAGCAGGCAGGGAATGGAATTCTAAATTAAATGAAGTTTTACGCAAAATGGGATTTAAAAGCTGCATAAATGAGCCTTGTTTATATAAGAAAGCACAAAATGAGCATTTGATTATAAAAGGTGATTTTATAAGAACTATCGGAAATTTAAAAAAAAAAACACAAAAAATTCAGAAAAATTCATGAAATATTTATTTGGATCGATAGTTGGGTCGATATAATTTAATTTTTGAAGATTATTTCATGCAAATGTTGGCCGCGGCTGCGCCTCAAATGGTCCATCCGCTTAGTCCAATTTTGGCATACTCTTTCCAACATTTCGGCCGGTATCTCACGAATAATGTTGGCAATGTTGGCTTCCAGTGCGTCAATCGAAGCGGGCTTGTCCCTATAGACATTAGCCTTAACATAGCCCCACAAAAAATAGTCTAGAGGCGTTAAATCGCACGATCTGGGCGGCCAATTGACTGGTCCCAAGCGTGAAATAAACTGTTCACCGAACTCGCCTCTCAATTGGTCCATTGTTTCGCATGCTGTGTGGCATGTGGCACCGTCTTATTGAAACCACATGTCATGCAAGTCAAGCTCTTCCATTTTGGGCAAAAAAAAGTTTGTTATCATCGCACGGTAGCGCTCACCATTCACAGTAACGTTGTGATTCGCATCATCTTTGAAGAAATACGGCCCAATGATGCCGCCAGCCCATAATCCGCACCAAACGGTTGTTTTTTGTGGATGCATTGGTAGCTCTTGCAATGCTTCTGGCTGCTCTTCACTCCAAATACGGCAGTTTTGCTTGTTCACGTATCCATTCAACCAGAAATGAGCCTCGTTGCTGAACACAATTCTTCGATAAAAAAGTGGATCTTCATCTAACTTTTCAAGAGCCCATTCACCAAAAATTTGGCGTTGTGGTAGGTCGTTTGGCTTCAATTCTTGCACCAGTTGTATCTTATAAGGCTTCACACCCAAATCCTTCCGCAAAATTTTTCACGTAGTGGAGTAACAGAGGCCCAATTGCTGCGAACGGCGCCGAATCGATAATTCACGGTCATCACCAACACTGGCCGATACGGCTGCGATATTTTCTTCAGTTCGCACTCTACGTAAGCGTGTCGGTGGTTTAATGTCCAACAATGTAAATTTGGTGCGAAATTTTGTTACAATAGCCCGAATAGAAGCCTCAGTAGGTCGATTAAACTGACCATAAAATGGAAGAAGCGCGCGATGAACTTTCTTAACAGAGCACGCATTTTGGTAATAAAATTCAATAATTTGCAAGCGTTGTTCGTTTGTAAGACGATTCATGATTAAATTATAGACCAAACTGAAGATGTTTGACAGTGACACAAGATACAAAACGTGCGTGAGCTGTCAAAACTAGTGTTGCCAAAAAGATAATAGCAAAAAAATCACTCTTTAGTTGCAGTTTATGTAGATGATATAA
Source organism: Thelaira solivaga (assembly GCA_947397855.1). NCBI lineage: Eukaryota > Metazoa > Arthropoda > Insecta > Diptera > Tachinidae > Thelaira > Thelaira solivaga. Next base: position 3,277,854 of record OX377615.1, read on the forward strand.
TTGTTGGATGTCAAAATAAAATGGAAATTTTGAAATTTAAATCTGAAATAAGTAAGGAGTTTGAGGTAACAGACAAAGGTTTACTTGAACATTTTTTGGGAATGAAGGTTGAACGTATTGGTGAAATTGGAGATATTGAATTAAGTCAAGAAGTTTATATTAAAGATTTACTATGTCAATATAATATGGAAAATTGTAAGCCATCATTAGTACCTTTAGATCCAAATTTTAAAATAAAGTGTGATGACGAGTGTGAAAAAGTTGATAGCACTTTATACCAATCACTTATTGGAGGCCTTTTATATTTGGCATTAACAACAAGACCGGATATATTACATTCCGTTAATAAATTAGCTCAAAGGAATATTAATCCACATAGAGAACATTTTCAAGCTGCAAAACAAATTCTTCGATATCTGAAAGGAACTCAAAATTTCAAATTAAAATTTTGTAAAGGAAATCAGCAGCTGGTCGGTTATGCAGATGCAGATTGGGGTAATTGTACAACAGACAGGAAGTCATATTCTGGGTACGTATTTTATCTTGGAAATTGTGCAATATCTTGGGAGTCGAAAAAACAACCAACAACAGCTTTAAACAGCACAGAAGCAGAATATATGTCCGTTTCAAACGCATCAAAAGAGGCTGTATATTTGAGAAGATTACTTCAAGAACTTGGTTTCTTAAATAAGGAAAGTATTGAGTTAAATGTCGATAACCAAGGAGCTTTAAAATTAGCAACAAATCCAGTTTTTCACAATCGCAGTAAGTATATTGATATAAAATATCACCATATAAGAGAAGTCGTTAATAATTAAGAAATATGCTTGAAATATTGCCCAACGGAAGAAATGATTGCAGATATATTTACTAAAAATTTATCTAAGACTAAACATAATAAATTTGTCAATTTATTGAATTTAAAATAATATCATTTTATAATATATACATATTGAGGAGGAGTGTTGAAAATATACTTTGTAAGAAAGTATTTTAAATAATTCAACATATATATTAATAGGCTTTGAGAAATTTTTCTTATTGAAATTAAAATTGTAATAATTTTTTTATTAATCGCTTTTGAGTTTTTCAATAAAATAGTTATAATATTTTTATATAAAGAAAACTCTTTTTATTTATAAAAGGTTTTCCATCACAAGAAACTATCGTTTAAATGAGATATCAAGTGCAAGCTTTACATCTAATATTGTAGTATAAAAAGCCATTGGGTTACAAGTTGGTAAGACCTTACAATTTTTTTTTAAATTATAATAATTACAAACATTAATTTTTGCAGATTGATATTGATTTTAAGTATTTGTACCCAGATTCCGATTGTTTCCATTCTGTTTTTAAAGAATTCTCTTTAAAAATTGTTAATGTGTTTGAAACGCGTATCAAAGATCAGTCAAACAAGATCTTATTCATAAATATGGAAAAAATGAAGGACATAACTGAAAGTAAATATAACTAATGTATATAATTGTTAATAGCTTCTAAAATCCACCTTATTTTGTTTAGATGGTCCCTGTATAGGCATTTTCTACTTGTTACATAGTGTGCAAATTCCTTCTTCAAAAGTTTTTCATTTTGAAAATGGAAAAAAAATCACCCTTATCGCGAATCTCATGGGAATAAATTCGAGGGAATAATTTGTTTATTCCCATGAACAATAATTTGGTATCGCCAATTGTTAGGGAATAAAATACATTTTCGAAACATATGTGGCAAGTCGAACATACTATTGTGAATAGATGTAGTTTAATTGTTTATGTGTTTTTTTGTAATTTTCTTAATAAATTGTTATTATTCAGTAAAATGCATAGTAATTCGCTTCGATTTATGTTATTAGAAAAAGAGAAGAAATTATTAGAGAAAATAAAAAGACGGAATATAACAGAATCATCAAATCCCTTGTGTTTACCAGAAAATTTACATTATGTACATATAAATAAATTCTTTGCAGGTTCTAACAACATTTTCTAGCTAACAAAGCAGCTTTTAAATACCTTTTAGATATATTGAACCAGAACTGCCTACTAGAAATTCGTCGTGTTGTGTAGCTTACAACATGTCTACGGTTTTTATAGGATACAAAAAATTAAAAAAAGAAATATTTTTTAGAAAGATACGAAATCTGATATCTAAAAAACAATAAATCACATTTGTGTTATTTTTGGTTGTACTTCATGTATCACAAAAAAATTTTAATAAACAGGCACATAAAAAAGGCAACAAAAATTCTAATTCATAATATACGTTTTTAAAACTAAAAACTTATCACATTCTTAAATGTTTACAGTCCATCATTGCTATTAGATTGCTTGATTTTCAGTTAATCGAATTTTATTTGCCGCTGCAACAATTCTAAATTTTATTCCCAAACAAAATGTTTGTGAAAAATGTCACAATACTTTTGAGAAAAAACTCACGGGAATAAAAATCGGCGATGCCAATTTTTTTTCGAACATGCGAATTTTTTCCCATGAAAATAATTCACGATTGCAACTTTAGGGAAAAGCGAAATATTTCGAGGGAAAAAATATTCACGATAGGGGTGATTGTTTTAATATAATTTTGTTAAATTAGATATAAAAGTCTTTACGATTTCCATAAACATAAGTAATTCAAAATTATATTAAATAATATGGTAGTTATTTCCAAATTTTCAACTGGGTTCTAAAATAAAGACAAATTTTTAATGAAATTTCGTTATATTTAATAAAATTGTTGTGTAGAAATTAATAAGAACTCGTAAAAATGAAGGTTAATATTCGTTATTTTAACACAAACTTTTTATTCAAAACAAATAAATTATTGTTAAAATGATGCAGTCCAAAATAACAAAACTTTTTACTCATATGTACGATATTTCTTCAATTAGACTATAAAACTATATTACTAAAAAATGTGTGTAAAAAGAAGGAAAATTTTTGTTAGTTGTGTAATAACCTATGTTTCTTCATCGTGACCTACCATTTTGCATTATTTACCTACCACTTTTGGTTCAGTGTATAAAGTACAAATCTTTCTTTTCGTACTTATTTTCTCCCTTGAAATAATTTTTTTACCATTGATTTTTATTGGGTGCTCCAAATTAGTAATAAAATGTTTAAATGCTGCATCAATTTACGTTATGGTACATATTTAAAAATAGTACTAAAAAGGGCCACATATTTTACCTCTTATTTGCTCGAATTTTAAAAAAGTACCAATATTCATTGGAGACCTTTTTAAGAAGAGAAGAATACAATTTAGTTGTTGTTGCTGTGATTGTTACTTTGAAAGATAAATCGGGTTAAAAAAACGTACCATCATTAGTTTTTACCCTTTTTATGCCACAAATGTACAAATATCGAAAGAGTACCAAATACCAATCCGCTTATTTTTTTAGTAGAATATTTTGTAGTTTGAACTTTGTCTCTATCTGTAGTGGTTCCGGAGATATAAGAAGTTTGATTTTACCGCTTAAAATTCGAATACCAAAAATCTTTTCTTATTCGTCTACACATTGGGACAGGACAGCTTTAGCCGTTTGGCGCGGGCCATGATGAGGAAGTCAGTCAGTCTGTAACGTTACTCTTTTATATGTATACTATACATTGCATAGATTGGTTTACATGGCGGCCTGACGGCCTTCAATTAGAATCGAAAGATTCCGCTTTGAACAAAGTATTATTTTTACTAGAATGACTTCGATACCAGCTTAGCGATGGTGAGTTCGCCCGTATGCTGCAAACATCCGTAGAAACGCAGATAGTATGAGCTTCGATGATGACAGCTTAGCTGATCGCAATTATGATCCAGATATTGAGGAATTTATGGAAGATTCCTTGGATATAGAAATTGATCTCTCACTACTGAACAACTTAAAAGATGACGGTCTTAGTTCTAATCCTAATGAAAATGCAACACCTTCCAGCTGACAGGTTCAGCCAAAAAAAAGTCAAAAGAAATCTTGAACTAAACGGCAACGACTTATTAAATTCGAATATCTTAAATCTGAAAACTCTTGTTTAGTTCGTTCTTTAATTATTTCCAAAGGAACTTATATAAGAAAAATTCTAAAGAGATAAATCTATATCTCTTGGAGAAATGGGATCTTTTAATGGCCCATGTCCAGGACACAGAATACCAGCTCACATTTACATAAGGTACTCATATGTATATGTATGTATGCGTTTAGCATTAATAAGAACTAGTGCAGTTTTACCAATCAATTTGTTGTACTTATTTTGGGAGGGAATTTTGTATGCGCTTCATTCAAAAATTGTCACATGTCAAAACATTTTCAAAAAACATTGCATGTATGGCTCGACAACGGCAAGGTACGACAAGTGTCTTCATGTTGTGCTGAACTATGCAGGGTTCTAATACATACATAAAATATGAATTGAGTTTATTTACTTATAATGTATCTGTGTACGTACACTGTACGTATAGTCCATCATAATAACTGCTTTCGTTTGACTCTTTATAAACTCTTGCATTATAATCTTGAAAACTTAGCATTTATGGATTATGTATTGAAGACATGAATTGCATGAAAACTTTTTGCCCTTCTGTTCATAACAGTATTTTACATTCCAATGCTTTAGATCAATCAGGCCAAATACACACTAAATTTGTATTCTTGTGTTTGAAGTACTCGTATGCAGCAGCAACAACCAAAAAGCCATAGTAAACATAAGTCAGCATTATTTTGACTAAGAAATTTTAAAATGCTTTTCGTTACTGTTTGGAACATTACGAAAACCTGTAGCGCACATGTTCTGTTAATACTTGTTAACCCTATTAAATCATTTAGTAGCGAAATCAAGCAACTTTAACGCAGCCCCTTATACATGATGGGAAACGTGTCTTTTGTCTATTTTTTTCTCATAAAACTTAACCCCCGCTTCCACATGCAAGTGCAAGTTCGAAAAACTCTATACACTCACACTTTTTCACTAACACACTCATATTTTTCGAACTTGAAGCTGAACTGGCAACGAAATTCGCTTGCAAGTAAAGTTTTGACATTTACATCAAGTAAATTGACAAATGAAAAACAATGTTAACGAGTACGAGCTTGAAATTAATTAATTTATTTAATTCACGTTAGTAAAAGAACACAATGCGTATAGCAAGCCATTTAAAAGTTAAATTTAATTATCAATTTCATATTTATTTCTTACTTAAAAAAATACTAACAACAAAATTTTTAGTTGGTGTTCACGATGTTGAGAACGCGGCAATACTCCGTTCATATATTTTTATTTATATTTTGCAAGACTTTCGACTATTTTTTCGGCTTTTTCGTAGTTAATACGTATATTCAACCAAGCAATTAATTGCATGTGGAAACGGGAGGTAAATCAAACCAAAAATTCGAAAATACACATTTTGTTCTGCACTTCTAATATACAGGGCGCGGCTAAAGTAACTATATGATGAAAAAAAATTGTAGCTACTTTGCTTATGTGTATTTCTTTTTTTTTCCTAGCTCATGAATAAAACTTGGGAGCATGTTTAAAAATGGAATGTTATACACTAGTTTAGGTTAGGTTAGGGTACACAGGGCGCCCAAATAAGAAAAACAGAGCTGGGCTCACTTGGGACTTCTGAAATGGTCCCTTTATGATACCTGTATAAGGGGAAGTGAAGAAGGATAGTAATAGAAAAGTGAAAGGAAATAAATAGGAAGAGAGATAGAAGAAGATAATGAGTGCGTCACTTAATCCAATTGCTACGCCTAACGAAGCCATATACCAGGAAGACCCTTAAAGTCGGCAGCCCAGTGAGACCCTTCAGGTAGATGCAGTGACCACCGAATGTCCCGCCATCCTATTTAAGGATGTAGGGCATTCTCGGACCAGATCTGAATGCGAAATAGCTACAAAGAATCTGATTGCAGTCCGATTATCGGAAAAAATGCGAATATTCCTGCCAAATATTTCATGATACTATAGCTAGTCTGCGGCTTTCTTTATATCCATCAATTTAGTTTGTAGAACGCTGCATTGAAGGATATACTAATTTTAAAGAATTAAGACTGTTTTTCTTCTGCTTGAAAATAACACTGCTCTGCAAAAAATCACTTTTGGCTCTCTTTTAAATAAAACTATGTGGACTATATGGATTTGGATGTGCTAAACTCAAATCTGTTTTTGGTTTCTCTCCATCACGTAGGTTTTTTTTATGGGCGTGGCAATTTTTCTCCACTAAATTAGTCATTTACGAAGTCATTTAGTCAGCCTAACTCGAGAACGACTTTTCCGATTTTTATGAACAGAACACCAAAAGATGTGTAACAATATTATATTTAATTTAACTCCGTATAATTTTGTTCTATATTTTATCGTTTTGGAATTATTCAAAAATTTAAGAGGGGAAAATTTTTTTTCTTGCAAAATTCGTTTTTTTTTTTCAGTTTAAAAATGCAATTAAAAAAAGAATAAACAATTATTTTGTATTTTGCACATTTTTCTGAGAGCTAAGTACCTCAAGAATAAAATAAGGTATAAATCATGAAAATCGATTAACAAATGCGGATTTTATTCTCAATTTACCGCAGGTACCCAATATTGAAAGAATATGTTTACAATCAACGTTACATATGGCGACAGAATTGCGTTAGCCTAGCCGACAGGTAATGGAAATAAAAGCCAAGGGTGTGGTTCTTGGAATTAAAAAGTGTAATATAAAGGGTGTTTTTTATAGACGTATAGAACTTTAAATTGGCATTACTGTTCAAGATTTAACAGCTGTCAAGTGATTTATTCTCAGTTTGGTTTGGCAATTCATCATGAATAGACTGACGCCTGAACAACGCTTGCAAATAGTGCAATTTTATTTCGAACGAGATTGCCGTTGTTCCCGATTTTCATAAGCGAATTTTGTTTAGCGATGAAACAACAAACAACACTGCCGCATTTGGAGTGAAGTTAATCCTCAAGTGTATGTCGATACACCGTTACATCCAGAAAAACTGACTGTTTAGTGCGCTTTATGGGCTGGTGGAATCATTGGTCCGTACTTCTTCAAAGACGATGATGGCCAGAACGTTACAGTCAATGGTAATCGGTATAAAGCCATGATTACTAACTTTTTCATTCCTGAATTGAACAACCATGATGTCCAGGAACTGTGGTTCCAACAAGACGGCGCAACATGTCACACAGCTCGTGCCACAATCGATTTATTGAAAGACACGTTTGGTGACCGCCTAGTTTCACGTTTTGGACCTGTGAATTGGCCTCCAAGATCTTGTGATATAACACCGCTAGACTACTTTCTGTGGGGCTATGTAAAGTCATTGGTCTATGCGGATAAGCCACAAGCGCTTTACCATTTGGAAGACAACATTCGCCGTGTTATTGCTGATATACGGCCACAAATGTTGGAAAAAGTCATCGAAAATTGGACGTCCAGATTAGACTACATCCGAGCCAGCCGTGGCGGTCATATGCCGGAAATCATATTTAAAATGTAATGCCACAAGATTATCTTTCGGATGAATAAAATTCATGTCAATCAAATAATCCATCGTTGTTTTATTGTAATTTAAAATTCTATACGTCTATAAAAACACCCTTTATAATAGTATTTTTCATTTAAATGCACATTCATAATTGTAGAAAAATTCGTAGGTACATGTATTTTTTACCTACGAGTTTTTCTACAATTATGAATGTGCAGTTAAATGAAAAATACTATTATAAAGGGTGTTTTTATAGACGCATAGAACTTTAAAAAAATGAAATGCAGCTAAACAATAAATAGAGTAATGAAGTATTTTTTGTTATAAAGTCGGGTTATTCGTTCATAAATTGTCATCTCTCGGAGATACAAGATCTAAGGGCAGACCTCCAACTGGCAGATCGGTTAAAAATTTTGATACTATGAGACAGAGCGTCACAGAAAACCGAAGACATCAAGGAGAAGATGATCTGCCCAGTTGAAGCTTACTGACCGCACTCTTCAGTGAGTTTCGAAAAACGATATGAACCTCTCTTATAAAAGTCAACATCCCATATAGCCCCTAAAACGATATTCAGACAACAATTTCCATTAAATTTTCGAATTTGTGGTCATATTAGTTAAATACTTATTTCACCGACACTAATTATAGATTTTATATTATAATATTTCAATAAAAACACCTTTTTAATTATATTTCAATGAAAACAATACGATTTATCAAATTTTTTATCACACATTTACATAAAAAATTTCATACAAATAAACTAATGTATAGAACAACTGATCCGAACATCGGTTTCATTTGTATTCGAAAATAAGAAAAACCACTTGGTTTCATGACACCAAATGAAACTAATATTGACAATCAGCAAAGCCGACTTGGATTTTATGACAGCCCTGAATATTTATTTAAAAACTAAATCATATACTTACTTTAGCCACCGCCTGTACATACTTAAAGGGGCGATACTTATTATTTGGGAGATCTAAAAGAGAACTAATATATATTTTGATGTTAAAAAAGGCATAAAAAGAAATCTCTACTCCTAACTTACTCACAGTCAGCGTTGCTAGGAACTAGAAAAAAAGAAGCTAAATTTGCTTAAAAATAGGCTATAAAAAGCTATATCACTCAAAAGCAAAGCTAGGAAAAAGTTAAAAAACTATCGCTTAAAATTAAAAATAATAATTATGATTTTTGTAAAAAACCAAGAAGAGAACATACAATGACAAAAACTAAATAAGGTCGTTTTAAACATGCTTTCCTTTTTGGTTAACTTGCTGTTTTTTTTTAATAGTAAAAATTTTTTTCGCACTATCCGCAAAAACGAATTAAAGCCAATACGTTTATCTATCCAACGGAATAGAAATCAAGTCGATATCTTGAAAACTAAGCAAGTTATGACCAAAAAAGTAACAAGTTCTACTAAAAAGTGGAAAGAAGCAGTACTAGAACTGGTTACTTTTTTGGTCATACCTTGCTTAGTTTTCAAGATATCGACTTTATTTCTTTTGCTTTGGATAGATAAACGTATTGGATTTAATGAACATTTTTTTTTGCAGATAGTGCGAAAAAAAATTTTTCCCAAAAAATTACGAATTATGAATAAATTTTTTTACCTCTCCGTAAAAAAAAATGCGAAAAAGAAAAAAAGCTTTTTAAGGCTATTTTGAAAATGAAAAAAGGCTAGTAAAAAAGCTAGAGGCTAAGTCATAAATGTCAAGGCTAAATGCAAGAAAAAAGGTTAAATCTAGCCTAAAAAGGGCTAAAATGGCAACGCTGCTTACAGTGCATACACCAAGTAAAATGTCTGACAAAACATCCATCCTTGAGATTTTATTTTAATTAATATAATTTTAATAATTTGATTTTTATACAAATCACCTACGTTTTTGCAACTTTTAAAAGATCCTTCGACTAACTACATAGACTAGACGTAAATTATTTATCTATCATGTTCAAACGTCAACCATCACTTAATACACATCCATAAATAGATACTTATTTGAATTACTCTGGTAGTATGTACTCCCTTCTCCTGCATGATATCTAGGTGAGTCCTGCATACTTATAAGCATAGCTGCCATAAAATATTATACATTTTTATAGTTATGTGTGATTTTCAAAATGTTTTGTGCAGCTTTTGCCATTTTTTGCTGTCATATTTCCATTCAGCCCTGTTCCTTTAAGAAAAACCAACACTCTACCCTTAAGCCCGTTTATGGGTTAAAGTTATATTTCTTTGCCTTTGTTATTGTTATTTTTTTAAATTTTTTAAGTACGTTGGGGTTATAAGTTAGTCTTTTGTTTTTTGCACTTATTGCGCTTCAAGTGGAAATCAACAGCTAACAGCGGGGATTCTTAACAAGCAACATTGTGCACAGGCAATCCTTTTTATTGTTCAAGTCAATTTATATTTTATAATTATGAACATATTACGCATTCGTAACTTTTTTTATTGTTTCCAAAATAATGAAAAAAGTGTAGTGTGTGGCAGAGAATAAAAGAGCGAACGAATTCACCCCTGCACAAATTTCTACCACCAATAAAAGCTCAAAAAAACATTTGTGTGTGAAGTGCATTTGATGAAGAGTAACTTAACAGTAGCTTTAAAAATTTTCATCACAAGATCATAAAATCGTTATTAAATCGCAACCATTTTTCGTCTAGAGAAAAAAATTGTTACAATAATAATCCAAAAAGATAAAGTTGATTTGAAATAAAATTTTTCAAATCTATTTCGAATAATTTTTTTATCTTCTACATATATAGAAATAAATTGATGTTTGTTAGTTGTGCAAAAACTCGAGAATAGATGGACTGTTTTGGCTAATATTGATTTTTAAATATTTTTAAGAATACAGTTAAGGCTTAAAAGGTAAAAAAATTTGGCCAAACACAGTTTCAACAGTTTAACGACTAATGCTCTATATTCCAACTGAAGGTGGCCACGCCCACTTTTAAACAAAGCAATTGAAACTATATTTTGAATGAACGGATTTCTCTAAAGTTTTAAACATAAGCAATAAAATTCAAAAACAAGCCTGTGTCTATATCAAAGGACTGCACAATTATACTTGAAAGCCACACATCACTACAAACATGAATAATATTTTAAAATAAAAAGTGCTTGTAAGCCATTTCAAATGCAGCCTTTTAGTCTATACAATAGGGGCAATGCGGTCTGCTCCAAACGCTGCCCTCGAAGTCTTGATAAACCTTCCTATGATTCATTAATCCTTCAAGAAAGAAGCGTTTTAGTTCATACCAAAGATCTTCTTGTGAGATGCTGAGGGCTCTTCTCTTGCATTTAGATCTCTTGCTAGAGAAATTGCTGAAACAGTTGCAAAATTTGTAACCTTAAGCGATCATAATCAGACCAAATACAATTTAACGTGCAATTTCAAATAGGGTTAATGGTGATGGTGTTGGAGTATTAGTAGTTGGTGTAAACCACAGAAGAAACTTATTTATTAGTATGGGTCAAAAGAACTCAGTTTTTCAATCCGAAATATATGCCATAGAGTTCTGCCTAAGAGAGGAACTACAAAGAGATAGAAATAACAGTCACATGTAGATTCAGTCGAACAGTTGAGTGGCATTATTTGCACTCAGTGCCTTTGAAATAAGATCAAAACTGGTCTGGGATTGCCTAAGAAAGTTTTTGAATTCTTAATTAATACTAAACTTAAGTAGAATTTGTAATATGAGAGTAGTGTCATAATAGTGTCTAGCTTGGTCGCAGTGACCAAGTGACCTATTCTCGCTATCCATTATAATTCTAACATAATCTGGCTTTATTCTAAGGATTCCAACTTAGAGTAATTACAAACTTAATTAAGGTATTCGATTGCTATTGTAAAGGGTGTTTTTTATAGACGTATGGAACTTTAAGTTGGCATTACTGTTCAAGATGGCGACCGATTTAACAGCTGTCAAGTGATTAATTCTCAGTCTGGTTTGGCAATTCATCATGAATAGACTCACGCCTGAACAACGCTTGCGAATAGTGCAATTTTATTTCGAAAATAATGATTCTGTGCGGAATACGTATCGCGCACTACGTCCATTTTATGGTCGACAAAATCGTCCATCAGAGCAGTTAATTCGATTAACCATGGAACGTTTTCGCACCACGTTTACTCTTATTGATAACTCGCATCCCTAGAGACGACGTACGGTGCGTACAGAAGAAGCTATTGCTGCTGTAGAGCGTAGCATTAAGGAAGATCCGAATGAGTCTATCCGCCATCGAGAACAGGAATTGGATCTGTGTCCATCCACTTTATGGAAGATTTTGCGAAGGATCTTGTTAACATACACTCGCTCCTTCAAAAAACCCCAAAGAAAATAGTCGGGTGCTGTCAAATCTGGCGATCGCGCTGGCCAAATAATTTCCGAATTTCGAGAAATTATTCGCTCTCCAAAAATTTGACTTAAAAGTGCCATTGTGTCTCGGGCAGTATGGGCAGTGGCTCCGTCCTGCTGAAACCACATACCAGGTCTGTTTTCAAGAGCAGGACGTAAAAAATTTTCTATCATAAAACGATACCGCTCTCCATTTACGGTTACAGCACTTCCATCTTCATTCTCGAAGAAGTAGAGCCCAATGACATTTTCAGATGTGATCCCACACCATACTGTACACCTGATAGGGTGCAATTGGCGTTGATGAATGGCTCTTGGATTTTGAGAACCCCAGAACCTACAGTTCTGCTTGTTAACAAAGCCATTCAAATGAAAATGAGCTTCATCACTCATAATAAAATAATTGATCTCTGGTTTAAATAATAAAATTCTATTGTTCTGGTTCTCTGTTCAGTTGTGAACCTCTCCATTATAAATTCTCCAAGTGTTGTCTATATAATCTGAAAGAAAAAATAAAAAAAAAATAATAAACAAAAAAGTTATTAAACTTTTACACCCCTTGGTTTCTTTTGGCCCACCCTGTACCAATAAATCTTTGGGATGTTTAGATGACCCCATATTATTATCGAGTGCGATTCTGGGCTCTTAACACTAGTCTGCTCTTCGCATTCATCTTATAACTAAGTAGTTTTCAAACAGAATAAAATTTGTTTTTTTAGATCCTCCAACATTTGCACCCACCAAAACATTTCTATCAGAAACTTATTGGCAAAGCGTACACTAAGAAAACAGCTTCGGTTGTGAGAGCTAAATTTGTTACCAATCAAAAATTCAGTTGCCTTAATCGAATTCTTTATTTGAAATGATAGAAAATATGTGTTAAAGCTTGAAATACTTTTAAGAAAAGCAAATATTGGTCTATATTATCAAATATTGATTACTAAAAAGAAATTTTATTATCACAACAGAATTTTTGGTTGGTTGTTTTCTGTGTGCACCCTTTCCCAATGAGTTTCTGATCAATCTTCTTGTATAGCAAATCATATAAATAGCATCGACTTCCGTTCTTAGTGCATGTACTGAGACTGTGTTATTTTCGTGTTAATTCATTTTTGGCCATCACTGCTGACTGTTTGTCTTTTGGGGATGATAGACCTAAAAGAGACAGAATTCATACTTAAGATTTTTTTATTGTACTTCTTTTTTATTTCATTTCATGTGCAACCGCTGCAGTAGGAGTTTGTTGAAATGACTAGCCGCATTATTACATATAATTCAAGGCATAAAATTCATCTTTTGAGGGTAATTTTTTTTCTTTTCTAAAATATACATTTTTATTGATATTTCCCTTTTTAATAGACCAGGTGTTGTTAAGTTATTGTCTTTTAATAATAAGGGAAATTCATTACATTTCAAGGACATTCAGTAACTTGCTTTGCGGTTTTTCTTTTTTTAACTCCAGAAAATCTTCAACATTTTACTTTTAATTATCCAGAAAATAATTCTGATTGTAAGTAATGCATTCTGCGATGCAATGCTGTAAGGCATCTTACAAGCTAAAAAAAAGGAAGACATATATAAGTCATAATTTTGGGCAGATTTTTGAGTAAATATGCTGCTTTTTAGTAAACAAGAGCATCTTTATAAATATAACCACGACATAGAACAATAGTTTTTGTAATAGGTATGAACTAAAATTGTATTATGAACAAAATTCTATCATTAGAAGCACTAAAGTAATGAGACCAATATATACTCAAGTTCAATACAATTTTAGTGCAAAAAGGACGGTAGCCTCTACCCCGTTTTTGTAGCATTTGTAGCAGTTTTTGTTGATTGTTTCTTATTGTTTATTAATTGAGGAAAATCAAAATCATTTTAGCATTTTCATGTTACCGAACTTTAGCATTTAACTTGCATTAAAATTGACTGTGATGGGCCGTAACTAAGGCAAGCTCAAATTACTTGTGTGCATATGCACACGTACTATTTATTGCACTGCATTTTTTTTTGCATTAAAGTATCTGTGCATATTTAAAATAAAAACTCAATAATTCATATTCAACAGAGCTTTGTCGGTCAAGTGGCTGAGTGGCGAGTTAATGCTTCTTAGCTGCAGATTCCCTTGTTAAGGTACTGACTGACTATCCTACACGATCGTACGATTATGTCAAAATAATGTGTGATAGAATTCTACTTGAAGAAATCACTTTAAAATGGCGAACTTTATGCCACACTATTATACAAAACAAGATGCAAAAACGTATGTTAACATATGTACTAAAATTTCTTTGCCCTTAAGTCTCAATAGGTATGTTAATAAATACATATATCATTCAAGATCACTCAGCAGACGCTGTTTTCTTTAAAATTGCATAACAATTGAAATTATTTCTTCGCTCAATAACCTAAAAGTTTGTATAAACAAAACACAAGCTTGGTATTGTTGCTATTTTTCTGCCTTTAACATAGAAAATGCAACTCTTATCGCACAGATAAAATTTATTTTATGAAAATATTCATAACATTAAAAAAACGGACAGACCTGTCAAAAAGTCTGTCAAACACATGCTTTTTCAATACACACTATCATATTTTTTAGCACACATGCGTTTTTAGACAGATCGTACAACTAAGTAGGATAATGAGTCCTAGGCTTTAGTAATATGAATTAAATTAAAAATAATAATAAGTATATTTTTAAACTAAAGAACATCAATTTAATGCCTCATAAAACGTAAAAAATAAGCATTATTTAGCAATTAAAGAAATAGCTTAATAATATTCCATAACAAGAAAAAGAAAATTAAATACTTTCTGTAATGTTTAATTGTTTTAGTATATATATATTGTTACCTTGTAAAAGAAGAACATGTCTGGGAGTGCAAACAATTAGGTTCACACTCAACCCACGTTTTAAGAACCCAAATATTTTTTAATACAAAACATTTTAATCTAACACTTAGTATTATTGTACATATATATACAAATACTAGATTAGCTAATACAGTTAATTAAATCTTGTATTTAAATCGAAAAACACATGTAGTAATCATTTTCCCATATTATGAAGCATTGGTCACGTAACGTTTTACTACGTTTTTATTCACCACAAACAAGGCTTGGTATGTTTTTAAATAAACTTATTTTTTATTTATTTTGAAAACTTTATTGTTATTCACGAAATAAGCAAATATTTCGGTTTTAATAATATTTAAATTTATTACAAATTGTTGTACATTTGTGGCTTTGTATGTTTACGTTTTCTTCTTTGGCTTTCATAATCGTTCTCACAATACAAGTTTTATTTGTATACTTTTACACTAAGTCTGGGAATACACGGTGATTTTAGCTTTGCAACTCTTATAGGAGGGATAAAGGAAAGAGTGGAAAAGGGTACAGACTTACTCGTACTCGGTAATTATCTTTTGTTCTCTATTCGTACCCTTTAAAGCTGTAAAAAAGAAGATAAGTTGCTTGAATGCTGAATGAATAAGAATGCTAAAATTCCCGAAAGCGATCTTGTGTACCAGATTCGCCTGTATGGTACTCTACTCAGGCTCACGGTAAAGAGGTTTCGCAGAAAATGTTACATCGGGTAAAAATGGTGAAGGAAAAATAAGTTAATCATCTCAATTTTCAAAAAGATGGTTCAACAACGAACAGCACATTAAAATAAAAATGTAATTGCTGCTTAAAGCTTGTAATTTTGTATAAATACTAAAGGGCTGCACAAGCATACTTGAAAGCGGCATATCATTACAAACATGTGTAGTATTTTATATTAAAAAGTGCTTGTAAGCCATTTCAAGTATCCTTTTGTAGCTCTTTAATAAATAAAGGGTCCGCAACCTAACGTTTTTTTTTCAACTAATGCTTATTTCGTGAATGGTAACACTAAGATCATGTCTAATTTGACAGATAATTAGTTTTTTCCTTCCGCTGAAAGAATATGGTTGTGTTTTCGCTTCGCCAAGTGGGCCTGCGATCGACTTACAGAAGATGCCAAAAAAATCATCTTTTCAGATGAAGCTCATTTTGATCTTGGCGGGTATGTAAACAAGCAAAATTGTGGCATTTGGGGCACAGAAAACCCGCACGCATACATTGAAAAGCCGACGCACCCAAAACGAGTCACTGTTTGGTGCGGATTTTGGTCCAGAGGCATAATTGGGCCATTTTTCTTCGAAATTGAGCAAGGAGTGGCCGTTAGTCGATGGCGAACGTTATCGGGCCATGTTGAACGAATTTTTGTTCCCAAAAATTGAAGAGGAGGATATTGGCAACATGTGGTTTCATCAGGACGGCGCTACGTGACACACAGCCGAAACTACACTCGATGTTTTTATAGCATTTTAAAAAAAAAAAAGTTATTTGGCGTACACATGCTACATACGAGCTGCTCTTGCGAACTTAAAATAAATCTCGCAAGCTTAATACACACAGCTCCCAAGATAGAGGTCGCTCGGATCCGAGCTTAATTCGACCCCAATGGGTACCTTGCTTGTATCTGATATCAGGTTCATGAGACTGCTAAATTATTGTTGTTAATTTGTTCATAAGAAAATTCATTCATTATTATAATTTTCGGGGCCATTTTAGTTGCAATTTTACTTACATTTTACTAGAAATTTTTTTCTTTGTAAACGATTTTTTCATAAATGTACCAAATGTAAAAATACAGAAAATATTAATAATTTTTGTCGTATATAAATGCAAGTTATTTGCAAATTGCAACAGCCATATAAACATACATATAAACATACAAGCATACCTTTTTAACCGTAGCATTTGTGGGTGGAGCATTTGTTAAGGCAAAACAAAAATAACGTTATTGGTTGCCCGTAACATAATGAATGCATTCATTATTGTTATTATTGTTTAATAATAAGAGCCAAACAATGTTTCGCAAAAGGTATAAAAAAACACAAAATACTCGTAAATAGAAAAGAAAAAGAGAAAAGCAAAGAAAAAAAAATTATTAATTCATTTACACCCAACATACCATGAAATCAAATAAAATTCAACTATATTATTTCGCTTGTTTAACATTGTATTCCGCTTTCAACCAATTGTTAAATACGAGAAGTATTGTAATGCTGCTTTTTCTATTTCTATTTGTGAGTTTAAGTGTGAATATTGTGATCCTTTTGTATTCACATAAACACAAACATACTCGTGTATTTGATGTATAATAAAAGTTATAATACGGCTATTAACAATATGTGCATCCTAGATGATGCCAAATGATTTCACGGTGGAATGACATATAAAAAATTTTTCTACAATGTGCAGCATGAAATTTAATAATCCATCTAGTAGTACATAAACTCGTATCTCCTTGCCCTCAGATCAGATGGTCGGATAGATGAATAGTATGTACATGCATACATACTAGACATCTGCAAAAATGTATTTGGATTTAAGTAGTACTCTGCGGCAAGTGCATGTATTTGCAAATACAAACAAAAATGAGTTCACATTTCAGGAGCAACAACATTCAGAATGAATTTTGTATTTGCTTACACGACTATGCTCACAAATCATTTGTAGAAATTGCTAATACGAGTACATCAAATTCTTCAAATGGATTTGGTACTTGTAAGCTTTGACTCATAGCTACAGGCATTAACAGAGAATCTCTATACATCTTTATTAAAGAAGTATGTATAGAGAGTGAGAGAGGAAATTTAAATGAAAGTGATTGTTTTTCATTATTTGTCGAGAGTGTTATTCCCAGATCTAAGGTAATGATGTTTCTAAAAGTCGCCACATCTTACGTAGCTTAGGTTAGGTTAGGTTAAACAGGGCGCCCGAATAAGAAAACAGAAGCTGGGCTCACTTGGGTCCTCTGACGTGGTTCCTTTGTGATACCTGTATAGAGGAAAATAAAGAAGAAAAAGGATAGTAATAAAAGAGTCAAGGGAAAGGAAAGAATATAGAGAAGACAGATAGAAAAAGAGTGAGTCCGTCACCGAAACCAACCGCTACTTCTAACGAAGCCATACAGCATGTCGACCCTTACATTCGACAGCGCATTAAGACTCTGCAGACGTCGCTCACCGAAGTGGCTTATGTAAATACAAATTAAATTTTTACACACATATAAAGCTACATTTCTTATTTTTTATATAAAAGTGTAATTTACATTATATTTAAATATAATTTATCATTTACAACCTCATATTTTATAGGCTTATAATATACAAAACAGAATTATTAATATCTGTCGATTTTTCGATGAATGATTTGCCGACTTAAGAAGTGTGGTAGCTCCAGCAAAGTATTTGGTGTTCTCCAAATACAAAACTCATTTTTGTAGTACTTTTTTCGCTGAGTTATTTGCTTTTTCTTGTTCCTATTTCTGGAACAAGGTTTTTGCAAATGCTTACGGATAAGAACTTGAAAAGCAACACTTCACTACTCTTCGCTATTTGAGCTCTGTGAGCAAGTAACTAATTGTATTTAATTTTGGCAAATGTATTTACAAATACAAAAAAGTTATTTGTTGCAGATGTCTAATACATACAGAAAGAAAAAGGGTGCATTAGAGTGGTTTTAAAAAATCGATGTGGGATTTTTTTTTGTGGGCACTCCCCTAAAATGTTTTATTTTGTTAGATTTTAAGATTGCCACAGTTTGAGCACAATTGGAAGATGTTATCCCGTGCCACTGGGGCCTGAAAGTTTTATTTATGGAGCTATAGAATGTTAAAACGGTTAATTAAAAATAAGTAACGAAGACGTATGCACGTCTCAATATTTTTAATTCATAAAGAATAAATAAAGGACTCATAAGTTCAAAAAAATTATTTGTTTGAGTTCTCATAAAAAGAAAACTTTAATTGGCGATCCTGCCAGGAGAATAATTAAAATTATTCTTCATAGATGGTCCAACCGAATCCTTGTCACAGCAAGGTCAATGTATAGAAAAATTCTTCATAATAAGAAAACTTTATGTGAGTAAATTTTTTCATAGAAAAATAAAGTAAACATATTCATAAGAAGAAATAAAACAGGTCAGTGAAAGTGAAAAGTGTCCAAAAAAACCAAATACTGTGTTAATGCATAAAAAGGAAAGAAGTCGTAAATTTGATAAACAGCGCTCATTGGAAGAAATCCCCGAAATGGCACAAAATATTGTTATTAATATCCTAATGCAACAAATGGCAGACATGCAGGCCACCCTAGAAAACATGAAAATTGAACACCAAAGGCAAGTTCAATATTTGGAAAACTAAATTAGGCAAAGAAAAGCTCGAAGTTGTTCCAGCGAACCAAAAGATGACCGTAGAACTTAGGATTATAGATGAAAACCAAATGAAACTAGACGTTTTTAAATCATTACCTATATTTGACGGAAACATCAATAACTATAGGATATGGAGAGAAGACACTACGAGGATGATGGAAAACATATCCAATCTTAGTGATAAGCCAATACGCCCAGGCAATACAAATTGTTCAGACGAAAATACAGGGAAGCGCAGCACAAATTCTAGCTAACCATGGCACAATATTCAACTTTTATGCTATCCGCGACAGATTGGATAAAATGAAAAGATGCCATCAAGGAAAGACATTTTTGACGGAATTCCATGATGACATAAACAAGTGTTTGAATGCAATCATCTCAAAGATAAGAATGTTCGGCCATATCGAAGCTGTAACCAAAGCCATGACAACACAGCCAGTTCTTATGACGGTAAGTTCTAGACACCATTTAACAACGAGCCATGAACTCAACAACCCAGAGTAACTACTATCATCAAAGTCATCAAAAATACCCTCCAAGACAAAACGAAGGAACACAACAACACCAACTACAAAGGTACAACAATCATCAACCACAACCAGAACCAATGAATGCATACGCCATTCAAATCAAACTTGTACCAAACAAAAGAATTAATGAAACAAGAACGCGTACGATATTTACAAATAATATTAGACGCATAGTAAATTTCACTAATGAAGAAAACTTAATAATAGAATTGAAAAAGATATTGGAATCCAATAAAGTGACGGCAATACACACTTCAAGAGAAACTATTTACGCATTGAGCCCCATTATAATTAACACATTTACCTGTGCAAATCTTGTATATACACCAACAATATTAATCGATGTTCGAGAGAAAGATCAACAAACTGAAATAATCAAAAAGACACATAATAGAACACACAGAGGTTACAAGAACAACATGAAAAAAATACTCGAAACCCGTTATTGGCCAGAAATAAAACAACAATGTAAAGCATTTAACAAACAATGCACACCCTGTCTATAGGGCAAATATGAAAGAAACCATACAAGAGAACCAGTAGGAGAATCTGACATACCAACAGAACCCGGAAAATACATACACATGGACATTTATTTCAATGACAAAAAACATTTCTGGTTGCTATTGATAAATTCTCTTAGAGAAATAGATTCAAGAGAACGCATGTCTGAGAAAATGGAAGAAGTTATCACAAATAATTACCCAAGCTGCACACGATTGATGACTGATAACGAAATATGTCTCAATACACCAGCTGTAAATATCATGTGTGAAAAATATGGAATGAGAAAGATAGAAACTCCAGTTTATAGATCAACTTCAAACGGACAAGTTGAACCCGCTCATAGCACAATCTCCGAGTTAGCAAGGATATTTAAAATACAAAACGAAACAACAATAGCTGAGGAAATTTGCAAAGCCATAAGGGAATTAAATAACACCATACATTACAGGACAAAAGCCGGTTGACATCAAAATAAAATATAATAAGAAAGACATATACTTAAAACTAAAAAAAGCATCACAAAAACACTTGAAAGACTAAATTAAGGTACTAAACATCGAACCTTTCAACCGCACGAACAAATTCTCGTAAAAATAAAAGGTGTAAGAAAGAAAAAAGACGCCAGATACATTAAACACATTGTGAAGGAAGGCCGTGAGGACACTATCTTAACTACAAAGGGGATAATTGTACATAAGGATAACATTAAAAATTATACAATCGACAAAAATGATTCTCTTCCTGACGTTACTCGTAATGGTAGCATTAGAAACCAAAGGAAACCTTGAATTAAAAAACTTAGATGGACAAAAATATATTCTCAGCAGAACAGACGACGTACTTATATTTAACGAATATTCTTATTTATTCCACGTAAGCAATATAACGAAAATACTCTCACCTTATAAACAAATTGTCACGAAATATTACAAACCCACACCCCAAGAAATGATTTGGATAAAAAGATTGAGATATTAGCAAAACCAACTTAATGAACATAAAAGACACACGAGATCCCTATACTTTCTAGGATCAGCATTAAAATTCATTACAGGAAATGCGGATGATGATTTCATCAAAATGGAGGAATCCATAAATTTATTAATAAATACGAGGGCGGATTGATATTGAAGCTACCTAGCCCTAGATGGCAGCACAAACACAAAAACTCTTTTTTAGAAATTGCGATCTGTCAAACGTCAGCTGTTAAAATTTCACCCAAATTCATCGATTAGTTTATTTGTTGTAGTCGTTTGAAGTAAGTAACTTTTGTGTTTCTTGAAAAATGGAAAAAAGTGAATTTCGTGCAGTGATTAAAAACTATTATTTGAAAGTGAAAACGGCGAAAGAGACAAAAGAAAAGCTCGATAAACATTACGGTCTGCTCCGTCAGATTACATGGTAAAATATTGAATTGCTGAATTTAAAAGCGGCCGAAGAAGCACTGCAACAATACCATCAACAGGAAGGTTACTGAAGAAAATATGAAGAAAATCCTCGATATCGTTATGAGTGATCGCCGAGTCAAGTTACGTGAGATTGTTGAAATTTTAAACGTGTGTTCATTATTTTGCATGAATGTTCGCATATGAAAAAGCTATCGGAAAGATGGGTGACGCGTTTGCTCTTTCTTCAAGACAACGCACCGGTTCACACAGCATTAGATACGATGCTACAATTCCGTGAAAGACACTTCTAATTGGAGATCAAGTGAAAGTGATGCGAATACAAAGCTACTCCTCTCCTACTGCCAACCTCACCCACTGTCCTTTTTAGGGCTTGGTGTTCCCTGTTTTCGCAAACGAGGCTCTGACGACCGTCTCAGGGCGGTATATTCTTGGGCCACTTGTAAGGTCAAGGTGGTTGGCAGCTGTGCCGAGGACCTGAATGGCTAGTCAGTGGCTAAAGAAGATTAGTTGTTAACAGCTCCCCTCCGGTGCCAGGACACGGGCCGGTTGGATAATTTTGTCTACACCGCGTACGCCGTCACTGCGCGAATGGTCCATCCCTTTACGTGCATTTTCGTGGGACCAAAAATGAGCGAAAAATTCAAAAACAAACAAAACAACAACCAGAGGAAAAGACATTTCCTCCGAGGACGATCTACTTGCCTCAAGTCAGAAGACATAGATCGGCCTCTCGGACGGTAAGGCCACCAGACATAGTACCCCACCGACCGCACACAATTCTAAAACATCCCGAGGGCCGGCCGTCAAGTCTGAAGGTCAGCCCAAGGTAAAAAAACGCAAGACGGAATGGGAGTCCCTAAAGAGAAGGTACCTGAAGGCAGTGTTCATCTTGAAAAAGATAGAATAGAATGCTGCCAAAGGGACTACCCATGCACATGATGCGGAGGATCGGGTGAATTACCAGGCTGTGGAAGATGAGTACCTTAAGATCAAGGATGCCATACCCAGCACTTCTCAGGCTGCTGCCCAGGAAAGCGCCAAGCGAAATCGTTCTCAAGCTGAGGTTGATGTCGTACCTAAGAGAAGGAAGGTACAGAAGTTGGTCTCTCCTCCTAAACCTCTTAGGTCAGTGGCCAAGAGAAGACCCTTCAATGAGGTGGTGAAGGATCACCTCCTTATGGCCCTGGCGTCAGAAAAGGATGGAGCGATTTCCCCTGTAGTAATGGAATGGGGTGCTATCGAATCCAAGTTGGCTGAGCTCGTTATGGATTACGTGCTCACCAATAAGGACAAGCCGGCACCCCGTTTCGAATCCGGTGAGGTACACCGGGGTTACAGGGTAATCAAATGCTTGGACGGGTTCTCTAAAGAACTTCTAAGCAAGTGTATCGCTGAGATCAGTGTAGTGTGCTTGACTAGTCGTTGTTACCATACCTTCTGTATGTAACACGAGATTCATACATTGTTGTTGAATCTACAGTCCACACTCAAAATATTCCAGCATGTATTATGCTGAGCATGCACTATCCCACACTTTTAGTGTTTAAGTATTAGTGTAAGTATTTTAAGTATTAGCATAAGCTAGACTTAAGAAGTAGAGTAAAAATATTCATAATAAAGTTACTAAACTGAACGGTCGCACAAGCGGCAAGCGGAAAAATCCAGAAGGATTAAACATTTAAAATTGTATAAAAGTTTTCCTGAAGATGTTGGTTTTTGATACCAATCTAGGACTAATGTATCAAAAACCAACATCTTCAGGAAGAATAATTAATTATTATTCTAATCATCCCAAAAGAATTATAATAAATACTGCTAATAATATGATAGAAAGAATTTTAGAAATTAGTGATAAAGAATTTCATTATAAAAATAGGGAAATAATTAAGAATATTTTAAGAAATAATGATTTTCCAAAAAACTTAATAGATCAGTTATTGAAAAATAATAAATATAGGAACAAGGATAACAGAATTAGAACACAAGAAAATAAAATTTATAAATCTTTAATATATGTACCAGAAATATCAGAAAAATTGGAAAAATCAAGAATATTTGATAGGGATAACTACAAAATGGCACACAAAACATATAATACATTAAATAAATTATTTACAAAAACAAAATTAAAACTAGAATAGCTGGGCATAAATATGATCAAAGATATAGAAATATTAATGCACAAAAAACCGCTTTGTTATCTCATTGTGCAAGATTGAATCATTATCCGAAATTTGAAGATGTTTCAATATTAGATAGAGAAAATAATTATAAACGTCGTTATTTATTAGAAATGTTAGAAATAATAAATGTATCAAATGATAGTAGAATTAATTTTAAAATAGATACAGATAATATAGCACAAAATTTTAGATATTTAGTAAGAAAGAGATAGAATATAATATATATAATGTATATTGTTTTTGTTAAATTGTGTTTTGTATAAAATTGTTATTGATGTTGTTATTATTTTTGTATATGTTTTTTAAAAATTGGAAAAAAGTTTTTAGTATCATAATTTTTATTTACATTTCAAAAAAATTTTTCATTTCATTATAAAATTATTTTCCTTGAAAAAGACATACGAAGGTGTGTCGAAATATTGGAAATTAATTTAATAATAATTAAAATACATAAAAAGACCTAAAAGCTTAAAAAATATTTATTTATTTATTAATATTTTTACTTTCCACATTCTTCTATAATATCTAAACCATAGAAAAAATTAAATGAGTGAAGATAAATATGCCGCGTTAAATATGCTTTAACGTACCCCATTATGTTTTTTAGTATTTGTAAATATATTTTAAGTATTAATAGCGTATTTATCAAATACG
Organism: Thelaira solivaga; assembly: GCA_947397855.1. Lineage (NCBI taxonomy): Eukaryota > Metazoa > Arthropoda > Insecta > Diptera > Tachinidae > Thelaira > Thelaira solivaga. The sequence continues at coordinate 3,302,224 of OX377615.1, forward strand.
TCTCACGTCATTAAATATTATTATCTATATTTGTAACCTACCAACCAAATACTCAGATATTACTTTGAATATTTAAATTTTTTTTGGAAATTTTCATATACTATAGTAGTGTAGTTCTCAAAGATTTTGGCAGTTTCCGTTTTGCATCATAAAATAAAAACTACGAATTTTTCAGAAAATGTTAAAACACTTCCAGAAAGATTAGAGCCTACAGATTAAATCCATTTTGATTTTGTCAATTTTCCTGGCCAAAATCGGGAATGGTAACTCAGCAAATTGGGTAATGGTAAAAATCCCGCAGAAGAAAGCTACTGGGGAATGAGGGAATTTCAAAACTTTTTTAAAATAATGCAAAGTTTTTTTTGAGTACTTGGGCGATAGATTACAAATCTTGTTTAAAACGATATGTGTACCAACCCGTAATATTAGAGAAATCAACGAATTTATGCACATTTGTATCTTAGTATGTCAAAAATACTGAAAAGATATTTACAAATACTAAAAAACATAAGGAATTACGTGAAAACATATTTAACTAACCACATTTATATTCACTCACTTCAAAAAAAGTATGTAATTAAAATGCATACTTTGTTCAGCTTGAGGTCGTATTAAATATGAAAAATTTATTTATTTGTTATTGGAGCGAAATATCTATAAAAAAATTAATTTTTATAATACGACTAAAATTAACGAGTTCTAAGAAACAATCTTTTCTGAGAACCTCATTTTTAAAAGCAATAAAATGTCTGCAGGCACTAAATTTTTAAATTAATAAAAAAAGAAATTCTAAGAAAGATATTAAATAGAAAAACAAAAAAATTTTTTTCATTTAATTTTGCAAATTTTTGTAAAAATTTTTAAGCCAAACATATTTAATTAAATTATTAATTATAATTAAATGACTAATTATCGAGAAAGATCTAATGCACTCTCTTTCATAGAGATGTCTGTATTCGTAATACTATTTAACTCAAGGCAATAAAAGCCGCACACACACATACACTCTTTTTTTTCGTGCTTGTGTGTACATGATAGCTAAAAAATTCCACAAAAAAACAAAACAAAAATTAATGAAAATGTGGAATGCCGGTTGTGTTTTTGATTTTTTTGGTCCATTTGTGGACCGATCTATCTGATTTTTTTGCGCAGACATTACGGCAGTTATTTGTAATAAAACTGCGTACCACGTTTTATTGTCCGTCTTGTAGTTTAGAAAAATTATGCAAAAAAACTCACCAAAAATGGTAAAAATGGTCCATTTGTGGACCGATTTTTCTGGTTTTTTGCACAGACATTACGACTGTTATTTTTAATAAAACTGCGTACCAAGTTTGTTTGTCCGTCTTGTACTTTAGACAAATTACGCAAAAAACGCACCAAAAATATTCAAAAATAGAGGTAATCGCAATTTTTGAGTCATAGCTCCGCCATTTATGGACCCATCCAGCTGAGTTTGGGTTAGGATACTATGAATGTGATGTTTAAAAAAACTGCGTACTACTTTTTTTCAGTTTAGATAAAAGACGCCTAAAAACAAAGCCATAATTTATGAAAATCTAAAATTTTGTTTGCATTTTTGATATTCCTCGGCCATTTGTGGACCGATTGCTTTCATTTTTAGTACAGGTATTATGGCTTATACTTCAAACAAAACTGTATACCACGTTTTTTTGTCCGTGTCTTTGTTTAGACAAAATAGGCAAAAAACCCACTCAAAAAATGGTCAAAAATAGAGGTAGTTTCGGTTTTTGACTCATAGCTCCATCATTTATTGACCGATCTGGTTGAATTTCAATAGTAATAGTCTTACAGCAACAAATGGTATGCTATACTTTTCAGTATGTGGTCTAGATTCTTCTGAAAGTTGAATTCAACTCCTACTTATAAGGATCCAGAATATATATATTTTATAGGGTGTCCCATGTAGGGTGTAGAAATTACAAACGGAATCACAAAGTTATATATACCCTTCTTACTTACAGTGAAGGGTATAAAAAAAAAGAGTCCAGACGTAAACACGCGGGCTTTGTGCATGTGAAGATAGACATAAAAATTGTTAAACCATAAATTAATTAAAGAATTTTGTATTGGTCTTTTTGCACTTGTGATAAACATAATTTCTCGAACATATGTGTGTATATATTTATATATGTTTGTATGAATGATTTGAAAATTTATAAAAATCAATCATCATCTCTAACTGTACTTTTCAACGCAAGACTTAAAACCCAGCCTAAGAAAATGCAAAGCAAGATTACCGAGTTTTTCGCCGATTTATTCTACAAAGAAGAAAAAAAAAAAACTAGACTCGACACCAATTTTAGGTGGTAAATTTTGATGTTGCCATTGCAGTGAAATGCAACTCTGTGTTACCCCCTTAATATAGGAAGGACAACAATATATCAATTTTTGTATTCCTCTCTCATTTCTTTGATGGGGTTAATTGTTTGCCAAAATATTATTTTAGTATTTTTTATAGGCACACAAAAAATGAGGAATATTGCTATTATTTAAAAATTTATCATAAATTTTGGCGCAGTTTCCTCGTTTTTTTGTCTTATATTATTAAGAAAAGTGTATGTGCAGTGGTAGTGGTGCAAAAAGTACGAGAAAATGCCTCCAAAAGGCATTTATCAACAGAAAACAAGAGCAGCAAAATGTAAGTATACCTGGTGGCAGTGTTTAAAAGTCTTTTCATTTTTTGCTTTTGTTCACTTTAATTTTGCTTTAACTTTGTAATATTGCACAGCGAAATCAAAGCAACAGTTCTTAAACAAAATTAATCGCTTCTAAGTAACTGTGCAGTCGTCAACAGCAAAAGTAGAAAGTTAAGTTGAAAGAACAAAGAAAGTTGCTTTGATTTGATACTTACCCCATATGAACATATGTATTTATTATAAATATTTATTTTTCAATATTATAGATATTATTCAATATTAAATTCAGTGATTCTTAAGAAACGAAAAAAAAAAATAAAATAAAGAAACTTAAAATTATATTATTAACTTCACTAATTTTGTAAGTTTTCGAACAGTGGCAGACTGTTAATAGCTTCATTTATGAACGTTGAGTTGAGCTTAACCAATAAAATATTCTCCAAAATCTCATGACTCAGCCTATTGCGTTATCAGTCAATATAAGCTTTAAAGACGAAAACGCGCGTTCAACGGGAACCTGCAAAATAAAAAGAGGACTTATCAAAGAGAATCATAAAAAAGTAATTATAACGTACTTGAGTTGGGGGTATACCAAAGCAAACGCTACTTAAAGCATACAACTCAGGTTAAGAATGCTTTCTTTCTCTCCAAAACATAAGCACATCACTCCTCATAAATGGAAAATGTAGGTTTGCAATTTTGGAGTAAACATCTGTGTAGACTATCTCACCAGAAGTCGATTCAAGGTTCTACTTTAAAAGCGTATTCAACAACTGTTCCTCTTCATTTTCAAATGCGTTTTTATCTTCTTGAAAACTGTTGTTGGAAGTGGCATTTGAGGTAACAGAAACTGCTCGTAATTTTTCCCAGATATGCTTTAGATAAGCAACAGCTTCTTGTCGTTTTTGTACTGTCAGCATATGGTGAAATCTCGGATCTAAGAACAGGCAAGCAATCAAGCTTTCATTTTCGAGTATTTTAGCCGTTCGTTTTTCAATACATTGCAAAAGCTTATTTCCAATTTTATTAATTAGCTCTTTACTAGTGTTGTCAGCTATTACTTTTTCAGTTACTATTTTACATTTTAGCCACTGTGCGTAAAAGTTGCCATAATGGAGTTGCTCTTCTTGGAACTTTATTATGGTTTTTTGTAATGGGCCAAAAACTGCTACATAGCTTAAAATTCCATAGTTTATCACAATTATCGAAATTCTCCTTACTAGTTTTCTCTTTTATCGATTCCACTGAAAAGAATGCTTCTTTGGCAGATAATAACGTCTCCAACATGTTATAGGTTGAGCCCCACCTTGTTGAGCAATCCAGCTGTGGAATCTTTAAATTTCTCAATTCGAAGCCCGTTTGATGGCTTTCAAATAAATTTAGTAAGATTTCTGCAGCTAACCAAAAACTCTTTAATATCTACATCTTTAGTTACATCCAGGGCGCAGAGCTGAGCTGTGTGAGCTGCACATCTACAAATTTGTATGTTTCCAATGCTTAAATTTAATGGCCTTTCTAAATCGTTTATGTTATTCAAGTAGTCCATGTTAAGGTATTCCCCTTCTGACTCATCGCTATCATATTAGCGATATTGTCCAATTCCAATTTTAAATACCACTAGAACATAGAACAACCAGAACACAAATACACTAGCACAAAACTGAACATAACAATAATGCAGTAGAACGAGCAACGCGACAGCAGAACTTTATAGAACTTTGCTGTATTCAGACATACATAGGTATGTATAATTCCTCTGATCTAGTGTACATACTATGCATGGTTTAATTTGACGTCACAGCTTCGAAACAAAATTTTGTCTTGAATTTCTACTGCCATACAAAACACAAGTACTGTTAGAACTGTAAAAAAAATTCAAAACGTGTCAATGCTTGTTCTGTTGCGTCATTTTTGCACAGAACTTTTTGTTCTACTAGGCACTAGAAACTGTACTTTGTTCTAGTGTCCAGTAGTGTATAGTGTATTTTAAATGGGCTTGTGCAGCCCTTTATTAAATTTTATATGTTTTTGCTCGGTCTCGCACGGACCGCTTCTTTATTACGTAAGTCGGTATCCTTAGAGAGCGTATGTACCAAATATCAGACTAATTCATTGGAAAACAAAAATGTATATAATTGTAACTTCCTTTTGAAAATATTAAATTAAAAATATAGTTTTAATTTATTCATTAATTTTTATTAATTCTGGATGTTACTTTCTAATCTATCGTTTATAAATACAAAACACACAACTATTTGTTGCATTTCATTCGATTACACCTTACCATTAGGGGTATAACAATTAGTAATAAACCTATTCGCAGACCTACTGAATATATGTACATATTAAATTTCATAAAAATCGGTTAAGTCGAAAAAAATTTTACGAAAAATTATTTTCGTATTCGCTGCTAGTCTTACAAAAGCGAAAATTCGACTGTGGTACTGCTTCATAGTTTTTGTATTTTGAAAATAAAAACTACAGCAAAAGTTTTCATACATTTATGCTTTAAGTCGATAGTACAGCAACTGCATGTGTTCTTTCAACTTAACTTTTTACTTTTGCTGTTGACGACTGCACAGTTACTTAGAAGCAAAGCGATTAATTTTGTTTAAGAACTGTTGCTTTGATTTCGCTGTGCAATATTACAAAGTTAAAGCAAAATAAAACTGTACGACTGCAAAGGAAATAAAAGACTTTTCAACAGTTGCTACTTATTTGCAAAGCAGAAGCGAAAGCAAGAGTTGATTTTTTGAAAAAAAAACTGTTCGCTCAAAGCAACTGCGTATTAATTTAAACTTTTGCTATTTTGCTCACAGTTTTTAAAACACTGCCTGGTGGTAATTTTTATATTAGTTCCATTTTAATATTAATTTTTATAAATATTTTCGAGCCGTAAATGTGTTGTGGGATGTCCAAAAATGGAAAAACTTCATCGGTTTCCGAAGGAGCCAATAAGGTAAGTGTTTTAATATTAAAATGTGTGTATTTTAGAGTTGAAAATACAATAAATTTCTGTATTTTGGTGCACAATATGTCCACCAAAATCTAAAATTTTTTAATGTGTTTTTTACTCCAACATCCAAATGGGCAATTGTAAACAATGCAATTGGAAATTGTGTGTACAAAATATGTGTGTAGCTAATAGGGGTGGATTACTCATAGCCCACAATAAGAATAAAAGAACTTGTGTTATTGATCTACAACATTGTACACACAATACCTAATTGTATTGGCAAAGATGATCGTGTGTTTAGTCTATGTTAATGGTATGTTTGGAATTTTGTGTATATATACGAGTATATGTGCAGCCCATAGATAGGATTTTCAGAGGGTTTTTATATTTAGTGTCGGATATGGTTTTTTTCTTTATCAAGTGAATAAATATTTTTGGGTACGTGCTATTCATATTTTGTTAATGTGTATACCTATCGAACAAACCAAATGGCTTGAGAAAAATATTAAAATAAACTTACAAATATAAGCCTTATAATTGAAAAATGTTTTAGAAAATATTGAAAAACTTTTTTTTTTTTTTTTTTTTTAATTGTTTATTATTATTGAATCTTTCTATAAGAAAATTACAATAAGTATCCAAATCTTAAATATAAAAAGAAAAAACTTAAATAATTATTACCAATGTAATAACTAGTTACTTGTACTCAAATCTTAAAATAAAAGGAATGTTCTTCGTTTAAATAAAAAAGTTATATCCCTCTTCTCACTAGGCGCAAGGCATCACTTCTTTTAAGCCTTCTGTGTCCCTCGAACTGTAACAGGTCCCTGGCGAGGGCGTTTGGATGTGTCGCCAGTTTGTGAACGTACTTAGTACAATATTTTTCAATTTCCTCCCGAACCGTTGGAATTTCTAAGTCTCTGTGGATATTCTCATTTCTTATATACTAGGGGGCGCAGACTATTGTTCGTAAAATACTCGACTGTCTTCTTTGCAACTTTTGGATGTTAGATGCACATGCAGTTCCCCAAAACTGAATACTATATGTCCAGATTGGTTTAGTTATGGCTTTATATAACAGAACTTTATATTCCAAAGATAGAGATGAAAATGGACCTATCAGCCACATTAGTCGAGCTGTTTTTAGTTTCATAGCTGAGATTTTGGCCTCAATGTGTCGTGACCATGTTAGGCGTCTGTCTAGATGGATTCCTAGATATTTAGTTTGGGTTTCCACCGGAACAATGATGTTATTTATTTTTATTGGCGTACAATTAGCCTTTCTTAGTGTAAAAGTCACATGGGCACATTTTGATGGATTTACTTTGATTTTCCATTTATTTAGCCAACCTTCCAGCTGGTTTATATGAGCTTGTAAGTGCTCAGATGCATTTCCTGGATCTTTGTTCACACTTAAAAATGCCGTGTCATCTGCGAACGTTGACGTGATAGTATGTCGATTTGTAGGCATATCGGATGTATAGACGATGTATAATAGCGGGCCAAGTATACTTCCTTGGGGGACGCCTGCAGAAATTTTCTTAACTGGTGAAAATACAGTTTTTGACCGTACCTTAAATGTTCTATCAGTCAAGTAACTTTTAATCAGCTTGTGGGTGTTAGCAGGAAGAAGTCGTGTTACTTTTGTGAGGAGACCATCATGCCAAACTTTGTCAAATGCTTGGGAGACATCAATAAACAATGCTGAACAAAACAGCTTTTTCTCGAAGGACGACCTGATAGCAGTAACAATTCTGTGAACCTGCTCTGTAGTTCCATGACCAGCCCGGAAGCCGAACTGATGTTCTGGAATAATATTTCGCTCTGCTAGATGGGGCGTTATTTTCTGGAGGAGGACCTTTTCGAACAGCTTTGAAAGGATGGATAATAAACTGATAGGTCTATATGCCGTAATTTGAGTAGCGTCTTTACCTGGTTTTTGAATCATGACTATTTCTGAAATTTTCCAAGAGGACGGGAAGACCCCCACTCTTAAGATGGCATTAAAAATGAATAATATAATTCTCACAGCGCAATCTGGCCAGTTCATCAGCATTGAACTAGTAATTCGATCACCGCCGGGCGATTTTTTCGCATCAAGATTTTTGATTGCCATTATAATTGAGGGCAACCGCATCCTTATTTCATTTTCAATGGAATCGCTGATGTATGGAGGATTAATATCAACATCTATGTCATGTGGTGTGAAAACGTTTTCCAGATGACTAACAAAAGCATTTGCTGATTCACTTGGATTTTTAGCCCAACTGAGGTCCTCAAGTCTTAGTGATGGTTCGCAGCTTTCCATAGGCTGTGGCCGGTTTTTGTTGTTGGATCCAAGTTACTTAAATAATTTGCAAGCGCTGACTCATGCTGTAGACGCAGCTTTTCTTTAAGTATTTTTTGACACAAATTCAATTGGGTTTTTAAAGCTGAAGAACGATTTCTCTGCCATTCCCTTCTCATTTTTCTTTTTTTTCGGATGAGGACTTCAATATCAGCTGATGACTTGAATGGTTTCCTCCTATATGTTTTTCTCATTGGAGTTGCATTCCTAGCTGCACAAGTAATAACGTCTGTAAGGTAGTTCACAGCACATTGTATATCAGACGAGTTCCTTAGAGGGATGTTCTGGGAGAGATGAGAGTTCACATACATTTTATACTTTAGCCAGTTCGTATACCGGTTCGGGTAGAACGTAGCAGATACTTCAGAGTTTATAAAACTATAGTTGGCGAATGATCAGATGATAAGCCTTCTAGGGGACTAATTAGAAGTTGGTCTCGTTTAATATTTTTTATAACAGTGAAGTCAATAAGGTCTGACTTTTTCATCCAGTCTCTAGGCCAGTATGTGGGCTCACCGCCAGATACGACATCTAGACTATTTTGAGCAATAGCATTGTACAGCTGCCTACCTCTTGGGCTAATAAGTCTAAAGCCCCAGTGGGTATGTTTAGCGTTGAAGTCTCCTGCTGCCAGGAACTTGTGTCCCAATGTTGTGAAGAAACTTTTGAAATTGTCGCTATCAATTATGTGTCTTGGAGGACAATATACACATGAAATTGTGGTATGAAAATCAGTAAGACTTACAGAGGTTGCCTGAATGAAATCCTTCCCAAATTCTGGCATAAAAAAGTGCCTCACGTTTTTACGCATAATGACGGCCGTGCCACCACATGCCTTTCCACTTGGATGTTTAGTGTCATATATAATGAACCCGTTAATTCTAAAGCAATTCTTTACAGTAAAGTGTGTTTCGGATACCAAAAGGATGTCTATTTCCTGCCTGTGTAGGAAATCTTCTACCTCGAACCTATGTTGGGATAACCCGTTCGCATTCCAGTAGCAAATACGCAACTGCGTCATTTTATTTTCGTCTAAGAAGGGTCTGCAGAATCATGTTCTGATTCCGCATCATCGCCTGAAACCTGCCCTGCATATTATTCATAAAACTGTTCATGTTGGTCATGAAATTGTTCATTGTCTTCGTCAGCTTGTCGATTGAACTAGAGCTGGTATCGTTGAAGACCTGAGGGCTGCTCCTTAGTACTTGGGCATATGAAAGATTTTTCAAGGTGGGCCTATTTAACGTTGGTAAGTCATCGAAGTATTGTTGGGCATAGTTCATTTGATTCCCATGTACACCATTAGGCATTGTATTAGCTTCAGTATGATAATTCTATTCGCGGTTGTATCGATTTTTTTATCTTCTCGAATACTTCACATCCTCTATAATTGGCAGAATGTCTTCCACCGCAATTGCTGTACTTTCTTACATTGGGGTCATTTTTATGTGCTGTACACTCCGTGGTTTTATGTGCGTTACCACAAACTACGCAAACAGATAGAAGCTTGCAGTAAGATTTTGTGTGGCCGAACTCTTGGCAATTAGTGCATTGTGCGCGGTTATTACGCTTATGTGGTTTCTCTACTGTTATTCTTCGCTTAAGAAGATATCTCAGGTTGTAGATTGGATGAGTTGAATTCTTGTTCTTAAGAAGAGCTGCGTTAAAAGCAATCTCCGCACGGTGCATTGGTTAGGGAATTTTATCCTTGTTATGGATATTGTGAACATTTCTCACATCGTAACCTTCATCTTCAATAGCTTTCTCGATTTCTACAACAGGGACGGAACTGTCAATGCCCTTTACCACAATCACGAGGCCCTTAGCACTTTTTAGTTGGTACGTGTAGTAATTCTTTTTTTCGGCGTTTAGACTATTAACAATTAAGCGATAATTTTTCTCAGTATGGGCTTGGATTTTGGTTTCCTGTATCTGTCCCCTTCGTATAGAAGCTTTCCCACAATCTTTGATAAAAGATTTACAATAGAGTTCGATGTTTGCTTGCGCAAATAGATAGGTGGAGGTTTGTGTTCCTTAGACGCAGGTTATACTGGTGCATCGTCTGTGGGTGCAAGTATTGAAAATCTATTTTCGGAGACTGGTATCGTAGCCGCCTGACTCCCTTTGTACTGCTTACTTGTGCGCTCCTGTTTATTAGTTCTAGGACTAGCCTTACGCTTGGTAACAGTTACGTATCTGTGCATACCGGTTTGTATTTCCTTACCTGCCGGAGTAGAATCTGCCCTTGGTGTTGGTGTATCAACCTTAGTCTTCGGAGTGGTTCCTGTTGGACTAGTTACCTTATCAAACTAGCGCGTAAAAATTTGCGCGTCCACAATCGCATTTGGCGTTAAAGAGCGGGTCCTACTCTCAGGCCTGGCTGTTAAGTATGCTCCGTCGTCATTCTTATTATTCATACTATCTGAGAACACATAGTATGCATTGTTGTAGTATGCTTGTCATTTATGTTTTCGCTTGTTTTTGTATTTAATGATGTCATTTTTCTCTATATGGGTCCCAACTTGAAGTCATTATCTAAATCCGTAGTGCAGTTACCCCTATGATGACCCCGAGGGTCCCTTTGCATGCAGTGAGGTCCTCGAAAGGGTTAACATAAAACCTTATGGGCGCTTGTGTACAGGGCCAGGTCGGGCATTAATTAGGATGTAGTATCAACTAAACCTGCACGGCCAACTTAACGGCAACGTGATTTAAAGCGTTCTTCAAGTCCTTGCCAAGGTTTTACCGGGACGGAAGGCAGCTGCGACATTAGCCTGAAAGCCGTTTCCACGCGATGTCACTCCCGTGTACTAAGGTAACAGAATGCCACAGCTGTCAGCCCATTTGCAACCAATTCCAATAAATAATCAAAATCAAATCCATAGTATTTGCCGGTCCATCAACGTTGCAGTAGTAGCCTGAGATGCACCGGTGTTCGCATGCCTTTCAGGTTACTATCTGCATATTCGCATACACACTTTAGCTACCGCCAGATCAGGTGATTCGGACGGCATTACCAGGGAATACCACGTGGAGGTAGTGAGATGCTTGGGCAGTTCGGTGAAGGAATCACCTCTGGCTATTCCCAAGTGAATAGCGATCAGAAGGCTTTCAGCCTCCATGAAATACCCCATTTCCCTATTGAAAAACTATATCGTAACAATTGTAGAATAATCAAACGGCAAATTAAACTTATATATGCAAGCTTACTGTAAGCTTACTCTTATAAGTGTAAAATAAGCTTACGAAAATAATGTTTTCTAAACCTTTATATAGAAAAAAATTTTTGTTTTTTTTCAATTGCAAAATTGTGAAATAAGAATACATAGATTGAAATGAAATGTTTAAGATTTTTTTATTGTTATATTGGTACAATTTGCTACGAAAAGAAAGATAGTTCGTGTGTCCTTAATAAACTAGTCATCTCTAGTTCGTATTGATACATCATCTACGAGTATTTGTAAAATATAGAAATTTAATAATGGTTCTCTTCAGTAAAAATGAACTTACTTTTTATTACGCTTTTTGAGCTTAGATTTTGCATATTTTTAGTCTATCATTGTTTTTCATCTAGTTGATCTTTTCGCTTTTTTCGTTTTAAACTTCTGCAACCACATAATTGGCTTATTACTGAATATATAATGCATTTGCATATTTAGCTTCTCCTTACTCAAGAGCATCATGCGCGGTGAAGAACCACATCCTTCAAGAGGTGATGCTGTTTTTAACAGAACATAATATATCTAGACCAGATAAGGTCGAAAAAAATTAACAAAAACTACTAAAAATCTTTAAAAAAGAGATTACATTATTGTATATTATAAAAACAAAAATAGTTTAAAAAGAATTATATAAAATTAATTAATACATAAAATACTAATATGTATCACAATTTTATTATTATTTTATAACTTAATATTGTTTTTACTTTACACCACTAATACATTTTCCCTTTATTTAATTTTAACAGGGCAGCAATTTTCGGACCATGATGATGAAGACTATTTCAATCACTTGCAGCTTCTGAAAACTTAAATAAAATTTTTTATATGATAATGTGAATTATTTTTTAAATTATATTGTACATAGATTTATATTAATTAATCACAAAATGTACATCAAATAAAATATTTGTCAAATTGTTTTTTAATCAAAATTTTTTAAGAAAACTTTTTTTTAGTAACATACAAAAACTTATAAAAACTATAGCAACAATTTTGATATTTATATAATACTAGATGTTTTTTTCCGGTCTCACCCGGCCCGGTCGGTATCCTTAGAAAGCGTTTGTATCAATTTTTAGCGACAACCCTTTAGAAATATAATTTTAATTGTTAAAAAAAACCAACCAAATAAATACAGACATTAACTACTTTATAAAGTGGCTCATGTTTTTGCTAGCATTATTTTCAGAAACGCCAACCAAAGTAACAAATAAAATATTTAAAACCATAATTTTAGGCTTAAATTAAGTACGGGCTAGTCTATTATATATATCAGAGGCAATAAAAGTATTTATTTTGATATAGATCAATTTGTTACTAAGAAATATGTATTAGAAATTAATTTTCAATTTCTATTGTATTTATGGTTCACTATTTTAACGATAATTGTTTCCATATAAGAGATAGACATATGCTCTAGCGGACTTTTTTGTAGGACTATTTATGATAAACATTTCGTTTATTATATAAAGGCTGTTTTTTATAGACGTATAGAACTTTAAGTTGGCATTACTGTTCAAGAAGGCGACCGATTTAACAGCTGTCAAGTAATTTGTTCTCAGTTTGGTTTGGCAATTCATCATGAATAGACTCACGCCTGAACAAAGCTTGCAAATATTGCAAAACGGCCCAAAACGAGATTGCCGTTGTTCAAGATTTTCATAAGCGAATTTTGTTTAGCGATGAAGCGCACTTCTCAAGTGTATGTCAAAACACCGTTACATCCAGAAAAACTGACTGTTTGGTGCGCTTTATGGGCTGGTGGAATCATTGGTCCGTACTTCTTCAAAAACGATGATGGCCAGAACGTTACAGTCAATGGTGATCGGTATAGAGCCATGATTACTAACTTTTTCATTCCTGAATTGAACAACCATGATGTCCAGGAGCTGTTGTTCCAACAAGACGGCGCAACATGTCACACAGCTCGTGCCACAATCGATTTATTGAAAGACACGTTTGGTGACCGCCTAATTTCACGTTTTGGACCTGTGAATTTGCCTCCAAGATCTTGTGATTTAACACCGCTAGACTATTTTCTGTGGGGCTATGTAAAGTCATTGGTCTATGCCGATAAGCCACAAACGCTTGACTATTTGGAAAACAACATTCGCCGTGTTATTGCCGATATACGGCCACAAATGTTGGAAAAAGTCATCGAAAATTGGACGTCCAGATTGGACTACATCAGCGCCAGCCGTGGCGGTCATATGCCAGAAATCATATTTAAAATGTAATGCCACAAGATTATCTTTCGGATAAATAAAATTCATGTCAATCGAATAATCCATCGTTGTTTTATTGCAATTTAAAGTTCTATACGTCTATAAAAAACACCCTTTATGTGTAACTTCAACGATATTTGCGGCGCACGCCAAAACATGTCGCCGATTGTAGAATTTTTTCCTACTTACTTGACACCTACCGTTATATTTTGGACAATTTACACAATATCCTTATAAATTATAGCCTATGTGTTATATTATTTATAAGCTAAATTATTGTAAAGTTTTATTAAAATCCATTTAGTAGTTTTTGCGTGAAAGAGGAACAAACAACCACACTCACAAATATAATATTAGTAGGATGTAGCAAAAACCACATTTATGTTGACTTCGTCACGATCTGCAGGCCATGTATAGTGCAATTTGAAATAAAATATAATAAACATTAAAGCACCAGACACGACATAGAACAAGAAATGCACTGATCACACTTTACGCACAAAAGTATGAAAACAATTTTAACACAACAAATAAATTATGGACAGACAATTTTTCACATATGTATTAAAAACACTTGTTGTTTTTCACTTTTTTTGATGTAAAAACTTACTTGTGGTTAATTCTTACATAATTTAATACTTCTAAAAGGTTTGCTCTACATATTGCCTCATAATTATGTCCTTCATCATCTATCACAGACAGCAAAACTAAAAACATAAATTTAATTGTTAGTTTATAAAAAAGCTAACTTTTTTTAAATTTTTTTATCTCACCTTAAAGTATTTGTAGTGTTAATTCTTCTTCCTGAAAGGGGTACACCACCAATTGCCACAGACGACAGTCAGTACTTGCTCTGGAACGTCTCATATTTGTGCTGTTTGAAATAAACATAAATTTACAAGTTAAACTCACACAAATAATATTTTTTACTTCCACTTACAATTTTATCTACTTGTCATTGCCTTCTTTCCGAGATTTGCTTTTTAAATATACTTTTTGTCTGCTCGTGCTTCTTGACCACCATCCGTCATTTACTTGCAAATAAATAAAAACAAAATTGTCAGCTAACAACACAATGAATATTTTGCTACATAAAATGAATAATTACCGCTTGCACCTTATTTACACATAAAAGTGGCGTTTTTTTTAGACTTTTTAATTCAAGATTTAACAAAAACACTAAATATCAAAATTTCTGCAAAATATTTTGTTTACATTGTATTTTATGTAGCCTATACTTGCTTTTATTTTCGCATTGTTTTTGGCAGTGCTATGTTTTTTTTCTCTTTCAGAAAATGGGGTTAACCACGTATGATATGGGACTTTGACACCTGTGAAAGTTCCCATATCTGGTTATATCTGTGTCTACAACATCACCAATACCCAGCAACAGCAACAGCAATAACGACAACTATTACAACAACAGCAGCAGTAACAAAAACGACAGCAACTTATTTTCGGTAATGTAATTATTTATTTAGCTAAAATTATCCTAAATCAAAGAATATAGAAAAATGTATTTAAAATTTAATTGCTTTGTCCAATCTTGAATTGGACAATATCCCAATTTATAGAAAACTGCCAGTTGGGTTATACTGGAAAGAAAAGTTTCGTCGCTCACAAATTTGTAAGCGACAAAAGAGTAAGAAACGTTACACATAAAGTACACACAACAAGTTGTCACTTAACAACCAACGAGTACAAACGTATTTGCTTACATGCATATAATATTAAGCTTAAATAAAAATTGTTTAAGTCTATACTTTTTTAAAATCCAACTCAGTATACATACATAATTAACATGTGAATATTACATATACATATATCTAAAGTTGCACTAAAAATTAACCTAAGCCCTAACTTAAAACTAAGCCTAATTTTGAAGAAATATAAAATTGTATAAATAAATCTACGTGTTCTATGAAGTGTAAGCACCATACAAAATACCTGGCTGTATTTATTTATCCATGGAACCTTTATACTTACCTGTTCCTGGCAAAATAACTTCAACTCGTAAGAACCCTTAACCCTTACTGTAATTGCCAAAGGAAAATAACTCTCTTGGCTCTATTTCTCCTTGTTTATCTCAAACCAAGCCAACCCTATTAATTATAATTGCTCTAATCCCCTGGAGCTAATATAATTAAGATCATCTTACAGCTGGAATCATAACCTTCGAAGCTGTAGGAAGATTCAGAAACGTAAATTCCTATCGTTTTCATGCTTAAAACCACTAAAATTTGAAAAAAATTAAGCGTTGCATTATTTTTAAAACTGTGGAAACAAAAATCAACTTCCGGTAATTTTTTATATAATGGAATTATTTTATATTGTTTTATTTAATATTGGATTTGTTTTTTTAATTATTTTATCACATTTAATATACAACAACAACGTCTGTTGGAAGAATTGAACAATATGAAAAAATAAGATTTCAATTTTTTATATAAACATTTTTTTTTCTTTTTCTCTCTCAAAATTTTTTTATATGAAACAAATGTTTATTATGAGTATAGATAAATAATAATAATAATAATAAAAAATTGTAATTGAAAATGTATAATGGTGTAGTTGCTAATAATTTTTTGTAATCATATTTACTCGGTCACTCTTGCTGAGTTGCTCAAATGCGTTTTTAGATCAGAGAAATAGTGCTCGACTGACCCTTGTGTTGATATTATTGATTTTAATGTTTTTCTAACGCCGTAATCAAATCTCAGTCAACTTCATGTCCTTGTTTCAGTTGACACGAGTGAATTTTTAGTTTTTCTGTTGTTGCTCTTTCTGTCTCTTTTCACGTTCAAAATACGAATTGTGTTTTTTTTCTCTTCTTTTATAACCAATATAGTTTCATAACATTTTTATACCCTTCACTGTAAGTAAGAAAGGTATATGTATATAACTTTGTGATTCCGTTTGTAATTTCTACACCCTACATGGGACACCCTATAAAGTATATATATTCTGGATCCTTATAAGTAGCGGAGTCGATTTAGCGATTTCCGTCTGTCTGTCCATGTAGTCGTTGAAATCAACTTTCAGAAGAATCTAGACAACACACAGAAAAATATAGCATACCAAACGGTCAGTTAATTCTGTAATACTATTGCTATTACAACTCAGCCAGATCGGTCCATAAATGGCGGAGCTATGAGTCAAAAACCGAAACTACCTCTATTTTTGACCATATTTTGAGTGGGTTTTTTGCCTATTTCGTCTAAACGAAGAAACGGACAAAAAAAACGTGTTATGCAGTTTTATTTGGGGTATCAGTCATAATATCTGTGCTAAAAATGAAAGCAATCGGTCCACAAATGGCCGAGGAATATCAAAAATACAACCGAAATTTTAGATTTTGATTAATTATGGCTCTATTTTTTTGCGTTTTTATCTAAACTGAAAAAAAGTAGTACGTCAAAATTAAGTCAAAAATTGTGTAACGTAACCAATCTATCGGTCGTACCCTAATGTAGTGCACAACACATGTTTGTATTAATGGCACAAACAAATAGCAATGGCATGAACACACATAGTTACATGCATATGACTATAGCAATGCACACTCGTCTGTCGCCGCATATTCTTTAATGCTTGCGACAGTCAAGTGGTCATCAAATTACTGTAGTGCATTGTCTTTGATTTGTGCAGTGTTATTGTTGTGTTGTTATGCACTCGCCGATTAAAGCGTTAAACCAACACTAAAATATGTTAAATAGTAATGTAAACAAATTGTTTAAAATAGATCATATTTCTTAGTTTGTTCCCATAATATTAAACACATGGGAACACACCCAAATAAATATGAAATATTAAAACCACTCAATTATGAATTTTGGAAACTTCCTAAATTCATGACTGCCTGTTAAATTATAATATCTTTACATTATAAGTATAGTTAAGTAAAGAATTTAGAAACTGAGTGTAACTGTAAAAAGTCACTCAGTTTGAGTAGCTTAATTAGTATATAAGTTGACTAGTTTGTTTAAGAGAATTAATTATTGAATAAACTAAACACAAGGTTGGAGCTCTAGTTAGCTCAACCTGAATTTCAGTAATAAAATAAAAATATTTAAATAATTAACTTTACATGGCGATCCTGCCAATACGAATCTTTTTGTTTTAAAAAAATTCAAAAGGGAGTGCTTGCCAAGCCCCCCAGAAAATCATCACTTTAGTCCTGGCGGACAAGCCTTAGAGCCGCCAGCTGTGTGAGGATGATAAAACCGCCTGGTCAAAAGGCAAATAAAACAAGAAGACCAACAACATACAACACCAGCAACAATGAAAAATAGTCAACATCAGCGACATTGAAAACATAAATTTTTTTTTTTTTGTTATCTTACAGAAGTGCAACTAGCTTGCACCCTTAGGGCCTGTAAGCGTTAACCGCTCGAGGCAAGAAATATTTTTTGGTATAAAAAAAAAATTTTTTTGAAGAATATAAAAATATTCAAATTAAAAATAATTAAGTCTTAAGAAAAGACAATTATGTTGCAGATTCTTTTTCAAGAATTTAACATAAATACAAACTCTATACCAACAATGACAACAAGAACACCCAGCTTTAATATGATAAAACATGGAGAAGAATTGAGGATTTCGAAAGATTAATTCATCGCGTGAATAGTTTTAATAAATAATACAATACATATTTTATAATTACAAAAAAAAAAGAAGAAAAAGATTAAACAATAGAGTAAATAATGAAAAAAAATCTTTTTTTTTTAAGAAAATTTTTAAATAATTAATTTTTAATATTGTAATTATATGGTCCTCTATAGAAGTGAAGCTTCAAAATGAATAGAAAATATAAAACTTAAATTTTTAAAATAGAAAGAGAATTAACAATAGAAGATAAAATGGAAGTAACAATAGCAGTATGGAATAGGTATTGAAGGTACTCTTGAAGTAGAGAAAGTCAGAAATAATGAGTACAATGAAATGGAAACAGTCTTAATGATAAGGAAATGCGAGAGAATAGAAAAAGAAAATAAAATACATCAATTGAAATAGAAAAAGCTATATTGCAAGAAAAGTTGATTTCTTCAAACAATTATTATAAAGCAAGCAAACTGAAAAAGGCTATAGATAATATAGATGCTGTAATCAACGAAAAGAACTAATAAAATATACAGTTGTACAGATCTAATGGAATGGCAAGATATTTTAAAGAAAGTGAAATTAATTAAGGAAGAATTTGAACGTTCATATAAATGCTTAAATATTTATAGACCAATCAAGGAAGACACTATTAAATATCATTTCGAAAACGTTTTTAAAAATTTAGAAAAAATAAGAGTCTTGTTTAACATACATTACAATAGACTTACAGTAGCTCGCCAAACTGCAGCTAATGCATTTTTTGACGACTTAAAAAATAAAATCTTAAGAATAGCTACCAAAAAAGAAGTAATAGTTGAACTACCAAATTCATTACATGAAAGTTCTCCATACAAAATAATAACAGAAACAACAATGACACAATCAACAGTAGAATTTTTGAACACAGCTTCAAAGCTGATTACAGACTTTGATGGCAAGTCAGAAAACTTGCGTTCATTTACTGATTCACTATCATTAGTGGATTCTATCAAAGGCACCCATGGACAACTAGCTGTTTCTTTAATCAAAACTAAATTAAAAGGAACAGCTAGAAATCTTATTAATAATGAAAGCACCATAGCAGAAATAATTAATAAACTTAAAACAACAGTTAAAGGCGAATCAGTGGAAGTACTAACTGCCAAAATAATGAATATAAAACAAAATAATAAAACTGCAAACATTTGCTGTTCTGAGATAGAAAATCTCGCGAAATCTTTAGAAAGTGCATACATAGCTGATGGTTTGCCAAATGAAATAGCAAGTAAATATTCAACACAAGTCGCTGTAAAAGCTTTAACTAAAAACTGCACTATTGATAAAGTGAAATTTATCATGGAAGCAGGTCAATTCAATACCATGAATGACGCTATAACCAAATTTGTTAATAGTTGCACAGAGGCAACTGGGCATCAAAATGCCATATTGTTCTATAAACAGAAAGCAAATTTCAACAATTACCGAGGTAATAATCGAAATTTCAGTAATAGGTATAATAACAATCAAAACAGATATAGTAATAGACATAAAAGGAATTACAATAACTATAGAAACAACAGTAATAATAAAAACAATAACTATAGCAACCAAAACAGACAAAGATATAACGGTTACATTCAGAGAAACCAAAATAATCTTAGACCCATAGAGTCGGAAAACTCAGAGGTTCCCCTAGAATAAAAACAATAAATAACAAAATATATAATCTAAATCTCAATTTATGTTATTTTATTTACCTAGAAATAGCAAATAATACACAATCAGTAAAATTTTTAGTAGATACAGGAGCAGATATCTCATTGATAAAATTTAACTCTTTTAAATCACACGGGATAGATAAAAGAAGAACCACTAACCTTAGCGGAATAGGACAGGGCAGAATAAAATCAATTGGAAGTACATTCTTTGACTTAAAGTTTAAAAATTTTTTAATACCACATGAATTACAGGTAGTAAATAATGACTTTCCAATACCATGTGATGGAATCATTGGTATGGATTTCATTAAAAAGTATAACTGCATTTTAAATTTTGATGAAGACAATGATATCTTATTATTGAGACCAAATAACTTAGCAAATTCAATAGAAATACCAATTATTAGTAATAGTGATGAAATAATATTACCTTCAAGATCAGAAATCATACGCTAAATAAAATTTCCACCTTCATAAAAAGAATTGTTAGTACCCAATCAAGAAATAGAGTCAGGTGTTTTTATAGCCAACACATTAATCACAACAGATAAAGCTTTTATACGAATTCTCAATACTAATAATAGTATTGTCAAAATTAATAGAAATAAAATAAAAACAGCAAACATTACAGATTATACTATTGTTAAAAACAATTTTAAGAAAAAATCAAAGAAAACTTCAGAAATTTTGAAAATTTTGTAGAAAAATTTTCCTAAACAATTTAAAGACACATTAACACATTAGAAACAGAACCAATAACTATTAATAATTTTTATGAACAAAAGCTAAGATTAAAAGATACAGAACCTGTGTATATTAAGAAATATAGAATACCACATACACATAAAGAAGAAATAGACAGACAGGTTAAAAAATTAATAACTGATCAGATAATAGAATCTTCACAATCAGAATATAACAGCCCAATCTTATTGGTATCTAAGAAATCACTCCCAAATTCTGAAAATAAAAGATGGAGACTAGTAATAGATTATAGGTAAATAAATAAAAAATTAATGGCAGATAAATTTCCCTTACCTAGAATAAATGACATTTTGGATCAATTAGGACGTGCAAAATATTTTTCATGTTTAGATTTAATGTCTGGATTTCATCAAATAGGTTTAGAGAAAAACTCAAGAGATATAACATCATTCTCCACCAATAACGGTTCCTAACGATTTACTAGATTACCATATGGTCTAAAAATAGCACCCAATTCATTTCAAAGAATGATGACCCTTGCTTTCAGTGGTTTAAAACCTAACCAAGCTTTCTTATATATGGATGATTTAGTAGTACTCGGATGTTCTGAAAAACATATGCTCACCAACTTAATGGATGTCTTTGAACTATGAAGAAGATACAATCTTAAGCTCAATCCTGAAAAATGTTCATTTTTCAGAAATGAAGTAACATATTTAGGACATAAATGTACTGATAAGGGAATTCTCCCAGATGATAGTAAATATTCAATAATAGAAAATTATCCAGTACCAAAAGACGCAGACAGCGCTAAAAGATTTGAAGCTTTTTGCAACTACTATAGAAGATTTATTAAAAACTTCTCAGACTACTCGAGACATCTAACTAAGCTAACAAAAAAGAACACTCCATTCGGCTGCACTAAAGAATGTGATAAAGTATTTAAATATTTAAAAAGAGCACTAATGAGTCTGTTTATGTACCGCACACCCTATCCCGCTTGATTAACATGGTAAGGTACCTTTTTTATACAACCATGTTGATCAGGCGGGATAGGCAGAACAAAAAAAAAAAAAAAAGAACCAAATTGACTTTGTCATTTCTTTTTTTTTTCTCTACTTTTCTTGCGTTCAAGTGGTGCAGTGTTCTTTATAAAATTAAAAATAAAACAGAAAATTGTTAAAAATTATAAAAAGTTTTTGGTATTGTGAAAATATAAAAATAGTAAAGAAAAAAGGGGAAAACTTATTAAAACAATAAAACATACATTCTTATAAGAAAATTATGTTGTACCTACATACATAATTTGGAAAGAGTAAAAGGAAACATTATTACAACGAAAATCTAAACCAACAATCAATCAACAGCAACAAAACTATTTTAAATAATTGTAAGTGTAAGAAAACTTACCAGGCCAGCCCCGCACCCCAACATTTCTTTTTGGTCCTTCGAGCCGGATAACCCAGTTTTTTTACAAAACTATAAAATAAAATTAACCCCCAGTTTTTACAAAACTATAAAATAACTATTACCCCCCAAATTTAATAAAAAAAATTAATAATTATTACCCCCAAAATTTAAAAAAAAAAAAATTATAATTATTACCCCCCAAAATTTTATAAAAAATAATTATTATCCCCTAAGTGTTATAAAATAAAGATAATAACCCCATATATATATATAAATTTTGCATTTTTATTTCGCGAAAATTTGTACAGTCACCGGTGCGTAAATTAGCGAAAAATTCGAGAACGTACTTTTGACCTTCAAATATAACGCGTATATGTACATATGTATATACCCCTTATACATACTTTCATAAACGTAACAAAAAACAAATAAAAAATCGTCAACCGTTACTTTTCTTTTTTGGTTCCTTGATTTTTGTGTGTACAAACAATTAGCAACACACAATCGTATACCAATTTTTGGTTTATAGCGATCACGCTTACAACAATAAGAAAAAAAATCCACAAAAAAAAAAAACAAACAAGAACGGTGCTTCTGTCTGCTTGTGTTCTGCTTCATATTTTTTTGTGTTGGTAGCGACTGCGCCACACAATCCAAGCAGAGCGTGTGCGTATGACTTGTATTTGTTTTTTTTGCTTTGTGGTTTTTTTTTATTACATAGCAGCGAAACAAAGTTAATGTAGGTCAGTTTTCAACCACGAGGTACGTTTTGAAATTAACTTAACAGTGTCAACTACTATTAATAAATTCGCATTTAATTTGAAAATTATTTGTTTTTTTTGATTACGACAATTTAATAAATTGAGATTAATATTATTATTTATAAAAACAAAAATAAATAAATAAAATAATAATAATAATCATATAATTATATTACCTCGCTGTGTACGGTAATTCTACGCAAATTTATACGGAATACGTTCGGAAATTAATTTAGTTAAAGTGAATACTAATTTTTTTTTTATAAAAAATAAACCCTTTGTTTAATATTTCACACACTAAATAAATTGTTCAAGAATACTACAAACTCAATTACATTACGAGGTCGGTGCGATAATTTTATCGGAAGGTAATTTCAAGCATTTCATATTCTGCGGTATCGCTCAATTTTTCTTATTATAATATTTGCGCAGTTTTATTAAAGAATTTATCATAATAATGGCTACATCATTGTTACCATCATTGATACGGGCTTCTGATCGCAAGAGTATTTCGACAATCGCAATGACGATCAATCGCTCCATTCGTTGAATTTTCTAAAAATGGAAGCAGAACGTCTGTGGTCTACATTTAGAAATCTCTATGAACAAATTCTAGAAAGCTACGAAAGCATAAAACAAGATGTAGAAATGGAGACCTTGCGCAAAAGATATTACTCCACTTTCGAAGCCCACATGGAGGTACTGGTGCGCCTCAATGAACACATAGACAGTCTTACCCCGAAACAAAACGCCCCTGAAATAAAAGGTATCCCTGAAGCAAAAGAGGAGCATACCCCCCTATTATATCATTACCCCCATGCGACACAGAAATATTTTATGGTGATTATAAATCATGGCCCACGTTTCGTGACATGTTCACAGCCCTGTACGGTGACAATAAACGACTTTCACCTGTAGAAAAAATGTGTCACTTGCTGAAGAAAACTCAAGGTGAAGCGCGTGAACTACTAAAAACGTGCCCCATTACGCATGACGGTTTTGAAATGGCATGGAAAAATTTAGTTACTCGTTATGAAAATAAACGGGTTTTAATAAACGCCCAGTTGAAAGGTCTTTTTAATATTTCACCAATTAAAAAAGAGACGGGTCCCAACATTAGACTCATACAGCGTACCATAAATGACTGTGTCACTAATCTAAAATTACTTCAAATTGATACAGCAAACGGATATTATTTTTGTTTATATTTGTTCAACTTGTTTGCCTGATATCACCCTTAGTCTATGGGCACAATCTTTACCCCATAATACTGAGTTGCCCACTTGGGAACAAATGGATGCTTTCTTAACTTCTCGTTTTCAGACTTTAGAATCTGTTGCCGACATTCGATCCACTTTTTCCAGCTCGTATAATCCTAAATTTAATAAAACCCCAAAAAATAGTAAAACCGCTCCTTCCCAAGAGAAGAGAATAAATAATTATAACACTAAAATATCTAGTGACAAGACTGGCAAATGCTGTCTTTGTCCTCTCATACACCCCCTTAGAATATGCCCGAAATTTGCTACAATGACAATTGACGAACGGTATACCACAGTTAAACAGCAAAAGCGCTGTACGAATTGCCTAGGTACTTCTCATGATTTGAAGGCGTGTAAAAGCAAATTCGTTTGTAGCGTATGTAAGAAAAAACATCACACATTACTTCACCGTTCTAGTACCGCTCCCATATCTAACCCAATCATACACCTGCTGCCTTCAACCACCCTTCTACGAATACTCCGTATCGTAGTTATGAGCCCACTCAACAAGTGGCCATAAACTCCCCCTCTACGCATACTCCGTATCGTAGTTATGAGCCCACTCAACGAGTGGCCATAAGCCCCCCTTCTACGCATACTCCGTATCGTAGCTCTGAGCCCACTCAACGAGTGGCCATAGACCCCCCTACACCAAATGAAGCAGCAGATCGAGACCTTCACTCATTCTCGACCCAATTACAGTCCACTTCACCCTCTATAATCCTCGGTACAGCCCTGGTGGACGTCTATAATGGTGACTTAAAATGTACGGTTCGTGCGCTCATTGACTCAGCATCCGAGGCAACTTTCATTTCAAAAAAGCTGCAAACGACATTAAGTCTTAGAACTCAGTCATCAGCTATTCAAATACACGGTCTCAGTGATTCACTGACGGCCACATCATCTCACAGTTGCCATCTTAAGATCGGGTCACCTATTGATGAATCATTTGTCCTGCTCACAAGGGCTCATGTCGTAAGAAAACTCACTGGTCAACTTCCATATGATCCGCGATTAGTTCCTTTAACCGGAATGTTTGAAAACCTGCATATGGCTGACAATTCGCATCATCGTTGTTTAGAAATAGATTTACTTCTCGGAGGCGATGTGTATCCACGAATCATTCAAAATGGCGTACACTGGGATAAGCTCAGATCTCTTGTCGCTCAGAAAACCGTATTCGGATGGATTGTCACGGGAAAAGTTGACACTGGCCATCATAGCACGAAAATACTTTCATTATATAATGAAGTTGTACTTTCGAAGCAACTGCAACAGTTTTGGGAAATCGAGGACTTGCCCAAAAAACCCAAATCAACCCCCGAAGACTCATTTTGTAAGCAACTATACCAGACCACGATGCACCGCAACCCTGAAGGTCGATACGTGGTCTCCCTTCCCCGAAAACCTTAATATTGGTTACTCTCGTCACATTGCGGTATCCGAATTCATTCGCAATGAAGCACGATTGATAAAAAACCCCCAACTTAAGTCTGAGTATGATCGCGTTATAACCGAATACTCTACTCTAGGTCACATGACCAATGTAAACCCCCTAACAAGCGAACACAGTACGTATTACTTGCCGCATCATGCCGTCATCAAACTTGACAGCACTACTACCAAATTAAGAGTGGTTTTTAACGCCTCAAACCCCTCCTCTAACGGGATCAGTCTTAATGATCTGCTGTACCCAGGTCCCACGCTCCAAGCAGATCTGACTGTCCTTATTTTAAAATGGAGCTCACCCAATGAACCCCCTAAAGATTATGAGTTTAACACAGTGACATTCGGTGCCAACTGTGCCCCATATTTGGCAATTCGAACTTTGCTTCAATTAGCCGAAGATTGTGAGCAAGAATACCCTCTAGCATCAAATATACTTCGCAACTACATGTACGTGGATGACGTCTTAGCAGGTGCTCACACCCTCTCAGCGGCTGAAAGGTCACGTAATGAACTAATTACTGTCCTCGCATCAGCTTGTCTCTCTCTTCGCAAATGGACAGCCAATACTGACTTCCTATTGAGAGACTTACCCCCAAATCACTTACTCGATGAAGAGTTCTTAAAACTTTCAGACTCAAGCATCACCAAAACATTGGGATTAAGATGGAACGCTGGCAACGACCACTTCTATTTTAAATTAAAATCACACCCCGATCGTAATCTTATTACAAAACGATCTGTTCTGTCAGAAATCGCTAAGCTGTTTGATCCCGCCGGCTGGCTCTCCCCCAAAATCATCGTCGCTAAAATCATTATGCAGCAAATATGGAAAGACAGCACGGATTGGGATGAAAATCTTGAACCCCACACTCTACAGCAATGGCATGATTTTTTAAATGACTATGCCCATATCGAGACAATCAAAATTCCACGCTTTGTCGATTTTGATCCTTCATATTCAATTGAACTACACGGGTTTTGTGATGCGTCAGAAAAGGCCTACGCAGCCACGTTATATCTTCGATCAGAAAATGCGGGTCTAATTTCTACGCATCTCTTAATGGCAAAAACAAAGGTAGCCCCGGTGAAATTAGTTTCATTACCCCGTAAAGAGCTCTGTGGAGCTGAACTCATGGCTACTATGATTGAAGCTATACAAACTCAACTCAATCTTAAAAATTATAAATTGCATCTGTGGACAGATTCCACCATCGTTTTAGCGTGGCTACAGAAACCACCTAGCTCATGGAAAACCTTCGTTGAGAATCGAGTCTCCTCCATTATAGAAAATGTAGGAAGCGATGTATGGTCTCATGTCGACTCTAAAAGTAATCCAGCAGATCTTGCTTCACGTGGTCTTACTGTAGCTCAACTTATATCTAATACTTTATGGTGGCAAGGACCTCCATGGTTAAGACGCCCTCACGCAGAATGGCCATCAAAAGGCTCGACTTTTTGCACTGGAAAAGAAGCTAAACCTATCCATGTATATGCATCGCAAGTAGAACCTTATGACATCTTATTTAACTTTTCTAGTCTTCCTAAGGCTCTACGTATTATTGCCTATATATTTCGCTTTTACTACCGCTTAAAACATCGAAAGCCCTTAGATCACGTTGAATTTTCTGCCACAGAACTGACTTTTGCCAAAAACCGACTGATAATTGCAACTCAAAAATATCACTTTATTAATGAATACACTCAATTATCCAATGAAACCCCAATATCTCGAAAAAGTCATTTATTAACCTTTAATCCATTTATGGATCCTGACGGGATCATACGAATAAATGGTAGATTAGTAAACTCCCCGACGCTTAGCTATGATGAACGCTTTCCAATTTTACTACCTTATAATGCTCGTTTCACACGATTTTTTTTAGAATATCTACATAAATATTCGCTACATGGTCAAAATGCTTTGTTATATCGACTTATGAGAACTCATTATTCTGTTCCTAAGCTCAAAACTTTAATCAAGACCATAATCTCTCAGTGCTTAATATGTGTCAAACATAAACATCAAACTAGGCAACAAATCATGGCTGCACTACCCCCCGAACGTACAACTCTATCACGTCCTTTCCATCACAGTGGTGTAGATTTTGCCGGACCATTTGATATAAAATCTTATGCAGGTCGAGGTTGTAAAGTCACAAAAGGTTATGTTCTGGTCTTTATTTGCTTCGCAACAAAAGCCATCCATCTCGAAGCCACAGGAGAAATCTCAACCTTGGTTTTTTTAGCAGCCTTTGCACTTTTTTTCCCTAGACGTGGTACTCCCCGTGCCATGTATTCAGATAATGGTACTGCATTTGTTGGCGCTTCTAACATATTAAACACAGATACACAAAATTTTCTAACTCTTAAACGTAAGAACATATTAGATAAAAATAGATTTGCACAACTCGAATGGCATTTCATCCCCCCAGGGGCATCTCATATGGGTGGCCTTTGGGAAGCCGGTGTTATAAGCTTCAAATCTCATTTTAAAAAGGTCTGTCTCAACCAAAGTTTCACCTTTGAAGAATTTAGTACCATGCTTACTCGAATCGAAGCATGTCTAAACTCACGAACTTTAAGCCCAATGAGCGACAACCCAGCCGATTTATGCGCCTTAACCCCCGGGCATTTCCTCATTGGCACCCCTATCTTGTCGCCACCTGAACCCAATTTGTCCGATCACTCTTTAAGCTACGTGAATCGTTGGCAAAAGCTAAAAATTCTCCATCATCAGCTAGCTCGATGTTGGAAGGAAGAATATTTAATAGAACTCCACAAGAGAACGAAATGGAAATTTCCTCAACGTGACTACACTATAGGTGATCTGGTAGTAGTCAGACAAGATAATTTACCCCCACATCAATGGCGCCTCGGCCGTATTGAAAAGGTTTTTCGAGGCGCCGATAATAGAGTCCGAACAGCTGAAATACGCACCGCCACTAGTGTCCTCACAAGACCAATCGTAAAATTAGTCTTGCTCCCTAACTCTACCCAATTGTGACAATTAATAATATTTCTTTACTCAATTTTTATTGCAGTCATCATGCAACATCGTTCACGAAGAAGTGTCTCTCCTATTGAGAAGAAGAAGTGTGTTATCCGCAGTAGAGAACCCACTTATGATTGCCGCATTTGTCGTAAAGACCATCCATTACGAAAGTGCGGTCGCTTCAACAAGATGTCTGTATCCGCTAGAGGAAAAATTGTGAAACGTCGTAATTACTGCAGCTACTGTCTCGCACATTCCCATCGCCTGTCGAACTGCCTTAGTACCGACCGTTGCAAACATTGTGGTCGTAAACATCACACTCTTCTTCATCAGCCATCCAATAAATCCGTCAAGCCAAGTTTAGCTCTGAGTGCCACTGTCATTCCCACTGCAATCGTCAGAATTCGTTTAACAAATGACTGGGGTCACGTCCGTGCACTACTCAATCCTTGTGCCACTCACAGTTCGATAGCCGCATTTCTTATCAAGCGATACCATCTCCCAGCTGATAAGATAGGTGACGAGAAGTGGTGTAAGTTGATTTTTCGGTCTCGTTTTGATGATGATGAAAGATTTGAGGTAACAGCTAAAGTCACGGAGGACCTACCAAAAAATCAAACTGGTAAACGGCTCGACAAAAAAGTGGCTGATCAATATAAAAACTTGCGCTTGGCTGATCCGGATTTTTACGCCTTCGGCAACATCAATATTATCCTAGGAGCTGACATCTATCCGCAGTTGATCCGCAATGGACTACAATCAACATCCCTTGCCTGTCCTTTAGCAGAAGACTCCGCCTTGGGCTGGACCATCGTCGGCAAGTTTGGAATATAATTTTTTATGGCTTTATCTAACTTTTATACACTATGTATTATTTTTTGAATTATACATTTCTAACACTGTGTAATTATTTTAAACTAATATAATTTAACAAAATATTAATCTTTATTTGTGCTTAATTCCAGAAATTGTGTTGGTTTTAAAATTTATTCTTTTACTCATGATATTCTCATGAGTTATTTATTCAGTACAATAAGTACTGAAGGGGAGAGCATACCTATATGGACCATTTTATCAGACGCTACTCCGAATCCTCAGTAGGTTACTCCCAACGTTTTTTGCAAACATTAGAACCTTTATATTGTAAAAGCAATTGCCTAAATAAGAATTATTAATCAAAAGTCACAAAAAGATTCAAATATTCAAACAAAAAACTCAGTAAGCATTGAACTGAATAAACAAATAAATTTCCCAACCAACATTTTTAATATTGAAAACTATATATTCTATTTTTATTCTTCTCTTCTCTTTTACATTTGAATGCCCGTTGGGTATTACTGAATGTAATTAAAAAGTATATGAAAAACAAAAACAAAAAATTATAAAAAAAAAAAAAAATAATAAGAAAAACATAGGGTTTTTCTACAATGAGCACTTGTATTTGTATATGTAATAATTTCTATTTGGAATTTATAAGTTTAACAAAATATTAATCTTTATTTGTGCTTAATTCCAGAAATTGTGTTGGTTTTAAAATTTATTCTTTTACCCATGATATTCTCATGAGTTATTTATTCAGTACAATAAGTACTGAAGGGGAGAGCATACCTATATGGACCATTTCATCAGACGCTACTCTGAATCCTCAGTAGGTTACTCCCAATAATAATAAGTTCAATGCTTACTGGGTTTTTTTTTTTTGTTTGAATATTTGAATCTTTTTGTAACTATTGATTAATAATTCTTATTTAGTCAATTGCTTTTACAATATAAAGGTTCTAATGTTTGCAAGAAACGTTATATTTTAGAAATAAGATTATAATTTTAGAAATAAGATTACTTCATTGGCGCCCAACTTAGTGGCTATAAAAAGTACCACACAAGACAACAGAGTTGACGAAGAAAATTCATCGCCGCTGGAATCAGATCTTGACGACTTGGATACGAGTGAAGAAATGGCAACTTTTTCTATAGAGCAGTTACAGCAAATCCTTGGTGTAATGAGTGGGAATGGTAGATGTGGATCATTTACACAATGCACGCTCGGTTTAGAGGACAAAGAGATCCAGCTGCAGTGGAGGAATTTTTATCTGCAATAGGGGTTTTTAAAGATATTGAGAAAATTTCTGACACGGATGCTTTGCGTGGAATGCCGTTGCTGTTAGAAGACTATGGTGGATCGGTGTGAAGGATTCTGCAACTACGTTTGAGCAGGCGGTTTCCCTCATTCGGACTACATTTACTCCTCCTGTTCCTGACTGGCGCATATTTCTCAATTTGTTTCAGGAAAAACAACAAATAAAAGAGCCAACTCACAGCTTTATTTGTAAAAAGAGACTTCTTTTGTCACAGCTCAAAGTTCCTCCAAGTGACACCATTCAACTTAATATGATATACGGGCTTCTAAATATTAAAATAAGAGAAAGAGTTCATCGTGTAAATGTGACTTCATTTGAGCAGCTAATTTCTGCCAGCCGTGAAGCTGAGATGCTACTTATAAAAGCTCAACCTTTGGCAATGTTAGAAGAGATGAAATATGTTACTACTACAAATCACTGCAGTTTCTGCTGGATAAAGGGGCACACAATTGACAACTGCTTTAAAAAGAAGAAACGTGACGAACAGCGCGGAGAGCAAACTCCAGTAGTTAGTCATCAACGTCATCCACAACAACCAGAGTTGATGAGGAAACCTATGTTTTCTTGCTATGGCTGTGGTGCACCTGGTGTTTATAGGTCTAACTGTCCTACCTGCAATAAAAATCCAACAGTAGCAGCTAGCCCTCAGCACTTAGCCTTCAACTCAATTACGTCTACTTTTATTGGCCATGCATTGCCGACAACTCAAATTGAGGTTTTTGGCCTCAAAGGTGAAGCAATATTTGATAGCGGAACAAAAACCAGCGTAGCAAGCCTGGAACTGAAGAAAATACTCACAGCCAACATATGCGTATTTCAGGATGTGTGTGCTGAAGTTACTTTAGCAGATGGTTCAGTAACTACGGGGAGAGTCATGTCAACAATCTGCGACATTTTTATTGGTAATAGGGTGCGGAGGATAAGATTAATATACCTCCCACATGCTAAGAAAAATAAAACACTTCTTGGTGCCGACTTTCTAGAGCAAGCGGGTATTGTGGTCAATATGGCTCAAAAGTATTGGTATTTTGAAGATGAGTCCAACAAGAAGTATCCTTTTTCAATTACCATAGAAACACATCTTTGCTCGATGCAGGTTGATCGGATATCTTCTGCAGTTAATGAGATATCGTCACTATTCACAAAGGTAATCAAAGAAATGTCACCTTTTATCAAATTTATTGAGGAGAAGGAAGTTGTTTTACCCTTAACTAGAACCCCAAAACCAAACATGATGAAGGAAAACTCTCCACCGAAAACACCGTCATTTCCTTCCAATAGTGATTCACCATATGCATTACAGAAGTTTTTGGAAGAAAAATTTTCAAGTAACCCGGTGCCGGAGCAACAATGGCCCGACGGGTTGTTCCTGTCACCTCTACCTGGCTCTTCCAGTGACGTGAAGTCACCACAATAGATTCAGTCGATATTTAAAAGCACGACGGCTGAATCTTCATCCAACTTACTTCCATCACCTGCTAAAGCTCGGAAAACTCATGCAGCGGAAGCTATATATGAGTACTTTATTCCACTATTTTCATTGCAATTAAAAATTTTTAAGGACACTGATTGAATGGGTTGTCCCACTGACCAAAGAGAGAAATTAAAGTATATCCTGGTTCACAATAAAGACAGATGCCAGTGGTTATGCTCTGAGGGCAGTTTTACTTCAGAGGGAGTTACCGCAAAGCTTGCGCCAAAGCGTGATGGCCCCTACCAAATAATAGAGAAGAGAGGTACAACCTCCTACGTTATAGCTCATAAAGATGACTTGAATGTGCCGCTCGGAACCTATCATGCCTCAGCTTTAACCCCAGTAGTAGGACTACCAAATCAATTAAACCAGCCAGTAAGTAAGATGAAGCCTAGAGGGAGACCGAGAAAAAAAGAAGATTGTTGATGCCTCATCGGGACGCTTTCAGCATCAAAGGGGGAGACTGAAGCAGTTCACTATTATTTTATATATTCACATTATTATTATTATATCTTACATTATATTATTTCACTTTTATTTAAACTAACGTCTGTGTTTGAACTTAAGGGACTTTTTTTAAATACAACTCTACTTGACCATATTTATACAACTATGATTATGTTTAATTTAAAGTACTTTTATACACAACTATGGTTTAGAAATAGTATATAAGCAGCAACATTTGCATGAATAAATCACTCTGCTTTCTGCCTTCAAACAACCAACAGCTTTGTTTAGTATTGAATACCGGACGGGTTTAAGTTGTTTTGGAAGCATTTTATAGTTGAGTTTATAAAGTAAAGTGTGTTTGTGCTTTTATCGCCAACTCATTGTTCTAAATGAACAATTATTATAATCTTAGAAATAAGATTACTTCACAATATATTAAAAGTTACAACAAGATCAATGACAAATAGAGACAAGAAAGATAAAACCTTTAAAACGCAGCATAAAAGTAAAGATAAAGAAAATGAATATGAAAAGCCTGAATAATACTGACGTCAGAAAATATTATAAATTGAAAATTACTCCCGCAAAATGTTATATTAAGCGAGGAAAATGTGTAATAACGTATATACGAATAAATGAATGCTTTACTAATGGGAAGATTGACTTAGGACAATTTTTCCCTAGGCTAGAAGAAGTGGCCGGTAAACTGAATATAGAAACATTACAAGTAGCACCTAGTGAGAAAATTTTCGAATTTGTCTCCGTTACTGATTTTGTTAATATGGGCAATAAATACTTAAATTAATTAAAAATAGCGCTATTAAATGAAGTAAAAATAATAAATAACAGAAATACTAAGGTAATTCAAGAAATGATGCTGAAATATCACGATGATCCTGTAGAAGGAGGACATTGTGGAATATATAGAACTATTCAAAAAGTAAAGATACTATTACTGGAAACATGTCTACAGACATAACAAAATATGTTAAATCTTGTCATAAATGCCAAATTGCTAAGACACAAACACATATAAAAGGTCCAATGATACTCACACCAACTTCTACGCGCGCATTTGACATGGTTTAGTAGATGCAATAGGACCGTTCACAGTTTCAATGAATGAAAATGAATATGCAATCACAATAATATGTGACTTGACAAAATATTTAGTAACAATACCAATCAAAAACAAACATGCCAAAACAATTGCAAAAGCAATTTTTGAAAATTTTATTCTTATCTATGGACCAATGAAGACGTTCATTTCGGACATGGGTACGGAATATAAAAATTCTATATTGACTGAACTGTGCGAACTACTAAAAATTGACAAAGTCACTTCGACAGCATATCATCAGCAGACCCTAGGAACAATAGAAAGAAGTTACAGAACTTTTAATGAATATGTTCGTTCATATAAAGGGTGTTTTTTATAGACGTATAGAACTTTAAGTTGGCATTACTATTCAAGAAGGCAACCGATTTAACAGCTGTCAAGTGATTTATTCTCAGTTTGGTTTGGCAATTCATCATGAATAGCCAAACAATCATCAAGTAAGGCGTAGATTCGTCGAATGGGCCCGAAACGAGATTGCCGTTGTTACCGATTTTCATAAGCGAATTTAGTTTAGCGATGAAGCGCACTTCTGGTTGAATGGCTACGTCAACAAACAAAATTGCCGCATTTGGAGTGAAGCTAATCCTCAAGTGTATGTCGAAACACAGTTACATCCACAAAAACTGACTGTTTGGTGCGCTTTACGGGCGGTGGAATCATTGGTCCGTACTGCTTCAAAAACGATGATGGCCAGAACGTTACAGTCAATGGTGATCGGTATAAAGCCATGATTACTAACTTTTTCATTCCTGAATTGAACAACCGTGATGTCCAGGAGCTGTGGTTCCAACAAGACGGCGGAACATGTCACACAGCTCGTGCCTCAATCGATTTATTGAAAGACACGTTTGGTGACCGCCTAATTTCACGTTTTGGACCTGTGAATTGGCCTCCAAGATCTTGTGACTTAACACCAGTAGACTACTTTCTGTGGGGCTATGTAAAGTCATTGCTCTATGCGGATAAGCCACAAACGCTTGACCATTTGGAAGACAACATTCGCCGTGTTATTGCCGATATACGGCCACAAATGTTGGAAAAAGTCATCGAAAATTGGACGTCCAGATTGGACTACATCAGCGCCAGCCGTGGCGGTCATATGCCAGAAATCATATTTAAAATGTAGTGCCACAAGATTATCTTTCGGATAAATAAAATTCATGTCAATCGAATAATATATCGTTGTTTTATTGTAATTTAAAGTTCTATACGTCTATAAAAAACACCCTTTATATCTGTTGACAAAAATGACTGGGATGAATGGCTAAAATACTTTACATATTGTTTCACACCATCGACAGTACATAATTACTGTCCGTATGAACTAGTTTTTGGCAAAATACCAACAACTTTCGAACAATTTACGAAGTAGATAGAATCACACCAATAACATTGAAAACATGCAAAATTTAGGTTAGAAGTTGTTAAGTTTGAAGTTTATTTATGTACTGTACTATATACAAGTGTTGAAGTTATATTTTTAGAATATAAAAAGAACGTACATATTGTGTAAGAGTGCTGCCAGATCTTAACACTTCCCCTCAACATGTATGTCTTTTACATTAAGGATCAAAATTCAAAACATATTCATTAATTTCATAAAATGTACATGCTTAACTTTAGAGAGATTTTTCGTCAAGATATCAGCTACCATGTCATTTGTTGCGCAATATTCCAGTATGATTTGCTTATTCCGTACAACTTCACGGATATGGTGGTACCTGATGTCTATGTGTTTTGTACGATTGTGATACACCGGATTCACCGCTAATCTTAGGGCCCCTTGGTTGTCTTTACACCCACTAGACATAGCCATGTATTCTGCTTCAGTTGAGCTGAGGGCCACTGTTGACTGCTTCTTCGATTCCTATGAGATCAAACATTTGCCTATATAAAATAAATACCCTGTATACGATCTGCGATCTATAGCATTATTGCCCCAGTCAGAGTCAGCATAACCTTTAACACAAACTTCACCAGCTTCATAAACCAGGCCAATATCCATAGTACCCTTCAGATAACGAAGTACATGTTTCACATTATTCATATGCTCAATATGCGGGTCCTGATTGTGTTGCGCAAGCTTCGAAATAGAATGTTGTATATCAGGCCTAGAAGATATATAGCCAGATAAGTCAAAGTTCCAATCACACTCTGATATTCTTCTTTATTAACTCGTTCACAGTCACTTGTACAATGAGTCTGCAAACCTGGATCAAGAGGTACTGAAACAGATTTACAATCCTCCATTCCATATTGCTTCAAAATATCTTTTATATATTGGGCTTGACACAGTTTAATTGACCCAGTTTCGCCATCACGCTTCACATGCATACCCAAAAAATGATTTAATAAGCCCTTATCAGAAATCTCGAAAAACTTTGACAATACTTCGAAGCCAATTTCCTTTAAGACGCTGTCAATTTTCTCGTTCCAATTTCTTCCTGTTGTTTTAAGCCATACAAAGACTTATTTAATTTTAAGACTTTATGCGGATGAACATGATCTACAAAACCCTCTGGTTGCTGCATATATATTTCGTCAGTCAGATCTCCATTCAAATATGCGGTATTTACATCCATCTGATACAAGTGCATTTTTTCTTGTACAGCTATTGCTAATATAGTACGTATCGTACCACCGGGGAAAATGTTTCAGTATAGTTTACTCCATACCTTTGACTGCAACCCTTCGCCACTAAACGTGCTTATACCGTTCAATTTCACCATTCTCATTCCTTTTAATAGCAAAAACCCATCTACATCCAATAGCTCTATGACCACTTGTTAAATCTATCAACTGCCATGTATTATTATTTTTCAAAGCATTAAGTTCTGTCCTCATAGCCCTTTTCCATTGGTTTTTATCTTTACAGCATATTGCGTCATTAAAGTTTTGTGGAATATTTTGAGTTTGCAAAGCACCAACCAATTTTCGAATTTTTCGAGGTCTACCAGGATTTCTAGTTTTCACAACTTTGGGTCTACCTGGTTCTAGCTTGAAACCCACAAAATCTTCCTCAGAATCTTCATCAGCCGTGTCATATGTCTCATCACCGTTATCACTGAAATCCTCGCTACAGTTATCCTGTGGTGGAGTTTGATATACATTATTCTCTTTATTTTCCTCTTCGTCTACAAAATTAAAAGTTACAAAATCATTTAAATCCTTTTTGTGATTATTATCAATATTATATGGAAATTGTGTTTCGTCAAATATTACATCACGACGTTCAACAATACTATTTCCCGTCCTATCAAACAATCGTTATGCTACCAATGAGTAACCAACCATTATATATTCATCACCCCGGGCTTCAAACTTTGATCTTTGGGGTTTTTTAAAAGCCACTGCCAAACAACCAAATGTTCTGAGGTGACTCACATTAGGACGTTTACCATGCCACATTTCGTATGGGGTTTTATTACTTAAAGCACGCGATGGACATCGATTTCTTAGGTACACCGCTGTACATATTGCCTCCGCCCATAACTCCATTGAAACACCTGCATGGATCATCATAGAATGTGCCATCTCAACCAATGTTCGGTTCATTCGTTCAGAAACTGTCGTGTTATGCCACACTTTTTCAAATACATATTAAACTCCCCACTTGTGTACTCACCACCATTATCGCTACGGATTTGTTTTATTTTCTTGCCAGTTTGTCGTTCAGCCTGTTCTTTAAATTCTCTAAATTTGTCAAATACCTCCGACTTACGTTTTAAAAAGTAAATAAATATTCTCCTGGACTTATCGTCGATGAATGTCAAAAAATATCTTGACTCTCCTACAGAGGGGACATTCATCAGCCCGCAGACATCTGTGTGAATTAATTCCAACAAATCATTTGTCACTGTTGTAGATTCTTTCGGAAATGGGTAAGCGTGCATTTTGCTTAGCATAAAGGTTTTACATTTTTCTATTTTATCAATATTTTTTAAATTAATACCAACAACCATTTCGTTATTAGATAACATCTCAAGACTTTTATTATTCAAATGACCGTACCGATCATGCCATTTAAAATTTGTAGCGAACAACTGTTCACCAACATCTTCACAAACAACAGCAAACAAATTATGTTGTGTTACAGCTTTCATTACGATATTATTATTTTCCCCATAAATATGATAACAAACTTTTTTTTGCCCAAAATGGAAGAGCTTGACTTGCATGACATGTGGTTTCAACAAGACGGTGCCACATGCCACACAGCACTCGAAACAATGGACCAATTGAGAGGCGAGTTCGGTGAACAGTTTATTTCACGCTTGGGACCAGTCAATTGGCCGCCCAGATCGTGCGATTTAACGCCTCTAGACTATTTTTTGTGGGGCTATGTTAAGGCTAATGTCTATAGGGACAAGCCCGCTTCGATTGACGCACTGGAAGCCAACATTGCCAACATTATTCGTGAGATACCGGCCGAAATGTTGGAAAGAGTATGCCAAAATTGGACTAAGCGGATGGACCATTTGAGGCGCAGCCGCGGCCAACATTTGCATGAAATAATCTTCAAACATTAAATTATATCGACCCAACTATCGATCCAAATAAATATTTCATGCATTTTTCTGAATTTTATGTGTTTTTTTTTTAAATTTCCGATAGTTCTTATAAAATCACCTTTTAATTGCGAAGAATACAAAACGTTGCGCAAAACAATATTTTGGGAGCACGATTTCATATTTACATCACCATTATATGTTTGTTACCAGCCAGAGATATTTTTTCTGTATGCTCAACAAAGTTTATAAACATGTTGCGATCGTTGCACATATGAGCTGTGGCACAACTGTCAATATACCATTTACACTTTTTTAATGTATCAGCCACTGCCAAAATTGAAAAAGATTGTTGTTGTTGTCTATATTGTTTTTTCATGTCACACTTATTAGCATAGTGGCCGGCTTTACCACACACAAAAAATTTTCCCTTTAATTTTTGCTTGTTGCCATCTCGTGTTTCTTTCTCGAATTTTCTGTCATTCTTTCAGCGAGCAGCAAACTCTTGTTGATTTGTAACGGCTTCTTTTTCATTTTTTCGTCTCTCCCCTTCTTCTAATAATTTTTGCTTTAGGGTAATCAAATTTGGCAAACTGTCTCTGGTCTCCATTGCTATGACAAAGTTTTCGTACTGCTGCGGTAGACTGGACAACAAAATTATACACAACAGCTCCTCTTGTAAAGAAATCCATATTTCCTCCAATTTGTCAGCTACCTCTGTAAGCATGTTGATGTGTTTTACCATGTCTCCATCTGTGGACATAGTTAAATTTAATAATCTCTTATAAAGAGACACCTTTTGTATAGGTCCCGTTGGTCTATAAACTTTCTGTAATTCCAACCACGCTTCACACGACGACGTACAATTTCGTATATAATTCAACTGTGTCGGCTTCACGCTGAGACAAATTGTGGCCAATGCTTTTTCATCATCACTTTTTATCTTCTCAGTCACTGTAGCCTCCATACCGACCTCAACCTTCAGCTCGCCATTCACGATCTTCCAAAATCCACTGTGCACCAGCAAACTTCGCATTTGAATAGCCCATGCATGGAAATTATTTCCATCAAGCTTCTCAATCTGGTATAATGATGACGCCATATTTATGATTTTATTTTATATAAAAATCTTTCACGCGAACGATGTTCCCATAACCTGTTAAGTTTGAAGTTTATTTATATACTGTATTATATAAATACAAGTGTTGAAGTTATATTTTTAGAATATAAAAAGAACGTACATGTTGTGTAAGAGAGCTGCCAGATCTTAACAGAAGTAGCACATAAGAGAGCTCAAAAATTATTAGATATAAATAAGTTACTTCAAGAAGATAATTATGATAAGGAAATATTAGACTATAATTTTAAAATAGGAGATTTAGTTTTACTTAAAATGAATCAGGGCATAAATAAGACTCACAATATAGATGCCCATATAAAATTAAGAAAATAGATTTAAGAAATAATGTTACTATAATAGATAAGAAAACAAAAAAGGAACAAGTAGTCCATAAGAATAGACTTAAGTCTATTTTTGTAATATGCTTTAAAGCATATTACAAAAATTAATCAATATATCATTTAAACGGGTACCCAATAAAATAAAAATAAATTAATATTAATAAAATATAATATAAGAAATATTTTAATTGTAAAAGAATGTCCATAAAACTCACGTTATATGAACATTATTACGAAGAGTGGAGGTGTAACGTAACCAATCTATCGGTCGCACCCTAATGTAGTGCACAACACATGTTTGTATTAATGGCACAAACAAATAGCAATGGCATGAACACACATAGTTACATGCATATGACTATAGCAATGCATATTCTTTAATGCTTGCGACAGTCAAGTGGTCATCAATCTATCGGTCGCACCCTAATGTAGTGCACAACACATGTTTGTATTAATGGCACAAACAAATAGCAATGGCATGAACACACATAGTTACATGCATATGACTATAGCAATGCATATTCTTTAATGCTTGCGACAGTCAAGTGGTCATCAAATTACTGTAGTGCATTGTCTTTGATTTGTGCAGTGTTATTGTTGTGTTGTTATGCACTCGCCGATTAAAGCGTTAAACCAACACTAAAATATGTTAAATAGTAATGTAAACAAATTGTTTAAAATAGATCATATTTCTTAGTTTGTTCCCATAATATTAAACACATGGGAACACACCCAAATAAATATGAAATATTAAAACCACTCAATTATGAATTTTGGAAACTTCCTAAATTCATGACTGCCTGTTAAATTATAATATCTTTACATTATAAGTATAGTTAAGTAAAGAATTTAGAAACTGAGTGTAACTGTAAAAAGTCACTCAGTTTGAGTAGCTTAATTAGTATATAAGTTGACTAGTTTGTTTAAGAGAATTAATTATTGAATAAACTAAACACAAGGTTGGAGCTCTAGTTAGCTCAACCTGAATTTCAGTAATAAAATAAAAATATTTAAATAATTAACTTTACAATTGCGAATACCTCTATTTTTGATCATTTTTATTGGTTTTACGTAATTTGTCTAAATTAAAAGACGGGAAAAAAACGTGGTACGCAGTTTTATTAAAAATAACAGTCTTAATGTCTGTGCAAAAAATCAGAAAGATCGGTCGACAAATGGACCAGAAAAATCAAAAATAAACAACCGAAATTTTAAATTTTCATTAAGTTTTGCTTTGTTTTTTGCGTTTTTTATCTAAAGGAAAAAAAAATTAGTTACAAGTTTTTTCAGATATCATATTCATAGTATATGGACCAAAATTAAGCTAAATCGGTCCGTAAATGGCTGAGCTATGAGTTCAAAATCGCGACTATCTCTATTTTTTCACCATTTTAGGTGCGTTATTTAGGTAATATGTCTTAATTACAAGACGGACAATAAAATGTGGTACGTAGTTTTATTAAAAATAACTGCTGCAATGTCTGCGCAAAAAATCAGAAAGATCGGTCCACAAATGGACCAAAAAAATCAAAAATACAGCCGGCATTTCACATTTTCAATAATTTTTGTTTTGTTTTTGCTTTGCTTTGTTTTTTTTTTTCAAATTTTTTAGCAGTCATGTGCGTAATGCTTTGTACACACAAGCACGAAAAATAAAAGAGTGTATGTGTGTGTGCGTGGTTTTTATTGCCTTGAGTATAATCCCTGTAGGAAGCAAAGCGACAAGTGTCTGCAAGTCTACACTTTTGTCAACAATTATGGTGTCTTTCTGGTGACACTGTCAATAAATTGTTTTGTTTTTGATAGGTAGAGAAAATTTTTTACGGTTTAAAACAAATCATAAAGCTGATGCTATCCACAATTAAGATATTAAACTTTGCTGCCAAACAACTTGGGTAGATACACAATAAAAAAATATCTAATTTATATCATACAGATACGACAAATGAAGTTACTTCTCGCTGGTAATGCTGAACGCAACTTGCCAAACTTCTTGGCCAAAGTATTATAATGGATTTTAATGCAGACGGATCGTTCGGAAAAAAAGGATTACGGAGCTTCGGCACTGTTCTAAAGGCTATAATCGGTAAAAATAACATTTTGAATAAGAATTTCATAAACATATGTATGTATTTCCACTTTTTTTTAAAATGCTACATCAAGTTTCAGTGAAAAGAAAAAGTTTTTTAAGCAATCAAGCCGCACCAGAACCAAAAATAAGGAACAAATTTTAAACGCAGATGATTCTTCTGACTAATTATTGTTAAACCATAAACATATGTATCTAAAAGGTTCAGCCAGCCACGAAGAAATGAGCTTATAAATGTTTTTTTTTTATTTAAAACGAAACGAAGTTCCTTTTGTGTAATTTAGCAATAAGAAAAGTTTACCTCAAAAAAGACTGTAAAATATTTTGTACCTTATTTTACTTTTAAATATTATTTTAAATAAATGTTTGTACCTGTTTGAACTAAATTAAACTAAAACAGTATTGGTGACATCGTCAATAGGTAATCAGTATAATGTTACTATTGACATTTTCTGCAGGTGGTGGCAGCGTCTATATTGAATCAGTATAGTTTTACTACAGACGTTTCCCACAGTATGGTGATATCGTCAATAGTAAGTCAGTACAATCTTTCTATTGACATTTTCTTCATATGGTCCCACAAGAACTACCTAGCCAGTATCGACGCAGTCTACTGGTAGATTTCGTAGGACAAGGCCGCGTTAAATGTCAATTGTAGATAGCATTAGTAAAGGTATAATTCGTCAGTAGAGAGTGCATTAGATATTTCTGGATAATAAATATATAATTAAATATATTTGACTTAAAATATTTTACAAAAATTTGCAAAATTAAATGAAAATAAATTTTTTTGTTTTTCTATTTAATATCTTTCTTAGAATTTCTTTTTTTATTAATTTAGAAATTTAGTGCCTGCAGACATTTTATTGCTCTCAGAAAGGATTGTTTCTTAGAACTCGTTAATTTTAGTCGTATTATAAAAATTTATTTTTCTATAGATATTTCGCTCCAATAATAAATAAATAAATTTTTCATATTTAATACGACCTCAAGCTGAACAAAGTATGCATTTCAATTACATACTTTTTTTGAAGTGAGTGAATATAAATGTGGTTAGTTAAATATGTTTTCACGTAATTCCTTATGTTTTTTAGTATGGCTGACTTCCTAAACGTATATTTACAATGTATCAATACAGTATTAATACCAAGTTGATACATTGTGTAGTTACTTTTTTAATACTTTGCATACTGATATTTTGCAGCCCTGACATCGTTTAGGAACATTTATATGCATTGTATCATAAAAGCGAACAATGGCGGAAGATGTTTTATTGAACAATATTTTTGATTTATGCGAACAAGGAAGCTCCAGCTTTCAAATTGCTGTACAAATTTTAAAAAGAAAGCAGGAACGCCTTGTTGTGTTGCAAAAAGAAACACGGGTATCGAAAAGGATACCAAAAACAAAAGGCTTTGTACAAA
Organism: Thelaira solivaga; assembly: GCA_947397855.1. Lineage (NCBI taxonomy): Eukaryota > Metazoa > Arthropoda > Insecta > Diptera > Tachinidae > Thelaira > Thelaira solivaga. The sequence continues at coordinate 3,345,178 of OX377615.1, forward strand.
CAATTGATGAAATGCCTGACGATATTTTTTACAGCCACTTTAGAATGGGAAAAATGACTTTTGATGTAAGTACTTATGTAAATAAAAATCTGCATGTAAAATTTTTAAACTAATTTGTTTAAATTTTTAGAAACTTTTGTGTTTGTTAAGTGGCTCATACAAAAAGGCTCAGACTGGTCGTCCTGGTCTTGAATTAAAGAATATTCTTTTTATAACGCTGTGGAAACTTTCCAATCAAAACAGCTTTCGTGAAGTAAGTGATCGTTTTAATGTTGGCATGGGTGCGTGCTACAGAGGTTTTGTCCATTGCGTTCAACTTATTGCCAAACAAAAACAACTAATAAAATTTCCAAACTCTGAATCAAGCCGGACAAAAATAATGGAAGGTTTTGAATCGCTTAGATCTCACCCTTTTCCCTACGTCTTGGGATGTATTGATGGTACACACATCAGAATATCACAGCCATCAAATGATAGTGTCAGTTATTATAATCGCAAGGGAACATATTCTATAATAGTGCAGGTAAATTTTTTTTATTAGTTTTTTATTGATTTAATTTACTACTTACAAATTTCATTTGTACATACAGGCTGTGTCTGATAGTGAATTCCGATTCCTTGACGTTTTAGTGGGACATCCAGGTCGTTGTCACGATGCGTCTGTATGGGCCGATAGTCCTTTAAAGCGTGCAATTACATCAGGCCAGATTGCTTTCCCTTCTAATTGCCACTTGTTAGGCGACGCAGCCTATCCTTTAGAAAATTATTTAATGGTACTTTATCGTGATAATGGTTACTTATCAGCTGAGCAAATCAGATTTAACACAATTTTAAGTTCAACTCGAGTGTGTGTAGAGCAAGCATTTGGAATATTGAAAAAAAAATTCCGAATTTTGAATTATTTAGAAATTCGTGATGTACAGCTAGCAAGAACTATAATTATGTCATGCTTTATTCTTCATAATTTCATTATTAACGCGGAAGGGTCTCCTGATGACGTGGAGATTGTTGATGAAATAGACTCTGTAACCTACAGCAATAACATTCCAAATGACGAAACACCAAGAGAACACGCAAGAATGAAAAGAGAAATGCTAACTACTTTTCTATCAGCTTAAATTAAACAAACATTTTTATTCATTGTGTATTTTACTTAAAATTAATTAACAAAAACAAATTCATGTTCTGAATAAAAACTTAAAAAATCTTTAAATTCAACGCACATAGATATGTTATACTTAAAAAAAAAACAAATTCATAAATGAAAACATAAAAACAAATTCATAAATAAAAACATAAAAACAAATTCATAAATAAGATCAATTACTAAATAAAATATTTACATTCAGTCTTTTAAAAATATAAGAAATCAATTACGAGACGCTAATAAAGCTTCTCGTAATTTTCTTATTTCTTCAATTTTTTCTTTTTCAATTTTTAATTTTTCTTTTTCGCAATTCAGGAGATCTTCTAAAAGTTTCCTATCGGTTTGGTTTTCTTTTGTTAAAAAGTCTACGATATCGACTCGATTGCGCTTGCGTGCTGGAGGTGAGCTTTCACGTTGGGTCAGAGCTGCAAGAGACGTACTTGGCTCGTTAGTATCTCCGGTCAAATCTGCATATACTGAGTCTAAAGTGGACTCTAGATTGAATTCTGGCACATATATGTCACTGAGGCAGCCATACACTTCGTCCAGTCTATCATAGAAGTCCCAGGTAGTTGCTGCTTCGCCCGACGTCTTATTGCGTTTCTTAATGAGCTTATATGTTACCATGAAATTTAAAAATTTTCTGTATATGTCGTCCCGTGAAAATGGGAACGTGTCGTCTATTGATTTAATATTTTGTAAAACCCGTTCCCATAGCACAATACGTTTCTTTTTTTTTTTCGCGAAATTGCTTTTCCATATCTAGTCTCGCGTTTATTAATAAATTTTTATAGTTATGTGTCCATTTTTTACTGTAATAAAAAAATTTTTAAGATAAATAAGGGAATATTTAAATACATTAAATTATAAGAAAAACCGCTTACTTATTTTCCTGCGACGCCATTGTGCTGCGTGTTGTATTTATTTTGCATCTAAATTTTTTTGGATGCCTTGCTTGCTTTTTCTTGCGTATTAACTGCAACAGTGTTGCAAATGGGAACAAAATGCTTTGTAAAAATTTTCAGGGTTGCATTTAGGAATACGCTGCAATGTATTGCTACAAAGCAACATGCGTTTAGGAAGTCAGCCTATATTTACTAATACTAAAAAACATAATACGTTAAAGCATATTTAACGCGGCATATTTATCTTCACTCATTTAATTTTTTCTATGGTTTTGATATTATAGAAGAATGTGGAAAGTGAAAAATATTAATATTTCGCTAACACAGTGAAGGGTATATAAGACTCGGCACTGCCGAATTTAACATGTTAAGTCCTAACATTTGAAAGCTAATGCTATGTCATTTTGAATTATTTTCGAGGGATTCTCTTTTGTAAATAAGACTTATAACTTCCTCTAAAAAAAAGAAGGAAAAGAAAATTTTTTGTTATACATATTATCGTTCACTTTTATGTCTATTACATTATATACACCGAATTTTTATTTGAAACAAAACTTGTATTGATGTAAACCTGCATACTCATGCATCCTATTGCATCCTTGAACATTTTGTTTTACGGATCAATTCAAAGATATTATTCTAATACATTATTTCATTGATTTCATTTTGTTTTGAAATTCAATTGCAATTGCATTGGTTAATCCTTGATGTGGAATTACAATATACTGTAAACGTTTCTCCTCTCGCAACTTAAAATTAATCTGTGCTCGACATATTTTAAAATTGAAAGTCGAACGAATAGCCATATTGCATCTTTTTAACATGGGTAAGACTAACTCCAAAATTGAAAAACCAAATGCTAATGTCCAGAATGACATAGTGATTCAATTGGAGTCGTCGGAAATATATTTAGATAATAATGATTGTGTTGTTGGTCATTCAGATCTTCATCAACATTTACCAATTGAAAAAGAGGTCTTTAGAAAAAACCTATGCCAGAAGGTTGGCATCGATTAACAACCTTGACAAGGTTTATAATATTCACGTGCCTATGGAGTGGGAAAATATCTTAGCGAAGCAAGATGGAATAAAGAGATATTCTTGAGATCCCACAAGTACCTCAATCAAGAAAGAGACACTAGACGGGAAACGATCCGTAAGCATGTGAATATCCTTTTGCAAAACCTAGAAAGGATAAGAGTATTTTTCAACGTAAACTATAGTAAATTAAGACTAGACCACAAGACAGCAGCAGAAGCATTTTTTTAGACTTGCGAAGTAAAGCTCTGCTAGTCTGTCATAAAAAAGGTATTGAAGTATCTATTCCAGATTCAATACATATACGAATTCCTTTACTTCCTGAAGCTGTAGAAGTAAATAATATGCCACAAACGGTAGTTGAATTTCTGGGCATATCCTCAAGAATCCTGCCTGATTTTGATGGTACACCTACTAATCTCCAAAGTTTTGTAGATGTACTTAATCTCTTAGATTCCATAAAAGAGAACGACGAAGCTGTAGCCATTACCTAAATAAAGACAAAGTTGAAAGGTACAGCAAGAAACTTGGTCTCTACAGAAAACACCATACAACAAGTGATAACCCGACTGACGTCCACGGTAAAAGGAGAATCAGTGGATCTGATCAAAGCCAGATTGATGAACATCAGACAATCGGGAAAGAACGCGAATTCTTACGCTAATGAGGTGGACGAACGAGCAAAAAAATTGGAAGCCGCCTTTATAGCAGACGCACTTCCAACAAATACAGCTAGGAAATATGCCACCACCTCAGCAGTCACTGCCATGGTGAAAAACTCGACAAACGAGAGGGTAAAATTGATAATGGATTCAGGAATCTTTTCTAATGTGAACGATGTTTTGTCTAAGTTCATAAGTAGTTGTACTGACGTCTACAGTCAACCAAATGCAATTTTAGGATTCGGTCAGAGAGGCAATAATTTCCCTTTTAATAGAAACGCATGTGTTGGCAATTCCCCCAATAACTGTAACCGGAACAATTTTCGTAATTCCTCCAATAATACTAATAATTATAATAATAATTATCGCAACCAAAACAATGGTCGCAATAATCGTGGCAACGGAAGGCCCAATAATAATGGTTTTAACCGTAATTATAACAATACGGGTAGAAATAACAGTCACATACGCAATGTTGCCGAAAATAATTCGGGAAACGAGTAAGCCCCTTACACTGCCATAGTCGCATTTTCAATATAAATTTAAGCCTCTATAGCTGCCTAAAAACCAGAACCTCTTAAAATGACAATAAAGGTACGTTTTTGATAGATACGATAAAACATAACCAAGTACTCAACGAGTTTATAGACATTCGAAAAAGAACCAACATAAATGGTATTGGCCAAGAATGTATCTTGACACTAGGCAAGGTGCATACAGACCTGAAAGTGGAAGATCTTTTGATGACATAAGCATGATGAGTGGTCCAAACATAGATTCCTTTACTATTCCTGGAAGATCTGAAGTTATCAAATCAGTTCAGTTAAATTCCAGGATGAATGGTGTATTAGTACCCCAGAAAACACTCACAAACGGAGTATATATCGCAAATACTATAACTTCCATTTCCAAGCCTTTGGTAAAAATTATTAGTACTACAGACCAAGATGTAACTATACACAGTGCCCAAGTTCAAACTGAGAATTTAGATGACTACAAAATCATTAAACCAACAAAAGATTCCTCCAAAAAGAAAGAAAAACTTGAAAGACTAGCTATAAATTTTCCCAAAATAGCAGAAAAAAGCCTTAAAAAACTATGCACTGAATATATTGATATTTTTGGATTAGAAAGTGAGAAAATCACAACAAATAATTTTTACAAGCAAAAACTAAGACTTAATGATCGACAACCCGTGTACATAAAAAATTATAGAATACCTCACACTCAAAAAGAGGAAGTAAATAAACAGATTGACAAACTTATTAAGGATGATATTATAGAACCATCCACCTCAGACTACAACAGTCCCATACTACTTGTACTGAAAAAAAGTTTACCGAGTACAACACAAAAATGATGGAGACTGGTAGTTGACTATAAAGGACTGAATAAAAAATTGATTGCTGACAAATTTCCATTACCTCGTATAGACGATATTCTAGATCAACTAGGTAGAGCCAAATACTTTTCATGCCTTGACTTAATGTCAGGATTTCACCAAATAGAATTTAATGAAAATTCTAGAGACGTAACCTACTTTTCTACCGGATGGAATTAACGAATGATGTTGTTAGCTTTTTCAGGATTATCACCCACACAAGCTTTCGTATATATGATCATATGATCAAAAATTTAACAGATATATTTGACATGTGCAGAAAATATAACCTTAAATTACACCCAGACAAATGCAGATTTTGTTGTCAAGAAGTTACATTCTTAGGACACAGGTGCACAGACAAAGATATTCTACTAAACACAAGGTTGGAGCTCTAGTTAGCTCAACCTGAATTTCAGTAATAAAATAAAAATATTTAAATAATTAACTTTACAATTGCGAATACCTCTATTTTTGATCATTTTTATTGGTTTTACGTAATTTGTCTAAATTAAAAGACGGGAAAAAAACGTGGTACGCAGTTTTATTAAAAATAACAGTCTTAATGTCTGTGCAAAAAATCAGAAAGATCGGTCGACAAATGGACCAGAAAAATCAAAAATAAACAACCGAAATTTTAAATTTTCATTAAGTTTTGCTTTGTTTTTTGCGTTTTTTATCTAAAGGAAAAAAAAATTAGTTACAAGTTTTTTCAGATATCATATTCATAGTATATGGACCAAAATTAAGCTAAATCGGTCCGTAAATGGCTGAGCTATGAGTTCAAAATCGCGACTATCTCTATTTTTTCACCATTTTAGGTGCGTTATTTAGGTAATATGTCTTAATTACAAGACGGACAATAAAATGTGGTACGCAGTTTTATTAAAAATAACTGCTGCAATGTCTGCGCAAAAAATCAGAAAGATCGGTCCACAAATGGACCAAAAAAATCAAAAATACAGCCGGCATTTCACATTTTCAATAATTTTTGTTTTGTTTTTGCTTTGCTTTGTTTTTTTTTCAAATTTTTTAGCAGTCATGTGCGTAATGCTTTGTACACACAAGCACGAAAAATAAAAGAGTGTATGTGTGTGTGCGTGGTTTTTATTGCCTTGAGTATAATCCCTGTAGGAAGCAAAGCGACAAGTGTCTGCAAGTCTACACTTTTGTCAACAATTATGGTGTCTTTTTGGTGACACTGTCAATAAATTGTTTTGTTTTTGATAGGTAGAGAAAATTTTTTACGGTTTAAAACAAATCATAAAGATGATGCTATCCACAATTAAGATATTAAACTTTGCTGCCAAACAACTTGGGTAGATACACAATAAAAAAATATCTAATTTATATCATACAGATACGACAAATGAAGTTACTTCTCGCTGGTAATGCTGAACGCAACTTGCCAAACTTCTTGGCCAAAGTATTATAATGGATTTTAATGCAGACGGATCGTTCGGAAAAAAAGGATTACGGAGCTTCGGCACTGTTCTAAAGGCTATAATCGGTAAAAATAACATTTTGAATAAGAATTTCATAAACATATGTATGTATTTCCACTTTTTTTTTAAATGCTACATCAAGTTTCAGTGAAAAGAAAAAGTTTTTTAAGCAATCAAGCCGCACCAGAACCAAAAATAAGGAACAAATTTTAAACGCAGATGATTCTTCTGACTAATTATTGTTAAACCATAAACATATGTATCTAAAAGGTTCAGCCAGCCACGAAGAAATGAGCTTATAAATGTTTTTTTTTTATTTAAAACGAAACGAAGTTCCTTTTGTGTAATTTAGCAATAAGAAAAGTTTACCTCAAAAAAGACTGTAAAATATTTTGTACCTTATTTTACTTTTAAATATTATTTTAAATAAATGTTTGTACCTGTTTGAACTAAATTAAACTAAAACAGTATTGGTGACATCGTCAATAGGTAATCAGTATAATGTTACTATTGACATTTTCTGCAGGTGGTGGCAGCGTCTATATTGAATCAGTATAGTTTTACTACAGACGTTTCCCACAGTATGGTGATATCGTCAATAGTAAGTCAGTACAATCTTTCTATTGACATTTTCTTCATATGGTCCCACAAGAACTACCTAGCCAGTATCGACGCAGTCTACTGGTAGATTTCGTAGGACAAGGCCGCGTTAAATGTCAATTGTAGATAGCATTAGTAAAGGTATAATTCGTCAGTAGAGAGTGCATTAGATATTTCTGGATAATAAATATATAATTAAATATGTTTGACTTAAAATATTTTACAAAAATTTGCAAAATTAAATGAAAATAAATTTTTTTGTTTTTCTATTTAATATCTTTCTTAGAATTTCTTTTTTTATTAATTTAGAAATTTAGTGCCTGCAGACATTTTATTGCTCTCAGAAAGGATTGTTTCTTAGAACTCGTTAATTTTAGTCGTATTATAAAAATTTATTTTTCTATAGATATTTCGCTCCAATAATAAATAAATAAATTTTTCATATTTAATACGACCTCAAGCTGAACAAAGTATGCATTTCAATTACATACTTTTTTTGAAGTGAGTGAATATAAATGTGGTTAGTTAAATATGTTTTCACGTAATTCCTTATGTTTTTTAGTATGGCTGACTTCCTAAACGTATATTTACAATGTATCAATACAGTATTAATACCAAGTTGATACATTGTGTAGTTACTTTTTTAATACTTTGCATACTGATATTTTGCAGCCCTGACATCGTTTAGGAACATTTATATGCATTGTATCATAAAAGCGAACAATGGCGGAAGATGTTTTATTGAACAATATTTTTGATTTATGCGAACAAGGAAGCTCCAGCTTTCAAATTGCTGTACAAATTTTAAAAAGAAAGCAGGAACGCCTTGTTGTGTTGCAAAAAGAAACACGGGTATCGAAAAGGATACCAAAAACAAAAGGCTTTGTACAAACAATTGATGAAATGCCTGACGATATTTTTTACAGCCACTTTAGAATGGGAAAAATGACTTTTGATGTAAGTACTTATGTAAATAAAAATCTGCATGTAAAATTTTTAAACTAATTTGTTTAAATTTTTAGAAACTTTTGTGTTTGTTAAGTGGCTCATACAAAAAGGCTCAGACTGGTCGTCCTGGTCTTGAATTAAAGAATATTCTTTTTATAACGCTGTGGAAACTTTCCAATCAAAACAGCTTTCGTGAAGTAAGTGATCGTTTTAATGTTGGCATGGGTGCGTGCTACAGAGGTTTTGTCCATTGCGTTCAACTTATTGCCAAACAAAAACAACTAATAAAATTTCCAAACTCTGAATCAAGCCGGACAAAAATAATGGAAGGTTTTGAATCGCTTAGATCTCACCCTTTTCCCTACGTCTTGGGATGTATTGATGGTACACACATCAGAATATCACAGCCATCAAATGATAGTGTCAGTTATTATAATCGCAAGGGAACATATTCTATAATAGTGCAGGTAAATTTTTTTTATTAGTTTTTTATTGATTTAATTTACTACTTACAAATTTCATTTGTACATACAGGCTGTGTCTGATAGTGAATTCCGATTCCTTGACGTTTTAGTGGGACATCCAGGTCGTTGTCACGATGCGTCTGTATGGGCCGATAGTCCTTTAAAGCGTGCAATTACATCAGGCCAGATTGCTTTCCCTTCTAATTGCCACTTGTTAGGCGACGCAGCCTATCCTTTAGAAAATTATTTAATGGTACTTTATCGTGATAATGGTTACTTATCAGCTGAGCAAATCAGATTTAACACAATTTTAAGTTCAACTCGAGTGTGTGTAGAGCAAGCATTTGGAATATTGAAAAAAAAATTCCGAATTTTGAATTATTTAGAAATTCGTGATGTACAGCTAGCAAGAACTATAATTATGTCATGCTTTATTCTTCATAATTTCATTATTAACGCGGAAGGGTCTCCTGATGACGTGGAGATTGTTGATGAAATAGACTCTGTAACCTACAGCAATAACATTCCAAATGACGAAACACCAAGAGAACACGCAAGAATGAAAAGAGAAATGCTAACTACTTTTCTATCAGCTTAAATTAAACAAACATTTTTATTCATTGTGTATTTTACTTAAAATTAATTAACAAAAACAAATTCATGTTCTGAATAAAAACTTAAAAAATCTTTAAATTCAACGCACATAGATATGTTATACTTAAAAAAAAAACAAATTCATAAATGAAAACATAAAAACAAATTCATAAATAAAAACATAAAAACAAATTCATAAATAAGATCAATTACTAAATAAAATATTTACATTCAGTCTTTTAAAAATATAAGAAATCAATTACGAGACGCTAATAAAGCTTCTCGTAATTTTCTTATTTCTTCAATTTTTTCTTTTTCAATTTTTAATTTTTCTTTTTCGCAATTCAGGAGATCTTCTAAAAGTTTCCTATCGGTTTGGTTTTCTTTTGTTAAAAAGTCTACGATATCGACTCGATTGTGCTTGCGTGCTGGAGGTGAGCTTTCACGTTGGGTCAGAGCTGCAAGAGACGTACTTGGCTCGTTAGTATCTCCGGTCAAATCTGCATATACTGAGTCTAAAGTGGACTCTAGATTGAATTCTGGCACATATATGTCACTGAGGCAGCCATACACTTCGTCCAGTCTATCATAGAAGTCCCAGGTAGTTGCTGCTTCGCCCGACGTCTTATTGCGTTTCTTAATGAGCTTATATGTTACCATGAAATTTAAAAATTTTCTGTATATGTCGTCCCGTGAAAATGGGAACGTGTCGTCTATTGATTTAATATTTTGTAAAACCCGTTCCCATAGCACAATACGTTTCTTTTTTTTTTTCGCGAAATTGCTTTTCCATATCTAGTCTCGCGTTTATTAATAAATTTTTATAGTTATGTGTCCATTTTTTACTGTAATAAAAAAATTTTTAAGATAAATAAGGGAATATTTAAATACATTAAATTATAAGAAAAACCGCTTACTTATTTTCCTGCGACGCCATTGTGCTGCGTGTTGTATTTATTTTGCATCTAAATTTTTTTGGATGCCTTGCTTGCTTTTTCTTGCGTATTAACTGCAACAGTGTTGCAAATGGGAACAAAATGCTTTGTAAAAATTTTCAGGGTTGCATTTAGGAATACGCTGCAATGTATTGCTACAAAGCAACATGCGTTTAGGAAGTCAGCCTATATTTACTAATACTAAAAAACATAATACGTTAAAGCATATTTAACGCGGCATATTTATCTTCACTCATTTAATTTTTTCTATGGTTTTGATATTATAGAAGAATGTGGAAAGTGAAAAATATTAATATTTCGCTAACACAGTGAAGGGTATATAAGACTCGGCACTGCCGAATTTAACATGTTAAGTCCTAACATTTGAAAGCTAATGCTATGTCATTTTGAATTATTTTCGAGGGATTCTCTTTTGTAAATAAGACTTATAAATTCCTCTAAAAAAAAGAAGGAAAAGAAAATTTTTTGTTATACATATTATCGTTCACTTTTATGTCTATTACATTATATACACCGAATTTTTATTTGAAACAAAACTTGTATTGATGTAAACCTGCATACTCATGCATCCTATTGCATCCTTGAACATTTTGTTTTACGGATCAATTCAAAGATATTATTCTAATACATTATTTCATTGATTTCATTTTGTTTTGAAATTCAATTGCAATTGCATTGGTTAATCCTTGATGTGGAATTACAATATACTGTAAACGTTTCTCCTCTCGCAACTTAAAATTAATCTGTGCTCGACATATTTTAAAATTGAAAGTCGAACGAATAGCCATATTGCATCTTTTTAACATGGGTAAGACTAACTCCAAAATTGAAAAACCAAATGCTAATGTCCAGAATGACATAGTGATTCAATTGGAGTCGTCGGAAATATATTTAGATAATAATGATTGTGTTGTTGGTCATTCAGATCTTCATCAACATTTACCAATTGAAAAAGAGGTCTTTAGAAAAAACCTATGCCAGAAGGTTGGCATCGATTAACAACCTTGACAAGGTTTATAATATTCACGTGCCTATGGAGTGGGAAAATATCTTAGCGAAGCAAGATGGAATAAAGAGATATTCTTGAGATCCCACAAGTACCTCAATCAAGAAAGAGACACTAGACGGGAAACGATCCGTAAGCATGTGAATATCCTTTTGCAAAACCTAGAAAGGATAAGAGTATTTTTCAACGTAAACTATAGTAAATTAAGACTAGACCACAAGACAGCAGCAGAAGCATTTTTTTAGACTTGCGAAGTAAAGCTCTGCTAGTCTGTCATAAAAAAGGTATTGAAGTATCTATTCCAGATTCAATACATATACGAATTCCTTTACTTCCTGAAGCTGTAGAAGTACATAATATGCCACAAACGGTAGTTGAATTTCTGGGCATATCCTCAAGAATCCTGCCTGATTTTGATGGTACACCTACTAATCTCCAAAGTTTTGTAGATGTACTTAATCTCTTAGATTCCATAAAAGAGAACGACGAAGCTGTAGCCATTACCTAAATAAAGACAAAGTTGAAAGGTACAGCAAGAAACTTGGTCTCTACAGAAAACACCATACAACAAGTGATAACCCGACTGACGTCCACGGTAAAAGGAGAATCAGTGGATCTGATCAAAGCCAGATTGATGAACATCAGACAATCGGGAAAGAACGCGAATTCTTACGCTAATGAGGTGGACGAACGAGCAAAAAAATTGGAAGCCGCCTTTATAGCAGACGCACTTCCAACAAATACAGCTAGGAAATATGCCACCACCTCAGCAGTCACTGCCATGGTGAAAAACTCGACAAACGAGAGGGTAAAATTGATAATGGATTCAGGAATCTTTTCTAATGTGAACGATGTTTTGTCTAAGTTCATAAGTAGTTGTACTGACGTCTACAGTCAACCAAATGCAATTTTAGGATTCGGTCAGAGAGGCAATAATTTCCCTTTTAATAGAAACGCATGTGTTGGCAATTCCCCCAATAACTGTAACCGGAACAATTTTCGTAATTCCTCCAATAATACTAATAATTATAATAATAATTATCGCAACCAAAACAATGGTCGCAATAATCGTGGCAACGGAAGGCCCAATAATAATGGTTTTAACCGTAATTATAACAATACGGGTAGAAATAACAGTCACATACGCAATGTTGCCGAAAATAATTCGGGAAACGAGTAAGCCCCTTACACTGCCATAGTCGCATTTTCAATATAAATTTAAGCCTCTATAGCTGCCTAAAAACCAGAACCTCTTAAAATGACAATAAAGGTACGTTTTTGATAGATACGATAAAACATAACCAAGTACTCAACGAGTTTATAGACATTCGAAAAAGAACCAACATAAATGGTATTGGCCAAGAATGTATCTTGACACTAGGCAAGGTGCATACAGACCTGAAAGTGGAAGATCTTTTGATGACATAAGCATGATGAGTGGTCCAAACATAGATTCCTTTACTATTCCTGGAAGATCTGAAGTTATCAAATCAGTTCAGTTAAATTCCAGGATGAATGGTGTATTAGTACCCCAGAAAACACTCACAAACGGAGTATATATCGCAAATACTATAACTTCCATTTCCAAGCCTTTGGTAAAAATTATTAGTACTACAGACCAAGATGTAACTATACACAGTGCCCAAGTTCAAACTGAGAATTTAGATGACTACAAAATCATTAAACCAACAAAAGATTCCTCCAAAAAGAAAGAAAAACTTGAAAGACTAGCTATAAATTTTCCCAAAATAGCAGAAAAAAGCCTTAAAAAACTATGCACTGAATATATTGATATTTTTGGATTAGAAAGTGAGAAAATCACAACAAATAATTTTTACAAGCAAAAACTAAGACTTAATGATCGACAACCCGTGTACATAAAAAATTATAGAATACCTCACACTCAAAAAGAGGAAGTAAATAAACAGATTGACAAACTTATTAAGGATGATATTATAGAACCATCCACCTCAGACTACAACAGTCCCATACTACTTGTACTGAAAAAAAGTTTACCGAGTACAACACAAAAATGATGGAGACTGGTAGTTGACTATAAAGGACTGAATAAAAAATTGATTGCTGACAAATTTCCATTACCTCGTATAGACGATATTCTAGATCAACTAGGTAGAGCCAAATACTTTTCATGCCTTGACTTAATGTCAGGATTTCACCAAATAGAATTTAATGAAAATTCTAGAGACGTAACCTACTTTTCTACCGGATGGAATTAACGAATGATGTTGTTAGCTTTTTCAGGATTATCACCCACACAAGCTTTCGTATATATGATCATATGATCAAAAATTTAACAGATATATTTGACATGTGCAGAAAATATAACCTTAAATTACACCCAGACAAATGCAGATTTTGTTGTCAAGAAGTTACATTCTTAGGACACAGGTGCACAGACAAAGATATTCTACCTGATGACAGCAAATTTTCCATAATTGAAAATTATCCTACACCAAAGAATGGTGACGAAGCTAAATGCTTCGTAGGTTTTTGTAAGTATTAAAGAAGATTTAACTCTAATTTTGCTGAAACATCATGTCATATTACCAGGTTATCCAGAAAGAATGTATCCTTTGAATGGACTAAAGATTGCGAAAAAGCTTTTCAGTACCTTAAAAAGTAATTACTCAGTCCAAAAATCCTTCAATATCCTGACTTTTCTAAGGAATTCTGCATTACAACGGACGCAAGCAAGCATGCTTGTGGTGCAGTATTAAGCCAAGAAAGAGACGGCATTCAAATGCCAATATCCTACGCTGCTCGATCCTTAACAAATTGCGAGAGTAATAAATCCACAATAGAGCAGGAACTAACTTCAATAAACTACTTCAGACCATATGTGTACATATGGTAGAAAGTTCCTAGTTAAAAGTGATCACAGCCCTCTAACCTACCTTTTTTCCCTTAAAAATCCGTCGTCGAAATTGACTCGTTAGACCTGGAAGAATACGACTTTACGGTTGAATATATAAGGGGTAAAGAAAACAGCGCGGCAGACGCATTGTCACGTATAGACTTCCAAGACATAAGAAATATCGAAGTAAATAATGTACAGAAAGTAACAACTAGACTTCAGGCTAAAAATGCAAGTCATAAAACGGATATAATAATCAAAATGATTGCTGTATGAAAAAATCTGATATTCTAAAAGTATATGAGGCCATTAATGCCCATGAGCACCGTAAAATACCGACAGTGCATTTTGCTAGAAACAATTGTAACATTTTAAAAGGGAAGCGAGTTATTTCCCAATTTAAGTTGCATGACACAGTTATTAATAGAAATGTAGACTTAGGACGCCTCTTTCTAAAGCTTGAAAAAATAGCTGATAACATGGCTCTGACAACATTGCGTCTATCACTAGATGATAATCAGCTTAAGTACCTAGGAACCGATATGGAAACCTTTAAAGAAAAAGGTAATGAAATCTTGCAAGATTCGGAATTAAATATTGTGCTCACCCCAAAACTTGAAAAAATTAATACCAGTGATGAAAAATTAAAAATTATTAAAGAATATCAGAATAACCAGGATGAAAAATAAAACTCGACTTCGTTATTATTAGAAGGGAATGACCAGAGATATTTCAAAATACGCGAAAAACTGTCAGCCGTGTCAAAAGAACAAAACTGTTGTCAAAGGTAAAAAACATTTTGTTATAACACCAACCCCACTTAAGACTTTTGAAATCGTCATAATTGACACTATTGGACCTCTACCAAAATCTGACTCTCAAAGTGAGTATGCTGTGACAATTATGTGCGACTTAACTAAATATTTGGTCGCCATACCCATACCAAACAAACCAGCCCGGATTGTTGCCAAAGCAATTCTAGAGAACTTCATTTTAAATTACGGCCTCATGACTAAAATAGTGACAGATATGGGTACGGAGTATATGTATCAAACATTACAAGAATTGTGTTCACTGATGAGTATAGAGAAATTTAATTCTACTCCTTATCACCATGAATCTTTAGGTACGGTGGAACGCTCACATAGAACCTTTAATGAATACCTAGGAACATACATATCTGTTGACAAATCCGATTGGGACATGTGGTTAAAATTTTTTACATATTGTTATAATACAACACCATCCACCGCCCACGGATATTGCCGTTCGAGCTAAATTATGGGAAAATACCACTTACTCTTGATTTCATGAACAATTCTGAAGTTGAACCACTATACAATGTTGACTCCTATGAAAAAAAAGTAAAGTTTAGACTTCAAGTTGCATGGCGTAGAGCTGCTAGTTTCATAGAAAAAGCCAAGCTGAAAAGAGACCATAATTCGAACGAAGAGGCTAAACCCCAGACTATAGCCATTAACTATTTTGTTCTTGTTCGAAATGAGACCGGACACAAATTAGATGCTGTCTACAAGGGCACCTACCGAGTAATCGCTGCTGACAATAGAAATAATGTTGAATTAATTGCTGAAAATTATAAATCCTTCTGTGTTCATAAAAACAGAATCAAGAAATTCAACAACCAAAACATTGCCTTGTAGTCACCGCTTTTATTGAGTTTTTTAATGCTTTTAATGATGTTGTTTAGCGAGAGATTTTAATCCCCGCTTTATTAATATTTTTTTTACACACCAATTTGAAAATGTTTTTTTTTTTTGTTGATATAGCCTTTAATATGTTTAAGATTAGGAATTGGAATAGAGGTGAACTTATTTTTTATAATTCCTTACTCTTGATTTTATACATGAACAATAGAACTATTGTAATAGGATCCTAGAATTAGTTATATGCATGAATGTATATTTCCTAATTTTTTATTTTATTTTAGAGAAAGTTTTGTTAAAAATTTTATTGATAGTTTTTATAATACTAATCCTTTATAACATTATAAAAGTTTGTGAAGAGATCCTGCTATTGACAGGATTGCCTAGTTAAATATTTTCTTATTTGTTTTTCTCTGTATTAACAACACTTTAACTGTTTTTGGTTTTATTGTAGGCCATAAGGTGAGGGTTTTACAGAACAACAGTTGCATATAATGTGAATTATTTGTACTTTTGATTGGTGAAGGCTTCGTCTCGTAAGTAATATGTACGACTTGATCGTTTCCCTGTATTCGTCGGAGTGACTTGTATACCCTGTCATTTTTAGGGCACGTTGGTTGGTGAAGAACATAGGTCCTCTTTCCTCTTTGGTGAACTATTGATAGTTTCTCAATGGCTCCGAACGAATACCCTAAATCCCCCCTGGTTTCGCATGAACAGGAACAGACTCTGAGTCTAATTGTCTGAATTTCTCAAATTCTTCCTCATCGTTAATTCATTAATTTCATTTAAAATCTTGTTATATTCTACTACAGTTGAGGGACTCGTGGAATACTGCATTGTCTGAATCTTGAGGATTTCCTTGTACTTAGACGGTCCCTACCGTTCTCCGTTTGGTTGAGAACCCCTTCTTACCTTAAATTTTTATACACTTTATGCACTTGTCAATAGGCCATAATGAAGGTGTTGGCGGTGTGTATAGTAACCCATCTTATTCGTTTAGTGGATTGACATAATTCATGATGATGAGGAAAGGGAGGTTTCTTTTGTGCGACTGTGAACTTTGTGTAACGTCTAATGATCATAATTATCAATTCTATCCTTAAAGGGAAGGGAATATTTTTTATAATCTTGACCACTTATTTATTGTAAATAAATAAATAAGGTATATTTCTTTATTTTGTCTCTTTTGACATTGAATTTTTCCTTCACTAATTATTGTTTTTAAACATATGTTGATTAGTTTTCTATTAACCTATGTTGTATAATTTGTACGGCTGTTATGAAGTTTTTCTTATTTTTATATGTTCCTTGTCATTAAAATTTTGAGTATTGTTCAATCCTATCCGAAAAGGGAAGGGGATGCTTTAGCTTAATTATAATTTGATAAAATAATTTTGTTTGACTTTGTACGAATGACCATACTTCAAACCATTCGTTTTTGTGTTGATTATTTTTGCAATTGTGTTTTCAAAATATTGAATTTGTTGTAATTTTATTTTGTACAAGTAATCCTAATTTACTTTACATTACTTTTATAAGAAAAAAAAAAAAAGAATGATCAAACTATTGTAACCATTGATCATTCTTTTAGTGAAAAGGGAGGTGTAGTGTGTTTGACTAGTCGTTGTGTAGTCGTGTATGTAACACGAGATTCATACATTGTTGTTGAATCTACAGTCCACACTCAAAACATTTCATCATGTATTATACTGAGCATGCGCTATCCCACACTTTTAGTGTTTAAGTATTTTAAGTATTAGCATAAGCTAGACTTAAGAAGTAGAGTAAAAATATTCATAATAAATTAATTACACATTGTTTCACTTTAGGTGGCTTAAGACTCAAGCTTATCCCGGCTGAGGAAATTCCAATGAGACCCCGTGCAAGAGTTTGGTTACCGAAATTTACCAATGATGCCAGAAAAATGATGGAGTGTCTGAGGCGACAGAACCCCACCATTCTAATGCATGACTGGTCGGTCATACGCGTAGGAAAACATGGCGAAAACAGCACCTGCTTAGTCCTCGCTATCACCGAGTCCGGTGCAATGGCGTTGGAGAAAGCTGGTCATAAGCTATTTTTTGGCGTAAGGGACGCCAAAGTCAAAGTGTTCCGGCTGAAGGGCAGGACACAGATAGTGTTGCTGCAACCAGTAACCTCCTAGGCGATATGAAGCTGAAGGTAGCATAGATTAATCTGCAGCACTCTAAAAGTGCTACAGACAATCTCCAGGTCTTCATAGCTGAGGAGGACTTGGACATCTGTTTGGTCCAGGAACCCTGGTTCATTGACTCAGAGGAAAAAGGATTCCCTGCTACCACGTACAATGTTCTGTACGTTAAGAACAAGGGTAAGGCAAGGTCCTGTCTTATCGCCAGAAAGCATTTGAATATTTTTCTCATCCCACAGCTTAGTACAGCGGATCTCTCAGTAGGGAAGGTCGAACTGACTGATGGGAGATCTGCCCCGACAGAGGCAGCTCATGGAAGTCATTGGAGTTGATGCTGATATTGTCCTTGGATGCGAAGTGAACGCTAGACACTCCATCTGGGGGAGTAGGGAGATTAATGATAGAGGTGAGTGCGTCCTTGATTTTATTAATTTCCACAGACTTACGATATGTAACTCCGGCTTATCTCCCACATTTATTTTTCCGAGTTCGGACAGATTCAGACTAACAACAGATTTGGGTTTTTGATCGAAAAGTGGAGAGTGTCCAATAAGAAGTCTTTTATGGATCACAATTGGATACTATTCGAGATAAAACCATCTGTCATGAAAAAACAGTGCTTTAAGAGTCCTAGGAGAATGGACTGGGACAAGTTCAGTAGGGTTCTGGGGCACCGGTTGAGAGCAGCACGCGCAATAGAGAATACTATTACGGGACTCGAACAGAACGAGTAAATCTTACGCAGAGCAATATTACTAAGGCGTGTGAGATTTCCTACCCTGTAACTAGGACTAGAAAGAAATACCCTCCGTGGTGGAACTCGGAACCCTCTAGGCTTAGGAAGGAAGCAAGGAAAGCTTCCAACAGTAGCTATAACGATAAAGTATGGCAACCGTATCGCGATAAGCTACGGGCCTATAAGAAGGCTCTAAGAATCGCTAAAAGAGATTAATGGATGAAATTCTGTGAATCGATTGACAGCACTAGAGACTGCAAGGCTTAGTAGGGTTTTGGCTGGGAGTCACTCGAGTCCTACTTTTGTGGAAAGGGCTGATGGCTTCTGGTCCGAATCTTCTACAGGATCTCTAGAAATTCTGTTGGATACGCATTTCCCGGGTGCAATGGATATACCTTGTCCAAACTAATTGGACATTACTATTATTGAACTATTATTGAATTATTGAACTATTATTGAATTATTTTAACACCTATTGAATTATTACTGTAATGGGAAATTTTGTTTTAAAAAGTTCCCACCTTTTTATTGTTATTAACACAAAAATACAAGTGTAACATTGTCTAAAGTTAAAATTAAAAAACACAAAATTACTGTACCATTCCTTTTCTAACCATACGGAAATAAAGACTGTCTAAACTTGTTGAATTTGAATTTAAATTTTTAATTTAGTAATTCATAGTACCTTCAACAAGTCATTTTTAATATTTTTACAAAATATTCATGGTCCTTCGAGCCGGATTCCAGGAAGAAAAACAAATATTCATATTACATCCCTAAACTGTAAGGTGCAACATTAATTATAATTGATAATTATTAAGAAAGAAGTTGCATCATCAATAACAAAGTAAGTGCTAGTACAATAAAAGAAAGAAAGAGGTTGTCATCACTAACAGCAAACAGCTGTTAAAATTTACATTCCAAAAACAGAGGTATGTGGTAATTGGTTGAATAAAATAA
The DNA here is from genome assembly GCA_947397855.1 of Thelaira solivaga. Taxonomy (NCBI): domain Eukaryota; kingdom Metazoa; phylum Arthropoda; class Insecta; order Diptera; family Tachinidae; genus Thelaira; species Thelaira solivaga. The sequence goes on from OX377615.1 coordinate 3,364,732, forward strand.
AACCAGTTGGTATGTAAAGAGTCAAACAACAAAGAAGTGCGAAGTAAGTTATTAAAAGAAAATCAAAAGGAATTTATTAAATTTGTAATAACAGCATAATCAAAAAAAAAAAAAAAAAAAGGAAAAAAGGAAAGAAATTATAAATATCTAACTTAAAAGTGAAAAATAATATATCCGTGGGAAAATTGTATAGCGGAAAAAATTTGTGAAAAGAAAAGGTAACCCCAGTACAATTAGGATAGTTAAAACCACAAAACTTATACATTTCTTATACATATAAAAAAAAAAAAAAAAAAAATAAGCGGTATATAATTTTACCGTATATTAAAAGTATATACAGGATGGGCCAAAAGAAACCAAGGGGTGTAAAACTTTAATAACTTTTTTTTATTTTTTCTTTCAGATTATATAATATACACAATGGAAATTTTTTTACACTAAGTATGAAAAATGATGTCTCTTAAATGACCACCGTTTTCAGCTTCGCACTGATGGGCTCTTTTTAGAGCATTTTAAATATCATCTTTCAAAACTTGTGGCTGTAGCGTTCGAATTTCTGCAACAATGTTTGCTTGAGTTCAAGGATTGTCTCTGGCTTGTTCACATACCCTCGCTCCTTCAAAAAACCCCAAAGAAAATAGTCGGGTGCTGTCAAATCTGGCGATCGCGCTGGCCAAATAATTTCCGAATTTCGAGAAATTATTCGCTCTCCAAAAATTTGACTTAAAAGTGCCATTGTGTCTCGGGCAGTATGGGCAGTGGCTCCGTCCTGCTGAAACCACATACCAGGTCTGTTTTCAAGAGCAGGACGTAAAAAATTCATTCTCGAAGAAGTAGGGCCCAATGACATTTTCAGATGTGATCCCACACCATACTGTACACCTGATGGGGTGCAATTGGCGTTGATGAATGGCTCTTACGCTGGGATGTTGGTGATGACGATTAACTAAGCAACGAATCATCGCTTCAGAGGGCGAAATTTGTAGCGTTTCACATTCAAAAACGAAAAAAAAAAAATATATTGTTTTTTCTCAATTAATTATTATTATTTTTTTTTTCATTTACATACGTGAGATTAGATATAATCTTGTATTTAAGATAAATGAAACATTGGGAATGAGCTGTTTCTATAATTTTTGTTTGTTGACTTTTGAATTTAATTTTTGAATTTGTATCTTTAACTTAACAGTAAAAATCACTTTATTCAGTTTATTAGTAGGTTGTGCGGTGTAAAACCGTAGCAGATGATTAGTTGTGTTTATTAATACGTCATTTGTGACAATTACGGTAGGTGAGATAAACACGTAATCATACGTCAATTAAACTGGCATTATTGGTAAAGAAAAAAAAATAACTTCCTTTTTCCTTGCACGGCCGAACGACAAGCATCAAGAATACAAGCAATAAGCTTAAAAATATTTAGAAAATTTCGAAACATCCTCGTGTAGAATCTGCAATAAATTTGTGGACGATAATAAGAATTTCTGAGCAATAGTCTGCAGAAATATTTTTGAGAGCGGCTTAGAAAGGAAAGAAAAAACAAAATCTTGGAAAATTAAAGTTTTACTTGTTAGACATTGTGAGGGAAGGTAAGACTGGTAATGTAATATCTATAATAGGAATAATATCTAGTATAATTTATTTATTCCTAAGCCTTATTAGGTTCCCGACCGGGTCAACAATTTATATTATTTTTTTTACCAGCATTAAGCTTGCGGGTCAAGTTGCTTGATTTTCAAGACTTGCTTATCAAGAAACCCCTTGCAAGCTCCGCTGGCTACCTTTCCCCATTGACAGTGGAAATAACAACCAGGAAAGGAAGGTGTTAATTTAGGCTACCTAGAGAGGTTAACTAAAATCATATTCAACAGTCACACATAAGGAACATAATAAATTAACATTTTTCGATGACAAAAACACATGCATAAATCTGAAAAAAAAAGGGAAATATTAAGTTAACTTAAAATACAGAATGAAACATACATATAAGTCAACAATAACACAACAAAATAACCACAATTCAAGTCTAATGGACAACCGCAAGAACTAAATTTACTCTACACTGTAATTCTACCACAATAAGTATCAAACACTAAAGAAAGAAAACATTAACTTATTCATCTCATCTTTCCTTAGTCCAAATCAACATGTTCGACGAGGCCTCATCGACCATCACTTGTATATTTGGTGAGTTTTAATATTTTTTTTATTTATTCATATCTATTATATTGTTTTCTTTCTTAATCGTGCTATTGATCATTTACCATACATATTTACCTCGATTTATAATTTATATGAGGAAAAGAGTAACAAAAAATAAAGAAAAAAAAACCCTGCTAAGAATAATAATAATTAAATAAAAACAAAGCAAAACAAAACAGAACAACAGAAAAAAAAAGTATATAAACAACAACAACACATATGCGTGCATAGTAATGCTTGGTGTTTTGTTTAGCTTTTGTTTTGTTTCATAAAGAGAGAAACAATTAAAAAAAAATATATATTAAGAACAAGAATGAATTGTATTAATTTAACTATGAGAATATCCATCTAATATCTAAAAATCTACCTAAATTTAAATTATAATAAAATATGTATCTACGGGTACATTTACAAAAATTATCTTTATACATAGTACCCTTAACATACATGTATGGTGATATTAAAAAATAATATCCCTATTGAAATTTTTTTTGAAAAAAAAAAAAAGGAACACACAAAACAAAAATTTAAAATTGTTAGCATAAATAATAGTGCTAGTGTTCCCTAGATATACATATATACGTTTATACTATATTTTTCTTTATTGTGAGATGAATTAAATTTGCAAAAATGTTGAATTGGTAAATTAAGAAAAAAAATCTGATTCTTTTCATGGGGTAACATCATAGGGTAAGCATAAGTGTGGGATTCTAGAGAAAATATTGCCACTAGAATCATGGTAGGGAGGGTTTTGAGGCAGACGTTCCCATACCATCATAACATCTGGGATACGTCCTTATAGCATTGGTTTGGTTGGATTCAGTTAAGAAACTCGGGAGTCTATAATAAAGTCGACTGTAGCTGACATTGGGTTTTACAAGAAAGCGGACACGAACCCCCCCATTCCGGCTGATAGCTAGCGGCAATAATGGCTCCCCCCGTCCGTTTTTTTTTATCCCTTTATTTTAACATCCCAGCTGCATGTTACAAAAAATGGCGCCCAACGTGGGGCAATGACCAAGTTAGAAAAAATTTTGCCTAGTTTCGGTTTATTTTGCTTCCACAAGAAAAAATTTTTTTTTTGTTTTAATTAAATATTGTAGATTTCATTAACTGCTTAGTGAATAATAGTCTTCGTGAATTCTAATGTTTGGTGGGAATAAATATGAATGTTTTCTGGATTTTTTTTTAGACACTTGATAGTTCGAGTTATCTAACCGTTAACCGCTGCATATTATTTTCAATTAAATTGTTGGTGTCCAAGGAGATCTGTTTTTTATTTTGCGAGCTATTTGTGCTTGGTTGTTTGTAAATTAAATTTTTTATTGCACTTAATAATATGTGGATTTACATTATATAGCATTATGCAATTTAATGTCCCATATTAAAAAAAGAACTAATGATAGAAGAAAAAATATAGATAGTGCAGAAGTTGGAGAATTTATTTACAGATAATGAGTACAAACTGCATCCATAACCAGGTATTGTATACCCATATTGATCTAAACCTACCATTGCTAATCATAAAGCTTACCCTGATTGAACCTTTTATGAGAAGAAACAGATTAAAAATTCAAAAGTTTTATATTTTAAAATTTAATTCATACTTATAAATATTAGCATATATTTATGTTTGGATATTTATGTATGCATAAAAATATATAAAAAGAATATTTCCTCAAATTTTTTTTAAGTATCCACGAATAGCAGAAGATACTGTAAAGAAAAAATATTTTTTTTACGGGAAAAAGAATTACATTTTTTTGTTGTTATTTTTTTTTTTCTTCATTATACACTATTATTTTAAAATTTCATTAAAAATGATGAGTCATACACCTGTTAAGAATACGGACGCACTCACGGCACAATCTCCATTAGTCCGCCACATAGAGCCAAATATTGTTAACACAGTGTGTGACATTTGTAAAGAACAACAAGACGGAAAGATTGAATGTCTCACAATCAGTAGATGCAATCATTCTTTTCATCGATATTGCATTGAAAATTATTTATCTAATCATACAACGTGTCCAGTTTGTTTTCTTTCATGTGACTTATCAGATCTAAAAAAAATTAAATTCGCAACAAAATTAGTTAGAGCGAGAAGTAAATCTCGTGGTACTACAGCAGGACATCAGTATTCTACACGTAGCGGTAACCCTAGCTTAAGTCAAGATAGGCAATTACAGGCATCAGTAGCTAGTTCAAATATTGCAAATCTTAGTGTAGAAAAAGAAACGTCCCTAGATGAGGCAATGTCGCAGAAAAGTGATACAGTGAAAGATAAAGAGGATGGTGCTACTGCACTCGATTATGTGGAAATTAATAAAATCGTAGAAATTAATTTAGAAAAGGCTCTTAAAAACTTTAGTGATTTACCACATAATATTACCTCACCCACAATAGACTATAATAAATTAAATATCATGATTGAACATAATATCGCGAAAGCTTTTCAAAAATTAGACTTGATTTCAGGAAGCTCTCAAGCTCCACAACAATTACCTCAATTTTATCCTAGAACAAATGAAAACCCTACCTACATACAGAACTCAACTGCACAGAATTTGGCATATCGAAACGAACCTGTTGGAAACAGTAGACCAAATTTTTTTAACCCGCTTCAACCTCCTCAATATAATTCACAGCAACAGCAACCTGTATTTCATAATAATCAAAATTCATTTAACATTCAGCGACAACCAAATCCTTCAAATTTAAATTTTAACATACGTGCACAAAATAGAAACAATTCTGCAGGAGAAGATCCTTCTTTACATTCTCAAAATTATCGTCAAATCCCCGCAAACAATTGTTTGGCAAATTCAAATTTCAATTCAGATAAGGTTACCTCGATTATTCAAAATTGGGGCTTGAAATTCGATGGCACACCTAATGGTCTGTATATAGAAGAATTTTTATATCGTTTACATTCTCTTACAAAAGACTACTTCAACGGCGATTTTAATTTTATTCGTCCAAATTTACATATTGTTCTAGCAGGTAAAGCAAAGAATTGGTTTTGGTCGTATCATAAACGAGCCCAACCAATTATTTGGGAAGAATTCTGCAACGCTATTAGAGAACAATATAAAGATTGTAAATCACCATTCGATATACGAGAAGAAATACGTAGTCGTAAGCAAAAAATTGGTGAAACATTCGATATGTTTTTCGAGCATATCACTTCACTAATTAACCGTTTACCTAATCCTATTCCGGAGAGTGAACTTATTGAGATTATTATGAGAAACTTGAGGCCAGATATAAGACACGAGCTATTATATCAACCAATTTCATCTGTTACACATCTCCGAAAACTAGTACAAATCCGTGAATCTTTTTTGAATGATGACTATGTACGTCGTAATTTTGCTTTTAGAAATCCACAAGGTTATCTGCCACGTAAACATATTTCTGAGATTGATAGTGCATACGTAGACAAAAATAGTAATTTAGATTTAGAATCATCAGTAGAATCTATAAATAAACCCCAAGTAGTTCCTAGATGCTGGAATTGTGACCAGCTCGGTCACTTATACGAAGATTGTTTATTAGAGAGAACAATATTTTGCTATGGCTGTGGTGCCAAAAATATATACAAACCACAGTACAATAATTGTTTAACCCGTAAAACTTCAAAAAACTCGAAAATTCGTGTTTCCCTGAGGGAAAAGTAACTGATATTAGAAAAAATTTTAATATACAACCTGATATTATTAATGACCCAGACTTTGACACAACTACTACAAGTACAGCTAATAATTCGTTTAATACTCAAACCAATAATAATGACTGTCAAACCAATTTAGGCAATATTAAAATAATGAAGGCAGTACAAATAATGCGTGAAGATGATAACATCAATTTGAATAAAATAATTTATCCCAAGTTACCTTTTCATGAACGCCTAAAAAATTATTTTAAAAAACGGGAAGAAATATTTAAAAAATTTTCAATTACCGCAATTTCAAAACGGCAAAAAAGATCATCTAAGCGATTTCGTAATTTTTATAAACGTAGAAAATTAAGCTCAAAATTACTTGTTTCAGCTATTGTTACTGTACCTAATGACCTGCGCTACTACGCGAAAGTAACTTTTCTTAAATTTCTCGAATATGGTTTACTTGATACAGGTGCCAGCATTAGCTGCATTGGCTCTGATTTAGCACTCGAAGGTTTTTCTAAATACCCGAATTTTATTAAATGCAATTCTTGTGTCAAAACGGCAGACGGAAAACCACAAAAAGTCTTAGGTTGGCTAAACGTTGACATCAAATTTAAAGACGAGTGTCGTAAGCTAAATCTTTTTGTGATTCCTTCACTTTCTCATAGACTAATATTGGGCATTGATTTTTGGAAAAAGTTTAATATAATGCCAGATGTAATAGGGTCAGTAGATGTAGTAGATAAATCGATTTTTGATATTTGTCCTGTAGAGCTGTCTGCTACTTCATTATCTAATAATCGGTCTGTAGTTAAAAGCAATTCTAATCCTTTGGATTTAGAGGAATGTTATTATAACCTTACCCCTAAACAGAAAGACCAATTGAAGACAGTAATTTCATTGTTCCCAAATTTTGAAACCGAAGGGATTGGCCGAACTAGTTTAATTAAACATAATATTGATGTTGGGGAAGCTAAACCTATCAAGCAACGTTATTATCCTGTGTCGCCTGCGGTTGAAAAATTAATGTTTGCGGAAGTAGACAGAATGTTGGATTTAGGAGTAATAGAAATTTCTACATCACCATGGAGTAGTCCGATGAGGTTAGTAATCAAGCCGAATAAAGTTCGCTTATGTCTTGATGCGAGAAAAGTAAATGCTGTCACTAAAAGCGATGCTTATCCGTTACCCTCGATTGAAGGAATTTTTTCACGGTTGCCTAAAGCTAATATAATAACAAAATTAGATTTAAAAGATGCTTATTGACAGGTAGAGCTTACAGAAAAATCAAAAGCTCTTACAGCTTTTACTATACCCGGTAGGCCTCTTTACCAATTCGTAGTGATGCCTTTTGGTCTTTGTACCGCTCCTTCCACTATGTGTAGATTAATGGATAATATCATTCCACCGGATCTAAAAAATATGGTTTTTGGTTACTTGGATGATTTGCTTGTAGTGTCAGAAAACTTTGAGCAACATTTGTCGGTTTTAGTACGTATAGCGGAACAGTTTAGAAAAGCAAATTTAACTTTAAACATTTCTAAGAGTAGTTTTTGTGTAACACGCGTGAAATATCTTGGTTATGTAATTGGTGATGGAGGAATCACGACTGATCCCGAGAAAATTAGTGCAATTCGAGATTGGCCAGTACCAAAAAATCTTAAGCAGGTGAGAGGATTTTTAGGCCTCACTGGATGGTACAGAAGATTTATAGCCAATTTCTCTAGTGTAGTTTTTCCCATTACCGAAACAGTGAGAACAAAATCCAAATTCGTATGGACTGTTGCAGCTCAAGAAGCATTTGAAAAAATTAAGAATTTGCTAACAACAGCTCCAGTTCTCACTAACCCCGATTTTAGCCGAAAATTTTTTCTTCACTGCGATACAAGTGATTATGGTATTGGGGCAGTTTTGGTACAGCTGGATGAAGAAAATTGTGAGAAACCGATAGCTTATATGAGCAAGAAACTAAATTCAGCTCAGCGCAATTATAGCGTGACAGAGCGTGAATGTCTGGCGGCATTAGAAGCAATTCAGCGTTTTCGTTGCTATTTGGAACTCCAAGAGTTCGAAGTGATCACTGATCACGCGAGTCTCGTATGGTTAATGCGACAACCAAACCTTAGCGGTCGCTTGGCCAGATGGGTACTTAAGCTCCAGGCTTATAAATTTACTGTGAGCCACCGCAAAGGCAAAGACAATATTGTGCCAGACGCGCTTTCAAGAATTCATTGCCAAGAAGTATCATCAATTGAAACACCTAGTCCAGAGATTGATCTATCTTCTCCATATTTTCAAGATTCTGATTACATTCAGCTTATTAATAAAATCAAAAGTAATCCGGAAAAATATCCAGATCTCAAGGTCGTAGATAATTTTGTCTATATAAGGACAGAGCATTATGACGGTAACGAAGAGAATGAGACTAGAGCATGGAAACTGTGGATTCCACAGGCCTTGCGTAATACATTAATTGAAAGGTTTAATAATCCGTCAATCGCAGCTCACGGGGGAATGCAAAAGACGATAAACTTACTAAGACGAAATTTTTTCTGGCCAGGATTGGTTACAGATGCAAGAGATTTTATTCGCAATTGCGAATCATGTAAAACGTCAAAACCACCCAATTTTGTGATGAGACCGGAAATGGGAAATCAAGTTATTTCCGTTCGCCCGTTTCAGAGGTTGTATATTGATTTGTTAGGCCCATATCCGCGAAGTAAGCTTGGCCACGTTGGGTTGTTGATTGTGTTGGATCACCTCACAAAATTTCATTGGATACATCCACTAAAAAAATTTACATCTGCTGCTATTCTAGATTTTATGGAAAAACAAATTTTTCATACGTATGGTGTCCCAGAAGTTATAGTCAGCGATAATGGATCACAATTTAAAGCAAATGACTTAAACGCATTCTTCACTTCTTTAGGAATCAACCATGTTTTTACTGCCTACTATGCACCACAGGCAAATGCTTCAGAACGGGTTAACCGTTCACTATTATCCGGTATTCGGTCATATCTGAAGTCCGATCATTCTAAATGGGATGAAAATTTAAGTGACATTAGTTGTGCACTTCGAAATGCATATCACCAGAGTATTCACCAGTCACCATATCATGCGCTTTTCGGATTTAATATGATTACTCACGGAGCTACTTATGACTTATTGCGAAAACTTAATGTACTAAATGAACCGTCGATAGAATTAAATAGAGATGATAGTCTGCAATTAATAAGAAGGGATTTACAGAAACACCTAAAAGCTGCATATGAGCGAAACCAACATTACTACAATTTGAGAACTAGACCACAAAACTTTGATATAGGTCAAGAAGTCTTTCGCCGGAATTTTGTACAAAGTAAAGCTGGTGATCGTTTCAATGAAAACTTTGCTCCTCTGTTCATAAAAGCCAAAGTAAAAGCTAAATTAGGAAATCATTTATATCAGTTAGAAGATTTGCAGGGAAAACTTATCGGCACTTTTCACGCGAAGGACATTCGTTTATAATATTGTGTAATTATTTCTGTTCCAGCTAATCTTGCATCTCAAGGAGGCAACATTATCCGGTTTTGTAGCGTTTCACATTCAAAAACGAAAAAAAAAAAATAATATATTGTTTTTTCTCAATTAATTATTATTATTTTTTTTTTCATTTACATACGTGAGATTAGATATAATCTTGTATTTAAGATAAATGAAACATTGGGAATGAGCTGTTTCTATAATTTTTGTTTGTTGACTTTTGAATTTAATTTTTGAATTTGTATCTTTAACTTAACAGTAAAAATCACTTTATTCAGTTTATTAGTAGGTTGTGCGGTGTAAAACCGTAGCAGATGATTAGTTGTGTTTATTAATACGTCATTTGTGACAATTACGGTAGGTGAGATAAACACGTAATCATACGTCAATTAAACTGGCATTATTGGTAAAGAAAAAAAAATAACTTCCTTTTTCCTTGCACGGCCGAACGACAAGCATCAAGAATACAAGCAATAAGCTTAAAAATATTCAGAAAATTTCGAAACATCCTCGTGTAGAATCTGCAATAAATTTGTGGACGATAATAAGAATTTCTGAGCAATAGTCTGCAGAAATATTTTTGAGAGCGGCTTAGAAAGGAAAGAAAAAACAAAATCTTGGAAAATTAAAGTTTTACTTGTTAGACATTGTGAGGGAAGGTAAGACTGGTAATGTAATATCTATAATAGGAACAATATCTAGTATAATTTATTTATTCCTAAGCCTTATTAGGTTCCCGACCGGGTCAACAATTTATATTATTTTTTTTACCAGCATTAAGCTTGCGGGTCAAGTTGCTTGATTTTCAAGACTTGCTTATCAAGAAACCCCTTGCAAGCTCCGCTGGCTACCTTTCCCCATTGACAGTGGAAATAACAACCAGGAAAGGAAGGTGTTAATTTAGGCTACCTAGAGAGGTTAACTAAAATCATATTCAACAGTCACACATAAGGAACATAATAAATTAACATTTTTCGATGACAAAAACACATGCATAAATCTGAAAAAAAAAGGGAAATATTAAGTTAACTTAAAATACAGAATGAAACATACATATAAGTCAACAATAACACAACAAAATAACCACAATTCAAGTCTAATGGACAACCGCAAGAACTAAATTTACTCTACACTGTAATTCTACCACAATAAGTATCAAACACTAAAGAAAGAAAACATTAACTTATTCATCTCATCTTTCCTTAGTCCAAATCAACATGTTCGACGAGGCCTCATCGACCATCACTTGTATATTTGGTGAGTTTTAATATTTTTTTTATTTATTCATATCTATTGTTTTCTTTCTTAATCGTGCTATTGATCATTTACCATACATATTTACCTCGATTTATAATTTATATGAGGAAAAGAGTAACAAAAAATAAAGAAAAAAAAACCCTGCTAAGATAATAATAATTAAATAAAAACAAAGCAAAACAAAACAGAACAACAGAAAAAAAAAGTATATAAACAACAACAACACATATGCGTGCATAGTAATGCTTGGTGTTTTGTTTAGCTTTTGTTTTGTTTCATAAAGAGAGAAACAATTAAAAAAAAATATATATTAAGAACAAGAATGAATTGTATTAATTTAACTATGAGAATATCCATCTAATATCTAAAAATCTACCTAAATTTAAATTATAATAAAATATGTATCTACGGGTACATTTACAAAAATTATCTTTATACATAGTACCCTTAACATACATGTATGGTGATATTAAAAAATAATATCCCTATTGAAATTTTTTTTGAAAAAAAAAAAAAGGAACACACAAAACAAAAATTTAAAATTGTTAGCATAAATAATAGTGCTAGTGTTCCCTAGATATACATATATACGTTTATACTATATTTTTCTTTATTGTGAGATGAATTAAATTTGCAAAAATGTTGAATTGGTAAATTAAGAAAAAAAATCTGATTCTTTTCATGGGGTAACATCATAGGGTAAGCATAAGTGTGGGATTCTAGAGAAAATATTGCCACTAGAATCATGGTAGGGAGGGTTTTGAGGCAGACGTTCCCATACCATCATAACATCTGGGATACGTCCTTATAGCATTGGTTTGGTTGGATTCAGTTAAGAAACTCGGGAGTCTATAATAAAGTAGACTGTAGCTGACATTGGGTTTTACAGGAAAGCGGACACGAACCCCCCCATTCCGGCTGATAGCTAGCGGCAATAATGGCTCCCCCCGTCCGTTTTTTTTTATCCCTTTATTTTAACATCCCAGCTGAATGTTACAAATTCTGACGTTAAATTGTCGACGATATGCTCTTTGCGTTAAAATAATTGATCTCTGGTTTAAATAATAAAATTCTATTGTTCTGGTTCTCTGTTCAGTTGTAAACCTCTCCATTATAAATTCTCCAAGTGTTGTCTATATAATCTGAAAGAAAAAATAAAAAAAAATTAATAAACAAAAAAGTTATTAAACTTTTACACCCCTTGGCTTCTTTTGGCCCACCCTGTAGTATATACATATACAGTATATACAAATTGAAAAATTATAATACCGCGAGAGTTGTTTGTGAAAAAAAGGAAAATTTTTTTTTTATTAAACAAAACATACACATTAACGAACGATCTACCAGGTGGATACAACAAGTACAACATTTATTTAGGATAAGAAACCAAAATTGAAAGTTTGAAGGTAAAAATTATTCAAAAAATTTCGCAAAACCAAACCATAACCCAACACTATATCCTCTCTTCTATACCAAAACATAATCATACAAAAATACATACATTAAAACAGAATTATGGTTTAACTTCAATAAAACCAAACAAACGAAAGATTCTCGTTTAATAATTAATATATCATATTTCATTTTTCTTCACTACATCAATCACAAATTAAAAGTTGATATATTTAATCGATTTTATCGGCAAATAAATATTTAACTTAATCTCTTAAAATTCTCTTAATCTGTAATATTCATATTTATTCTTTGAAATTGAGTACGAACATACAATCCACACACAACAGAGCTTAATTTGTTTTTTTTTTTCATATCAAATAAAGAAAAGAACAAAACAACAACAGAGACGTGAAATTTAGTAACCTCAAAAAATTCATAAAAGAAGATAGAAATGGAAAAAATTATATAAATTAAATTGAAATAAATACAATAAAAATAAATTATAACAAACACAAAGTTTTATCAAAATTTCATTTTGTACTTTTTATCAAATAAAATAAAACTTTACAACAAAATGATTCAACACTTAGAATAAATAATAATAAAACCTACATGCTTATACTAAACTTATTTACCCTATATCCACATATTACTAACACTTAAATTAACCAGTACATACCTACATACTCACCTATTCATGTTTAATATGAAATCTATCTAATATATTATTCAAACATACATGCAAATAAATTGAGTTAGGAACACATTAAATTGGATGAATTAATTTAAGGACGATAGTTGGGAAAATTGTTTACGGCTTACACAATTACTGTTAGCAGAAAATGGAAATATATAATTAACGGCTATATAAAATTAAAGTTACATCAAAAGGTGAATTCAATTTGAGTCACAGAATTATTTCTGAAATTGGTTGAATAATTCAACTGGGGAAACTAGTCCAACTCCTCGTATGTCATGTACATATAGGTATATTCATGACTGGTGCGTAACATGAAAGGAAACAAATTTAACCTGTTCTAATCTGCTCTTGTGTATTGGACTTATTGTAACCGAACCTAATAATAAAGTAACTTATTAAAGATTTTCCACCATCTCTCAGCTAATATTTATTCGTTACCTCGCAATTGATTTCACACAAACTCGAATTCAATTGCTGTACTGATAAACAGCTTCAATCAAACTTGCGAACATTACGAATAAAAATTAGCAATTCACAAAAGGTTATACAGATAAATAACCAATTTTATAAAACAAACCCACAGCTTAAGGTTTTACTGATAAATAATTATCCCATAGGGAAAATAAGTCCTTATTCGAATTAAAATTCAAAAGAAAAAAATAAAAAATTCAAAAATATGACATCTAATAGTAAAAATGGCAACTGCATTAGATACCGATATTTATACAAGTCCCTCAGCAGATTACAACTACAAGATCCTTTCACTATAAGAAAGATTTGTGTTTAGTTCCGATTACTTATTACAATTATGTCAAGTATTTGAAAATATAGATAATACAGAAAACACAGAATCTAGCCTTCAAATAAAGTTAAAAGATCTCGATTCGAAATGGGGGAAAGTAGAAGAAATTTATGAAAAACTCATGGTAGCTCCTACCAACACAGTAGAAACGAATTTTAAAGAGACCGCTAAATCAAAATTTGAAGCCTGTCGTGAGGCTTACTATATCTGTAGTTCACATATTTCTGATCTAAAGAAAACCATTAAAGTAGAAATGTCTAACAGTTTTGGCACATCAACATGTAATCCCTTAGTACCACAAAACTCAGATCAAAACGTAGCACATAGTGAGCAGGAAGAATTTATTAAACTTCCTCCTTGAGACAGAGATATTTTACGGTAGCTACGAACAATGGCCATCATTTCGGGACATGTTCACTGCCGTTTACATAAATCACAATAAGTTAAACCCTGTCACAAAACTCTATCATCTTCGAAACAAAACCAGAGGTGAAGCAGGGTCAATAGTTAAGCGGTACACCCTCTCCAATGTTAACTTTAGATTTGCGTGGGAAGCACTTCGGGCTCGTTATGAAAACAAAAGAGTTCTCGTTGATAACCAAATAAAACTTTTATTCGATATCCCTCCGGCAATAAATTAAGATAGTGAATCGATTAGAAGAATTTAATCCGCTGTTAATGACTCATTAGCAACTCTCGGAACCCTTTACATAGATGTACTAAGCTGGGATCCTATTATTATACGGTTAATCTCTACAAAACTCCCAGAATTCACGCTCTCAATGTGGGAACAATCAATTAAAAATCCTCGTGAGCTCCCAACATGGACACAAATGTCTCAATTCTTAGTAGACCGATATGAAGCGGTCGAAAGACTTACAAGCTTGAAAGCATCAAAAGATTGTTTCAGTCTCGTAAAGACCAATAAGTCAAAAATACAAACATATGTTTCACAAGAAAGTTTAGTCCCTTCGTGTATATTATGTCAAGAAAATCATACTTTAAGAACTTGGCCGAAATTTAAAGCCTTCACAACGCAACAAAAAGTAGATTACGTCTACAAAAATAAGTTCTGTAATAACTGTCTATCCCCTACGCACATGAAAGCAAATTGTAAGAGCAAACACACTTGCCTCCATTGTAAAAAGAATCATCACACATTATTACACATGCAAACTAAAGTCCAAAATTTCCAAATACAATCTAAAATTCAATCTAGTTATAATAACAAATTGGAAACTACTCACATAAACCCGCCAAATGCGCAGCTAGAAAGAGAATTTAACACGAATATGAATAATGAAAAATGTACAAGCCTATTTCGCGGCGAGTCATGAAGATATTTTATTAAGAACTGCATTAATGCAAATAGAATATTTAGGTGAAAAATTTACAATTAGGGCCTTAATAGATCCCGGGTCAATCAGAAAAAATAAGAAGTAGATTGCAGCTTCCTTACAAAAAGTCTCAATACGAAATCATAGGAATAGGTGGACAAAAGCAATTTGCTAATAGAGAATGTGAAATTATGTTATATGCTAGTAGATACAATATACGAGTACCCATAAAAGCAATAGTTCTACCAAAGTTAACAAAGAGATTACCAGAAAACACATTTGAAATTCCAATAGAATCAAAATTAGCTAATCTCGACTTAGCTGACCCAAATTTTAATATCTCATCTCAAATTGACCTTATATTAGGCAATGATTATGAACACCACATCAATATTGAAGGCATCAAGAAAAACATATGTGGAAAAACCTCAGCCTATAAAACAATATAGGAGATATATGGTAAGACCTTTTAAAAAGGAATTTCGCGAAAATTTATTCCTCGGCTCTTCTAGGTTTGTAGCGTTAGCTCAATACGCAAACCTAGAAAAAACTCCAGCGAAAAACTCAGAACTAAAATCTGAATATGCATCTGCTCTAAATGAATACATTACGCTGAATCATATGGAAAAACTTCTTCTCGTGAAGTAAAGGTCCAAGAGAAATACTACTCATTTTACTTACCACATCACGCAGTGATTCGTTCCGACCATAAAACAACAAAAGTAAGAGTAGTTTTTAACGCGTCTAGAAAAACAAAATCGCAATTGTCTCTTACCGATGTTTTATACACAGGTCCAACCCTACAACGCGACTTAATGACTATCATCATAAATTGGAGAAAATATCAGTATGTATTTAGTGCAGATATACAGAAGATGTATCGACAAATACTAACTAGTACACCCCTCAGATAGGCCCTTCCAACGCATTTTATTTCAAGATAAAAACGACGGTCCAATAAAAGATTTCGAACTAAATACTGTCACTTTTGGAGTAAATTGTGCCCCATATCTAGCAATCAGAACTTTACTTCAAATCGCTACAGATTATGAAATCTCAAATCCAAAAGTTGCTAACATATTACAGTATGAAACTTATGTAGACGACATTCTCACTGGTGCTCACACCGTTGAGGAAACTCTATCAGCTCAGTCTCAATTAATTCATGTTCTTAAATCAGCTGGAATGCCACTTAAAAAGATAACGGCAAATAACAAGAAATTACAGTCTCAATTACCCAAAGAAGATTTATATGACAAAGATTTCTTAAAATTTAGTGAATCTAGCTCCACTAAAACCCTAGGCATCACATGGAATGCATTAACAGATTCATTTACTTATAGCTTTGCCGCTGTAACCCAAGCAGAAAAAATAACAAAGCGTCATATATTATCTTGTATTGCAAAACTTTTCGACCCAGCTGGGTGGCTCGCCCCTATTATTATCAAAGCAAAAATATTAATGCAAAACCTTTGACTAGAAGGTGTAGAATGGGATGAACAAGTCTCTCCAGAAGCCCTAACAGACTGGAAAAAACTCATTCAAGAAATTTCAAACGTAGAAACTATTAGAATACCGCGTTGGTTGAAATATAAACCAAAAGATGTAGTGCAAGTTCACGGATTCTCAGACGCATCAAAAAAAATCGTATTGCTCTACAGTTTATATTCTATGCCAAACTGATAACTTCAACGTTTTTACTACTCTGTTAGTGGCAAAAAGCAAGGTAGCCCCTATACGAACCATTTCACTACCAAGATTAGAACTTAGTGGTGCTGTTCTTTTAGCAGACTTAGTTAATTATGTCTCATCAGCTTTGAACTTTTCTGAAAAAGAAATATATTTATGAACAGACTCCACAATAGTATTAGGTTGGCTCTCTAAACCACCATCGACATGGGAAACATATGTTGCAAATAGAATCTCAAAAATTCATCAAGTACTACCACAAGCCAGTTGGCGCCATGTTGCTACCCATGATAACCCAGCAGACTTAGGTACAAGAGGATGTATACCAACTGAACTGCAAAACAATCTGCTTTGGTGGCATGTCCCCCCTTGGTTATCCAGACCAAAAGATGCATGGCCAAATACGAGAGCTCCAAAGTCAACGGAAAATAAATTAAATAACAACAACATTAATACCATTCAAGGTTTTCACAT